>CM036760.1:57537910-58162910 GCA_020796225.1 Arion vulgaris
TTCAAACGACCTTAAAATGAAAATCTGTGACTAAAACGAATAACGAAATAAATGCAAACGAGTAGAAGTGAAAAAGAAGAGAAACAATAAAAATCAAATATATATATATATAACACACTTGCCAATTGACTGTCTGTAAAGTCGAAAAAGGCCATATATATAACATATATACATTTAACATACACACATATAGAATATAGTGCATGAGAAGAGAAAGTACTAAGAAGCATAGGAATGTAGTGCGTTGAGACCATGAGGTCGCAAGGTACTATATAAAGATATAAAATGATTCACTAGAGCAAATCAACTTCGATCATCAGAGAAACATGATCGGTTGGCAGTGACTTGGATATCGCAAGCTCCCAAATGGTCCGTTCCATTGAAACAAGTGGCCACAGAGCATTGGCGTATATCATGTAAGTGTTGGCCAAAACGATCACTAAGCATTTTGCCAGTTTCGCCTATGTATGCCGTGCCACAATGTTTACAAGTGTAAATATATAGCTACTGAAGATAGGACATTCGAATATGTCCTTTTGTGGCTACTGTATTGATTGATTGTGCTATTATCATTGCACTTCATTGTGGTACTTCTTCTTCGAACGCTGCATATCAACCTCTTGTTAACCACTCTTTGTGATTTGTATGTGATATGAGCCTATGAACGGTTGTACGTAGCACCAATTATGCACCTACAAGTAGGCCAGCACATCCGATTTCTGCAATGCTTTTATTTACTAGGGTAGCTTTCCCAGGCCCCTACCTCAGTCGCCTCTTACAACATGCCTTGGAGGTTGCAGTGTTACTATTCTTTGCTCTCCTATGGACCCTGGCAACACACGGGTGATTGTGTTACTAATGACATGATCTTTAAATATCTTTATAGAAAATAACCAATATAGGTTAAGTTTAGTTCTAGTTTAATTGTCAGATCATCATCACTGCACATCAAACCAATCAGTCTATAAGTGCTCTGATCTCCTTAGTATGTCTATCAGCTGTGGCAACTAGCTACACCAGTTCTTTGTTGATTTGTTCTTCTTCTTTGACTTCCAGTGTACTTCTCTTGTCTAGCTAAACCACACAGTTTAGGCTTCTGGTTCAAAATGGTGACTGTCACTATTGTTTTGTGCGACGGTAATATTTCATTTAAGAGGGATGGTTAATTGCATCCCTCTTATAAAGAGAGTTATAAATCAATCAATCGTTATGCCTGCCGGCGTAGGTGATCATGTGTCTCCACAACTCTCTCTCCTTAGTGCAGTTAATCAGTTCTGACATTGATCTTTTGTCAAACTAAGATGTCAGATCATCCTACATCTTCTCCTTCTGTCTTTCATGATCTCTACTTCCCTGAATTTTACCTCTTCGTCACCAAATGTTCTAAACCTAATCTTCACATTATATGCTCGAAGAAACTTGATCGTCTGATTCTTATTCTTTTGATAAGGTTTCTTTGTGTGCAGGCCTGATTAAAAACCTCTGCATTTGCTTTCTTCACCGTCCATGGCATTTTCAGCATTCTTCATTAAAACCATATCTTTGTGATTTCCAGTGATCTTATTGATTTGTTTGTTCATTGTCCATGATTCGCTGCCATACATGTATTGGTTTAATATAGCACTGGGTACTTGTTTCGCAGTGTCATTGGTAGTGAATTCATGCTCACTGAAGTGCAATGCTGATGGTCATATCCAATCAATCAATCAATATTGAGAAATTCATGAAAATAAAATATTTATAATATATAAATATGTTTCCAAAATTCTGACAGAAAGCAAGCGAGAAAGATTATGATGTGGTCACTGTGTAACGATATGTTGGTAATGGAGGAGTATATGGGTGGAATTTCACAAGGAAACTCATCAGGTAGAGAATATATTGTTAAAAGAACTGTACTCAGGTAGACAATAGATGCTTAGTATCTCTAAACAGATAGTGAATTGTATATATGTGGTTGGTTCCTCAATCTAGTTCAAACAATTATTTCCTGTAGTCTTTCAAACCTTAGAGATGAAGTGCCTGCGTCACATTTAGAACCTAGTGTCAGGAGGTAGGATCCAGGTTCATTTTACAGTGGCTGAATTATTTTCCGACCGTATGGCTGTCATCTGGATGCAAAGAGACGCAGAGTGACCATCTCTGCATTAACTCAGTCACCAGTTTCATCTGCAGAACTGTGGCAAAATTGGGTCAGAATAGGCAATTACAGCCACAACAGATGAAGTGATTCAGCACAGAACAAACTACCTGATGCAAAACCTATTGTCTCCTGAGACAAAGTGGTTGATGAATATTATAATACAAGTGATCATGTTGAATGTGACTTGTTAGTAGTAAAAATAAAGGAACCTTTTATACCTCGAGGCATTTGGGTAATAAAGTGTTAGCGCGTATTTTCATTTATCATCGCCACATGATGTGTGATGTGATCAACATCACACCGATCGCCTTTACTTACCACTTTTTTTCCTGGGGCTCAATTTAGTCTGGGTTGACCTGAGAGCCGGTACAGTTGGAAAAATATTCGATGCCCTGTGGAATTAAATCTGGACCACTAGCCTAAGAAACAAGTTCACTAACAACTACGCTACTGAGGCTCTCTCTGTAATCTTGTACACAATTATATTAGAATGTAATAATAGCATGTTAATTGGGTAAGTTTACAATTACATAAGAATGTAAACATCTGATGTTAACTGTGTTCTTGTGTGTACAATTACATTAGACTAAGTGTCTCATGTGAACTTAATGATTTGTACAATTAATACTTTCACAATATTTTATTTAGCCGAGGAGCAAACTATGTGACACAGGTACTACTTCGACCAGGTGTCACCGATCTTACTGGAAGCTTCGCTCTACCGTAAACCTGTGTTGGAAAAACTGATCAATTCTTGTGTGTCCAAAGGTTACATGTTTCAAATAGAAATGATGGTGCGTGCTCGACAATTCAATTTTTCTATTGCGGAGGTTTGTATTTAAATAATTCTTTCATTGATTGTTTAATTTTCAAAATAAAATGCTGAGATTTAGTCTTGGACCTGGCAGATTGGGTGATCTATCACAACCAGGGATGACCTTAAGGCATGGAGTGTCTATATTAATGGGAATAGATATTTTATCAAGCAATCATGTACCGTATCCGCATCGAAGATTGGCCTTATGGCTCTCCAAAGAGTTCTGTTTCTTGCCCTGATGGTACACTCTGCCAGACTATTGCTTGTCTAATTCTTCACGTTTCCATCCCAATTGTATTTTTGTCTTCTCCTTGCTTCCTGTCTTCCACATTCTCTTCCAAGATGGTTTTCAACAAAGTGTTATGTCTCTTAATGCTACCAAATTATTTTGAATTGTCTAATCTCTATAAGAATGCACTGGTATCATCTATCACAAAGGGCCACTTTGAAAAAATGTAATAAATACAGAGCAAGAGGAAGGCTCTAAAAAATGGAATGACAGCACCAAGAGCAATTTTAAAGAAATCAATTGGTTATTTATTGGTTACTGAACTGACAGCACAGCACAACGGGCAGACTCATAGGTGCTCAGTCTCCCCCAACAGATGTTGAAGGGTGCGCATACTGATGGTTGTTCTGGCTCACTGATTAAACACACTTCTCTCTCTGCCCCTCATGCATCCAGTTCTACTTGTACAACGTGTAATTCCAAACTCCCTAAATCCGTGAATTGATACAACTTCAATTTTAGTGTCAACATCCAACAGTAGCTTGCCAAGAGACTGAAGAACACCCCCCCTTATCTATCCTCAGCTCCATTGTAAGCATGTCCACACTCACGTTGCCACGACATCCGCATGACCAGGCCATTAGAACCATGTGAGTCTCTAGAGGTTGAAAAACTCATAGATGACATCTACTCATACCGCAACCTGCCATTCTGGATCTTGCGAAGCCTTGACTGAGAGTCAGATACATCAACGGCTCCAGTAAACGGATTCCAAGAGAGCCAATGGAGGGCAGCAGTAATTGCCTCAACCTCCATCCTCATACTGGAAGTAGTTGTCCTGTATGCTCCATTTTGCTCTGCAACAATTCTCAAAGAAATCAATACCAACTCACAAAGCATTAGACAAGGTGCACAGAAAGTCCTTACATCTCACCAAGTTTTGATTGATTCATTTATAAGATGATTGACAAGTTATGTCCAAACTCTTCACCTTCCATACAACTTGTCTGCGAAAGATCTAATGCATGTTTTGGTCAAATATTATCTCTAACCAAGAACTGTTTACAAGAGCTGGTCAAGTGTCAACAAGAGAATATGAGCACCATCATCCAAAAGTGATGCTGGAGATGAATCAGATATGTGATATGCATGGAGACTGTCACAAAAACTGCACTGAGATGGACACCAGAGTGTAAACGAAAACGTGGAGGAACCAAAACGACCTGGAGGATAACAGTCAAACAAGAACTGAAAGAAATGAATCGTGGCTGGAACACAATACAGAGGATGGCTAAGAATAGAGAAGAATGGCGTGCATTCGTTGCTGCCCTAATCGCCAGAGGCGTCACAGGCTAGAGAGAGAGATAACATTTCCATTGCTTGTTAGCAATGCACCTAAATATTGAACACTTGTCATCTATGTCCATTGATGCATAAATATATGAATTATACCATAAAGAAAGTAATCTGGTAGCATATTACAATAATTTCTTGTTTTTCATTATGCAGGTTCCAATCACATTTGTGGACAGACTGTATGGAGAATCCAAACTTGGAGGCAGTGAGGCTGTTGGCTACCTGAAAGGCATTCTGTATCTATTTGCTACTACATAACGTTGATATTGACATGAAAATATAGTTAAGGCAATAGAATACTTATTTATTCTTTCGAATCCCTAAGAAAATAATGCAGACAATAATGGACACTTTGAAGGATGCTTTGACAGTACTTAGTATAAGGTTAGATAAATAGCATCATCTGATATACATATGCTGCCAGATGGCTTCTTGAATATCTTTAAAATCTTAAGACTGTCTCATAGACATCTCCATAGGTATTTTTCCCAAAAGGTACTGGAGACGGCTATGTAAGCTTTCTTTGGACTCTTTTGTAGCACGTTAACATCGTAATAAATGGCCAAACACTGAGAAAGTTGAACATTTTACATATTTGGGTAGTAAAGTGTCAAACAACGGAGACACAATGAAAGAAATAAACTCGTATTGCTATAGCAGCTAGTGCCTTCACTAAATTAACAAATATCTGGCAATCTCAAGACCTTAGTATATGCACAAAAGTTAAATTATTTAGGTCATGTGTGATTCCTGTACTGACCTACGGTTGTGAAAGTGGGAAATCAACAAAGAAAATTGATAAGAAACTGGACAGCTTTGAGAATAAATGTCTACGAAAATTATTAAAAGTAAAATGGAGTGATTTCGTTTCTAACAACACAGTGAGAGATAGAACACTCCAACAACCCGTATCAAATATTATAAGGAAACGAAGGTGGAAATATTTAGGTCATGTTCTTAGATCAGACGAAAAGAGACTAAATCGACAAGTCCTTATGTGGTCACCAGTTGGGAAAAGAAAACGTGGAAGACCAAAGACCACTCTTCGAAGAACCATCCAACAAGAAAGTAAACTATTGGGATGTAAAACCATACAAGATCTGCAACTGCTAGCAAAGAACCGTATCACATGGAGATCTAAAACCTCTGCCCTATGTGCCGCCTTTGGCATGAAAGGAACAAACTAACTAACTAACTACTATCTCTAGCATTCTGTTGCCTGTTGTGGCCTCTACTGAGTCTGATAATGATTGCTTTTTCTCTATTATGTAGCTCTCTCTCTAACCTGTGACACCCTTGGCACATATTGCAGCAACAAATATATGCCACTCTTTTCTGTTCTTCATCGTGCTCTGTATTGCTTTCCAGCTGTGATTAATTTCTTTCAGTTCTTGTTCTGCTGTTCTCCTCTAGATCGTTTTGGGTCTCCCACATTTTCATTTACTCTGGTATCTCAGGTCAGTTTTCATAACAGATTTTATACTAATTAAAATTGTTACAATATTTGTTTCTCTCTCTTTAGCCTGTTACATCCTTGGCGTTTAGGGCAGCAACAAACGCACACCATTCTTCCCTGTTCATGGCCTTCCTCTGTATTGTGTTCCAGCTATGATTCATTTCTTT
Organism: Arion vulgaris; assembly: GCA_020796225.1. Classification (NCBI taxonomy): domain Eukaryota; kingdom Metazoa; phylum Mollusca; class Gastropoda; order Stylommatophora; family Arionidae; genus Arion; species Arion vulgaris. The sequence goes on from CM036760.1 coordinate 57,544,079, forward strand.
CAGTTCTTGCTCTATCGCTCTCCTCCAGGTCGTCTTGGGTCTTCCACCTACCCTCTGGAGTCCATCTCAGTGCAGTTTTCGTGTCGGAGCCAGTCTCTATGCGCATCACATGTCCAATCCATCTCCAGCGGCGTCTTCGGATGATAGTGCCCATATTCTCTTGTTGGCATCGTGCAAGCAATTCTTGGTTCGAGATAGTAGTCGGCCAGTACACGAATATTTGTTTCCATTATTATGAATTTATGTGTAGTCATGGTGTTTAATATTGCTCTTCTGGCAGATTTTTGTATGAAGGCTTGCTTTCCTTATAACTAGTGTCCTTTGTCATTCAGGTGAACCTTACTCGCTTCAAATATTTATAATTGTGGGTACTTGTTATTTAGATCTCTGCCGTGTGGTGCCGGGGCCTGCAAGGGAAGCAAAGAATAGTACCACTGCAACCTACAATGCATGTTGTAAGAGGCGACTGATGTAGGCCCTAGGATGCTACCCTAGTAAATAAAAAGCAGCACAGAAATCAGATGTTATGGCCTACTTGTGGGCGCATAACTGGTACAACGTAGTCGCTCTTAGGCTCAGATCACATACAAATCACACAGAGTGATTGAGAAGTGGTCGATATGGAGCGTTTGAAGAAGAAGATTTAGATCTCCAAGTAAAGAATCAGGGATTTCCGTAGTCCAACCACACACTGAATATTTTTACCCCAGAATTCTCATGACATGCAGTCACTAGGAAGCATGTTATCAACTTTGCTATTGCGATGAAAAACTACACAGCATTTTGTATGAGCTACAAAAGACAGTGAAGTTTATACAAGAGACAGCGTTGAATATATCAAAAATATTTCAAGCGAATGAAAGGAAAGAAGGACCATTGGCGATTCCAAAATAGTATTAACACTAATACCAATGTTGATGTGCCGAATGGAAGTAAGCGCAAAATAAATCTCATTATTAATATCAGAAAAAGATGATAAACGTGTTTCGAACATGTCACAAAAAAAGCAGGTTTCGAACTTATGGTAGAAACCAACAAAATCAGTGAGAGACATAACATAGCCAGAACATTCTGGACAGTCTTAAGCATGACATCAAGATAGATGTTGATGATATTCTTATCTTGTTAAACAACTATTAATAAGTATAACATGGTTCCCAGATTACAAATCTGACACCAAAGTATATATTTACTTTTATCATGGTGATTTCTGTTACAATGTATTTTACAAAGCAAGGTGATTAGTTTTGTGCACTCCATAGCTGCCATTCACTATATGCTGGTGATAGTTAATGTGTACTTTAATTTGTATCCACAATATTGACTTGTGGGTCAAATACACTTCTTATTGAAATTTTCATTGATATGCATGGTATTTTGGTTGTGTACAGTGAGCAGCATGACAATGGAGGTACTTGCAATGACTAGGGCACTACTCTGCTTGGAGTCACAGAACTACACTCATGCGTTCATTCTGAGTGATTCATTGAATATGATCCAAAAGGCGGAGGCTCGTTCAGTGCGCAGGTAACGGATCAAATTACTACAAGCGTCAACAATTTGCAGAATTACACTTATCTTCTTTCCGGGGCACATGTGTGTTGTTGGCAATGAGAGAGCAGACAGGTTGGCTGGCTCTGCCATCATATCAGAGGGCCAGCCAATGGATAGAACTGACATTTTGAACGCCCTCATAGAGTGTGGCGCAAAGAAGATTTTCATTTAAACCAATCCACGTCAGTTACTAGATTTCAAGAGCTGGGATTGAAGATTGGAGCGGCCAGAAAAGAACAGCACAACAGGTATGTGAATAGGCTCATCAATCAAAATCGAATTAGTATGGTCAGTTGCTGGATGCTGTTGGAGATATTGTGAAGATTGGAGCACCTATGGACATGTCTGAAGTGCAATAAAGATATTCCAAACTGAAACAGTGAGCAAGTAGCTATCTACTTCTTCATTCGCTTTACTTCAACTACTTGTTAAACCACTCTTTTGTGATCTGTGTATGATGTATGCCTTAGATCATGAGTTTGTTGTGCCAGTTAAGCACAATATTGTTAATGATTTTTTCCTAGGTGGCGGTTTTGCATCGTACTCATCAATTTTCAGCTGGCAAGGGTTCTTTTATTTGCTCAAATTAAACACTGGACATACTTTTTAATCTTCTGTTTCCAAAATAACTAGGAACCAGATCTCATACTGAAATGATCACAAAGGACAATTGACTAGTACAGTACATTATGTGTACAATTCATAATAACATTCGCCGAGTGGTTACCGGGACCCAAATTTGGGGTGTAAAGAATAGAACCACTGTTACCTGCCACGCATGTCGTAAGAGGCGTCTAAGGAGGTTTGGCTGAAATCGGATGCACATGTCCTAAACTTGTAGAAGTCTGTGTGTTTAGGGGCCTACCAAACCAATGTGCAACGTATACACGTTCTTGGCAAAGATCAAACATATCACAGAGTGATTAAGATTGGTCGTAAAGAACGAACGCAAAGAATAAGATAATAACATTGACTTAGAAAGGACGGAGAAATAATTGTTTCCAACTGTTAACTTTTAACATTTTATATAGTTGGTGCCACGCCAGCCAGTTCTTCTGATATTAACGTGTTTATGTGGATACAGATGTAATAAAATTCATACTTAATATGGTGGTGGGACGTGATATTAAATATATCGAGAATGAGTATTGTGTTTAATATGTATAGAATGTATGCAAGAATGAACTGTATGTTTGTCTTCAGAAGATCATCAACTAGAATGTTTAATTATTAATGATTAGTGAGGATCATCATCACAACTTGTTGCCAAATACAACTGCTTTCACATATCTCGGAAGTGTTATTAGCCACGAAGGAGAAGCTGACATTCTTCCTCTTGCGTTTGCCCGCTATTAATTCAGCCGTAGTCGCATCACACAGGCGGTGTCTCTAACAAAGTGTTTATTTAGACAAAGTGTTTCCCTTCTGTAATGTTTACCTTAACCACTGCTGTAACGTTTAATGACATTGATAATCAACATATATATCTTCAGAACATACCAGAGCTTTATTTATATTTTTCTTTGTTACCACAGAAGTAACAATTAGGGGAGAAATATTGAAAGAGATCAAATACAAGACTAATCAAGCACCCTGGACACACATTCACATACATGTATAGGAACTAGACACTTATATATGTATGGATTAGTCCCCATTTTGCCTGTGTGTTGCCGGGACCCGCAAGGAGAGCAGAGAATAGTAACACTGATCTACAAGGCATGTTGTAAGAGGCGACTGAGGTAGGGACAAATTGCATGTGCTGGCCTACTTGTAGGCGCATAACATACATTCACTCTTAGGCTTGGATCACATACAAATTACAAAGAGTGGTTAACAAGTAGTCGATATGGAGCATTTGAAGAGGAAGCCCCCATTGTTATGGCACCCAAACATCTCACTAACAGTGAAACAGATGATCAACAGCATTTTCATGCCTAACTTGTGTTACCAGAGCCAAAAATGGACAATAAGCAAAGCACAGTCGCAAAAAGTGAAATGCGATGCCTACAAAAATTTCCCAGAACACCAGAAAAGACAGCCACCAACATCAGTATAGGAAAGATGGGACAGAACCTTGCTTGAATTACATTGAGAAATAAAGAATGAAGTGTTTCAGCTACTTAATAAGAATGCAACCAAACTCCACAGCATACAGTCTTCTACAACAGAACATCAGGCAAGAAGGCGAGAGGAAGACCACTGAATAGATGACACAGCACCAAGATAAAGTTGGATAGATGACATAGCAGAATCCTGTCAACAAATAAAAATAACTATCACCCTAGCCACTAGAGCAGCACAAAAAAAAAAACTGGATAACAACCTGGTAACAGTGTGATGACAAAATGACACTAAAAGGAAAGAGAGGAAAAACATAAAGTAGTGGACAATTTACAAAGTAGCTGCTGTAATATCTTCAACATTCATTTTCAGCACTGTATTTTTTTTTACTTGATTTGTCTTCCATCTTCAATCATACCTTGCTTAGCCAGACTGCAGTGATATAGTCTGTTACTAGGGTCACCACTTGGAGGTGGAGTAGGGTTTTGGTTTGCTGACACCTCATTCACAGCATCTTAGGCTCCACTTCGGTGATCAACTGCAAACTCACTACTGCCTTTGTATTATGAAAACTACTTTTATAGATCTTTGAACACTCCACATTGTCTACTTGCTAACCACTGTTTGTGATTTGTATGTGATCCAAGCCTAAGAGCGGTTGTACTTTGAGCCAGTTATGCGCCTATAAGTAGGCCAGCATATCCGATTTCTACTACGCTTTTTATTTACTAGGGTAGCTTTCCTAGGATTTATAGATCCCTTACAAGCAACCATAAACAAGAAGATGACAGCCTCTGTTTGAATGGAAGTGACAATACAAGAAGTCTCAGTGGATAGGTAGTTATGCCGTTGTCTTGCTTTCTGAAGGTCATTGGTTCGAATCCAGACTGGGCCGTCCTGCTCACAGCATTCAGTTTTTCCAGTGACCCCTAGGATTGCCGCAGGAGCTACAGAGTTTGTGCAATACTCTCGGCCGGTGGCATGCCATTTCTGCAGAGAAGGGTCTAGCTGTATGGGGTCAATCCTATGGCTTCAGATCCTTTAAACAAGGAATAAAAGGAAGCATAAAACGGTGATGTATTGCACAAAGGTGTTTTATTTTATTTTTTAGTAAGCATAAATAACTGAACAACATATTGGTGTATGATAGTAGCACATTAAAAACAGTCGCTTGTCAACGTTTCATGAATGTTTTGAGTTGGAAAAATTAACACGACTCTCAATCTATCCTTTGGCAAAAATGATTGGTTGTGACAGGAATATATGTCAGCAATACACTTCAGTTTCCAGAATCTTGCCTGTATCTATTATCATGGAGCCAGTATTGTGTTGTTACTGCAGAGCTCATTTATAAATAAGTTAAATTTGTAAACTTACTTTTACCAGCAAATACTAAAGTATAAATTTCAGATAAACATTTTATTTGTTCAAAGGCTTTCTTCCCGTCGCCTGCTATGTATTTATACGTAATCATAGCGATCTGACTGATTTTTGCGTGATGGTGTGCTTTGCTTAACTAATCACCAGTGTCACTGGGCATTCAGGCGAGCCTTACTCTGGCTTCAGAGGTACTTGTAATTTAGATCCCCAGGTAAAGGATCAAGGTCTGTAGTCCAGCTGTATACCGTTGTGTGCACACTGACAATTTTTGGCCCAAGCTGGCCTCAAACTCCTAAATTTCCACAGCACATGGTCACTAGCACAGTGTGTTATCAACTGTGCTATGTGACCCCCAAAGACCTGTAATTTATAACTATTTAAGTACTGACAACAGCATGGTGACCTATTTGCTGACAGCCACATCGAAACTCTAGACTAAAACCACATTGGTCTAGCCGCCTAATATGTAAGAATGAAATATTCAAAATCCCTACAAACTTTAGTTAATACAAATATTAAATAATTAAGAGTATTAATCACAGACTTGTTAATAGTACAACACTATACAAGGATTACAATTGTATACAGTAAAAGTAGAATAGACTGTTATACCATACAGCAGGTTCACATGGCAACTGTAACAAATCATATATTTGCATTTATGCTTTGTACAAAACAAATTCATTCATCTTCTCTGAAGCTTCAAAATTTGCTTGCTATCATTGAGTCGCCCGTGTGGTGCCCACAAGCGAAGCAAAGAATAGGAGTCACCTACAAGGCATGTCGTAAGAGGTGACTGAGGTATTGGCCTAGGGAAGTTACCTAGTAAATAAAAAGTCACAGAAATCGAATGTGCTGTCCTACTTGTAGGCACATAGTACAATCGCTTAGACTCTGATCACACAGAATGGTTAACAAGTGATCGATATGGAGTGTTCAAAGAAGAAGCTATCATGGCACAACAACAACAAAATGGAATTTTTTTTTAATGGAATAACTGATGAAAAATTATAATGTTCAATTGCATTTAGTCGATTTTATGATAATAATTCTTCCTTCTAGATCAGAGAAATGGCAGACTATGTGGAATCAATAAAAATCACATCCAGCTAAATTAAATTCATTTAAAGATTAAAACAACAAAAATGTCAATATTACATTGAGTGCACTCGCTATTTCTAGTGCAAACAAATATTACACATGCGCATGGAGGTGCCCTACACATTTTGGCGAAGACACCTCCGATACTTCATTTGATCCTGCTAGAAAAATTAAAGTCCAACTTAATAGACGGTGTATAATATGTAATACCTAATTAAAAAAATTGGACTTGGAACTAAATAAATAGATCTAAAGCACAAAATAAATAAGTATAGAGTACATAAAATAGATAGTAGGTTTATATTGTTGACATAAATGCAGTCGAAGGCATTGTTCATTTGAGGATCATCGGACATGTCTATCATTGCTTTGATCTCCTAAGCTTGTATTTCAGTGTGTTTAGACTAACAACTCCCATTCTGTGCTGGTTGATGGATCTACTGGTGTTTCCCGTCTTGCCACTTCTATCGGTATGCATAACTTGCTCAACCAAGATAAAGAATACCATTTATCTGCGTTGAAATCTTCAGAGCGTATGTTTTCTCTTAGAGCATCGTTTCCTAAATTGAGATACTCACAGGGGTCCTCAAGCGCCTGAAGAAATATTATGATCTTTGACATTTCAAACAGACATAAATTTTAAAAACGTATAAATAGTGGTAAACTAGTTCCGCTATGAAATCAAAGGACCCTGACTAGACCAGAGTCTAAATGTCTGTCAGAACAAAATGAAAGATCATTTGAAGTTTCCCGCAGTCTGAGAACATTGTTTACTATTATAACAAACAGATAATTTATTCCTGTCCATTTTCATATATAGAAACTTTTGGGGGTCCACAGCAGAAAAAGGGATTTAAAAGGGGATCTGCAGTAATGCAAAGTTTTGAAACCGCAGTCTTTGAGCATTGATGATGTTGCTTTTGTCCATAGAAGACCCCTTCTCGATCGCAGCATTTCTCAAAGGCATATAAATTATGAAGTGAGCTTAATTTAGCTTCAGTGATATTTGGACCTGCTAGTTTCACTTCTGTCTAATCTAGATCTAGAGGTAAAACATAAAGTAGATGGCAGAATACAAAAATAAGAATCAAAATGGGTAATATAAGTTTTGATCAATAATATTATTCAACAAGTATCTACAGGACAAAACCTCAAAAGGTGAACAAAATAATAAGTTGGCCAACGTTGGGAACATGACTTAGTAACCTCAAAAAATTTCATTGTGCAGTTCTAATAAAAATTCACAAAAGCCAAACTTTTATGTTGAAATAAAATGTTAGTTCTTAACAGGCAGAATGGGGACTGCCTAGAGTAGTTGATAGTAGCTCGGCCTGCTAGCTGTGAGACGCCTCATAGCTCGGGTTCGAACCTACTGTCCGGCATTTGTTCGAGTCCCTGGTCTTACTCAGGACGATAACGTGAGTACCTCTGAAGTCGGAGAAAATCTGCCTGTATGGCGAGGAATACTAATTACGAGTACATTAGCACACGGCTGCCAGTGTAAAGTAATTTACAATGTGCACGCTGCTGCCATTGTAAGAAATTGGAAAAACAGATTTTCACGCAAAAATCAGTTTCAGAGATGAAACTTCGTCCGAGTTGAAAGCAGACGAAAAAAAAAAAAAAACAGGCAGAATGGATAAATCAATGGGAAATTTGATCACAATTCATGAACACATTAAATACTACAGTGATATGTATGCTGATGGTTCCTATGATTCGCTGGTTAGACATATTCATTCTGTTCTACAGGTGTTTAATCCTACCCTTGTAGATCTCTTTGGATAACTGGTTACGCCCTTGACTTCCAATGGTTGTGGGTTTGAATTCAGACCACTTTCCTTTCGCAAGTATATTTTTTCAGAGACGCCAAGAATTGTTGCAGGAGCTACGGAGTTTGTGTAATACTCTCAGCAGATAGCGTGCAATTTCTGCAAAGAGGGACCAAGCCATATGGGGTAAAACCTGGTGCAATGAAGTAATCCTTCGGCTATGGAACCCCCTTTTTAGACCCATGTAACATTTAATTTCAAATTCCTTTAACCACAATATGAATACGTTATTTGCTAGTGTCCTCATCCAACAGGAGAAACTAAACAACCTTACAGCTACTTACTTATTGTTTTGATATTTTGCACATAAAGAAAATACAAACAATAGATGTGTGCTCATTTTGCTTATAAAATACATGATGAGCCATTAACAAAAAAAAACCCAATAATAAATGTGCGATGAGTATTATTTGTTTCATCATAGTTGACTACTAAAACAAAACCTGCAGTAAGTACCCGTGAGCAGATCTTCCAACCTTCTCAAATGTTATCCTTCAAGAAACAATTGAAAGGGAAAACAGGATGCAAGCAAATTACAAAAATTACACCATGAAACATCCCACAAACATTAAGGGATCTCTGGCTAAGTGGTAAAGCCCTTGCCTTGCATTTCAAAGGTTGTGGGTTTGAACGACCACGATGTTCTGTTCACAAGTGCATTTTTTCTAGAGACCCTTAGGATTGTTGCCGGAGCTACAGATTTTGTGCAATCCTCTCGGCAGGTGACGTGCCATTTCTTCAGAGAGGAATTGAGCCATGTGGTAGAATCTGATGCAATGAAGTAAATTCTTCAGCTTTAGACATCCCACCTCTCTCTCTCATTCCCCAGAAAGAGAATGATAACATTAACATATGGCACAGCTTAAAATAAACAAGATAACAAGTGTAAAGAACATTTTCTCAGCATATACTAAGACAAATAGACCATAAAACAACCATTTTCACAAGTCATTAGTCTCAAAAATAAATAGACCATAACAAAAACAAAGGAATGTTCATATATTGAAACCAATCATCTTGCTCAATATCTCTATTTGTAAATTCTGTACTTATTGATCGGATGTGTTATAATGTATACAAAATAGCAAAACCAAATTGTCACTGACATTTCACTCAGATCTGCGGTTTTCATTTTCTTGTTCTATTTCTGTAATTTTTCTTTCTTACTAGTGTTATTTTGGTAATACAGATCTTTCATCTTTTCTCTAATCCTGTTGTGCCTTACAGCGTCAGGATTCAAAGAGATTTCTAGAGTGGGCTTTTGTGTACACTTCATAAACAGTGCCTTTCGTTGCCTTTGTTATCTCTGAGATCCACCTTTTGGTGTGGACTGCTCTTTGCTTTGTATCCACTGTATCATAGTAGCAGTGCTCATTGAGGTGCACTGTCTGTTGGTAATCTGCTTATGTGGCAGAACCATTTAATTTGTTGTTTTTTTATGAAGTAGAGTACTAATGTTGTACCAACTTTTTTTTCTTGATGTCTTAATTTCTAAACTGGTCTCTTCTTGATACTCCCAGCATTCTACGTAGACACTTCATCTCTTCTTGATACTCCCAGCATTCTGCATAGACACTTAATCTCTTCTTGATACTCCCAGCATTCTCATGACACTTCACTCTCTGATCTATTCCAGACACTTCACTCTGACCCAGCATTCTGCATAGACACTTTATCACTTCTTGATTCAGCATTCTGCGTAGACACTTCATGTTACAGATATGTAAAAATCAGACTGATGAGACTACTGATCACATCACTTTTTTGAAGTGTGTCTGTGAGACATGGCATTCATTTCAAACTTTGATAGAACCAGACATTTCTCCGATTTTATCAGTTCTGAATTACCCATTTTATATTCATTATTTTTAGCAGACATCTATTTTCAAATGGATTCAACTTTCGATATCTTTAGTCATTTTTCAACACCAAATCTATGTCAAATACTAACATATAATTTGTACAAAAAGTGTGGCGAAAGTGCTCATTCCTGTTGTACTACATTCTATGCAAGAATGACACAAGCAGCACTAGACAGTAAAATTAGACTAATACAAGCAGGTATTAGAAAAGGGAAATTTTGCATCTATTACTAGATCATGATACGCCAAATACTTGAACAGAGCAATAAATGGAATAGTACAGTTTATATGATCTTTATTGGTTTTGAAAGGAAAATTACCACATGTGAAATGAGATGCTTCAGGAAAGAGGTAAATAAAACAAGAAGAGACCCTATAAGAAATGATGAAATTAAAAGGTCAGAACAACACCTGCTATTAGATTTATTGAAAAACAGAGACTCAAATGGTTTGGCCACTTGGTGAGAATGAACCCAAATACACTAGTTGCAAGAGTGCACACCCTTAAAATGGAATCATCAAGAGGAAGGGGCAAACCAAGAAAAAGATGGATTGATGTAGTTACAGACATCTTAAAACGCCACAATAAAACAGCATATCAAGCGACCGAGAGTGGAAAACGATCATCAGTTAAACCTGCTACGTCTAATAAACAAAAAAGAAAGAAGAATATTGATTTTGAAAAAACTTGTAAATAATAGCAGATTTAACTACTTGTACATTGAACAAATATTAATGAATTCTGTTCTACATAAGATCAAAGGTCAAGAACCCACCCAAGTATTGAATCAAAGGGCAAAAACCCAAGTATTGATTGAATCAATGACAAGACAATATATATTTCACAATAAATCATGGTCACTGGTAATTTTACAACACTTTAAAAGCTGTCAGTGGAGCATCTGGCCGAAGGGATTAGAAGAGCACTAGATCCCATTCGGGGAACCTGGGTTCAATCCCATTCGGGAGACCCGGGTGAGGCCAAGGAGTTTTTTTCTACTGGGGGCATAAAGAAAAATCATAACCAGAAAAGTTTTGCTGCGACTGCATTAGCTATGCAGCCATTACATTCCATAGACTCATGTCACCCCTGTCCTACACTGTCATAAAAAGTGGTATTTCAAGCAGTACATTTGAAAAAAAAATGTTTTTCAGAAATGAAGACTTCTAGATATAAAAAAATCATGTCCAGAATTTTCAATTCTAAAAATGCTATAGAATACTTTACTGTTATTTGATTACAGCTTTAACCCACTTTCAACTTTTTTCATTTGATTTAGGATTTATAACAATTAAGTACTGGATAAAAACAAGCGTATGGGACATCTGAAAGTGTAAAATATTTAAGCCACAAATGTGGACCAATTACTGAGAGACTAATTTCTGAGTATAATATTTGTAAGTTTATAATCAGTTTCAAAATTAGCAGAGATCTGATGGTATCTCATCCTCTTCCTCAACGTTTTCCTTTTGGGTGTCGTCTTTTTCATCCTCCGCTTGTTGACTGCTTGAGGTTGCAGCTGATCTGGTTGTTGAAATGCCACCAGGAATTTTCAAATCCCTGGCTAGTTTAGCAAACTGTAAGATTATAGTCAAACAATGTAACATCTGTGAAACCAACTTCTAAGGTTAAAACTAACAAAAATATTTATCATGAAGACAATTTAGCAGTGTGGGATCTGATAGGGTAAAGCGAGATATATTACGAGCTTTGACATTTCAAACCAGAAAAATAAATTTTAAGCCTAATTATACGCCTAATGTTTTCTTTGTTGTTTATTAAAATGATAAATTGCAGACGTTTACTATTGTAACACACAGATAATTCATTCCTGTCCATTTTTATATATAGAAACTTTTGTGAGTCCGTGGCAGCAAAATGTATTTAAAAGGGGATCCACGGTAATGCAAAGTATGGGAACCGCTGATCTCTTTCTCTCGATCACTGCCCAGACCGATGTACCAGATTTCACCATAAATTCTATTCATGTGGAAATCTGATTCATGCAGCCTTAGCATTGGTGTGTTTTACGTCATATCTTCAGCACCATTTGGAGCTCTGGCGCTTATTCTTCAGCGATGTGTTCAGTTTCAGCCAGCGTTTATTCGGTTCACTCTCTGTTCTGAAGCCATCTGGTGTTTTTATGGTGTGGGTAGCTAGCCCCATGTCCAACCTCCTTAGTTGTCTCTTACGACATGCGTGGCAGGTAACAGTGGTTCTATTCTTTACACTCCAATTGGGCCCCGGTAACCACTTGGGTGTAACCGCTGATCTAAGTCATCACATTATCTAAGCCACGCAAAACATTATTGTTGAAATAAACACTTTGAGGAAACAAAACACCATATTATTTTAATTACCTACCACATTACCTCAGTCACATGTCACACTCATCACATTATTTAAGTCACTCACCACATTATCTAAGTACTTGAAAATTGGTTTCACTAACACTTGCTGGCCTGCCTCCTCATCCCCATCATCATAAGCTCGTAATAAATCTTCTAGTGCTCCTGCCTCTTCACTAGCACCAAACTCTGGGTAACTGTAAATATCAATCATATTTAGGATATTGTACTCAAAAGTATCCGAGAGTTTGAGAAAAGTCTTTATATTCTTAAACTGGAGACAAAAAGAAGTCATACAAACAAAATGTAACATCTACATTAGTCATACAAACAAAATATAACATCTACATTAGTTATACAAATGAATTGTAACATCTACATTAGTTATACAAATGAATTGTAACATCTACATCAGTAATACAAACAAAATGCAACATTAGTTATATGAGGACTATCATCATAGCACTCGGACATGTCCATAGGTGCTCCGATCTCCGCAAATCCAGCAGCGTCCAGCACCCAAACGCCAGTTCGATGTTGATTAATCAATCTCTTCGCATATTTAGTATGTCGTTCTTTTCGGCTGCACCAATATTGACACCCATCTCTTTCAATCTGGTCAGCAAGTGGGATTCACAGCCCTGAAATTCCTCTGTTCGGAAAGACTCTCAATGCGTGAAGAATGTCATTTCAATCCATGGCAGCTCCTCTGATATTGTAGCCAAGCCAGCCAATCTATCACCCTGCTCATTACCCCTAACTCCTGCGTGCCCAGGGACAAAAATAAGGTGATTTCTCTGATCATTGTCTGTACCAGTACCTCCACCCAGTTGCGTCTCACCATTCCTGATTTGACTTACGAATCATGCTCATAGAGTCACTGAGTATGAAAACACGAGAGTAGTTGTGAGATACATCAACAAAATGCAACATCTAGATCAGTTATACAAATTTGCCCGAGTGGTTACTGAGGCCCAAATTTGGGGTGTAAAGAATAGAACCACTGTTACCTGCCACGCATGTCGTAAGAGGCGACTAAGGAGGTTTGGCTGACATCGGATGCATGTGTCCTAAACGTGTAGAAGTTCTATGCGTTTAGGGGCCTACCAAACCAATGTGCAACGATACATGTTCTTGGCAAAGATCAAACATATCACAAAGAGTGATTAAAATTGGTCGTAGAAAGAGATACAATAAGTAAAAGAAGTTATACAAATAATGTAACATCTAGATCAGTTATACACACATAATTGTAACATCTAGATCAGTTATACAAATTAATAGCAACATCTAGATCAGTTATACAAATTAATAGCAACATCTAGATCAGTTATACAAATTAATTGTAACATCTAGATCAGTTATACAAATTAATTGTAACATCTAGATCAGTTATACAAATTAATAGTAACATCTAGATCAGTTATACACACATAATTGTAACATCTAGATCAGTTCTTATCTTATCTTATCTTAACCACATTTGCCGTGATAGCATTGTGGGAGAGTTAGTTTCCTATCTTGTGCCAGGTGTGTTGCGCTTGACGTTGTCAGTCCATGCTTTCCAGGGACTCTGAGATGTTATCTATCCATCGTGTTCTTGGCCTGCCTCGTGCTCTGCGCCCTGAATGTCGATTATTATAGGCACGTGATGGTAGTAAATGTGGTTCCATTCTCATTAAATGGCCGAACCACTTGAATCTTTGCTTCTCGATGTACTGTATGCATGGTATAGTACCAACGATGCTTCTGATATTCTTGTTTCTCACTCTATCTCGCCTGTAACGTTGACAGCTTTTCGTAGACATCTCATTTCACATGTTGTAATCTTTCTTTCTTGTGTCTTAGTCAGGGGCCATGTTTGGCACTGATAGCAGAGAGTTGGAATAAATATGCAGTTTATCAGTTGTCGTTTGACTGCCATGTTAATGCTTGGATGTTTTAATAGTGGTGACGGTTGGTATGTCACTGCATTTGCCTTCTGGCATCTAGTCTCGATTTCTCTGTCCATCTTTCCATCTGCTGTGAATATACTCCCGAGATATTTGAATTCTGGAGTCTGTTGTATTTTGACATTATTCACGTGTATATTTAGTTGACCTGTTGACCTACTTATTGTCATGACTTCTGTTTTGGAGGTGTTAATTTTCATGTCATATTTTTCGCATGTCGCTTGCAGTGCATTTATGTGTTGTTGAAATTTGTGTTCGTTGTTGTAAATTATACTCTGATCATCTGCAAAGAGTAGTTCGTTGATTAAATTGTAGTTGTTATCGAGGTTGTTATCTGTCTTGGTTTCTTGCGTTATCCTGTCTATGTATATATTGAAAAGTATAGGCGAAAGCACACATCCCTGCCTTACTCCTGATGATAATTCAAATTTGTCTGTCAGGCCGTCGCTTGTTCGTACTACGCTTGAGCATTTTTTGGTATAGCGCTCTAATATTGTCTAATAGTTGGCCCTGAATTCCATATTCACTTAGTATGGCCCATAGTTTGTTTCTGTTTATTCTATCAAAGGCCTTTTCTTGGTCTATGAATGCTAAGTTGAGCTGTTTGTCATATTCTATGGTGTTTTCGCTAAGTTGCCTTAGTGTGAACAGGGCATCAGTGCAACTCTTTCCCTTTCTGAACCCAAATTGAGCGATGTTCAGCTATGGTTCTATTATAGGTTTGATTCTAGATTCCAAAATTTTAGCATATAATTTCCCAACATGACTTAATAACGATATGCCTCTGTATGTATTGCATTCTCTTTTGTTGCCCTTTTTTTCCATATTGGTATTATGATGGCTTTCTGCCAATCTTTGGGGACTTCTCTTTCTGTCCAGGCTGACTTGAAGATTCTATGTATCCATTGTATTCCTGTTTCTCCGCATGCCTTGATTGCTTCATTAGTTATACCGTCAATGCCTGCTGTCTTGTGACGTGGACTCTTCTTCACAACTTCTTCTATTAACTAGATCAGTTATACACACATAATTGTAACATCTAGATCAGTTATACAAATTAATAGCAACATCTACATCAGCTATACAAATTAATTGTAACATCTACATCAGTTATACAAAGTTGTGACCTGGGGTCTGATGAAGCAATAGTACTGCATGATGGTTCAATGGAGCAAAGCATGCTCTGGCAAAATTATAGCAGGCAACATTCAGAGAAAAACCCCTAAATAGTGTCCATTCTACTTCTTTACCACTAGGGGAGCATACATCACAACCAATGTCTTCCAGGCCTTCCTATCCAAGGCTATAATTTCCAGATCTCTCCACTCTTTTCCAATTTTCTTGCATTCTGTCTCCAGGTGTTCCTTCCTTGCAGGGTCCTTCTTCTTCTTCAGGTGGCAAGCTATGAATTTCTCTAACTGTGGTTTCTGTAGCTATCTAGTGTTTTTGTAAGGGGTGGGGTAGCTAGCCCCATGCCCAACCTCCTCAGTCGTGTCTTACGACATGCATGGCAGGTAACAGTGATTCTATTCTTTACACCCATAATTTGAGACTGGTAAACACTTGAGTGCAATCATGTCCATGCTTATACAATATAATCTGTCACATTCCAAGCAAAACAACAATCCTTACTTTAGACAACTCCTAAAGAACTGATCTGCTGCCACATAGTCTTCCCCAGTCAGATGCAGCAAGATAACCCCCATAGCCACTTTGTTGATGTATGTATAATTCTCTGCCTCCAACCAAAATTTGATTTCTTGACTAAGAGACTTAATGGCATCATCAAATCTGGAAAATAATCACATAAATAATTTTATAATAATAAACATGTTGGCTTCATATGGAGCACAGGTCTCAACAAATAATCACCATTTCTTTCTGTCTTGCAATATCTTTTTCAAGTCTTTCCTTACCTCTTTTGTAGCTATAAATGTTTTTAGTTATAACCATTAGTTGTATTGACAAAACATGTAAAAACAAAGTACTGTAGTTTTGCAAAGTACAATAGTGAAACACGTAAAACCAAAGTACTGTAGTTTTACAAAGTACAATAGTGAAACACATAAAAACAAAGTACTGTACTTTGTTTTACATGTTTCGCCATTGCTACATAGTTTTACTGCAGTCTTCCCTTGTATAAAAGTACAATAACAATACACAGCAACGTTTCGACCAATAGGCCTTTATCAAGCAAAGGATGCACCAGAATGGAAGAAATTCATTTCTTAAACCGCAGACATAACATATATACAATTAGACAATAAATCCCTAACGGTCCTAAAATGAAAATATGTGACTCTAGTCTTCCCTTATATCCATTAGTTGTATCTTCTTTAGTTGTATCCACCTGAGAGCTGTATCAGCAAAAATGATTAGTGCTCTTGATTTAAAGACATGTGGTCTCAGTATCACAGGGTTGGATTTTTTAGACTGCAATGGCCCCTCAGGTTGACTCAGTGTCAATTGGGCAATAGAGAAACACCGGACAGTAAAAGCCTCTGGTGTAAGGATAACTACATCACCCAGTGTGCAGAAGGTCAAAGGAAAAGTACAGGCCTAGCACCATGTTCCCCAAGATGTCACACTGTATTAAAAGCAGGTTATTTATTTATTAAGTATTTTCTCTATGGCTCAATGCAATGTAGTGGTATGTTCACATTTTTTTAAGTGGCTGTTTTGTTTCACATGCTGTGTTTTATTGATTTTCCCTCAGAGGAGTGTGTCTCTGTGGCACTGAGGTTAGGTGCTCGCCTCTGGTTACAAAAGTACTTGGTTCGTTCATATGTGAAGACATCAGAATATTTTCCAGAGATCCCTGATCTCAGTGAAGGTGAGATCAAGCTTCTAGTCCTGTCAGAGACCGATGACAAAACTTAGGTCCTGTGTTCAAGTTGAACACGTAAAAGAACACATGGCAGTACAAAATCGAGAAGAGCAGGCTGGAAAGCTGCTGTCCAGGCAAAACCGATATTAAAAAGAAAATTTCTAACAAAATACTTTTACCATCTTCTAAATTACAACATGGACTCTCACCGGCGCTATGGAGTTTGTGCACTGCTGCTGAGATCTGTGTGTGTAAGAAAGAGATTGGAACACACATGGTTACTCAACTAAGTGCAATGATGATGGTCCAATCAATGATCAATGAATCAATCAACATTAGCAACTGTTCAAACAATTACTTTGTTGCTATACTTTTACCAAACATACCGTTAAATTACCAACATTTTGCCTTACTTGAAACATTTTACTTGCAACCTGGCAGCTTTTCCAATGCATTCTGCACTCTGTCTGGGTCTGCTTTCAATCTGAAGAAAACAAGAGCACTTAAGATGACCATAGAAATGCTCTGGTGTATATTTAAATCAATCAATCAAGTGTCATGCCTGCCAGTGTAGGCGATCATGTTATCTACACAACTCTCTCCAAGGTAATCAGTTCTGACATCGATCTTTTGTCCAACTTAGCCATCAGACCATCCAACATCTTCTCCCTCTGTCTTCCATGATCTCTACTTCCCTAAATTTTACCTGTTGTCACCAAATGTTTTAAACCTACTCTTCGCATTATATATCCGAAGAACCTTGTTGTCTGATTCTTATTTTTTTAATAAGGTTTTTTTTGTGTGCAGGCCTGATTTAAAACCTTTGTTTTCTCCACCGTCCATGGAATTTTCAGCATTCTTCTGTAAAATTAGATATCTGTGGCTTCCAGTGATCTTATTGCTTGTTTGTTTGTTCATTGTCCATGATTTGCTGCTATACACAAGTATTGGTTCAATATAGCACTGAAGTACTCATTTTTGCAGTGTCATTGGTAGTGAATTCATGCATGGTGTGTTTATTTAAATACATATGTTTATACTGAGTGTCTTCACCGTGTGGTGCCGGGGCCCACAAGGGATGCAAAGAATAGTACCACAGTGGCCTACAAGGCATGTCGTAAGAGGCGACTGATGTAGGACATAGGGAAGCTACTCTAGTAAATAAAAAGCGTAGTGGAAATTGGATGTGCTGGAAAACTTGTAGACGCATAACTGGCACAACGTACAATTGCTCTTAGGCTCAGATCACATACAGATCAGATAGAGTGGTTAACAAGTGGTCGATATGGAGCGTCAAGAAGAAGAATACTGAGTGTGATGGCAGTGCAATCTGTACTGCTCCATAGTATATGATCAAGGATATTTCTCTGCACACATATTAGATAGCAAGAAAATAACAAATACTGTCTTGAGAAAGAGCTTGATTGATTGATTGACAGGACCATCATCATTGCACTGTTGTAAGTAACCATGTATGCTCCGATCTCTTTCTTAAACAGGAAGATATCAATGGCAGTACACGAGCTCTGTGGCACCGATGAGTGTTCCCGATGTAACTTAGAAGATGGCAAAAATATTTTGTAGGAATATTATTTTTAAAATCATTTTAGTGAATTTTGCTCAGGCAGCAGCTTTTCAGCCTGCTCTTCTCGATTTTGAACTGTTACGGGTTCTTTTACATGCATGACTTAACACGAGACCTACATTTTATCATCTGTCTCCGATAGGACTAGGAACTCAATCTCACCTACAATGAGATCAGGGATCTCTGGATAAACATTCTGATCGCTCCAAATGAGGAACAAACCAAGTACCTTTGGAGCATGAAGCAAGCACCTAGACTACATGCCACAGAGACCTCCTAAATGCATATTTATTTGGAAGATACATTAATATAAAAAAATAATAATTGGGTAAGAAATGATGAACTTTACCTCTGCAACTTCACTAGCTTTAGTGTATAAGTGGATAGCCTTCTCTGGTTTTTCTTGTTCTACCATTCTGAAAGTAATAAATTATAATAATAAATAATAATTCCTCTCATACGTTATACGTTACATAGGGCCTGCAAGTAATTTCTCCATACCGCTCTATCCTGGGCAACTCACTCAATCTCCTCCATGGAACTGAGACCGATATTTCCTGCCTCTCTCAGCAAAGTTCGTTTAAGGGTCTCCTTAGGTCGACCTCTCTTTCTTGAACCCTTTGCATCCCACTTCAATGCCTACTTTGATATTCGTTGATCATTTCTCCTCAAGGTGTGCCAAACATATCTCCATCTTCTCTTTCTTATAACAGTTGTCACTAGTGGTTCACCAGATATGTCTCTGATTTCATCACTTCTTCTGAATTTGTTCCATTTTATATTCATTATTTTTCAGACATCTATTTTCAAATGCATTCAACTTGCTTCCTATATCTTTAGTCATTTTCCAACTCTGCTGGCATATGTTAGGATTGATACAACATTTGAATTGAAAATTTATAATTTAGTTTTAATACTATATAACTTGCAGTTCCATATTTTATTTAGACTTTTAAAAGCTGATGTTGCTTTGCCAATTTGTATCATAATTTCCTTTTTAACATTTCCTGTGCAATTAAAATTGCTACCTAAATAGGTGAACTGCTCTGTTATTTTTATCATTTTAGATTCCAGTGTGATATCTGCATTACTTGTCATAGGTGTCTTCATTAATAAATTATACTGGACTCAATAACATAATTTTATACAAAAATACAATATGAGAAAGAAATACAAAAATTATTCAGTTTTAATGATCAGAGAAAGTTGATAGAGGTTGATTTTTGTGGTTGATCTTTGAGGTTGATCGAGAGAATTGTAAAACTATGACAAATGTGTAGTCATGTATATAGTTCTTGGGAGGACAATATTAGAACAAAGATCTGCGCTCTCTTCAGTTATAACATACATGGACATTGTATTGACGAAGAAATCAACTCTCGAATAGGTAGTGCGACTACTACATTTGGCAAACTATCAAAGAGAGCGTAGGACGACACAAAATTAACATTGCAGACAAAGATTCAAATATATTGAGCCTGTGTAGTTAGGTCTTAACTGTATGGCTCAGAAACATGAACAGCCATCTCAATTCACGAGGGACGACTAAATATGTTTCATCTTCAATGTCTCCGCGAGATTATGAACATCAGGTGGTAAAACAAGATAACCAACTATGAAGTACTGCAATGTGCAGACTTTCCTTTCATCATGGGCATGCTCAGCAGTAGAAGACTAAGATGGCTAGGGCATGTGAGAAGAATGGACAATAGCCTCATACCACAAAATGTTTTGTTCTATGAACTTTCGGAAGGGAAGAGGCATCAAGGCAGACCACTGCTCAGATATAAGGATGTCTGCAAAGTTCCAACAAATGGGAAAAACTAGCTGATGAGTGAGTTATGTGTAAAACAACATAACGCAAAGGTGCATAATTTTTTCAAAAGATGAATTGATAGGCAAGAGAGACAATCGCAAACTCAGAAGTTGTTACAGTAAAACACTTGTCCATCTGTAAATACGAAAAAAGCCATATAGATGGACATAAGCAGAGAAATGAAGAAGAGAATAATATTTCAGAATTTTTATTTGCAGATGATCAAGTACTGATAGCAGAAAACAAAGAATCCCTCCAGAAACATCCGAGTCGAGTTAATACCAAGTGTGAAAAATATAATATGAAAAAAGGCACTGAAAAGAAAAAGACAATGAAACTCTCAATAAAACTAAAGAACTGAGACATCACACAAATAAGCAATATGAACTAACCAGGAGCAATTTTCACTATAGATGGACCAACTAAGTAGAGAAGAACAGGTTGTCATTTTTCGTCTACGAACAGGGCACAATATGTTGAGGTACCATCTGTTTAAGAAGTATAAAATAGGCCCTTCTGACATATGTACATGGGGCACTAGCAAGATGACAGAGACATGCATACTGCAAGAATGTCTAACAGACACTGAACAGATAAAAAATGCATGGCCAATCCCCGTATCAGTCCAAGACAAACTATACAGAGATGTACATAGACTCCGGTTGACCACTAACTACTTTAAAAGTATACAAATTGATGTCAGTCCAAGACAAACTATACAGAGATGTACATAGACTCCAGTTGACCACTAACTACTTTAAAAGTATACAAATTGATGTCAGTCCAAGACAAACTATACAGAGATGTACATAGACTCCAGTTAACCACTAACTACTTTAAAAGTATACAAATTGATGTCAGTCCAAGACAAACTATACAGAGATGTACATAGACTCGTTGACCACTAACTACTTTAAAAGTATACAAATTGATGTCTGAAAATGTTGGAATAAGAAGACTTAAAGATGGAAAATATGGAATAAGAAATTAATCATAATAGATGCAATAACTCTATAATCCAGGATAGAAAATGGAGAAACTATCAGTCAATAACTCTATAATCCAGGGTAGAAAATGGAGAAACTATCAGTCAATAACTCTATAATCCAGGTAGAAAATGAGAAACTATAGTCAAAACTTAAATCAGGAATGAGAACTATCAAATAACTCTATAATCCAGGGTAGAAAATGGAGAAACTATCAGTCAATAACTCTATAATCCAGGATAGAAAATGGAGAAACTATCAGTCAATAACTCTATAATCCAGGATAGAAAATGGAGAAACTATCAGTCAATAACTCTATAATCCAGGGTAGAAAATGGAGAAACTATCAGTCAATAACTCTATAATCCAGGGTAGAAAATGGAGAAACTATCAGTCAATAACTCTATAATCCAGGATAGAAAATGGAGAAACTATCAGTCAATAACTCTATAATCCAGGGTAGAAAATGGAGAAACTATCACTCAATAACTCTATAATCCAGGGTAGAAAATGGAGAGACTATCACCAATAACTCTATAATCCAGGTAGAAAATGGAGAACTATCATAATAACTCTATAATCCAGGGTAGAAAATGGAGAAACTATCACTCAATAACTCTATAATCCAGGGTAGAAAATGGAGAAACTATCAGTCAATAACTCTATAATCCAGGATAGAAAATAGAGGACTATCAGTCAATAATGATAAGAATCTGCACAAAAATAATTACTTTGCAGCTTTCTCAAGACATAGTGCACAGTATCTGGTGTTCCATGTTCTGGAACATGACACAGCAAGTTCTCATCCAGTGAACAGCCTCATCAAACTCTTTATTCTCTTTGCAAAGTAGCCCAGCTTGTTCAAAGGCTCTGAAAACAAAATAATTGTAACTTATATTTGAACTCAATCTCATAAACGTTTTCCAAAATATTGAATTTGTAGCTTTCTGTCATACAAATATTACTATTTAACAAAATCTTTGTTACTAATCTTTCTTTTGTCATTACATTACTATCTCGCAGATTACCAGCAGACACTGTGACTCAAAGAGCATTATTATTTCGATACAGTGGATACAAAGCAAAAGGTGGACCACAGAGATAACAGAGGCAACAAAAACACTGTTTACAAAGCGCACACAATCTCTTGTTCTAGAAATCTCTTCTTATCCTGACGCTGTGAGGCAAAACAGGATTAGAGAAAAGAAGAAGACTACTATCTGGTTATAGCCCAGTGTCCTGGTCTTCTGTAATTGTCATGCGCTTCTTAAATGACTTGATTGATGGATTTCGCCTCTTTGGCATGATTCTAGCACTTTCTCTATTAATCTTTTCCTCTCACCTTGTGCCTGATGTTTTGTTACAGACGGTTTTAATGACAATGTAGTCTGGCTGCATTCTTAATAGGTGGTCAAACCATTTCCTTCTCTGTTTTTCATGTAATCTTCTTCTTATTCAGTGTTCGCCCGCTATGAATTTAGGCTTAGTCTACGGCACTTCTGATTGATTTTTGTGTGAAGGCCTGCTTTTTTATTATCAGTGTAGACCCACCATACAGGCGTGTCTTCTCCAACTTCATCTCACTGGTGCTGGTATTTGTGACGCAGTCTCTTCTTGTGTTGTTCGTGATCCTTAAGCAACATAGAATTTCCCATGTGACAGTTTTCTCTGTGTTTTATTCCTTGTCCATGTTTTGCACTAGTAGAATAAAGCAAAATGAAGATGCATTTATCATTTGTTATCTGGCAGGAAATCTTTGGATGTCTAAGTGTGTGTGGGGGCCTAGTTGGTTAGGTGACAGCATATTCCTTCTGAACTCTAGATTATTTTTCTTTGCAGAATCTAATCTCTCCCTTTAATCCTAAACTTCTAATAAATTTGAAACATCTAGCACTCATTCAGTGTATTATTGTTTTCTTTCTCTACATCTGATCTGAGAATAGCGACAGTATAGTGGTTAGTGCACTCGCTTCTTAGACAGGTGGTCCAGGTTTCATTTTCACAGTTAGAGCGGAAATTTTCCCAACAGCAAAGCTCTCAGGTCAACCCAGCCTCAATTGAGTACAAGAAAAGCACTGGGAAGTAAAGGCTGTCGGTGTGATGACCACGCCACCGATTGTGTGCTGATGGTCAATGAGAAATATGGGAATAACACTGTATTCCTCAATATTATGTTCTCTTATGCAACCGATGTCATGGCACAATGGACGTTCTCATGCATGCTCTGTCCTCCGCTACAACAGCCATCCTGAAGCCCACTCACCATACCTACGAGAAGTTGATTAGTATATCTATTCTCTCTACCACGAAGATCTCACTGCCTGGCACATCCTTAACTTCTAATTCTCGCACTCGTTCCAGTGTCTGAAACTCGTCCATATCCCATAAATGAGATTGTACTGCATTGATGACATCGACTCTGTCCATACTTCTGCCCACTTGAGTCTGGGCATTGTTTGCAAGAAAGTCAGCACATTCGTTGCCTTGTTTGCATCAGCATGCCCAGATGTGTATAGCCAAGTCAGTGTCTTAAGATGTGATCTCCGATATACCTCATGGTGTGAAAATGGTCCCTTTAATTTATTACTGAAACCACATCTGATCTGTTTGCCTATATATTAACATTGATAAAGATATAGAAGAATGTGTAAAGTTATACTTACTTAGCAGCTTGGAAAGGCCTTATGTCTATTAAGGAAAAGAAAATGTTCACAAAGCTGGTACATGTAGTTTTAAAGAACTTTTCTATAGGTCCCAGCACATGGGAAAAACTAGCTTATGTCAGAGTTGTGTGAAAAGCAATATTGCGCAAGGGCACAGAGTCTTTTGAGAAGAGACTTATATATGAGCTGAAAGACAAGAGAGAAAAGTGAAAACTCAAAAGTTGTCAAAGTAAAACACTTGCCAATTGACCGTACGTAAAGACGAAAAAGGCCATACATACACACTTTCTATCTATTTAAATATAAGGAAGACTGCAGTAAAACTATGTAGCAATGGCAAAACATGTAAAAACAAAGTTCTGTAGTTTTACAAAGTACAAAAACAATACACAGCAACGTTTTGACCAAACGGTCTTTATCAAACAAAGGATACACCAGAAGGGAAGAAATTCACTTCTTAAATGGCAGACACAACTACAATTAAACAATAAATCCCTAAAGGCCCTAAACATTTTAGGCCACTAATACCAGCATCAGAGAGAACGTTTGAACAAGACCCTGCTTGATTGACATTGAAAAACAGAGAATTAAATGGTTTGATCCCCTATTAACTCCTTGCGGACCAAACACCACACTAAGTGGCATTTTTATTCTAAAAACATATTTGCCCTGGTCCACTAAGAGTTAAGAATGCAGACAGGCTACATTATAAATTATGACATTTAGGGCAGTGCAATAATTCTCTTAACACTTTCATGGTTCAACAATGATTGATATCAGAACTGATTAACAAGAACCCAAGAAAGTTGTGAGATACATGACGCTTACGCTGGCAGGCATGGCCCTTCATTGATTGAATAATTCTATTACTCTTTCTTCCTTTATTTAAATTCTTATCAGTCTCAATGATCCATTGATAATATTAGTTTATACTAGATGTGAGGCTTTTTGAAATTCCAAACTTATGCTACAATTAAATATAACAAAAGAATGATTGTACAGCATGCAAGGTTACATTGAGTAATATACAAAAGGATACATGTTCATTGCCTTCTGAAGCTCTCCAACCTTGATGTAGGACTCCTTTGCTTGTTCAAAAGCTTTGGCATTTCTGAACACTGTGGCTGGTTACAAAAGTTATGGGTGAAAAATAGGTCAGTGATGATGCTGGTATACACAATAATGTTAAGATCAGTGGGTATACTTCCACACACAGTTGTTCTAGTTTTGCACTCAGTTGTTCTAGTTTCACACACACACCTGCTCTAATTTTCCAGACACTGCTCTAATTTCACACATATCTGCTCTCATTTCAGACAGTCCTGCACTAGTTTCCCAGACACTGTTCTAGTTTTGCACACACCTGTTCTAGTTTCACACGCACACCTGCTCTAATTTCACACACACCCACTCAAATTTCACACACACACCTTCTCTAGTTTCACATAAAGCTGCTTTTATTTCACACACACCTGCTCTAATTTCACACACACACCTGATCTAGTTTCACACACATCTGCTCTAGTTCCACACAAACCTGCTCTAGTTTCACACACACCTGCTCAACTTTCACCAATTGTCACTTAAGTACAATTACTCACTTATAGACAGGGCTGTGCCAAAACCAGGTAGGATAGGAAAATAAAACACAATATCAAATAATCAAGAATGCATTCCTCTATGTAGAATGTTTGTGTTCCTACATTTCATCTACTCAATCCCCAATATGTATTTGCTCCTACCTTTCATCTACTCAATCCCCAATATGTATTTTTCCTACATCTCATCTACCCAATCCCCAAAATGTATTTGCTCCTACATCTCATCTACTCAATCCCCAATATGTATTTGCTCCTACATTTCATCTACTCAATCCCCAAAATGTATTTCTCACATCTTCATCTACTCAATCCCCAAAATGTATTTCCTCCTACATCTCATCTACCAATCCCCAAATGTATTTCTCCTACATCTCATCTACCCAATCCCCAAAATGTATTTCCTCCTACATCTCATCTACCCAATCCCCAAATGTATTTGCTCCTACATCTCATCTACTCAATCCCCAAAATGTATTTGCTCCTACCTTTCATCTACTCAATCCCCAAAATGTATTTGTTCCTACATTTCATCTACTCAATCCCCAAAATGTATTTATCCTACATCTCATCTACCCAATCCCCAAATGTGTTTGTTCCTACATTTCATCTACTCAATCCCCAAATGTATTTGCTCCTACATCTCATCTACTCAATCCTCCAAAATGTTTTGCTCCTACCTTTCATCTACTCAATCCCCAAAATGTATTTGTTCCTACATCTCATCTACCCAATCCCCAAATGTATTTGCTCCACATCTCATCTCTCAATCCCCAAAATGTATTTCCTCCTACATCTCATCTACCCAATCCCCAAATGTATTTGCTCCTACATCTCATCTACTCAATCCCCAAAATGTATTTGTTCCTACATTTCATCTACTCAATCCCCAAAATGTATTTCCTCTACATCTCATCTACCAATCCCCAAATGTATTTCTCCTACATCTCATCTACCTCAATCCCAAAATGTATTTGTTCCTACATTTCATCTACTCAATCCCCAAAATGTATTTGTTCCTACATTTCATCTACCCAATCCCCAAAATGTATTTGCTCCTACATCTCATCTACTCAATCCCCAAAATGTATTTCCTCCTACATCTCATCTACCCAATCCCCAAAATGTATTTCCTCCTACATCTCATCTACACAATCCCCAAAATGTATTTGTTCCTACATTTCATCTACTCAATCCCCAAAATGTATTTCCTCCTACATCTCATCTACCCAATCCCCAAAATGTATTTCCTCCTACATCTCATCTACTCAATCCCCAAAATGTATTTGTTCCTACGCCTCATCTACCCAATCTCCAAAGTGTTTTTATTCCTACACTTCATCTACCCAATCCTCCAAGTGTGTTTGCTCCTAAACCTCATCTACCCAATCCTCCAAATGTGTTTGCTCCTAAACCTCATCTACCCAATCCTCCAAATGCGTTTGCTCCTAAACATCATCTACTCAATCCCCAAAGTGTGTTTGCTCTTGAACCTCATCTACCCAATCCCCAAAGTGTGTTTGCTTCTCAACCTCATCTCTCTCTCTCTTGCGGTCATCACTTAGACTGATGCACCAGATTTCTCCATAAATCTTATTCATGTGGAAATCTGATTCATGCAGCCTTTAGCAGCAGTGTGTTTTAATTCACATCTTCAGCACCATTTGGAGCTCTGGTGCTTATCCTTCGGAAATGTGTCCAGTTTCAGACAGCGTTTACTGAGTTCACTCTCCGTTAGCCTTTGGCTGTCCACAGCCTACCTGCAAGGCAACAGGTTGCTATTTTCTTTTAGGGTAGCGACCCTTAGACAAACTTCCCTCCCGGGTTGTTAAGCATCATCTGTCCAGGTTACCAGTCTTTTTTCCTGGACTACTTAGTTTGCCTGCCATCCAGTTTTGTGTACGGTTTGCTCCGCTAGCCTTTTGTTTATTTATAGTCACTATGGGGGACGGCATCTTACTTGCGTAACACACCATGAAAAGTGTCGACCTTCGCCAATGTTTGGATCTGGACAACCTATCAGATCTTTACAATGTCTGCCTTACTTTTCTGAAAACTCATCTACAAAACCCCAAATGTTTTGTTCCTACACCTCATCTACTCTGCTCTATGTGTCTGTGGCCCCACACTATATCTATTTCTGCAAACAAACATACAGAAAAAATATTTACCAGCTTTTAGATATTCTGCTGCAGCACTATCATGGTCTGGCTTCCATTTAAACAATGATGTTTTCATACTGAAAGAAACGTGACATAAAACAGACTTAAAATTCTCTATATTTATTACTTTGAGCCACAGTCTCATTGCAATGCTATGATATCTGCCTCTATAAACCTAACACATCATGTCAGTTTTACAGCAAGGCTATGAGATCTGATAATGAACATAAAATGAAACGAATTCAGGAAAAGTGATGAAATCAGAGAAATGTCAGGTCAACCACTGGTAACAACTGTTATAAGAAGGAGAAGATGGAGATATGTTGGGCAAACCTTGAGAAGAAATCATCAAAGAATACTAAAACAGGCATTGAAGCAAAGGGTTCAAGAAAGAAAGGACTCTCTAGGGAAACCCTGAAATGAACTTTGCTGAGAGAGGCAAAAAATGTTGGGACTCAATTCCATGGAAAAGACTGAACGAGTTGCCAAGGACAGAGCGGTATGGAGAAATTATTTGCAGGCTCTTTGTAACGTATAAGGTACAAGAAATATATATATGTGATATCTGCATCTATCAGCCTAACATATTGGGTCAGTTTTAAAGCAAAGCTATGATACAAAGATCTTCAGCTGCGGTACTTTAAAGTGGAGTTTTTTGTTTGTTAAATCTTATAGTTACCTGTCTGTACAATTTTGTGTCCTGTTGAATAATATGCTTATACTTATGCTAAAATGTGGATGTGCGTATACTACATCACATATGGACCTAAAGGGTGAGCGACATAAGTTCTTATTCAGCATGTCCATCTAATGCCTGCATAATACTGCATAGCTAAGATTAACTAAGTGTCAAATTTAGTATTATTACTAATTGACTAGGGTTAGTGCTACCAGATGTGACTATTTGTCAGCTCCAATACTTTTAAATATGTCAGTGGTGTTTTTGTGTCACTCACTGCTATCAGTTAAGTACCATCATTCTACAGTCTACACTAACTGCCTAACTTGTGTTGATATTAAATTGTGACATTGATTTTCAATTATATTGCGCTTCAACTTGACACAATTGATACAACTGTTAATGAAATTAGTCACTTCAAGTCCTGGTGGAGTCTACTCAACTCGATAACTGCAACTTAGTTACAAAAATACATTAAAATTATTTTTTTTACTATCAATAGTATAATTTAATATAATAATATGTTGCATATTATTGATACTATAAGTATATAAACTTTTCCCCTGAATTTTACTATAATATTTACATCATTAAACATAATAATCGAACAAAAACTAAATCTGAGATATAAGTTCGATTCCAACCGACTTCGAATGAGTCAGTTAGATAAGATAACAAATAATACTAATATTTACCATTTGTCAAATGATTTTATTTTATTATGATATTGTCACATTGTGATAATTGTCTGCCGACGATTATAATGATTATTTGGTAGCGATTATTTTTATTTGTAAAAATTGACAATGCGCCAAATATACCCCCTGATAATGATCCCCAAATAACAATAATTTATACTCAGTAGTTTTTTTAATGAACTTGTCTCTCTTTGGTGATAGACTAAGACATCACATTAACACAAGTCAATCTTACTATTTATCAGCAAGACGAAGATGTTCAAGTCCTTCTGCTAACTTCTTGTCGACATCCGCAGTAGCCATATTGATGTTGACAAGCCAGTACGTAATAAACGAAAAACTAGACTAATCTATTGGACAACAGGTCGTAAGTAAAGCATCAAAATAGTGTTTGGTTCGCTCTCGTCACTAAAGATTACAGCTGTGGTAGGCGTTTAATGTGGAACGTTCGTTTCTTGTTCACTGTTTGATTAGACTCATCACCTTTGCACTCAAGTTTTATTGAAAATCTCGACATTTACTCAAGACGTGTCGTGTGTAGTAACTGTAAATTTGGCCGTTGTATGGTTATTCAGGTTATCAACAGTTGTGTTGGACTAACTAACCTCCTCAGTTCAGTACTCTGTAGAGTACAATAGAGTGCAGTGTACAGTCAGTACACACTGTACAGTAGTTACCTGTGTATCGAAAACGTAAGCAGTTTGTTTTAACTCTATTTTTACATGTTCGTACTACTATCAATTTCAATCATGTATCCATGTGAAATATTACATCGTTCTGCTCCTTTTACTACTTCTAGTAAGTACCGTATGATGATGGGCGTATCAATCATGTATGGAGTAGTCTGTAGAAACTATGTTACTAACTAATACTAACTATTGTTAGACACTCAAGACAAGTCACAATGTTCTTAGTTTTATTATACTAGTTCTTTATCCACTAGTTCTGTATCTTCATCAGCCTTATGACTTATGTGTTGGTATTGTACAGTTCACTGTACTGTATGTATTTTCTGCAATAACGTTAACTTTAAATGTTGTTAAACTTCAGCATCTCTACTATATTATGTTATGCGATCGATGCTCATGGCACTTTGGGCATTCCCATGTGTGCTCTGTCTTCCGCTGCAACAGCCATCCTAAAATCCATTTGTTCACCGCAACCATGAGAAGTTGATTAGTATACCTTCTCTCTACCACAAAGATGACAACATGTTCAGCATCTCTATTGATTGGTTATAGTTATTGGTATATAATATTGATAGTGTAGTTGAATCATCACATTTGATCATGATGTACTTAAATGTACCAATTTGACATCCTTTATTTCGGGCAGCAGAATGATGAGAATGCCTTTACTTTGACTTGGAAAATATACTAATAATTAAATCATATCAACACACTTGGGTTTGCTATATATATATATATAGTTATATTAACTCTTACTAAAACCCTGTTTGGCGAGCTGTTTTTCAGATCCAATTTTTAAGTAATGTTGCTCTAACAATTACAATATATCATAGCTTTCTTGTAAGCTATATTTCTTTAATCGGAATGTGCAGAATTTGAAACAAATTTTAAATATATAAATTCTATAAAGAAATATGCACAACTCGCATCTTGTGAATCTTTTTTCTTTTCTTTTGTTGTCACACCGCTACCGGGTTGTAGCTCAATGTTGTGGTCTTCTGTGATTGTCTTGCGCTTGTTGGATGGTTTGAGTGATAGATTTCTGCATCTTTTGCCATTATTTAGACACTCCATTTATCCATCTTTTTCTGGGTCGTAAAAATAGGTACAACTTGTGGATTCATTAATGCTCATTATTGCGTTTTCAATTCCTGGTTCAATTGAACTTTGACATGAATATATTAAATGCTTTAAATATATAATTTTGTAATCCAAACTATAACCCTTAGTTTAACCAAGCGCCTTGCTATGTGGCGATTGTAGTGTACGCTCTGGGGGTGGTCGCCATCTCAAGTGGTGTGTCTTAGTGTTGAACAGTCGTAATTAATCTATTTTCAAGCCCATCTTTTTTTCAAATTTAACTTAAAGTCATTGGTAATTTCGGGCATCGCATGTGGACATAGCTGTTTTTCGACTTTAGTTTAGTAAACTGTGATAAAATATGTATAGATAAATATTATTAAAAAATGCTTTATAAAAACAGGGTTTTAGTCCTGGTTCACCAAATGATATCCACTCTCTGAAAATAAACTAAACCAAAATTATTTCTTTTAATTCTTATTGCATGATAACAGGAAAACATAACTTCTCCCTGTTTAGTATTGGATGTCAGTATTTGCTGTCATGTTTCTTTAGAATTCATACTTCTTTAGCATTCCTTCTACCTATTTATCCAGCTTATTTTATGTCAATACAATAAACAATGTTACTGGTCATGGCACATGATGATTTTCATTTCTATTTTATTTCAGACATACTTTGTACTTGCAAACATGCTGATGCTAGTATGATCATTCTGATGTGAGGAACTCATGGTTTCACCATTTACCTAAACATGGATGAACATCATAATTTACAAGATGCATCTACAAAGGAACTGTTTCCTGATCAAACTGAAAGTGCAAGAGAAGATCCAGACCACATTTTGATGAAAGTTGGATAGAAATGAAGATCATATTCTTTTTGAAGAAAAATTAACATCAATCAAAAATCAAAAATATGATGATTCTGATTCCGATGCAGCTCATTCTGTATCATCAAGTATTGATGAAAGCAATGGCTTTCAAAAAGTTCGAATGAGTACTGGTAGTACTGGTACAATTGATACTGAACTTGATGAAAGTAATGGTTTTCATAAAGTGAAAATGGAAGATGACAATGCAGGCACACCTGATGTAGAATTTGATGAAAGTAATAGTTTTCTGAAAGTGAAAATAAAAGGAGGTACTTCAGTGACATCAGAGCTTGAAGGTAAAGATGAGAATGATGATTTTCAGAAAGTTAAAATTGTAAAAGATAATGCAGATGCTACAATTCTTGAGTCTGATGACAATTCTGATGTGTTTGTACCTGGGACCAGTTTCCAAGATCAGGAAAGAAAAGAAAACAGTTCTCTCAGTGATGCAGAAATAGAACAATGTGACAGTGAAGTGGCAGCAGCTATTAATGGTTCAAGTCGTGAAAATAAACAGAATTCATCAATACCACCCTCGCTTGTTGTAGGACATTCTTCGCAGGAACCTGTTGATGGTAGTGGTTTGCGACATCGCATCGCACCTGAACCTGTTAGAAATGTCTCCCAAATAAATGGTAATATCGAAGTTGGAAATCATGAAGATGGTAATTTTGCTTGTGTGTTTGTAACAAACTCATAATTATACACACACAGACGTGTGCATACACATACACTTATACTTTAAATCTGATGCATGTGTTTATATCATTAATAATTGTTGACTAACCAAATGCTGGCAATAAAACCAGTGCCAATCATGGCCAATAACTCTCTTGCAAACAGTGCCCGACTCAAGTGGGCAGAAGTATGGACAGAGCCGATATCATCAATGCTGTACGTTCTCAATTGTGTGACAAGGGCGGGTCTCAGACGCTGGAACGAGTTCGAGAATTAGGCGTTAAGTTTGGACATGCCAGACAGTGTCGTCTTCGTGGTGAGAGAGAAGATATAGTAATCAACTTCTCATGGGTACTGTGAGCAAATGGACTTTGGGATGGCTGCTGCAACGGAGGACAGAGCATGAATGGGAATGCCCTAATGTGCCATGACATCGATCGCATAACATAACGTTAACATGGCCAATAACAGCAGCCACGAAGCAGAAAATCATAACGACAGAGATAAGGTGCCTTAGAAGAGCTGCAGGAGTGACAATAGGAGACAAATGAAATTAGAAGACTGGATGTGAAACCAGTCATGCAATTAATAAAAGAACAACAGATTAAATAGTTTGGACACTGGCAAGAATGCTGTGGTATCGACTACCACAGAGAGCCACATTGAAAAAGTATAATGGCTACACAGCAAGAGGAAAACCACCCTGCAAAAGATGGAGCAGCGGCATCAAGAACAGTCTTAATAAAAATGAATAACAGCTTACAAAGTGCCTTAGAACAGCACACACATACACACAATCGCCACATCTCCCCTCCAACACCTCTAAAAAGAAGTAAATCATGAAAGAGAAGAGTAAGAATTAATTGAATGAATAGTAAAGATATCATGCACTATATATTGTATTGACTAGCACCACTCCAGACACATATAGACATGTCTGTGAATATTAAAGCAAATTTCACAAGAATTATGCCACTTTTCTTTGATTTTGAGTTCCTTCTGGATGCATCTATTTGGTGCAGAGGTTAGGTGCTTGACTCTCGTTTGAAAGGTGCTCGGTTTGCATCTGGATATTTTCCAGAGATTCCTGATCTCAGTGTAGGTGAGATCGAGTTGCTAGTCCTATTGGAGATGGACAATAAAACGTAGGTACCATGTTCAAGTTGAGCACATAAAAGAATCATTGACAGTGCAAAATTTAGAAGAGCAGACTAGAAAGTCGCTGCCCGGATAAAATTGCTAGAAAAATAAAAATAAAATTCCTACAAAATATTCTCACCATCTTCAAAATTACATCAGGGATCCTCGCTGGTGCAATGGAGTTTGTGCACTGCAGCTGTGATCTTCCTGTGTAAGAAAGAGATCAGAGCACACATGGTTACTCACCGAAGTGTAATGATGATAGGCCAATCAATCAGTCAGATCTATTTGTTCTCTTCTCTGTTGATAGTATACAGATGACTCGTCTGTAACACTTATATTCAAATACATATTTATTCTTTTCCATTGCCTTGTTAAATGTCAATGCTTCACATCTCTGTGTTGCCACTGTCATATGCTCGCTTTAGAATTTTGATCTCTGTATTAATATCAGTTCCATTTCATACTGTTTTTAGTTTTTTAAGTTGTTAAATCCCATATTACTGTAAGGGTTATCTGGGCATCTTCTTGGAAGGTAGTCTACCATTACTTTCCTTGTTATGTAATTCCATATCTATCTTATGGTGTTTTTTTATATCATAAACTTATCATTTGTTTTAATATTTTCCAAGTTATCCATTTAAAAAAATGTTTTATATTTATTTACTTATATCTGTAACATTTTTATTTGTGGCGTTACTGTTCCAATCTTATTTGTGATACAACAATATTATTGCTGTATAGTTTTCCTGAATTAGTGATTTCTGTATAATTATTTTAGAGTGAGAAATAGAGGCTGCCTGTGCTGTCACAATACAGTTTGCATGTTGGGTTTTAAAATCCTAATTTGTTCTCTTGTTCGTTTTAAATATTGTCTCCATATTCTTTGTTGTATTTTGTGTAAACTTCACTGTTTTTTGTAGCTCACACAGAGGTCAGTGTAATTTTCTTTCCAGTGATGCTTCACTGAAACAGTGAGATTGTCTAAGTATATCATATTTGATGGAGTTTTGAAGTATGTTCTTTACAGTCTGGGGTGCCTGTACACATGAATGAATTGTCAATTTTCACTTTTGTATACATGTGGCTGTGGAATCACCTATGTCCTGTTCTGAGACACAGAATGACAACCTGTTCTAATCTGCTCATATTTTAGTAGTTACCCAGTGTTAGTATTGCTAGCTTAGCTTTCTAATTTATTTATTCATCCTCTTCTTCTGTTTTTATGTAACTGGAACATACTGTTGGTCTCTTGCAGCACTTTCCAGTTGGTATGGTAGGGTTTTTAATTTTCTCCTTCGGCATGTAAAGACTGGCTTCCTAACTGCTCACTTAACTTCCCCCTTGAATCATGATACAAATCTATAAAGTATGGAATAGTTATTTATGTTACTTTTACAGTTGACAGGAATCATCCAAACTTAGACACACATCACATAGACGATTGTGAATGTTCACAACAGTTTCTTTCTCTGCAACGAGAAACTCAAATCACAATTGCTGTTGTAAGAAAGCTGCTAACATTCTCAATTTCAACGGTTTAGTGCAGTCATATTATTTGATGAACTACTTTGCAATTTGGTACACACAATCAACACATGATATACTTGAAATGTGCAAAATTTAATGCTGCTATCTTTATTTTTAGCTGAAAAAATCTATGTAGTGCATTACTTTCTGAATGCCCCTTGTACATTACAATTGTTTTAGAGTTGATTATTTTACTGGAGCATCGCAGCAATAGCAAAAGTTGTTTTAACTCCTTGTGGACCAAACACCACACTACTTGGCTTTGGGTTGGACACCTTTTTACCAGGAGCCACACTAAAGGACATCTTTTATTCTAAAAACAAATGGCTTGTAAAAAACATAGATTTTGCCCTGGTCCACTAGGAGTTAATAATACTACTTTTTTTTGTTTTCCTTCATTTCAGAAATAATTCCACTGGGATCAAAAGAAAAACAGAAAATTGCTCTTATCCGTGCAGCTTTAGAATCTAACCCCGTAGATATTGCTGCATTACGGAAGCTGGCTATTAGTCCTGGTGGGCTTGTTAACAAAAATATGAGACAAAGAGTGTGGCCTTTGCTCATTAATGTTAACACAACCAATATCACATCAAAGCCATGTAAGTAAACCCATATCTTGCTCTTTTGTCAATTGTGAATATACTTTGAACTAATTCTAAAGCAGATTAACCAGTTACGGTTTAACTTTTGTTTATTTTTGTATTTAGGATTATTACTATTGAACTTTACTGACTGTGAAGTCTCCTTGGTTGTTAACTCGCACGTGTGTTACCTGGGCTCGCAATGGGAGCAAAGAATAGTAACACTGCTACCTACAAAGTATGTCACAGAGGTGACTGAGGTAGGGGCCTAGGAAGATACCTAGTAAATAAAAGCGTTGCAGAAATCGGATATACTTGCCTAATTGTAGACTCATAACTGGCACAATGTACAATCGATTGAACTCCGGGCAGACCTATAGGTGCTCAGTTTCCCCAACAGATATAGAAGAGTATGCATACTGATGGTTCCCATGGCTTGCTGGTTAAACACAATCCTCACTCTACCCCTCGGTATCCAGTTCGATTGAGATTTTTCCAATCACAAACTGCTAATTGGGTACCCGAGAAACAATGGGAATTAAAAGCAGCTGGTCTGATGTTAATTATATCATCCATTAGTTGCCTTCATCAAGAAATTGATGATCCTAAGACTATTTTCTAATCTACTGCAAAGTCTCTTTTTCTAATGTGCTACTTCTACCGAGTTATACTGTAGTATGGTTTTAGATTTGCTTAGTCATGGGGAGGCTAACTCATGCCCATCAAAGGAATAGACTAGTTATTTTTAATTTCTTTAATAAACGATAAATTGTCTTGAGTATATGTATTTTATTGTAACGGTCAAATATTATCATTTCAATGAAGCACAAGAAGAAATGGAAGCCATGACAAAGACATACGCACAAGTAGTGATGGATGTGAACAGATCAAGCAGTCGTTTTCCACCAGGTGAGCAAAGAAACACTTTTATCTTGTTGTAAATTTCATTGATGATAAAGTGTAACTAGCACCAGGAATGTAAAAGATTCGCATTACTCTTGTGTGACCCACAGGATTATACTCATCATCATCAAATAGCTTGTCCTGTGAAAAACTTTGCCATCCTAACATTTCTTTGGAATTTCTCTCTGTCATAGGCCAGATGTCCCACCTCTGCAGTCATCCTACACAAATCATGTAACATCCTGAATCCATCTACTCGTGGTTTTGTTATCACATAACTTGATATGAAGTATCTCATGTGCTCTCAAGAATAACTCTCTTATGTAATAAAATTAGAAGCTACTACGATGAATTATGATAAAATTTGTAGTACTAAAGTAGAACTATTGTCATAGATTGGCTGATGAAGCTATGAATAATAAAAGTAGAAGCAGTCTATTTAGACATGCCTCAATACTAGAAGATATGGATTATGCTGATAATATTAGCTTTCTGGCCAGCAGATACAAGGTTGCTCAAAGGAAAATATATACACCTTCCAGAACAGCTCAAACAATGGTATCCAGTACAATGGATACAAAGCAAAAGATAGAGAAAACAGGTGACTAAGACACTATTTATGAAAGCCTAACAAGGGCTGGTTCTAGAAATCACTTCTTGTCCTGACGCTGTGAAGCATAAGCATGACTGGAGAAAAGAAAGAACAAAACAATGGTACTTCAAGTTAACATCACAAAGACAAAAAATAATGAGAAATAACCAAAAAATGAAATCAATGATGAAATTCAAGATTTCTTGGTCCTAGGAAGTACAATATTGCAGGGTGGTTATTCAGAAAAAGACATGAGCGGAAAATTCGAAAAAGCAAATCAAACTTTCACTATGCTCAACAAAATCTGGAAAGTTGAAAGATTAAGCTTAAACAAAATTAAAATATTCTAAAGCAATGCCCAGGAATCAGGGAGTGCTGGAAAATTACCCATAACATTCTATGCAAACTGGAAACATTTCAAAACAAATATTTAGAAAGAGTCCTGCATGTTGTCTAGTCAAATTGCCAGGGCTAAAGGAAGTAAAGAATAGAAACACTCCTACCTACAAGGCATGTCATAAGAGCGACTGAGGTAGGTTACTAAGAAGCTACCCTACTAATTAAAAGCGTTGCAGAAATCGAAAGTGCTGGCCTACTGAGAGACAACAACTGAACAACATAACTTCTATTAGGCTCGGATCACATACAAATCACGAGTGGTTAACAAGGGTCAATATGGAGCGTCAAGAAGAAGAAGTCTAGCCAAGTATGATAACAAATGAGAACTTTAAAAGAAACCAATTGTATATCATTGGATACCATCATTTGACACCACAAGATGAATTGGGCATGTATGTCATATGCCAGCGTGGACATTGGTTAGAACAGTTTTTCCATGCACAGTGGAGGGAAAAGAAAACATGACACTCAAAGAAAGCATAGAGAAGAACTGTGAAAGAGAACTGAAAGATTAGGATTTGATATAGAAACAATTGGTAGAAAGGTGGCAGATCAACAATAGTGTAAATTTCTTGTGGAAGCCTCATGTGTCAAACAGGACCTAAACATGATATAGATGATAGAAGGTAGAACTTTGCATTAATGAGGGCTGCGATGTACATCTGTTATTGTATTGACTGCTTAAATGGGTGGTCTCAGTTCGATTCTTAGTAGGATTTAACCATACTGTATTTGGTTACTGAACTGTCGTAGCCCTCCGGACAGACACAAGGGTGCACAGTCTTCCCAGTCTGACGTTGAAGGGTATGCATACTGATGGTTTCTGTGGCTTGCTGGTTAAATACACTCTACATTCTGCCTCTCAGACATCAAGTGTCTTCATCCAATAGATGTTCGCTGAGAAACCAAAGGACATCCTCTCTATCCATCAACTCCCTGACGATTGACACTGTTGATGTTGATGCAAGCCTGTCTCCTCTCTTCTTGCCATAAATACCTGCATGTCCAGGACAGTAGATCCACGTAAGCATTTGGAGGCTGGGAACCTGATTAGACTACATCCACTAATACCTCAACTTTCCGTTTTGGACTTTCCATAGCATCGATTGACTGTTGGACACAACAACAACTCAGTATCTTCGGTAGAGAGAGAAGATATAGTAATCAACTTCTCATGGGTACTGTGAGCAAATGGACTTTGGGATGGCTGCTGCAACGGAGGACAGAGCACGAATGGAATGCCCAATGTGCCATGACGTCGATCGCATAACATAACATAACAGTATACGGAGTCCCTGAGAACCATTAGAGTGCAGCAGTAGTAGCCTCTACATCCATCATCATACTGAAAGTAGTTGTCCTGTATGCCTCAAATGACTCAGGTTGACCCAGCCGTAGCAAAGCACCACAACCAGCCTTAGTAGAGTACCACAACCAGCCTTAGCAGAGCACTAAAACCAGCCTTAGCAAAGTACCACAACCAGCCATAGCAGAGTACCACAATAACTCTTGAAAGTAAACGCAATTAATGTTAGCTGACCACATTAATATTGTCTAAAGTGGTCTAAAGCTGGATGATTGACTCCATTGCACCTGTTTTTTTAACCCCATTTAGCTCGGTCCTCTCCACAGAAGTGGCATGCCACCTGCCGAGAGTATTGCACAAAGCACGAACTCTGTAGCTCTGGCAACTATCCTAGGGATCTCTGAAAAAAATGCACTTGGGAACAGAACGTTGCTGTCCAAATTTGAACCCCTGACCTTTGAAACGCAAGGCAAAGGCTTAGCCACAGAGAGCACATTAATATTATGCTGTTGGTAAATAAATGTACAAGCCTAACACTGTAGACACAAATATGCCGCTTGGTATGAAAACATGATCTTTATTTATTTTTTTTTTTTTAGGTATTGATGATCATGTTCGGATGTCTATGAAGGATAAACTAGTTGACCTGATTATGAGAGTAATGCTCAAACATCAGCAATTAAAATACTATCAGGTATGCCTTGTTCCAGCAAATCTACATAGAATGTCTCATCTCACCGTGTCTTCTCCTTCACCCCTCGAGAGGCATAGGTCAGCAACCAAGGTTTTCCAATCCCTTCTATCTACAGCTATCTTTTCCAGATCTCTCCTCTCTCTCCCCATTTTCTTGCATTCTGTTTCCAACTCCTGATTCCAAGTGTTCCTTGTGGGATCCTTCTTCCTTGGGTGACGAGCTATGAATTTGCCTGGTTGTGGTGTTTTTACTGGGTGGGTAGCTAGCCCCACGCCCAACCTCCTTAGACACCTCTTGTGACATGCATGGCAGGTAACAGTGGTTCTATTCTTTGCACCCCTGATTTGGGCCCTAGTAAGCACTAATGCACATCTCAGTGTGGGGTGAAACAATTATGTCATTACATACTGAAACTAGAGCTTGAAAACGTGGTACAGTTCAGCTACCTTTTTCTCCCACGCCCTTCCTGCACCATTTCTGTAACCCACACTGGAAAAGCCCACACCGATCTATATCCAATTTGTGTCCGCTTGGCACATAAAGGTTTCCTCAAGAGATTTCCGTTCAATCTGTCACATTTCTGCAATTGTTTACCATGTCAGGCTCAATCTTTCAGCTCTTCCATGGTTCCAATCTGTCCCATTTCTAGCAATTGTTTACCATGTCAGGCTACAATCTTTCAGTTCTCTTCCATGGTTCCAATCTGTTATTTCAGCAATTGTTTACCATATCAGACTACAATCTTCAGCTCTTCCATGATTGCAATCTGTCACATTTCTAATTGTTCCATGTCAGGCTACAATCTTTCAACTCTCTTCCATGGTTCCAATCTGTCACATTTCTAGCAATTGTTTACCATGTCAGGCTACAATCTTTGAGTTCTCTTCCGTGGTTTCAATCTGTCACATTTCTAGCAATTGTTTACCATGTCAGGCTACAATCTTTCACCTCTCTTCCATGGTTCTTCTCAATGTTTACTTTAGACATCCAGATCTTCTATTCCCATCTGCTGTCCTAATCATTGTTCCTACTGGTATACAACATACATGCTCAATCCATCTTCAGCTATTAATGATGATCTTCTAACCAAGATTACACCAGTGTGTTGCCGGGGCTCGCAAGGAGAATAGTAACACTGTGACCTACAAGGCATGTCTAAGAGGCGACTGAGGTAGGGGCTTAGGAAGCTACCTAGTAAATAAAAAGCGTTGTAGAAATCGGATGTGCTGGCCTACTTTTAGGCACATAACTGGCAAAATGTACAGTCGCTCTTAGGCTCAGGTCACATACAAATCATAAAGAGTGGTTTAACTGTGGTCGATATTGAGCGTTTGAAGAAGAAGACAAAGTAACCAAGATTAATATATACCACAACTGTGTGCTATTGACTTTACTATACAAAACAGAATGCCGTAGAATGACAGGAACATGATATATACAAACTTTCCACCGTCTGCAAAAGATATTACTTATGTTCTGACCAAAAACTATCTCTAACCAAGAACTGCTTACACAGTGTCAACAAGAGAATATGAGCACCTTCATTTGAAAGAGACGCTGAAGATGGATCGGATATGTGATACGCATGGGGACTAACTCTGTCACATAAACTGCATCGAGATGGACATAAGAGGATAAACGAAAACAACGAAGACCCATAATGACCTGGAGGGAAACAGTAGAACATGAAATGGAAGAAATTAATCACAGCTGGGACACAATAGAACAGAAAAATGAAGAAAAATCAAGAACTTCATGATGTGCATATCAAATTCTTCTTGCATGTTCAATATTTTCACAATAGAATAGAAGAATGAAGAAAAATCAAGAACTTCATGATCTGCATATCAAATTCTTATTGTATGTTCAATATTTTCACAATAG
The DNA here is from genome assembly GCA_020796225.1 of Arion vulgaris. NCBI lineage: Eukaryota > Metazoa > Mollusca > Gastropoda > Stylommatophora > Arionidae > Arion > Arion vulgaris. The sequence continues at coordinate 57,585,537 of CM036760.1, forward strand.
AATAGAAGAATGAAGAAAAATCAAGAACTTCATGATCTGCATATCAAATTCTTATTGTATGTTCAATATTTTCACATAGAACATGAAGATGAAGAAAATCAAGACCTTCATGATCTGCATATCAAATTCTTAATTCTGCAAAAGCATTGCACAATGTATGTTCAATATTTTCCATCATTTATTTCTGCCACATCTTTCTTGTATATCTGATGTTTCATTGTTTGTATGTAAAGTTTCTTTATTTTGTTTATCTTTTCTGTGAATCAGGGATTTCATGATGTCTGTATAACATTCCTTCTTTGTATGGATGAAGACCTTGCATTTGCTATGGTAGATAAATTGGCTATGGGATATATGAGGTAAGTACTTGTGAACTATGTTTGACATGTATTTTTTAAGTGTTTAATTATTTATTTTAGATTACTGTAACCTGTATGGTGCCCGGGCCTGCAAGGAAGCAAAGAATAGTATCACTGCGACCTACAAGGCATGTCGTAAGAGGCGACTGATGTAGGACCTAGGAAGCTACCCTAGTAAATAAAAGGCATAGCAGAAAAAACGGATATACTGGCCTACTTGTAGGCACATAACTGGCACAACGCACATCACTCTTAGGCTTAGATCACATACAAATCACACAAAGTGGTTAACAAGTGCTCGAGATGGAGCATTCGAAGAAGAAGATTACTGTTTTGTTCAGATTTATTTTTTTCATTTAGATTACTACATTTTGGGTCTCAATAGCAAAGTGGTTAAGTCGTTTGCCTGTCTTACTGAAGGTTATGGATTCAGACCGAGACATATGTGAAATTTTTCCATGAGATGCCAAGGATTGTTGCCAAAGCTACGGAGTTTTGTGCTTTGTGCAATGCTTTTGACAGATGGCATGCCATCTCTGCCGACAGGGACGGAGCAATATGGAAAACTCCAGTGCAATGAAGTCAATACTTCGCCTTTGGGCCCTTTTAGATTACTATTAGTTTCATTCAGATAACCATTTGATTGTTTTATTCATGATATCTTGTTATGATTGTTTAGTTTTGGTTACTTTATGATTTATTCATTCATAATGTTTTTGATTGCTTTGTAAGATTTGAGACATTTTGATACAGATTATACATTTTTTTATATACTGAAATTACATGATAAAATGTGTCTTTAGAAAAACAAGGTCTGGGAAAAATTGATTGCAGATGAAATCTTGTCATGTGAAATTATTTTTTAAATTATAGAATAGAAAAGATAGTAAGTAGAATTAATCTGTAAAACTATCATTTGTTAAATGGGGATTTCATCTCTTAAAGTTCTAGAAGGTAAACCCTAATATAATGGTTAACAACATGTTGCAGAGAATACCTGGATGAGACCATGGAGCGAACATCACTATTGTTAAATTTTATCTACCCTCTTGTCAACAAATGTAATCCTGAATTGTGTGAACATATGGAAAGGTAATATTACTGTTTGTCTTTATTGCGGTTATGATAACTTTATTATCCATAAGATGTCCGTGTGTTGCTCTCTTTTCTCTAATCTTGTTTTGCTTTACAGCGTCAGGATAAGAAGAGATTTCTAAAACAAGCTTTTGTGTGCGCTTCATAAACAGTGTCTTTCATCACCTCTGTTATCTCTGAGGTCCACCTTTTGCAAGGCTGACATTTTGCTTTGTATCTACTGTATTGGAGTAACATTGCTCTTTGATGCGCACTGTCTGTTGGTAATCTGTTTATGTGACCGCACCATTTAATTTGTTGTTTCTTGATGATATTCAGTACTGATGTTGCACCCACTTTTTTTTCCTGATGCCTTCATTTCTAAACCAGTCTCTTCTTGTTACTCACATCATTCTGCATAGACACTTCATCTCTGTCGTAACTAGTTTTCTTCTATCATTTGATTTCAGCGTCCTACAAAGGAAGCAAAGAATAGTAACACCTCGACCTACAAGGCATGTCGTAAGAGGTGACTGAGGTAGGGCCTAGGGAAGCTACCCTAGTAAATAAAATGCATATCAGAAATCGGATGTACTGGCCTACTTGTAGGCGCATAACTGGCACAATGCACAATCACTATTATGCTTAGATCACATACAAATCACAAGTGGTTTAACAAATGGTTGATATGGAGCGTTTGAAGAAGAAGAAGAATCAGAAATACAACAGAGAATCTCCAGTCAGACATGTCAAAGGCTAGAGAAGAGATAAGGAGATACGTCCTGGTCCTCCAGATTGAGGTTTGAAGCTTAGACTAGCAAACCAACCTCCATGAAATATTTATTACTGTTAGGTAACGGATAACTAAGCCTCAAAATCAGATGAACAATGATGACACAAAAGCATTGATTGTCAGGGAGTTCAGGATAAAAAAGGGGGATGTTCTTTGGTTTCTTGTCGATCTACTGTTGGATAAGCACACTAAAATTTATGTTGAATCTATCCAGCAATTTTTAAGGAGTTTGGAATTACATGTTGTGCAAGAGAACTGGATGCTTGAGGGGCAGAGAAAGAAGTGTGTTTAACAAGCGAGCCACAGGAAACGCCAGTATACATACCCTTCGACATCTGTTGGGGGAGACTGATCACCTATGGGTATGCTCGGAGTGCTATGACATCAGTTCAGTAACTAATAACCAGTTAAAATATCTTATTTTCAAAGTTTGGAGCTAGTTTTTGTGAGTTGTGATCATCGTCTTTTACTCCCCAGTATACTTTTCCATTTTTTTTAAAAATGTTAGGGAATGTTTGAATGTAGGGGATTTCATCTTTAGAACCTTTGGGAGCAAACATTTTCTAATTTATGATACATACCTTATAATTTACCATTTGTTTGAGAAACATGATCAATTGATAATGGCGAATTCATAACATTTATTATTCCTCTTTCAGAAATGACCTTGGCACAATATTTGCCCTTTCATGGGTCATCACCTGGTTCAGCCATGTTCTTGGTGACATTAAGAGAATTCTTCGAGTTTTCGATTTCTTTTTAGCATCCCATAGGATGATGCCTGTCTACTTATCAGCAGCGGTAAGTAATGGGTCAATGCTTTGACAAACGTTTTGTTGCTTACACATATATATATTTATTTATGTATATGGTATTTTTCGTCCTTACATAGGTCAATAGGTAATCAAAGAAAATTGGCTGATGCTAGAAATAAGAATGAGAAAAATGAAATATTGTGGATATATAAAGAGACATGAACGATTGGAGAAGACCATTATGGAAGGAGGCATCCTGTTGAAGAGGAGAAGAAGAAGACCACAGAGAAGATTAATTCAGGATGTAGCTGATGATTTGAACATGATGGCTGCAGAGGTGGGACATCTGGACTATGAGAGAGATATTCCGAAGGACTGTTGGAAGGACAAAGTTCTGCTCAGGACCAGCTATTTGATGACAATTGACAAGTGTCTTACTTTGAAAATTTATGAGTTTGCGCTTGTGTCTTTTGCCTTTAAACTCATCCTTATGTCTCTTTTCAAAAGATTCTGCACCCTTGTGTAATGTTTTCCACATAATTTGGCTCATATCACAAGTCTGGAGGCTTTAAACCCACTCTTCAACCTACCCCTCAGGCATCCAGTTCTACTTATACAACGGGCAACTCCAAACTCCTTAAATCGCTGGGTGGAGTCATTGTCTATTTTAGTGTCCTCATCCAACAGGCAGTTGTGAAAATACCAAAGGACATCCCCTTATCCATCCTCGACTTCCTGACAATCAATGCTGTTGATGCAAGCAAGCCTGTCTGCTCTCTCAATTCCGCAAATACCTACATGCCCAGAACAGTAGATCGATATAAACCTCTGGAGGTTGGAAACCTCGATATACGACATCCACTCATACCACAACATACCATTTTTAACCTTCCGAAGCATCAACTAAGAGTCAGACACAACAATGATCTCAAATTTGTTTATATAATAGAGTTGTTAGCTTCTGGTGGTGTCTGTGGCCTAGGGGTTAGTGACTCGGTCTATTAATCCCGACGTTCTGAGTTCGAATCACGCTGAGGACAGTTTGGTTGCAAATTGTTTGCGTGGATTTTAACAAAAAGGACGATGACACCACCCGTTCAGAAAGTAATGGCAAACTACTGAGCGTAATAATGCCTAGAAAATCACAAACAGCGTTAAAAGCTGGGATTGATTCACAAAGTCCTGTAAAGGATATGCAATTAACTTTTGTTAGTTTCACGTACAAACATACATAATCACTTGTAATTTGCTGCATGGCAGATCATCACTTCTTAGACTTACTTCTTTGACTTACTTCATCACTTCTTAGACTTACTTCTTAGATCTACTTAGACTTAATATGAGACTTCTATTTCCTCAGTTTGTTCTCTATCGAGAAGATGATATGTACGCAGCTGGAAATGAGATGGGTTACATCCATAAATGCCTTTCAACAATCCCATCTGATCTGCCCCTTGAATCCTTGCTACAACGAGCTGGTGATCTCTATCTTCAGTATCCTCCAACAGAGATTAGCAGAGATCCTATGCTTATACAAATGAACAAGTAAGATTATAAAGAAAGATGTTGCTGTGAAGTGCTTTTAAATAATGGTCTTCTTCAATGGTATACACATGGTGATCTACTTAGACTGTAGTATTTGTTATAGCATATTCATACCTGGGATGCAAAGGGTTCAAGAAAGAGAGGTCGACCTAAGGAGACCCTGAAATGAACTTTGCTGCGTAATAATTAGGGGATTCAGTAAGGGATAATTATAGGACCTATCTTGAACATGAGACCTACATTTTATCATATGTCTGTGATAATACTAGGAACTTGATCTCACCTACATTAAAAACAGTTATGACTAAAAATATCCTGATTGCTTTGTGTGGGAAACAAACCAAATAATTTTGAAGTGAGAGGTGAGCCACATACCACTATGACACAGAGACCTCATGACTGCAGAGCACATATTTCAAGACAATATAATATAATGAGGCAAACTCACTGGCTCAGTGAAACAACACTGGAATCAATACTACACAGACCTTTGTATGAACTTAAAAAGACAGTGAAGTTTATACAGGAGACAATATCAGTGCCAAACTTGGACGCTGACATCAAACTATAGAAGAAAACTAGTCACGATAGATAAAGTGTCTATGCAGAATGATGGGAGTATCAAGAAGAGACCGGCTTAGAAATGAAGACGTAAAAAATTAGTGGGTATAACATCGGTACTGAACGTCATCAAGATTCAACAAATTAAATGTTTCAGCTACATAAGTAAATTGCCATTGCCTCAAAAAGGATTGCTACTTCGATACAGTGGATTCAAAGCAAAGGGTCGTCCACGCAAAAGGCAGACCTCAGAAATAACAGAGATGTTAAAAAGCACTCTTTATGAAGCTCACACAAAAGAATGTTCTAGAAATCTCTTCTTATCCTGATGCTGTGAGGCAAAACAGGATTGGAGAAAATGAAACAAGGTAAATATAGATTATTTCAAACGAGGTCAAGGAAGGATAGAAATGGATTGTTTTGGTGTGGTTACTTAATCCCAATACATTATTTCAGCAAATTACAAACTTTAAGTTGTCTTGTTTTTTTTTCAAGGACACACAACGTGTAGTGTATTTAAGGTTTGTGCATCATGGTGAAAAGAGTGCCTGGGGTTTTATTGACTAGCGCATATGGTAGGGTTGGTGCTTACAGGACAACTATTTCCAGTATGAGGATAGAGTTCAAGGCTGTTACTGCTGCCATCGAGTGGCTCTCTGGAACTGTTTACTGGGGTTGTTGTATCTGATTCTCAATTGATGCTTCAGAAGGTCTAAAATGGCAGGTTTCGGTATGAGTGGATGTCATCTATTGAGATTTCTAACATCCAGAGGCTTGCTGTCATGGGCATGTGGGTGTTTGCGGCAATGAAGAACGAACAGACTTGCATCAACAGCATTGATTGTCAAGGAGTTGAGGATAGATAGTGGGGATGTTCTTTGGTCTTTTCACACCATCCATCCAGTGATTTAAGGAGTTTAGACCTGTTGTACAAGTAGATCACCTATGGGTCTGCTCTGAGTGCTATGATGTTGGTTCAGTAACCAATGACTAAGATCATAGCTAGTCTAATCTTGAGATGCACACAAGTATAAGGAGGATCTGTATGAATCTCTTTGGAGTGGGGAAAAAAAAAAGAATTATGATAAATATCAGATGGTATTTGTAATTTTTGTTGTAAACACACATTTTTACATTGTCTATGTTTTATTGTTTTACTTTCAGGCAAGTTTCTGAACACTTTAATCGCATCGAAAATCGCACTGCTAGCAGACGTGCAGCTCAACTGTCTCACGATCGTGGTCGCCTGTTCGCAAAGCTACGATGTGGACTGTAACTGCAGTTGTGGGTGTTGCAGTCGCTGTGCTGTACCATAACTATATGGGTCAGAATTGGGCATTCACTGATATATTGGGTTCATTTTCATAGCACAATAGTTTGATAAATTTAGTAGAACTGCCAGCTCGAAAATCAGGTGAACTTGTACGCAAGTGAACATAAGATAGTAGGAACATTGTTTCTTCAAAAGATGTGATGAAAACAATTTTACTTAAAATTCTTCATACCTGGCTTGTGATTCTTAGAATTCTTGGTTGTGAATTACAGATGATTGATCATTCGTTGATCTTCAATCATCCGTTGATCTTACATCAGTTGATGTATTAACATCATTTTTAAGGGGAACTGAGGAGTATGTGGGTCCAGAATTTTTTGTTGTTTCATATTAATATAGAACTTGGATAACAATTTTGAGAGATTAAGACTTAGAAGAGCAGAAAAAGGTTAGTTTACAAAAATATGCCAACAAGTTGCCATGGAAACAATACAAAATGGCAGCCAAACACAAATTTCAAATCCCTAAGACTCTGAACCTAGTGAATATAATTAATTCTGTTTTCACTTTAAGTTGAGCAATTGTAATATCTAAAATATTACACAAGCTTTTTAGGATATATTAAATATTATAATTTTAATAAGTTTTGGTAAAACACCCCAAAAACTTTTTTATGACCTATTTTTTGGGGTGTGTTTACCCAAAAATTTATTTTAAAAAGGAATATTTAATATATCCTAAAAAGCTTGTGTAATATTTTAGATATTACAATTGCTCAACTTAAAGTGAAAACAGAGTTCATTAGATTCAGAGCCTTATGGATTTGAAATTTTGTTTTTGGTTGCCATTTTGTATTGTTTCCATGGCAACGTGTTGACATATTTTTATAAACTAACCCTTTTCTGCTTTTCTAAGTCATAATCTCTCAAAATTGTTATACAAATTTTACATTAATATAAAAACAACGAAAAACATTTCCAGACCAGAGTCCCCCTTTTCCCAGAGTTCATGACTTTTAGTAATTTAGATTCCTGACTTTCTTTTAGCTTTTTCTTCTTTGAACGCTCCATATCGACCACTTATTAACCACTCTTTGTGATCTGAGTCTAAGAGCAATTGTACATTGTACCAGTTATGTGCCTACAAATAGACCAGCACATCCGATTTCTGCAACACTTTTTATTTACTAGGGTAGCTTCCTAGGCCCCTTCTCAGTTGCCTCTTATGATATGCCTTGTAGGTTGCAGTGTTATTATTCTTTGCTCCCCTTGTGGATCTTGGCAACACACTGAACCTTCTAACTTTCACAATCTGTCATTTATTATTCTGTTTTTTTTTCATTTAATTAAGAAGACAGTTTTAATTAATTTCCTAAATAAATTATCTATGAACTTTGACCATTGATTATCTTTACTTTTTCCTTTAGCACTGTTTTGATCCTTGCCCTCAACCTTCGTAAGCCTTTATTCTTTCTTAAAAAAAACTATATTACCTCTATTCTTGACCTTTAATCTTTGCCCTTCAACCTCTATATCAAGACTTACACTTTGGTTACATAGTCATATATTGTTGAACTAATATTATGAAGTTGCTGTGTCCAACTTTTAACATTTGCTTCTACAACTGATGTTGCTGGTTTAATAGCAATGTGATAATCTGTGATGTCTGTACAAAAGGTACCAAGGTATAAATGAGAAACATATCAAAAATCATTGTATGGACATGTACAGATAAAAATTGTTTTTTTTCTTTAATAATGTGATAACATTGTGTAAATATTACTAAGTAGTAACTATCATCGAGAATTAATGTCGATATAATTGTCCACATTTTTTCAAAATTCTCAACTTTTTATTTATAAATATAATATAACTTTTTTGCTTTCAATATATAGTCCTGATGTATAGACTGATATAGTTCAGTAGATATACCAAACAATTGGCTGTAGAAACGCAAGCTACAAATTACTTGTAGGGATAGTTTTGTCTTGCCTCAAGTAAGAGCACCTGACCATGCAATGAAAGAGTGTTCACAATGAGGTAGTATTTTATTGTAGATTTGTTTCTATTTGTGATGGTTTAGTAGTGTCTGACCAAATGGATTAGAGCGCTGCTCCCATGCGGAGACCTGTTCAATCCATGATAAGACAGGGGAGTTTTTTCTGTCGGGGGCATAAAGAAAAATTCTAACCTGAACAGTTTCGCTGTGACTGCACTAGAAATGCTGTCATTAAATTTCACATGCTCATGTCCCCTCTCTCCTACACCACCCATCAAAAAATGATATTACAGGCAGTAACGATAGATGATAGTTTAAATAAGAATGTGGAATAATATAATAGCATATAGGATCCATTTATATTTTTAGTTTTGGACAGTTGTAATCTGTACAATAGGGCCCAAGTAATGAATTTAGAACAGAGCACAGAAGATACATGTTTTAGCATAGGGGCAACTGCATAGTAAATCTGAGACGACTAAGCTGACTAATTCCAGGCTGGCAGCATAAGAATTCCAAAGAGGGACTTTATGGTAGGTTCCAGAAGTGAATAAGTTGTAGGTGTCAGGAGCAATTAACTGTTAGATCACAGAAGAAACTAAATTATAAGCAAGCTCTAGAATGACTGACAGGTAGGGTTTATAAAAATATCCTGTACCCCTTTCAGATCTTGAAGTGGTATGAAGTGCCTGCCACTTCACATTTCTAGGGTGCAGGAGGTAGTTGAGTCAGTTCCTTTCTTCACGTGTTGGACCCATAACCCTCTTGTGTCCGAGTCGATACACGAACACATTTTTGCTATACAATAACCCGTCCCACTGGTTAGGTCTAACAGCTTAAACCTAAATGGTAAGTTCCAGGATTTTCTGTATAGCAGGTCTTATAAGTCACTAAATAGTAGATCCCAAAAAACCAAATCTGATAGGTCTTATAAATGACCAGATGGTAGTGAATAAATTGTAGGCGTCAGAGGTGTCTAACTGGCAGATCATAGAAGTAACTCAAATGTAAGCACTAGAATGACTGACGGATAGGGTCTAGCAGTGACTAATTGCTAGGTCCCAGGATTTGCTGTATAGTAGGTCTTATACATGACTAAATAGTAATCTCACAAAAGCCAAATCTGATAGGTCTTAGAAATGACCTTATAGTAGGTCCAAGATGTCAGATGATTGAGCTAAGAAGTATTTTCTAATAGATAATTTAAGTAGTAGCTGATATATCTCAGAAGTGTAGTCTCATTTGTTAGTCTTGAGATTCAATCTGATAGCTTCCATTCTCAACAGCCTAGGTAGACTACTTTGTACTTTTACCGAAGGGGTGGTTGTATGTGGATAAAAACATCATAGAATCAACATTTCATTTAAAAAAACTGAAATAAGTATTTTATTGAAAGCACATCTTGAAATAAGACTTTTAATGAAAATATAAACATTTTAGAGTATTTCCTGAACGTAAATACAGTTTGAAATAAGTGTTTACTAAAATAACATTTGAGAATAAAAATTTCCTAAAGAAAGCATTTTAAAATAAGTGTTTCATAGAAGTGGGCATCTTTAGCTTAAGCGGTAGTGAGCTTGACCACAACCCAAGCGTACATGGTTCAAACTCTGCGGCGGACAGTTTGGAAGCAACTTTGTTCCTTGGGAATTTTACGAACAGTAAATATAGACTCTCTGCTCAGAAAGCAATGGCAACTACTGAACATATTAAGTGGTGTCTAGAAAATCGATACTAGTTTGCTGTGGATAATGGCAAAGTACTGTAAAGGATATGCCACGATTTTCATTTAATAGAAAAACCCTAGAGTAAATAGTTTCATAAACAACATCTTGGAATAAATATTTTTTTAAATAACATCTTGGAATAAATATTTATTAAAATAACATCTTGGAATAAATATTTAATAAAACATCTTGGAATAAATATTTAATAAAACATCTTGGAATAAATATTTATTAAAATAACATCTTGAAATATTTAATAAATTTATTTTTATTAAAATAACATCTTGGAATAAATATTTAATAAAACACCATCTTGGAATAAATATTTATTAAAATAACATCTTGAAATAAATATTTAATAAAATAACATCTTGGAATAAATATTTAATAAAACATCTTGGAATAAATATTTATTAAAATAACATCTTGGAATAAATATTGAATAAAATAACATCTTGGAATAAATATTTAATAAAACATCTTGGAATAAATATTTAATAAAACATCTTGGAATAAATATTTATAACTTCTTGGAATAAATATTTATTAAAATAACTTCTTGGAATAAATATTTATTAAAATAACATCTTGGAATAAATATTGAATAAAATAACATCTTAGACAAAGTGTTTCATAGGAAAAACTTAGGAATAAATAGTTCATGAAATAACATCTTGGAATAAATAGTTCCATAAAATAACATCTTGGAATAAATAGTTCCATAAAATAACATCTTGGAAGAAATCTTGAAATAAGTATTTAATTAAAATATATCTTGAAATAAATAGTGAAAACATCTTGGAATAAGTATTCCATTAAAAAAAAAATATTTGAATAGGTATTTGCTGGAAATAAGAACTTGAAATAAGTATTTTAATGAGAATAATGATTGCATAAAAATACTGATATATAGGAGATCTTTTGTGAAAATAGTAACATCATCAAGTAATTACTGCATAAAGATAAGAATACTGTGAAAAAAATATTTCATGAAAATATGAACAGCTTAGAATGGGTATTAAACGAATATAAGAGGAACGTAAAAAAAAATATAGTCTGAAAATAGAGATGTTGTGGAGTAACCTTATGAACAGCGGAACATCGTTTGATGAAGTATTTTGTTTCTATGATTGGTTTTTTGCACTTACATAACCATTTGTTTAGTCGTGTGATTAATTCATGTTATTTGTATATGTTTACACATTTGTTGTCTCGTACAAGTTGGTTTATCTAACATAAACTAGTGTTCATATTGTACATATATGGCCGGTTATATGCCAACCTTCTCTGTTTGTTATCATTATTATAAAATGATTACACTCTGGACGGATAGACTCATAGGTGCTCAGTCTCCTTCAGTAGACAGCATCAGGTATGCCTGTTAACGATTCTATTGCTTGTTAATTATATATACATTTTTGTTCACTGATCATATTCAATTCCAAATTCCCATCATGCAGCATCATCATTTGTAGTTTATCATCTAATTATCTGTTGTCTTGTTGAGTAAAACAACATTCAAGTACCGTAACTGTGGTCACATCGATAGAGAGACCACTGAATAATGTTTTGTATATTTGCAGACATGTTTAAATATATATCTATTTTGTTATTTGTGATATTTCATGGTGATTGTTCTTTTATTAAAACAGCTGCTAGTTTAATGATCAGAATACCACATTGGTCTATTGTCTTTCCCCAGGTGGATGATGGAGTTGGTTGTCCACTCTTGCCGTTAAGCGTAGCAATGGAAGCTTTAATTTGCGTTCCAGGGCCAGATTATTTGCCTTGTGTTGTATCTGTGTTTATTTAATGTGGTCTTGATATTGTCTTTCCATCTTTTTTTCTCATTCTTCCCTTGTCTCTATAACCTGATCTATTTTTATTATATGCTGTTATTGGTGGTTGGTTGCATTTCATTCTCATTAGATGTCAGAACCATTGTATTTGTTCTCTTTCAATGTATTTGGTGCATGAAGTTATGCCCACTTTGCTTCTGATGTCCTCGTTTTGTACTCTATCTTTCCTGGTAACCCACACCACCTTCCTTGAGCATTTCATTTCACAATTGCTGTCATCTGAATGTTCTTTTTCTTTCCCTTGTGGAATGTTAGTAGTGTAAATAGAACTCACAACCCTCTGTATTACGATTGGAAAAGTCAGTTTTCTATGCAAAAACAACTACTTTTTTGTTTGGTAGGAAAACTAATCCTGTTGGCATAGCTCTGGGGTGGTTAAGTCTAACAAGCGTACTCAGGACTAGAAGGTAAAAACACCAGTGATAGCAGGCTTACACTTTCAGCTAATTGAAATGCCCGAGTGGTCACTGGGGCCCAAATTTGGGGTGTAAAGAATAGAACCACTGTTACCTGCCATACATGTCGTAAGAGGCGACTAAGGAGGTTTGGCTGAAATCGGATGCATGTGTCCTAAACGTGGTAGAAGTCTATGCATTTAGGGGCCTACCAAACCAATGTGCAACGTATACACGTTCTTGGCAAAGATCAAACATATCACAAAGAGTGATTACAATTGGTCTTAAAGAACGAACTCAAAGAAGAAGAAGCTAATTGAAAAGAACCAAGCAACTAGGAGGAACCCCGAGTTCATAGATGTTCATTCTGTCCAGTATTGTAGATTATAGTTTTCAAGAAATGAATCGTAGAATATATAACTAGCCATCCGTAGGGCAGCATTTTATAAACTTTCTCCGTCAGACATATGATACTCATCATCAGGTGTCATGCCGACGGGCGTAGGTAATCATGGATCTCCATAAATCTCTGTCCCTGGTATTTACTATCTTCTCCGTTGTTCACGCTCTTCCATGCCATGAAGTCAGGCTGTCTAAATATTTTCTCTCTGTCTCATCTCCCTTCGGTTTTACCGGTTGTAACAATATGTTCTAAACCTTCCTCATCATCACATGTCCGAAAAATGATGACTGCCTCTTACTTATATTGATAATAAGTTTTCTCTGTGTCTTGACCTCATTCAATACTCCAATTGGTCATTTTAGCGGTCTATTGGATTGAGTAAAGAATGATCACCTCTGTTATTTTTGACATCGATTATGATCATTTGCATCTGAAATGAGGATGGTGATAATAACAAACATTGAATTATTAAAAAAAGGAAAAAGAATAAATGTGTATTTTGATAGATATATTTTCTTCCTTTTCTCATCTATTATGCTGTATCATATCCACATATGTTGTTATTTATTCATCTCTTATTCAGTGCACTAAGTCAGCCAAAAACTGCCCTCATTATGTTCACATGTTCATAATTAAATTAACTCACAGTGCCAAATCTTGATCTTATAAGTAAGTTTCATGAACAGAATATTCAATAGTTCAACACAATTTATTATTGAAGTTGTTAATAACTGCTTGTTCCTTTTATTATCTCAAATTGCTTGTATATTTAGCTGCTATTTAGTTGTACTTGATGATTATGATTGAAATAAAACTGTTGATTATTTATCTTTTCATGTGTGAAATGCTGTTAGCATCACTATCATCAGCTTAATCAGATATGTCAAAGACTTAGGTGGTAAACAACTGTTATGAAGAACTCTTTGCCATTAGTAATTTATTAAAAGAGCTGGTTCCAGTCACTGATCATTTTATTTATCTAATAAGATTTTACTTTGCTATGTCTGATGAATTTTTCTTGGAAACTCTGGTAAAGTTAATGTAACAAGACCCTGACACAGCATCATACACAAGTCGGAGACATTCCAAAATTAGGCTGTTTCTGTGGTGTAGAGGTTAGGTGCTCGCTTCTTGTTCCAAAGGTACTTGGTTCGCTCTCTTGTGGAGCCATCAGGATATTTTTCCAGAGATCCCTGTTCTCATTGTAGGTGAGATTGAGTTTCTAGTCCTATTGGAGACATGATAAAATGTAGGTTCTGTGTTCACGTAAAAGAACCTTTATTAGTTCAAAATTGAGAAGAACAGGATGGAACGCTGCTGTCCAGGAAAAAATCATGAAAATATTATAAAATAAAATTCCTACAAAATATTTTCACCATCTTCTAAGTCAGATCGGGAACCCTCACCAGTGTTCGTGCACTGCCGCTGAGATCTTCCTGTGTAAGAAAGATATCGGAGCACACATGGTTACTGACTGAAGCGCAATGATTATAATCCTATCAATCAATCAACATTCCAAAATTAATATTTCAGAAGAGTCCTACAAATTTTTCTGATTAAATACGATAGCACATGAAGAGATTCAAAAATGAATGCACTGTGCATCATTTCAGACCATCATTAAAAGATGAAGCTAGAGATGGATATATGGCATATGCCAGTAGGGGCATTGGGTAGGACAGATCTCTGATGGACAGCATATGGGAAAGAAGGCCTGAAAGTCTAAAGAAAGCATGGATAAAAATGTGGAAAGAGAGTAGAAAGATTGTGTCCTGACATGAGAAACAATTAAATAGGCCATAAAATGGCAACAATGGCAATCTTTATGGAAGCTTTTGTGTCAAATTGTACATGAAGAGGATACAGATAGAGATAGATTTATGCCATGAGTACCATATACATTTAGAAAGAATGTTGTAGATAATGCTTTGTAATAATTTACTTATTCCATCAATTTGTAATTAAGTAAAGAACCCATTTTCATACCGTGAGGTTTATTGGGCAATATGGTGTTAGGCCCACATTTTTCTTTGATCAGCAACTCATGACAGGTAATGTGGCCTTCTAGTGTCTTGTAGAGCAATTACACAATCTCTCCACCATGTTTAGTCTTTAGTCATCGTTTTTCAGGATGTCCCAAGTCTGACACACACTGTTCTCTGTTAGGTTTCTCTGCTCTGCCTTTCTTTCCTTTTACTCACTCTTTGCTTCCCCAAAGTCCACTTTTTTCACTTTGCCAGAGTCTGCTTTTTTCACTTTGCCAGAGTCTGCTTTTTTTACTTTGCCAGAGTCCGCTTTTTTCACTTTGCCCCCAAAATATACTTTTTTTTTTGTTCACTGTCTCTCCAGTTCACTTTCTCTCTGGTTCACTGTCTCTCCGGTTCACTTTCTCTCCAATTCACTTTCTCTTCAGAATCCATTCTACAGTCACAACAGTAACAACAGTTTTTAAAAAAAATATGGTATAGTCAGGCAGAAATAATCTAATTTTGATTGAAGAGATATGGCTGCCTCACATCCCAAAAATGGCTAGTACTTTCAAGGTCTCTGTAGTTTCATACCCTTGTGATGTTACATGTTGCTAGAGATTACAGTTAAGTTTAGGGAGGAAGAACTAGGTAAATGTTGGCAGAATGAAATGAGTTACATTCTGAAATATGAAGAAATTTATTACAGGAACAAAGTCATCAATAAATATTGCAATCTTAAAGAAAAAAATTTCAAGGTCCTGATACAAAGAAACTGTTACACACATAACGCACAGGAAGAAATTTGTTGTAAGGTACAGGGAGAAGTTACACACAACATGCAGAAAGACCAAAGTAATCAATAAATGTTGCAATCAGAAAGAAAACAATTGCTAGAAACTGCTACACACATCAAGTTGGAAAAAATTAATTGTAATTAAAATAAACCATTACACATAGATAACAGGAAGAAATTAATTGTAAGAACAAAGTATTTAATACACACAGCGGACAGATAGAAATTAAATGTAAACACACAAAAAATAATACATACAGAATTTTAAAAATGGAAATTATTACATGCAGCAAATAGGAAGAAATTAATTGTAGGCATAAAGAGTTTCTAAATATTGATCAACTTTTGATGAAACAATTTTTAGGTGATGTTTTTTGCATATGCTACTTTATGTTTTGCTTGATTCATTAAACTATTGGGCTTTGAAATATGAATATAGCTCTTTTGTGAATTTGTAACTTTTTTTGTGGAGGCAGTTGTTCCTGTATGTTACCTGTATGAACATTCAGATTGTCAAAAGCGATAGGATCACTTCCAGGTGTATGCACATTCCACACACACTCAGCTGAACATGGGCATATGGGTCACTTCTTCAAACTCTCCATATCGACCACTTGTTAATCACTCTTTGTGATTTCTATGTGATCCGAGCCTAAAAGTGATTGTATATTGTGGCAGTTATGCGCCTACAAGTAGGTCAGCACATCCGATTTCTGAATGTGTTTTATTGACTAGGTTAGCTTCCCTAGGCCCCTACCTCAGTTGCCTCTTACGACATGCCTTGTTGTTATCCTTGCAAGCCCCAGCAACACACGGGCAACACTGACACATTAAAAGTACTGTAAAGCCTCAGAAACTTCACATTAATTTATACTAATTTTGTTTATTTGCTAGTTTGTCTACTTGTACAAGTCTCTTTAAAACAAGTTGGTCACAGTACTGCTGCAACAGTGTTACTGTTACAGATTGATAATAATAGCCATCCATAGTAAGCGATGATGACAACAGTCTCAGACATGTGTTACTGGTGTGTGCAGCAGTGACTGTAAAGTCCAATCCTTGAACACAATCCTCTATGACAAATGGAAATACATGATCGAGGTTAGACATGTGGGTGTTTTTGTCTTTTCACCCAGCTCGCTTTCTCTGTGCCTCAATAGTACGACAATTTTCAGCTGTGCAAGGTCCTCTTGTGTTGTTAGAGCACCACATTTGGTGATCTTGCATGAGGGATTCCCAGCATATGGTGTCTATATTGAACCATTTTAGAGACACTTTAACTCTTAGAATACGAAACGCCACCTGACAGACCATAAAGTGAGTTCCCATTTACGACAAGCCACTTACTGACCATGGTTTAACCAGTTGTTAATATATCGAGGACTTTCAATGCTTTCTGATTGAAAATTCAAATATAGCAAATGGGTGTTTGACAGATCTTTCAATTGGCACATTTTGTGTATGCAGTTTGTCTCTCTGTTGGTAAGAAAGTCTATACAAATTTTAAAGGGCATTTCGCCTAAAATGTGTTCTAAACAGTTGAAAGCATTTTAGACGCATTTGTTAAAGTGGTTTTTGTTGGGGAGTTGAAGATGGATAAGAGGGATGTCTCTTCGTTACTACCTGTTGGATGAAAACATTAAAATAGATGTTGAATCGATCCACCGATTTAAGCAGTGTGGAGTTACCCGTTGTACAGGTAGAACTGGATACCTGAGGGGCAAAGTGAATAGTATGTTTAACCAGCGAGTCACAGGAACCATCAGTACGCATACTCTTTGATATCTGTTTGTGGAGACTGAGCAGCTATGAATCTGTCCGGAGTTTAATGAGAACAGTTTAGTAGACAATTTATGTCCACCGACTGATCATCTGTCCCCTTCAAGCTCACCATACATCATATATGTTACAGACTACTGTTAGTGATAATGTTACAGTAAGAACCTGAATTTTAGACTTTTCTCATCTGATTTGAAATCAGTGTCACCACAATATAAACAAACTAATATTAAGTATTTTTTAAAATTATGTTGCACACTATTATAAATATAAGAAATGAACATTGGCTCATTAAAAAAAACAGCATGTCTTGGAAACTGAAAATATTTTGATTACATTAAACGGAAAACTTTCAACATTTGCTGGGAAAGACTGAGCACCTATTGGTCTGCCCAGACAGAGTGCTATGTATTGGCTACTGACAATATTTTGATGACGTTAAATGGGCACTCTTCGACATCTGATGGGGAGGACTGAGCACCTATTGGTCTGCCCAGAGTGCAATGATGTCAGTCCGAGATAAACATCACATTAGAGAAAGAACACTAGATAAGGATAAGAATTAACAGAAGATAAGGCAGAGGATGATGCTTGAAGCAAGAGAACTGACTAGAGATTGAGAGTTTTTCAGAAAGGATGTGATCTTCTTCTTTGCGTTCGACCTTTACTGCCAATTTTAATCACTCTTTGTGATAGGTTTGATCTTTGCCAAGAACGTGTATACGTTGCACATTGGCTTGGTAGGCACCTAAACGCATAGACTTCTACACATTTAGGACATGTGCATCTGATTTCAGCCAAACCTCCTTAGTCGCCTTTTACGACATGCGTGGCAGGTACCAGTGGTTCTATTCTTTACACCCCAAATTTGGGCCCGTAACCACTGGACAAAAGGCTGTGATGAAAGTAATGTTCTGCAAAGGAGATGCTATATGATGCTAAACTGAATATAACCTACATCAGCGCTGTCCAATACGGTGCTACTGGCGTCCTTATGATACATCCCTAGCAGCCTTATTTTATTTACTCGACTGGCTTTAACTCTAATCAGAATTTCAAGAACAAAAAAAGTATTTATTAATAACAGTACGTTTTGATTTTTTTGCCAACACGATATCTTTCTAAATTAGACTTTTAATCCGGATTATATTTTCATCTGTTATTATTTATTTTATTAATGTTACTATTAATATTACATTATTATTATTGCGATTGCCACACTTCGTCCGGGTCTTCACAGTCATTAGTCATATGCGCCCCAATATATAAACACGCTGGACCTACATAATTCACTGCATACAGCTTGTTCCCATTCAGAAAGTTATCTGTCGTTACTTGCCTGTAGTACCGTTTTTAGGCGGTGTAAGCAGGTGGGATGAAAGCCTGAGGAACTTAATGGCTAGTGCAGTCGCCGTGAAGCTGTTCAGGTTAGGATTTTTCTTTCAGAAAGTACTTGGAAGAAACTATGAGAGAAAGTCCAGGTATTACTTTTAGCTGGGAATTAATTAGACAGGAAATTAACCCTTTAGCTGCTAGGATGTGCATAGACGTTTTTGCCATTCACTGTTAAAGACACATTAACACGTCTGTTATTATCTCTCCTCTGTGGGCTAAAGATGTGTTAACACGTACACATTTCTACTGTCACTGCTATAGGCGCATTACTGACATTTGTGGCCTAGAAACAAAGAGTAGCTATTTTTAGCTCCGTATTTGGAAAGTATGTAGAAGCGAAAGGGTTAAACACTTTATAGTGCACACATTCATCTCAGTTTTACATTGATTCTATAAGTAAGTTTTTTTGTTTTTTCTCTTTCGTCCCCTTTCAACTCAGACGAAGTTCCATCTCTGAAACTGATTTTTGCGTGAAAATCTGTTTTTCCAATTTCTTACAATGGCAGCAGCGTGCACATTGTAAATTACTTTACACTGGCAGCCGTGTGCTCAATGCACTCGTAATTAGTATTTCCTCGCCATACAGGCAGATTTTCTCCGACTTCAGAGGTACTCACTTATCGTCCTGAGTAAGACCAGGGACTTGAACAAATGCCGGACAGTAGGTTCGAACCCGAGCTATGAGGCGTCTCACAGCTAGCAGGCCGAGCTACTATCAACTACTTAGGCAGTCCTCTATAAGTAAGTAATAATATTTGAGCTTAATCACTAAAAATATTATCATGGAAGGAGACATCCCGGCAAAGAGAAGAAGAGGAAGACCACGGACAACATGGACTCAAGATGTAACTGATGGTTTGAACATGACAGCTGCAGAGGCAGGACATCTGGTCTATGAGAGAGAGAAATTCTGAATGACTGTTGAGGTGGCAAAGTTCTGCTCATGACAAGCTATTTGATGATGATTCACTAAGATATCAGGCCTCATCATTTAATTCTGAAATTGGTACACTAAAAATTGAGAAAATTGTTACAAAACTGAATAACAATAGTGAAATGTAGGAGAAGTGAATAAAAAGACATGATAGACATCATCAGGATAAAAAAGCCAAATATGAAAATGATAATATATTAGGTTATTAATTTATTGCGTTTTAATTTATTATATTTTAAATTTATTATGTTATTCGCCAGTGTGGTGCCGGGGCCTGCTAGGGAAGCAAAGAATAGTACCACTCCGACCTACAAGGCATGTTGTAAAAGGCGACTGATGTAGGACCTAGGGAAGTTACCATAGTAAATAAAAAGCATCGCAGAAATTGGATATGCTGGCCTACTTGTAGGTGCATAACTGGCACAACAAACAATCGCTATTAGGCTCAGATCACAGATAAATCACAAAGAGTGGTTTAACAAGTGGTCGATATGAAGCATTTGAATAAGAAGAATTATGTTATTAATTTATTATGTTTTAAATTTATTGTTATTAATTTATTGTTATTAATTGATTATGTTATTAATATTTCTTGTTTATATATTTATTTCAATAACACAGTTCTCTTTTGCCAATTTAAAAAGATTGTTCATTTTGTGTTGACTGTCCATCGTACATTACAATGGGCAATAATAGATTTGCCTTGTGTAGCTCATCTTCTCTCCAAGTATCCATGAGTCTGTGTGTTACATTATTTGAAAGTACTCCATTGCTAATAAATTTTACCTGCTGTTAATGTCTGCTTGAAACTGGCACATGTGATGACAGTCACGATTGGCTGTTGTACTACAAAGCTAATCTAGATCACCACTGTATTCGACTCCTTTCAAAATAATTCTTCAGGAAACAATTCCAGGTGGTAGGAAAAGAGGAAGGCAAAAAGAATCATAGATTGATAACATTGACAATTGGTCAGGAAAGGACCTTTCAACACGTGTCCGCCTATCAGCGGTAAACAGATCCAGTAATCTTTGAAAAGGACTTTGTATTGGTGATTACATCGCAGCACCCCTTTGACTCTAATGGGTTATGGCTTATAAAGGGACTTATATGTTGGTGATTACATCGCAGCACTCCTTTGACTCTAATGGGTTATAGCTTATAAAGGGACTTATATGTTGGTGATTACATCACAGCACTCCTTTGTCTCGAATGGGTTATGGCTTTATTATATTATTATTATATATTTGTTTTGCCATTAATTTGGTTTTTTTTTAAATTACAGATAAGATACCTATCCTCTTACTGTAACATTACAAAATAAAAATATGTTTTGTTGTATTTCACCATTTTATTTGTGAGATTTGTAAGTTTAAATATGATATTAAAATAATATTTGAATGATTGTTTCACAAGCTCCTGGCAATGTGATAATCCTGAGTGTCATACAGAACGAAATTACATTTGCCTAGATCTGTGAATCCAAGGACTCAACTGTCAGACATTTGGTTGCAACCTTCCAGAAGGTATATCTTTGCAGCAGACAACTATCACTGCACATTTGTCAGCAGGTTTGATAATAATGTCATGTCAATGGAGGTGTGAAAGAGCACAAACCTTGGACTGTGATAAGTTAGAATGTCAGAGACATGTGGGGTGAAATCAATTTATATAGTAATATTATTATAAAGTATAACCACAACAAAACAGAGAAAGCTTATCAATATATAAAGAGGAAATCATCATTTTTCAGACATGTAATGAGAAGGGAAGGCTTAGAACACATCGTGAGCCATGAAGTCCACGCTTATCACGGCGATGGAAACAATCACAGGCCTCCAACCAATGTCAGACCGCAGAGACAGGAAAGTTTTGATAGTCTCCGAAAACTTGAAACGGCTTAACTCCCACTCTATGTATGATGAACGGACTAGGAAGGGGCAGGCTAAAGAGAACCAGCTTCGCAAAAAGTGCCAAAGCACTAACCCAGAGTCCACCCGGTCTTAGCAAATTGTAAACCCAAATTGATACAGACAACCGATAAGAGCCCGCCATGGGAGACCAATATGCCAGAATTAAGGGAATCAATTCCAGGAATACAAAAAAGGGCAGCAAGAGAGCTGCGAAAGAAGAGCTGTTATAGAAAAATACATAGAGACCGAGTACCCTGAGAGTGCGTGGGCACACGAGTACACTGATGGATTGGCATTTAATGCAATCAGTGATGGCGGAGGAGGAATAGTGCTTAAACTCTCAAAGAAAGTGAAGATCACAAAGTCCATTTCCACAGGCTAGTTTTCAAACAACTACCAGGAAGAGGCAATTAGAACAGCAGATGAAATGATCTTAGAGAGAAGAAGCGTCTCGCGCAACAAAGTTGTGATATTCACCAATGCTCTGTTGATCATCGCAGCACTAAAAAGCGCAGCCAACACAGAACTCAACAAGTTGAAAGCGATCCTCTGTGTACTAGTAAAGTCACTTAAACGCACGGTCATTCAATGGATACCATCACACTGCAACATAAGCAGTAATGAGGAAGCCGATAGGCTAGCAAAAGAAGGTGGGCGACTACCGCAGACTAACCACGAGATCAGCTACGAGGAGGCCAGGACAACCATCGGCTGGCAGTACAATCAAAAATGGTCGAAAGACCACCCACAACACAACAGCAGTGATGGTCACTATGGTCTGTCCCGTAGTGAACAAGTTGCAATATTCCGTATCCGTACCGGCCATAACAGACTCCAGGCCCACATGTTTAACAAATTTAGAATTGGCACAACTAGCCTGTGCCACTGTGAAAAGGCGGACATGATGGCAGAGCACATACTGTAAGACTGCCAGCTGTTAGCAGCCCTGAGAAAAGAAACTTGGCCCGATAACACAGAGCTTCGTGAGAAGCTATACGGAGGGATGGAGTCCCTAAAAGCAACAGTAAAATTCATGATAAAATTTGGTTCATCAGTCTAGGCGGGGATCGCAAGAGAGAGTGAGAACACATTGTGACAACCAGTAAAATCTAGGGCAGGTGAGACTGAGGATGACGGTGAGAGAAAATTTTGGACAGCCTGACTTCATGGCACAGAAGATCCTCAACATCTGAGATTATAGCAAACCCCCAGGGACAGAGATTTGTGGAGATCCATGATCTTCTATATAGGTGGAACGGCACCTGATGATGATATCCACAACAAATCAATGAGGGGTTTTAATAACTCCTTTAATAAAAATTATAATATAATGACTATTCCATTTTTTTATTGCACTCATTTTCAATAGTCAACAACAAAAATGATTTTGCTTGCTAGGTGATATTACCTCCTTAACTCTTAGTGGACCAGGGCAAAAGCCATGTTTTTACAAGCCATTTGTTTTTAGAACAAAAAATGCCCTTTAGTGTGGTTCCTGGTAGAAAGGCGTCCAACCCAAAACCATGTAGTGTGGTGCTTGGTCCACAAGGAGTTAAGTCCATGTGTACACAGCACCATATGGTGTCTTCTTCTTATGTTTGCCCGCTATGAATTCAGGCATGGTCACGACGCCTGGTATGACGCTTCTGACTGATTTTTGCACGAAAGCCTGTTTTCCTTATTATCAGTGTTCCTCGTCATACAGGCGTGCTTTCTCTGACGTCATGGGTATATGGTGTCTAACAAAGGCTCTAAAAGCAAAGAATGGACTTCATTGCACCGAGTTGCCTCATTTGGCTTAGTCCCTATCGGCAGAAATGGTACGCCATCTGCCGAGAGTGTTGCATAAAGCACATACTCCGTAGCTCCAGCAACAATCTTAGGGATCTCATTAAATATTGCACATGTGACTCAGTTCAGATTCAACAACCTTCATAACAACAAGCAAATATCTTAACCACTATGCTATAGAGACCGTATTATGTGGTAGGTAACAAATAGAAGAAATATTGTGCCACATAATGTGACATAAGTAATGAAAAGATAGAGTAAGTAAACATCTGGTTCTCAGTAACATCTAATAACAAATCTGCCTTATGATACAACATACATTCATTCAACAGTGAATTAATTCTGACTTGTAAATTATTGCCTGTAAACAATAAAAACATTAAGAAACATCAAGAAACCTGACATCTCATTCTCAGTGGTAGCTAATCTCTATTATCTTAGCCTGTCTGCCGTAAACGAAGTCTGAATTTCTTCATTTCTGTTGTATCTTCTGTTTGCTTGATAAAGGACTTTTGGTCGAAATGTCACTGTTTATTGTTTTTGTACTTTGTAAAATTACAGAACTTTGTTGCATGCATTTCACCATATAGCCTGTGCTCTAGTAAGATCTTTGGAATGCTTCATTGATAGCTGTCACTGCCAGTGATATGGATGCATGGCACAAATACTGACTTCCATCATCCAACTGTAATATGAAGAATACAACATGAATAGACAACGTGAAAAATACTTCTTTTTCTTTGTTCAATAGCTATGAATTCAGGCGTAGGCATGGCGCCTAATATGGCACCTCTGACTGATTTGCCAAGGCATTCATTATCACCAGTGTCCCGCATTCAGGAAACCTTATTCCGACTTCAGAGGTACTTGTAATTTAGATCCCTAAGTAAAAGATCACGGTTTTCTGTAGTCCAGCCGCACACCATGTGCACACCATTAATGTTTGGCCCAGGCTGGTCTTACACTCTGGAATTATCATGACATCTTGTCACTAGCGCGGCATGTTATCAACTTCTCTATCGGCGGCCCCCAAAATCTCTGCAATACACTTGACACAGTAACAAAGACTAAAGCTTCTCACAATTCCTCATTGCATAAGTTGTTAAGAAAAGAAGAATACAGAAGAATGATTGATCCGATGAATGATTACCCAAAGGGGAGTAATCATCATCATTGCATACGTTATAGTTGGGTTGAAAATTAATCAGAAGAAAATAGAATTAATGACTCTGAACTAGTCAACTAGAAGATAAAATCATTCCAAATACGACTGCTTTCTCATATCTTGGAAGTGTTATCAGCCATGAAGGAGGAGCTTGATCTTACATTAACTCATATAGTAGGACAATCCACTTGACAAACTATTCTAACTGTATCAATTTAGCAACAGAAAAGCTCATGAACCAAAACAATAAATAGATACAAAATTATTCACAAGATCAATTTGCTATTTATATATAATTTATTTTATAGAATACAGAAGATTAATTTATAGAGCACCCTCCATTACAAAGTTAATTTTAAAATGTGCTTTTGGTGTGCATATACTAAGTGTTAAAAGTAGACTAAAGTAAAAGCTATGAAGTGCACTCATTACTTTCTAAAACAGATGTTGGAAATCAGCTAAATACAGCGTCAGAACCAAAACTAATATATACCGCAGCTGTGTGCTAAGCTATCAACTATACTATATAGATTAAAATGCTGGAGAATGACAGAACAAGATATGTCCACCTTCCATACAACTTGTCTGTGAAAGATCTTACATGTGTTCTGGTAGGATACAATCTCTAACCAAGAACCACTTACACAGTGTTAACAAGAAAATATAAGCACCATCATCCAAAAGAGAAGCTGGAGAATGGATCAGATATGTGATATGCATGAAGATTAACTCTGTCACAAAACCTGTACTGAGATGGAAAGCAGATCATAAATAAAAATGTGGAAGACCCAAAACGACCTGGAGAACAGAACAGAACTGAAGAAATGAATCACAGCTGGAACACAATACACAGGATGACCAAGAGCAAAGAAGAAGAATGAAGTGCATTTGTTGCTACCCTAAGCGCCAAGGGTATCACAGGCTAGAGAGAGAGAGAGAGAGCAAGCTTATTAATTTAACCTGACTATCTTGATGGCTGCTGGTCATGACGCTTCCTTGGGCGTAAAGAGGTTCTTTGCCCGCTGCCCAGCTGTTCGTAGCGCGTTGAACTACGGGTGACTAGTCCTCTGTAAGTGCGGGTTCAACTCCCGGACTGGCAGAAAACTACAGGTTCCCCAGATTTATGGTGTTCGTGGCACCGAGCTGAAGGGTTACGATGTCCATGACACCGAGCCAAGAGCTTTCAGCTCAAGTGCTTCTGGATCGGAAAAAAAAAATAAAAATAGGTTCTTTATTTACTATGTACCTACAGTGTATCTCTGACATGACATCATCATTAAATAATCTGTCCTGAACAAAACTTTGCCATCTTAACTCCATGGTCTCCCTGTTCTCCTCTTTACCGGTATGCCTCTTTCCATACTGGTCTTCTCCAACACTTCAAGTCTTTTTTTTGTGTCCAAAATACTTTAATTTTTCTTATTTGTAACATCAGCCAGTTTTATTTGATTTTGAATTCATTCTGGATAGATCTATTTGTTCTCTGTCTATGATATACGGAGGACTCTTCTGCAATACTTATAATCAAAAGCACGTATATTTTTTTTAGAGGATGTGAATTCTTTAATGTGTATTTCCTACATAATAAGTATTAATATCTCCTATATGATATACCTTTCCAATTTCCATGTAAATTTTGCCTACATCATCAAGATAGTGTATAGCTCTGTAAGTGTTTGAGTCAAACTCAAACTGATCTGAAATAAAGAAGAAGAGAATGTATGGGAGAGAAGTAGGTGCGAGGAAGAAGGAGAGAATAGTTTAAGAGAATGTATGGGAGAGAAGTAGGTGCAAGGAAGAAGGAGAGAATAGTTTAAGAAGAGAATGTATGGGAGAGACGTAGGTGCAAGGAAGAAGGAGAGAATAGTTTAAGAAGAGAATGTATGGGAGAGAAGTAGGTGCAAGGAAGAAGGAGAGAATAGTTTAAGAAGAGAATGTATGGGAGAGACGTAGGTGTGAGGAAGAAGGAGAGAATAGTTTAAGAAGAGAATGTATGGGAGAGAAGTAGGTGCTAGGAAGAAGGAGAGAATAGTTTAAGAAGAGAATGTATGGGAGAGACGTAGGTGCAAGGAAGAAGGAGAGAATAGTTTAAGAAGAGAATGTATGGGAGAGAAGTAGGTGCAAGGAAGAAGGAGAGAATAGTTTAAGAGAATGTATGGGAGAGACATAGGTGAGGAAGAAAGAGAAATAATTTAAGAGAATGTATGGGAGAGAAGTAGGTGCGAGGAAGAAGGATAGAATAGTTTAAGAGAATGTATGGGAGAGAAGTAGGTGCAAGGAAGAAGGAGAGAATAGTTTAAGAGAATGTATGGGAGAGAATAGGTGCAGGAAGAAGGAGAGAATAGTTTAAGAAATGTATGGGAGAATAGGTGAGGGAAGAAGGAGAGAATAATTTAAGAGAATGTATGGGAGAGAAGTAGGTGCAAGGAAGAAGGAGAGAATAGTTTAAGAGAATGTATGGGAGAGAAGTAGGTGCAGGAAGAAGGAGAGAATAGTTTAAGAGAGAGAATGTATGGGAGAGAGATATAGATGAGGAAGAAGGAGAGAATAGTTTAAGAAGAGAATGTATGGGAGAGACGTATGTGCAAGGAAGAAGGAGAGAATAGTTTAAGAAGAGAATGTATGGGAGAGACGTATGTGCAAGGAAGAAGGAGAGAATAGTTTAAGAAGAGAATGTATGGGAGAGACGTATGTGCAAGGAAGAAGGAGAGAATAGTTTAAGAAGAGAATGTATGGGAGAGAAGTAGGTGCGAGGAAGAAGGAGAGAATAGTGTAAGATAATGAGATGAGATGATATAAAATGAAGTTGTTAAAGTAGTAATTTAGTTTACATGTTTAAATATTGTTATACAAGTGAATGTCAGTCAGGAATGAAGGCAAGTAATGTTCACAGTTCAGGCTAAATTTAAATTTACATGTTTAAATATTGTTATACAAGTGAACACAAATGAAGCTTGTTCACAGTTCAGGCTAAATTTCAAGATTTTAAACCTGTATAAACAATTTTTCCGGTATAATTTTGCAAATAATTTGCCATGTAAAAGCCAGTCAAAGGATGTTATTTTTCAGACATGCAAAATTATATGTCCAAATATAATTGTTCAGTTTAAGGAAATTTTAAGTTTCAGTTTGGAATATCTTCATTGCATTTCGGACAAGTCCATAGGTGCTCCGATCTCCTTCGCAATATCTCCAACAGTTTCCAGCTACTGCAGAGATGTCAATTTTAACCAGTTTTACAATGTAGAAAATGTTGACAAGGAGAAGCAATAAAATATATGAACTTACTTGTCTGAGTAGATTTTGTTACAGACACAGCCGAAGTGACCATCCAAAATGGTTCCCCACTGTCACAAAGAATTGTAATATCCAAGATAGCAACATCCTAACAGGAATAACACAGTAAAACATAGTACATTGAACCATTGCATTATGAGATATGTGGCTAAAGATGACTTGCTTTGTCAACTTTGAAATATTATTTTAAAATTAGCTATTTAGTTAACAATATGGACATCACTGTATTCTAGACAAACAAATAGGTGCTGAGTCTCTGCCTGCTGAGGGTATGCCTGCTAATAGTTCAGGAGTCTCTGTGGCATAGAGGCTAGGTACTGCTCTCTCGTGCCAAAGATACCAGGTTCGCTCCCTCGTGGAACCTTTTGGATATTTTTCCAGAGATCCCTCTGGAATGCTGCTGTTCTGGCAAAATTCCTAAGAAAAGATTACAATTAAAATTCCTACAAAAATATCTTTACCATCTTCAAAACTACATCAGGGAGCCTCACCGGTACTACAGAGTTCATGCACTGCAGCTGAGATCTTCCTGTGTAAGAAAGAGATTGAAGCACATATGGTTGCTCTCCAAAGTGCAATGATGATGGTCTTATCATCAATCAATCAATCAAGCATGCTAATAGTTCCCATATTTTACTGGTTATACATGTAGTTAAAATGATGATGATGGCATCCTGTTAGTATGAAGAGATAATAAATGTAACACCCTTGAGGGATTGGGCACACCTTGAGAAGAAGTGATCAACAAATATCAAAGCAGGCATTGAAGTGGGATACAGAGGGTTCAAGAAAGAGAGGACAACCTAAGGAAACCCTGCCCTGAAACAAACTTTGCTGAGAGAGGCAAGAAATATCGGCCTCAGTTTCATGGAGGAGATAGAGTGAGTTGCCCAGAATAGAGCGGTATGGAGAAATTGCTTGCAGGCCCTATGTAACATATAACGGAAAGAGAGGAATTATTATTATTATGAGAAATTTTATTTCTGCTTTTTTCTTGAATGTTTTATGTCAGCAAGTTGTTTCTGGACTCACCAGTTCTCAGACTTGATTCAGAGCCTGTTTCAAGCTAAATCTGTCTCTGACAAGCTCCTCGGAGCTTTGTGTATTTATGTTAAGTACCTTAACATCACTCTTGCATACATCTTTGTAATGAAGGAAGGTTCTTTTACCAGAAACCAGCTCTGGTCTAGAATATCTTTGATGATTCGGCCGTCATCCATCTGGGCCTATATGATCGATCTATTGTGGGGTGGCGGAGTAATGTTGTTAGTTCTCATGGGAGAGGGAGGGATGTTGTTGGTTTTCATCTGAACTATTGTATGATCTATCACCACAGAAGGAAATGATAGTCACAAATATTAGTAGAATCTATTGCTAGTGTTGATAGACAAACTAAATAAATATGAATAACATTCAGCTGGTTTCTGAATTATTTATCCATCTGTGTTTGCCAGTGCTTGCAAGGGGAGCAAAGAAAAGTAACACAGCTTCCTACAAGGCATGTTGTAAGGGACGACTGAGGTAGGGGCCTAGGGAAGCTACCATAATAAATTTTTTAAAAACATATCACAAATCGAATGTGCTGACCTACCTGTAGGTACATAACTGACACAACATACAATCGCTATTAGGCTCAGATAACACAGAGATCATAAAGAGTAGTTTAACAAGTGGTCGATATTGAGCATTCGAAGAAGAATTATTTAATAACACAACCCAAGTAGAATTTCATTTAAAAATAAGTACTGCATTTCAGATTTTGTTCGTCATTGAAGGATAGTAGTGGTACATTGTATTCAATGATCAAGGTATTATTAAACATTAGGGAGCATACAATGTTTCAAACGGTTTCTTTTCTATTTTGAAGAATTTAACTTAAAGCGTGGTTAGCGATAGCGATAACACTCTGCGCTAGTGATCACATGCCGTGAAAGTTCTGGGGTTCGAGGCCATCTTGAACACACATTCTTGGTGTGCACACGGCACATGGTTGAATTACAGGAGACCTTGATCCTATACTTAGGGATCTAAATTACAAGTGCCTTTGAAGTCAGAGTAAAGCTTACTTGAATTGTGAGGGACACTGGTGATCAGGAAAGCAAGCCTTAATGTAAAAATATTTGGCACCATGGCTATGTTTGAATTTATAGTAATGAGTGTAACAACAAAATGAAAGTGTATGATAGTAATTTAACAACTAAAGGAAGGTTAGACAGAAATATGAATGAAAGTCTGTACCTTAACTTTGCCTTTGAAAAGAGTGGTCTTCCAAGGGAAACTAATCTCCTTAAGACAAGAAGTATGGCTCATTTTGTCATCTTTTCTCACTGGATTAAATGTTGCAAAGCCATCAGCTGAAGAAAAAAAATCAGGTATGTATGCAGATGATGATGTGTGGCTGGTTTTATAAGATTTCTTCATCCCAGGTGCAGAGACAAAAAATGTCTACTCAATTTGATTTGTAAGCATTTCTACTACTATAAATAAAAGTTCCAATAGCCTTTTCAGACCTTAGGATATTTAGTGCTTGTCACTTCCCATTTCTAGACCTTATTGTGCAGGAGGTAGGATGGCCAATTCATTTTCTCCCGTGAGGAATGTTCGTGTGCAATTGAACACACAACACTTTTGTGACCTACTCGATAAATGAACACTTATGTATTATTGTAATCTATCGTAACCTTTCTACTTCTAAGACATCTAAATCTTCATGAGCAGTTTGGATTATTTCTGTCTGTGTTTCTGTAGCTGCTGCTTTTTTACAGTGTCAGGTCACTGACTCCACGACCTACACCTCTTAGAAGTCTTTAATTACATTCGAGAGGACAGTGGTTATATTCATCGCTACACCCACAATCGCTTGGGTAAACCTGAGATTTAACTAATTACAATTAGAATTTTCATTCATCAACTTCTTTTTAAATGATCCAGTGGATCACAAGTTCTTGTCCTTCGGTCTAATGCTATGTAGTTGTATCTGCATGTGTTTGTCTATAGGAAATGGACAATAAAACATTGACTCCATGTTCAAGTTGAGCATGCAAAAAGACCCTTAGCAGTTGACAATTCATAATAGTAGTCTGGAAAACCACTGTCCAGGCACACATAATTAATAATTAAAATACAATTAATGCGCAATAGTTACAATGCTCAAACATTACATCCGTAGCTTTTCCCTGAAGCTTGTCTACTACCACTTAGATCTTCCTGTGTAAGAAAGAGATTGGAGCACACGTTTATACGCCAAAGTGCAATGATGATGGTCTGATTAACCAAACTATTTTGTTCAATAACTATACTATAAGGAGAAGATGATGACATATGATCAACATAAGTACAAAATCATAAATGGACTGGAAGCATTAAGAGAAATACCAGTTTGTAAATGGAGTTGAAAACCAAAAAAAAAAATGGAAATCCACAAAATAGAAAACATTCAAAAACAAACTGAACTCACCTAGAGCACGTCTGTTGGTGTGTAGATGTGTATATTTACACTCCAATAACTTTTGTCTCATGTTTCTGATCACTATAACGCATGTGTAACCATGAAGTCCTGTAACACAGCAACACAACAGCAGCAAATGATATTACAGAAGGAAAAAAGACATCAGCCATACGGTGTTTACTGAAATGTTGTTAATATATGATTATACAACCAATCAAATTTTTGTTTGTGTCGTTCACCCACTATGAATTTAGAAATAGTCACGGTGCTTAATATGGAGCCTCTGACTGATTTTTGTGTAAAGGCTTGCCTTTCTTATCACTAATGTCCCTCCCCATTCAGGCGAGTCTTACTTCAACAGTACTTGTAATTTAGATCCCCAGGTAAAGGATCAGAGTTTTCTGTACTCCAATCACATACTGTGTACACACTGAGGATTTTGGGAGTTTTCTGTAATCCAATCACATACTGTGTACACAGTGAGGATTTTTGGAATTTTCTGTACTCCAATCACATACTGTGTACACACTGAGGATTTTGGGAGTTTTCTGTAATCCAATCATATACTGTGTACACACTGAGGATTTTTGGAATTTTCTGTACTCCAATCACATACTGTGTACACACTGAGGATTTTGGGAGTTTTCTGTAATCCAATCACATACTGTGTACACACTGAGGATTTTGGGAGTTTTCTGCAATCCAATCACATACTGTGTACACACTGAGGATTTTGGGAGTTTTCTGCAAGCCAACTACATACGTGTACACACTGAGGATTTTGGAGTTTCTGCAAGCCAACCACATACCGTGTACACACTGAGGATTTTGGGAGTTTTCTGCAATCCAACCACATACCGTGTACACTGAGGATTTGGGAGTTTTCTGCAATCCAACCACATACCGTGTACACACTGAGGATTTGGCCCCGTTGGCCTTGAACTCCAGAATTCCCATCCTGTGGTCACTAAGCAGCATGTCCGTAGCCCAGTATATGTGCTTTCTGCACCACGTTAATTATTAGTTGTTGTATCTGACTCAGTCAATGCTGAAAAATTCACAATGGCAGGTTTGACGTGGATGTCTACTGAAGTTTCTTACCTCCAGAGGCTTACATGGATCTACTGTCCTGGGC
Organism: Arion vulgaris; assembly: GCA_020796225.1. Taxonomy (NCBI): domain Eukaryota; kingdom Metazoa; phylum Mollusca; class Gastropoda; order Stylommatophora; family Arionidae; genus Arion; species Arion vulgaris. The sequence goes on from CM036760.1 coordinate 57,617,899, forward strand.
ATGCGAGTGTTTGCGGTAATGAGAGAGTAGACAGGCTTGTATCAACAGCATTGATTGTCGGAGAGTTGAAGATGGAAAAGGGGGATGTTTTTAGGTCCCTTCAGGACTGTCTGTTGGATAAAGACACTAGAATAGATGTTAAATCGATCCAACGATTTGAGGAGCTTGGAGTTACTTATTGTACAAGTAGAACTGGATGCCTGAGGGGCACAGTGAGAAGTGTGTTTAACCAGCAAGCCATGGGAACCATCAGCATTCATACCCTTCAAAATCTGTTAGGGAAGTCTGAGCACTTATGAGTCTGCCCGGAGTGCAATAATGTTGGTACAGTAACCAATAAGGCTATGCCTCACATTCATATACCAAGACTTGCATGCACTATGCCTCACATTCATATACCAAGACTTGCATGCAGGTAATCTGGTAAGTATCAATTTTGTAATTTTCTTTTACAATATTTTATATTTTGCATATATATATATATATATACAGTGTATATATATATATGAACAATGGCCTGGATTGATTGATTGATTAATAGGACCATCATCATTGCACTTTGGTGAGTAACCATGTGTGCTCTGATCTTTTCTTACACAGAAAGATCTCAGCGGCAGTACACAAACTTCATAGCACCGGTCTCTGGTGTCATTTTGAAGACGGTGATGATATTTTGCTGGAATTTTATTTGTAATCTTTTATAATGAATTTTGTCTGGGCTGCGGCTTTCCAGCCTGCTCTTTTCGATTTTAAACTGCCAAGGGTTCTTTTACGTGCTCAAACTGAACACAGGACCTACGTTTTATCATCTGTCTCCGATAGGACTAGGAACTCTGATCTCATCTATACTGAGATCAGGGATCTCTGGAAAAATATCCTGATGGCTCCATGAGGGAGCGAACCAGGTACCTTCGGCATGAGAGGCAAGCACCTAACCTCTATGCCACAGAGACCCCAATGACCTGGAATGGTAGTCTAGCTACTCTTTGCATAGTAAGTTCTTCTTTCATGGCTCCATTCCAGTTCCAAATACTGCTTCAATATCACTAAGCAATATATTATTAATTAAACTTGTAATATTATCTTATCTTAAATTTGATTATATGTTTCCTTACCATATTCTGGATCAATGTCATCATAAGGTCTGATTAGAATAGGATAGGCTGAGACATGAGTGTTGGAATGTCTTGTTGTCAAAAACTCAGATCTAGAGCATTGCATCAAGAAGAAAAAAAGATTTTTTAAATCAGCTCATTTTGTTGTGAAACATCCATTTCACTCAATTTTATTGTGAAAAACACCAATTTAAGCCAAATTTTGTGATTAAATGACTCTTAGTTATTTCTTGTAGTGAAAGTAATTTCAGTTGGTGTTATGCTTAGAAAACTGACAAGCTTATTTTTATAGGGTAACTACAAATTCAGCTCAATTTTATTTATTACACTAAACAAATTTTGAGTGCAAGTAATTATGTATTCAAATATATTAATGTCAAGGTTACAAGTACCTGCCAGGGTTTCCACAAAGGCACCGAGAGATCAAGTGATGAAAATGCAAGGTACAAGCCACAAAGGCTATTTCACCACCAGCCTGAATCAACAATATTTTATGTACAACATTCACATTTCTCCAGTATCTGTTATCATCTCAACCATTATCACAATAACTATCTACTAAATAATATTCACTTTCATCATTACTAGCATCATTATTACTGATTATCTTCCAAATAATATTTGCTGTCATCATCACCAACATCCCTATTGCTGATTATCTACCAAATAATAGTCACTTTCTTCATTACCAACATCATTACAACCGACGCCCGTGTGGTGCCATGACTATGTCCAAATTTATAACGGGTTAAGGAAGACAAAAATCACCATCATCTCTTACATAAAAAAATAAAAGCACAGACCACAGTCTTCAGACTTAGAACAGGATACTGCAGTATCAGAGCACACCTCCATAGAATGTGTCTCAGGGACTCAGCTGCCTACACTTGTGGAGCACCAAAACACAGACCCCACAGCACATCCTGCAAAACTGCTCTAGCCTGAGCAGCATTAGAATTGAAATCTGACTAACAGAAACAACCCTTCAGAACAAACTATGGGGGACTGGTGAAGACCTCCAGCGCACCGCCCTGTTTATGAGGCATACCGGAGTAGTCGCATTGCAGAAGTTGATCGCAGAAAAACATTTTAAAATATTCACTATAAAGAACAGCAACCTTGATGTTGCTATCCACCAAAACAACAACAATGTATTATTCATATTTATTCCATGAACATCGTCATCAATACCATCATTTCTAACCAGCAAAAAATCAACATCTTGGAAACTAAACAAACCGAATAGTAAATACACTACTCTAGGGGTCCAAATTCAGAACTCTTTACTCTGGACAGGAAAGATAACTAAACGTTTAGCCATCTTTCCGTTGGTTCACTTAAAATATTGTTTATATATCCAATGTTGTCTATTGTATAATCATCACTGTTTTATGTAGCTCACACAGAGGTCAGTGCAAGTTCACTATGCCAGTGATTTTATCTTAATATATTTACTTCTGCGAATAAATTTGTGTGCTCTGATCTTTTCATTCCACAGGAAAATCTCAGCGGCAGTGCACAAACTTCATAACACTACAGTCCCTGGTGTAATTTTGAGGGTGGCAAAAAATGTGCAGGAATATTTTTTTTTTATTGGTACTAATTTTTATTACTCTGACAGTGACTTTTCAGACAACTCTTTTCAAGTTTCAACAATGAGAAGCGTCTGGCTAAATGGATTAGAGCATGGGCTCCCATGCGGGAGACAGAGTCAGTGAAAGATACCGTTCAATTCACGGTAAGGCCAAGGATTTTTCTGTTGTGGGCATAAATGAAAAATCCTAACCTGAACAGCTTCACTGCAACTGTACTAGCCATGCTGACAATAAATTCCTTAGGCTCTCGTTCCTGCCTGTCCTACACCAAGGCTAAAAAGCAGTACCACAGGCAGTAACGACAGTTAACAATGATTTTAACTGATGCTATCGATTAATACTGTGTTTAAGAAACATGTACATTGAAACAATTGTGAGAATTTGGAGTTAAGTCTGGACATGTCAGACAATGTGGTTTCATGGTAGAGAGAAGATATAATAATCATTTCTCAAGGGTAAGGTGAGCAGGTGAACTTTTTAATGGCTGCCGCAGTGGAGGAATGTTCAGTGTACATTGAACATAACATAACAAATATGTACAATTTATAATAAAATAATGAGTATTCTCATAAGACTTCAAAATACCTGATATATTGCTACATTCAAGCCTTTCTGTAATTCAAATAACTGAATCTGAGTATCAGAACCAAATGGCTTCTGTTTGTTTACGACATCATTCATAGCAGCCTTGTATTCCATCAGTAAAGATTTATGTACAAACCTATAAGAATAAAGTATTACTTAATTGTGTATCAAATCATGGTCTGTACAATAATTTAATAGCATTGGGATTGCCAATAGCGAAGTTGATAATATGCTAGTGATATGTGTTGTGAAAATTCCAGGGTTTGAGGCCAGCTCATACAAAAAGTTATCGACATGTATATGGTACACGATTGAACGACAGGAAACCCTGATCCTTTACTTGAGAATCTAAATTAAAAATACCTCTAAATTCAAAGTAAGGCTGGCCTGAATGGTGAGGGACACCGGTGATAAGGAAAGCAAATCTTCATGCAAAAAATAAATCATAGGTGCCATATTAGGAACCATTACTATGCCTCAATTCATAACGGGCGAATGAAAAAAAAACATTTCGTATCAAATAATGTTGAAAAAAATGTAGACACAACTGAGTTGAAGAGGCTATGTAGGGTGCTGGAAGTATCAAGAAAAGAAAGATTTAGGAGTGAAGACATCAATTTTTTAAAATGAGTACAACATCGGTACTAAACTTCATATGAACAAACAAATTAAATGATCGGCCCCATAATCAGATTACCAATAGGCAGTGCTAATCAGATACAGTGGGTAGAAAGAGTCAATGAAAGATACCTTGTACAAAGCACACACAAGAGCCCATTCTAGAAATCTCTTCATATCTTGACATGGTGAGACAAAACAGGATTAAAGAAAGAAAAAGAACCAATGGTCTGTGCAATCACTTAATAATAGCATCTTCTTTTTTTCCACATTATTACATATTTTTCTGTATTTATAACCACAACATATTTCTATGTGAGCAAAAGTCAGCTCTGACAGCATCCCCTATGGACAATCATATATAAAACCATGGTACAGTGTAACTCAATAGATGTGGTACTACAGTGAGATTTTCTCTCTCTCTCTCTCTCTCTCTCTCTCTGATACCTTTTTAACCCCGATTGGGGTATAGACCCTGAACCAAATCATATCAAGTCATTCTATCTTTAGCTATTTCTATGCAGCTTCTTCCAGCTCTTCCGTATATTGTTAATCTCTGCTTCCAAATCTCTTCTCCGTGTACGTCTAGGTTTCCCTATCTTTCACTTTCCCTGCGGGTTCCAGGAAAGGATTTTGAAATATGGTTTGAAGATTTCAAAATGCAATGAAAGACATAATAATATGCTTTTGAAAAAAAAAAAATTTAAAAAACAGCAGAATAATTTGTATTCAAGTATCAATAAGAAATGATTTTCATTTAGAAATTATTGATGAATACATACCCATCTTTTACTGGCTTTGATAGTCCATAAAACATCAGAGGAGAGCAGGCATGGATTTGAATACATTGTATATCTTTGATATCAGGAAAAACAAGTGCATGCCACAGCACAGTTAAAGACATTGTTGACCAGTAGATGTTATTGTGCAGAATAGTCTGTGACAGGCTGTCGGAGCATTTGAAACTTAGCTCAAATCTTGTACCAACTTGACTGTTGATATAAAGATATGATAAATGGATGAAGATTTGGAATTACATGGTGTACAAGCAGAGCATCTGTAGCTATTGTAGGTATTGAGCTCGATCAAAGCCCAGGCTTACCTGGTTCAAACTCCGTGGCGGGCAGTTTGGAAGCAAATTTGTTCGATGTGGATTTTTTCCGAAAAGTAAATAGACCTCACCATTCAGAAAGCAATGGCAAATTACTGAAGGTTTAAGTGGTGCTTAAAAAATCGACGATTAGTTTACTGTGGCTGACGACAAAGTTCTGTAAAGGATATGTCACGATTTTCATTTCACAAGTAGAGCTGGATGCTTGAGTGTGTTTAACCAGCAAGCTACATGAACCATCAGTATGCATACCCTTTGATATCTGTTGGGGGAGACTGAGCATATATGGGTCTGCTCAAAGTGCTGTGACATAAATTCAGGAACCAAAAACCAATATGATAAAATGGTCGGCAGGTCTAAATCAGGACAGAAAGTAGTTTCTAAGAGCGGCGGACGAGAAAATATAATTAGAGATGACCAGAAATAGATTTCTAGAACAATTTTCCAGATTAAAACATGGAAGAAGCTGATCAGGCAGAAGTGGCTAAATAAATATTTAATATAGAAATAAATGGGCTACAGAAATATATTGATGGTAAACACTGTAAGTGTGATGACATGCTTGAAAAGAGATGAAGAAAGTTGCAGATAGTTTAAATGAATGGAAATACATGTTCATTGTTCATTTGAGGATCATCTTCACCGTACATCGGACATGTCCATAATTGCTCCAATCTACTCTCAAGCATGTATTTCAGTATTTTTATTCCAACAACTTCGGTTCTGTGTTGATTGATGTATCTACTGGGGTTTCTCTAGTGGTTTTCCCATCATGAAGCACTTATCGGTATGCATAACTTGCGCAACCAAAATATCAAATACTCTTTATCTGCTTTGTTGAAATCTTTAAAGCATATGTTTTCTCTTAGAGCATTGATGATATAAAAATATGTGTTTATAGGCACTGATGTGCATCTTATTCGACTTGTTCAAAGTCCAGGTCCTCCATATTACAACAATGTCCAGTTTACTTTGATGCTGTAGAATATTTCTTATAAATATGATATTATCAGTCAGTCCTGGAAGTTTAAACCTATATCAATTTATTTATCATCAAATCAGTTATATGAGGACTATCATCACAGCACTTCAGACATGTCCATACATTCTCTGATCTCTAGCTCAATAAATCCAGCAGCGACCAACGGCCCAACATGGCAGTTTGATGTTGATTAATCAATCTTTTTGCATATTTGGTATGTCGTTCTTTTCGGGCTGTACCAATATCAAAATCGATCTCTCTCAATCTGGTCAGCAACTCTAAAACTCCTCTGTTCAGTATCATCAAATTGAACATTGCACTCAGATACATTTTCAGAATAAATTTTTAAAAATCAAAACATATATTTAAACAAACCTGAGAATAAGTTCTGGTTTATCTTTGAGACCTGTGAACGGGTCTGGATGTTTCAATTTCTTAAGATATATTTTGTCTCGTTTGACCTTACACCTGTAAACATATTAAAAAGATGTAAAGGCCAGTAAAATCAGTTGTAAATACAAAACACAAGTAAAGTAGAGTTTATGTTTCTTCTTCTTTCAACTCTCAATGAAGCACAGGTGTTCAACAAACTTCTCCCAGCTCTTCCTCTCTCTTGCCGTCCCTTCCAATTGTTTTCACTTCTTGCCTATCCTTTACCCCAGCAATTAACCACTTGACTCGCCGAGTGGTTCCCGGGCCCAAATTTGGGATGTAAAGAATAGAACCACTGTTATCTGCCATGCATGTCGTAATAGGCGACTAAGGATGTTTGGCTGAAATCGGATGCACGTGTCCTAAACGTGTAGAAGTCTATGCGTTTAGGGGCCTACCAAACCAATGTGCAATGTATACACGTTCTTGGCAAAGATCAAACATATCACAAAGAGTGATTAAAATTGGTCGTAAAGAACGAACGCAAAGAAGAAGAACCACTTGACTACCGCAGCACTCTAACCACTTGACTACCCCATCACTCTAACCACTTGACTACAGCAGCACTCTAACCACTTGACTACCCCAGCAATTAACCACTTGACTACCGCAGCACTCTAACCACTTGACTACCCCAGCACTCTAACCACTTGACTACCCCAACACTTTAACCACTTGACTACATCAGTACTAATTAACTTGCCTATCAGTATATAATCTAATGCTTCATAACTGAATATACAATTCTTTAGATAATAATTTCTTTGAGTACAAAATTTACCTTCTTAAGCACAAGTTTCTCCAGCAACCTGGACCCAGATCATTAAGTGATATTTTATCTTCTTTTTCAATAGTGGTTGCTCCAACAAACTTAATGTAGAGTTTTTTCCATAGCAAGCTGGAATAAAGAACATAGCAAGCTGGAATAAAGAACATAGCAAGCTGGAATAAGGAAAATAACAAACTGGAAAAAGAACATAGCAAGCTCTAAAAAAGAACATAGCAAGCTGGAAAAAAGACCATATCTATCTGGAATAGGGAAAATAGCACACTGGAAAAACGATCATGGCAAGCTGGAAGTTTTGTTTTTCGATACAGCAATCATCTGAGTGTTTGCCCTTTAACTTGAAGTCATGGCAGCACTGGTCTGTTTGATTTGCGGTGTGTTTGCATGGAAAATTTTCTCAACTTCTGGGTATGGGGTAGGTACTTGCGGCAGAAGTAACTGAGCGCAGGGCACTGGAAGAGATGGTGAGTGACAAGTTTCTTGTGAGCAGTCACACAGATGACACTGTAGAACAATCTTTGGTTGGTTGTGATGTAGATGAGCATGTGCTAAGTCCTAAGGTGAAAAACAATGGCTTGTTCTTGTCTTGTAAGGCAATTTATGGCATCTTTTGAATTTGGGGTGGTCATATGTGAAGGGCTCTGTCTGTTTTATTGATTACCCATTCATTTAGCTACTCCTCCTTTTTGTTACTTCTTATTATCTGTTTAGCAGTCTGTAGTTTTATAGGTCTATCATGTTGTTTACTGTTTACTCCTGCATTTGCAAAAGTGCCTGCTCTTTCATTACCCTGTATGTTGCTGTGTCATGGTATCCACTGTAAGGCAATCTTGATGACAAAGAAGTTCATGAATGAACTGATGGATAGTGCCAGAAACTGGCATTCAATGCTCTCAGGGTTTGAATTTTCCAATGCCTACTAGCATTGACTTGCCACCTGTAACAATAACTGTGTGCTGGGTTTTTTCAGGGTGAAGATGAAATATATTTGTAAGATGGTGCACTGAGGCTTCAATAGCAATGGTCTCTGCATCGAAATTAGAACAGTACTTGCCACATTTATTTTGCAGTTCCTCGCATGTTTTGTCTGGGTATTCTATTCTAGCACCATATCTAGCATTAATACTCCCATTAAAGACTAAACCATCTGTATATAAATGTATCATCTGGGAAAGATCAGATGATATCATGGACCACCATCCAAAGATTTACGGGGGTTGAGCTCTTCTTGGTGATCTCTTTAGTAAATATAGTGCTTATTTTAAGATAAGTGAAACTACAATTTGGTGGGGCTTCTGGGTGTACAATTTGGTGGGGCTTCTGGGTATACAATTTGGTGGGGCTTCTGTGTACAATTTTGTGGGGCTTCTGGGTGTACAATTTTGTGGGGCTTCTGAGTGTACAATTTTTGCACAGAGTGGTTATTCTAGAATAAACACAGAAGAAGAAGAAGAGAATAGTGTTTGCTGAACTTACTTGTCTTCTGAAATGTAGTGCCATCTGTGACACACTTTGGAGGCACTTATAAGGTCACCAACCTTAAGTCTCCAGAAAATGCTGGACAGGATTTCATCTGGTAAACTAAGTTGTAACACAAAATTAATATATAATGATCTAATGAACTATTATAGGGGTCAGGTAACTTATTTGGGTGGGACACTAAATATTTGTGCAAAATTAAATTTCCAATGAAATTAGGTATTGTAGGAATGGCAAACTACTAAACGTACAAGTGGCGATTAGAAAATCAATAACCTGTTTACTGAGGTTGATGATGATGTCCTATAAAGGATATGCCACGATTTTCATTTTATTCATTGGAGGAATACTGCTACACACCATGCACAACTAGGAAATACCACAAATAAGTAATACAATACAACTGCAAAATAAAAAAATTATGTCAACCAAAATGAACAAGACAAGCAAATGAGAACTACACATACACATAAAACATAATTACTAAAAATATTTGGAGACATCATAAAAGATCAAGGGAAAAAGATACACAGGAAGATTAAAATGAAAGATCATGGATGAAATAATAAGATGGCTTGGAAAAAAAAAGAGCATTAATATATTCAGAAAACAGAAAGTTATGTGAGAAAAATACTGTCAAAGTCCCTCTGCAGGAAGAGTGATGATAATATACATAGCTAATATGTATACCTGGAGATGAGATTTGGGGCAGAGATCAACAATATAAAGAAGAGCTGGAGGGAGCTGTAAGAGATAGCTAGAGATAGAAAGACTTGGCATGAGTTGGTTGAGGGCCTATGTCCCAATCGTAGTTAAAAAGGCATAAGAGAGAGATCGATCATGTATACCTCAGTAATGAATAAAACAATAACAATCATTTTTTCAGACAAAAATAAATGATTTTAAAACAACTTGAAAAAGCAATGGTCACATACCTTTCAATTGTTGCTTTATCCTTACCAGTTTTATTTTGAATATCTGGCAATCTAAAAAAACTTGATTTTGTTTTGAAACTGGATGTGTTTGTTGGCTGTAAAGACGTGCGACTTTTAGATATCGGTTTCTTTAGTTCTGACGCAACTGTTGATATGCGGCTTCCACATTCTGCTTGCCTGTAAAGATTATTTAGTACTTCATTTTAAAAAGTGGGATTGACAATAGTGGAATCGATAACATACTGCGGTGGTGATTACGTGCCATGGAAATTCCGGCACTCGTGTCTGAATTGGACCGAAAATTGCAGTTGTGCACACAGTTGGACTATGAGGAAACCTTCATTCATTACCTGTTGACCTAAATTACAAGTACCTTTGAAGTCGGAGTAATACTTGTCTGAATGGCGAGGGACTCTTTATAAGGAAAGTATGCCTACACGCAAAAATCAGCTATGACTACGCCTGAATTTATAGCGGGCGCATGAAAAACTTTTTGAAGTCTCAAAGATATGAGAAACTTAGAGAACCATTCTGGTACAAACTCTTTGGTAGTTTACAGTTTCTAGTAAAAATTGTTTTTGACATTTGGGGTATAAACAAAAGAAAGAATTGACACCAAATTATAATTATGTATTTACAAACATTTGTACACAGAAAGCGGGTTGCAGAATAGTTAAGTTTTATGAGGATCCCTGACAGAAACATCCTGCGCTACAGAATCCTGCGCTAGCCCCCATCCCCAGGTGCGATGGAAAGTTTTTTCTGTCTGTGTTTTTGTCCGGTTTTTTTATTCCCAGTTGTTTTGTCTTATTATGCAATAGGACATGTTTTAATTATTTTACAGAATAGTTATGTTATATTATGTTATGCGATCGACATCATGTGACATTGGGCATTCCCATTCGTGCTCTGTCCTCCGTTGCAGCAGCCATCTCAAAGTCCATTTGCCCACAGTACCCATGAGAAGTTGATTACTATATCTTCTCTCTCTACACGAAGACGACACTGTCTGGCATGTCCAAACTTAACGCCTAATTCTCTAACTCGTTCCAGTGTCTTAGACCCGCCCATGTCACACAATTGAGAGCGTACCGCATTGATGATATCGGCTCTGTCCATGCTTCTGCCCACTTGAGTCGGGGCACTGTTTGCAAGAGAGTCAGCACTCTCGTTACCCCGCACTCCAGCATGTCCAGGTGTGTACAGCCAAGTCATTTTCTTGAGATGTGATCTCCGAATGATGTCCACCCATTCCACACGCATACTTCCAGATTCAATCAGTTGAAGCATATTCATCGAGTCTGATATGATGATCGTATGGGTAACCTGTTGCTCAGCCACCCATGACAGAGCCCTGGAGGCATCGGTGATCTCCATAGTCATGCTCGATGTCGTTGTCTCAAAAGCCCCGAAGTCCTCATGAAGTGTGCGACCGTTTCGTTTGCTGAGTAAGCCCATGATGATCTGGTGCCACGCTTGACAGAGCCATCGGTATAGATAATGATATCACCTGGGTGGGAGTGCTGATCCACGAGTACAAGAATTTCCGCATGTGCGACGCCGGGCCCATTCTCTACAGCGGCGTCCAAGTGTGCTGATAACCCTGGCGTAAGCAGTCATATCCTCTGATATAGGCATCCATTCGTCACTGTGTCTCAGCTCATCTAGAGTACAGACCTGTTTAATAACATCCTCTGCCTCAGCCATCCAGGATCGACCTCTCTTCAATCGACTTCCCTTGTTCTCATTTACGGATTTGTACAGAGGACGATTTGTGTCGCAAGAAACTCTCAGATACGCTTTTACCTGTGCGACTTTGTGTCTAGTGGCTATCGTTGGCAATCCAAGGACATAGCGCATTGCCTCACAAGAAGTGTCACGTGTGCAACCGAGTATAAGCCTCATCGCTTCATTTTGGATCCTTTCTAACTTATCCAGCGATGTTCTGCTTACTGTTAGAAGACCAAGGCCATAGTCCACCACGCTTAGCACTAGTCCCTGATAAAGAAAAAGTAGCAGGGGTTGCTCAATATCCGCCCCCGCCATAACTTTGAGAGCAGTTAGCCCTTTTCTTGCCTTCATGATTACGTTCTCAACATGGCTCTTAAATGACAGGCTTCTGTCAACTGTTATTCCAAGATACTTTAGTGTTTCGCTTCTGTCAATGTCTTTGTTACACATGCTGACAACCGGGTAGGTGTCTTTACTATGTGAGTGTTAAGAGAGAACCATGTCAGAGAGGCCTTTGCTGGGTTCACATTCGCTTCGAATTCGTTGCACCAGTCCTATTCAGCTCACACTGTAATGCAGATGCGATCTCATTTCTGTCCTTGCCCATGCGATACACCAGAATATCATCAGCGTACGACATTGTTCTGCCAACTCCGACCCTTTGTGTGCTGGTTACCCCGACAGTGTATACATTGAAAAGGACTGGCGAGAGTGGTGATCCCCGGGGAAGGCTCATTAGGACCTGTTGTGGTTGTGATGCCCATGAACCGCAACGCATTGATAACGTGCGGTTCATGGGCATCACATATATTACAGAATAGTGAATATAGACTGTGATTGTGGAATGAAAATGATTGGTAGCTGATATTGGAATAATTTTGGCAAACTTTTATAGATAAATAAACTGGAATGAATTGTAATTACAAGCAATTGTATTAATCAGTACTATAGTTTCGTATTAATGTACCTGCTGGATTTAACATAAACTTTCAGATAGATAAAACTAATCTATTGAATTAATCACATAATGCTTGGTTGTGACAGTGTAGATCATCCATACTCAAACTGTAGTCTTCTGTAGATTATAGAGCAGTTAGTTATATATTTGACATAGTTACTCTGCATTAACTTTAATTATTAATAATATTAATTAGTAAACATAACAATTTAATATTATATACTATACTACTAAACTACTCTACTTAGTTAAGTTACTATTTAGTCTACTAGTACTACTAAACTACTCTACTTACTTAAGTTACTATTTAGTCTACTAGTACTACTATTTTAAAAAAAATAGGTTTATTGGACGCTACCCAGAATTGCCACAACGAGTGGACCCTGGTATGGTTGAAAGTGTAAACTCAGAGTGTCCTCATCCTTTCGATTTCGCCAGTAATGAAAATCGTGTTTATTGATGTAACTATTGTATGATAGCTGCTCGGAGCTTGTTTAAGTGCATTTGATTGCGCCATTTGGCGTTTTAAGAAAACCCCATCTTCTGGCTGTGATCAAGTCAGCACTGTGCTTGATCTTAGCAAAAGGACGATTTTTAAATCAGTGTTGGGTCCTTATCTGTTAGTGTCCCAGAGGGTGGTATTCAGTCACATTTTAAACGTATAAAACCCCGAGCGTCGTCATTCTCTTGAACGAGAGTTGATCGAAATTTTTAAATTTTGTTTAGCTGCTTGCTTATTGGTCGTTCTATGAAGGCTCCCACCCTTTAGTTTAGCCGCGATCAAGTGGTCACTACAGTTTGATCTTAGCCAAAAGGCTAAGACAGGTACTAGTGCTTGAGTAAAAATAAACTAGTACTAACTAAACTAACTTGTCTACTAAGTAAACTAGTTAGCAAATAAGTAGCTAAAGACTTTAGACTAAGACTGAATGGTAACTTCATTGTTGGACTACTTTTGACACTTTTGTTGTTGGTTACCAAAACTCAAGTGAGATTACTTTGTCTACAAAAATGAAAAAAAATAAAATTTTCGCAACGAATTTCCAGAAATAACGAATGACTCAATACGTTTTAAACCTAATTTTAATATACAAGCAGAGTACCTTGAAGCAGAATGCGATTGTAAATATTTCTTCAGTGTTGAACGATGCCGTTGCCTGGAGTTCATGTCCGCCATGATGTAAACAATCAAACATTTTAATAGTTATCTCCCGTAAAATCAACATCTACTCAGTAGTGATACATATAATACTAGATATACATTTTTGTTTAAACTGTTTGCGTTGTAAAACATTGTTTCATATAAAATAATTTTTTTAATTGGCAAAAAAGGAAAAATATATTTAAAAAACTAATAATAGCAGATTTAAATTTTATTATTACTTTATATACAATATATTTCTTTCCCTGTTATATGGGGATGTGGCTCAGTGGTAGAGCGTTCGCTTTGCATGTGAAAGGCCCCGGGTTCGATCCCCGGCATCTCCATTTTTGTTTTACTAATTTTTTTTAAAATATGTAATTCCATCTTCAACAATATTGAGTGACGTCCATCAAGTTTCCTACATTTGATTGTGCCTGTGGTCTCCTGAATTCTATATTTCTGATCTACATCTCCCATCTCATTATTCCAAGACTTTTCTGCTGATCTGTGATCATCATCATGTGGCATACCTGCTGGAGCAGGTGATCATAGATTTCCTCAATTACATGTATTAAGTAGACCATCATGGAAGGAGAAAGAGGCATACCGACAAAGAGAAGAAGAGGAAGACCAAGGAGAAAATGGATTCATGATGTAACTGATGGTTTATAGCGAAACACGTACAAACAAAGTACTATAGTTTGTATATAGTGACGTGTTTCATTTTAATTTGTCACTCCTGTTTGTTCGTTTGCTTGATAAAGGCCTTGTTGGTCGAAACGTTGCTGTTTATCGTCACTGTTTCTGTATTTTGTAAAACTATAGTACTTTGTTTGTACGTGTTTTGCTATTTACCAAGTTTTACTGCAGTCTTCCCCCTATTTCGATAACTGATGGTTTGAACATGACGACTTCAGAGGCGGGACAACTGGCCTATGAGATAGAGAAATTCCGGAGGACTGTTGGGGTGGCAAAGTTCTGCTCAGGACATGCTATTTGATGATGATGATGATGAGTATTAAGTGCTCATAATAGTGTAAAATTTGCTCTCAGAATTAATATCCTTCCTTCTTTTTTTCCCTTTGAAATATTGCATATATATTAAATGTTTCTTGTATAAACTTCACCGTCCTTTGTAGCTCACACAGAAGCTTTTGTTCCACTGTTGTTCACTAGGCCAGTGAGTGAGCTCTGCAAGCCCTACAGAGTAACCATCCATCCCTGAGAAAAGAGCTCAGAAATATTTCAACCAACAAAGAGTTACACTTCAGTGGGTACCATCACACTGCGGAGTGCCAGGTAATGAGAAGGCAGACAAACTTGCTAAGAAAGGAGCAGAATGTGAACAAATAGATAATGAAATCACATACTTTGAAAAAAAGAGCTATCGTGGACATTAGAAAAGAACCTAAACCACCCAAGATGACTACCACACACTTGACAGACAAGGACAGACTCTTCCGACTCAGGATAGGTTATAACAGACTGAACAAACACCTACACAGGCTACGATTGTCCCCATCCCCTCTGTGCCCCTGTGGCACCGCTTAACAAACCACAGAACATGTTCTGCAAGACTGTCCCCTGTATGTCCTCCCAAGAAAGGAATGCTGGCCCTACAACACAACACTACATTCAAAACTACATGGCACCAGAGATGAGCTCAAGACAACAGTCGACTTCATCATAAGAACGCGTCTAACGGTACAATCATCAAAATAGTGATCGCAAAGAAGAAGTTTGCCTTGGTATATAATATTTCGGGCAGTTTTGAAGTATGTACACTGCAGTCTGGCATGTCTGTCCTACGATTCAAATGCTAACCTTGAAGTTTATACAACTGGCAGTAAAGTTCATTTAACTACTATCTTCTTCTTTCGAACGTTCCATAACGACCACTTGTTAACCACTCTGTGTGATTTGTATGTGATCTGAGCCTAAGAGTGATTGTACGATGTGCCAGTTATGCGCTTACAAGTAGGCCTGCACATCAGATTTCTGCGATGTTTTTTATTTATTAGAGTAGCTTACCTAGGTCCAACATCAGTCGCCTCTTACGACATACCTTGTAAGTCGCAGTGGTAATATTTTTGCTTCCTTCGGGTCCTGACAACACACTGGTGGATTAAACTACTAGAAGAAGTAACAAACACATTTTCATTTTGGTTGGATAATGTGTTATTTCAAATCATGAATCTGTTTCTACAAATATAATTGTGCACACAAAACAAAATCAGGAAAGAAGAAGCAAAATAAGGAGGCATGAAAGAGAAAAAAAAAACATTAACCCTTAAAAAAAATACAAATTCAAGTATGTATCAATTATTAGTCCTATTAAAAGAACTTAGAATAGTTAACTTTTCTTATAGAGTACTTTTGATTTAAACTACTTTTGTAATATACCACTTTTGTTATATACTACTTCCATCATGGTCATGCTCAGCAGTAAAGACTTAGATGGCTAGGGCATGTGCGAAGAATGGACAATGGCCGCATTCCAAAACAAATGTTGTTCTGTAAACTTTCGGAGGGGAAGAGGCACCAAGGCAGACCACTGCTCAGATTTAAAGCAAGGCCTCAATGAATAACTTTTCTATCGGTTCCAGCAAATGGGAACAACTGGCTGATGATCGTGATATATGGAAAACATTGCGCAAGCGCAGAATCGTTGAAGAGAGACTTAGGGGTGAGCTGAAAGACAAGAGAGACAAGCGAAAACTCACCAGTTGTCACAGTAAAACACTTGCCAATTGACTGTCTGTAAAGACGAAAAGGCCATATATATATATATATATATATATATATATATATATATTTTATATATATATATATATATATATATATATATATACTACTTTTGTTATAGAGTACTTTTGTTATCAAGTACTTTTGTTATAGAGTACTTTTGTTATGAAGTACTTTTTACTTTTGTTATAGAGTACTTTTGTTATCAAGTACTTTTGTTATAGAGTACTTTTGCTATAGACTACTTTTCTTATAGAGTATGTGTTATCCTCAAAATCAATATCGACCTACATAAAAGAATAGTAAATACATATTATTTAGCCAGTAAGGAAACCAAACCGAAACTTGATAAAGTATCATTTTACCAATCCTGCTTTATGGATCAGAATGATGGAGAATGACTAGCAACGCATGGAGATTATCTACCTTCCGCCACTCCTGCCTGTGTAGAATCATGAGAATATTTTGGCCAGAAACAATATATAACAACTAGTTGATCTAGATGGTGGCGTCTGTGGTCTAGGGGTTAGTAGCTCGGTCTATTAACCCCGACGTTTGAGTTCGAATCACGCTGCGGACAGTTTGGTTGCAAATTGTTTCGCGTGGATTTTTACAAAAGGACGATGACACCATCTGTTCAGAAAGCAATGGCAAACTACTGAACGTAATAATACCTAGAAAAATCACAAACAGCATTTAAAAAGCTGGGGTTGATTCGCAAAGTCCTGTAAAGGATATGCAATTAACTTTTTTTGATCTAGACAACAAAGCAGAAAACACTGAACACCATGAAAGAAACAGGATGGAAATGGTTTTACCATGTTATGCGAATGAATCCAGCTTTATCAGCGAAAACAGCCTCAAATGGACAACAGTAGGGAGATGAAAGAACAAAAGAACAGAACTACACTGTCCGGATTTGAAGCCACGACCTTCGACTCGCAAGGCAAGGGCTTAAACACTTAGCCATAGACCCCCCCCATGCAATATGTTTTATTAATCAATAAACAAATAAGTATTGTTTTCTAAGAAGAAGAAGAAAAATGAATAAATATTGTTGGGAAAGTAACTAACATCTATGTAACCAAACGTTGTGTACAAAATCTCATCTATATGGTGTTCAAGATAAAAGCAGCCCCGACAAGGGAGCCAATCTGGCATATGTTTATAAAAATGAGAAGGTTCAATTATTATGTAGTATAGGTCAAGTATGTGAGTCTTTTTGTGATGGTGTGTAATTATGGTGCGGGAAGGGACGATGAACAAATGTGACGAAAGGCAACTAGTCATAACCAGTTTAAATAGTAAATAGACAAAATGCAATGCATACCTGGCAACTTTTGATTTGTTAATGGGGCTGATTTTATCTTGAACACCCTGTATATTATTCTACAGAACAAAGTCATATAAGTAATATTTATATTCAAGTCAATATAAGATGTAGGAAATGTGATACAATTAATTAAACAATTTCAAATAATTAATAACAAAATAGAAGTGCTGGTAGAAGTATAGTTGGTACAGATCCACCAAGACCAACAAGCACAATTTTACATGGTTGATGTGAAGAGATTGAGACATTTATACAATGTATCAATAAAACTTTACGAGCAGAGAATGACTGCTGCTGGTGATAGGCATCTTGCACAGAATAGAGTTTTTCAAATGGGAGCCAAGTTCCTGAAGGGACAAGCTACTTGATGATGATGAACAATAATACTCTAGTGTGCTAAATGATAAATTCAGACTGTGTTGTTACAAATGCAACAACATATAAACTGTACGATGTTGCTGGATAAAATCAATAAGACTCTAGTGTGCTAAATGATAAATCCAGACTGTGTTGCTATAAATACAACAACATATAAACCAGATGATGATATGTTGTTAAATAAACACAATAATACTTCATTGCTATTTTAGTGTCTCTTTTCTTAGGCTAGTAGTCCGGGTTCAATTCCACAGTGGGCGTGGAATATTTTTTACGAAACGGCTCTCAGATCGACCCAGCTTCAATAGGGTGCCAGGAAAAACACTGGGAAGTAAAAGTGGCAGGTGTGATGTTGACCACATCACCCATCATGTGCTGGCGCTTAATGAAAGATACAGGCTTAACACAGTATTACCCAATATACCTTGAGGTATAAAAAAGGGTTTCTTTACTTTTACTCTAGTGTGCTAAATGTTGAAACCAGACAAATGCAACAACATATAAACAGTACGATGTTGCGGGATCCTCAAGTAGCATGACCCTTGCAGAACATCACTTTCATCACAGCCTGCCTGGGAAACTCTGTCTCTAGCAAGTTCTCCTGACTCTTCTAACATCATGTTCAAGGT
This sequence comes from Arion vulgaris, assembly GCA_020796225.1. NCBI lineage: Eukaryota > Metazoa > Mollusca > Gastropoda > Stylommatophora > Arionidae > Arion > Arion vulgaris. The sequence continues at coordinate 57,636,456 of CM036760.1, forward strand.
TTCTTTGAAGTCCTGCTACCACCTTAATCTTGGTCTACCCCTAGGAACCATGCATTCCATTACTGTTCTCTCCAAACCACTGTGTCATTGAATGTGACCAAAATACTTCATTTTCCAGAACATTATGATGTTGCTAAATAAAATAAATAATACTTTAGTGTGCTAAATGACGAAGTCAGACTGTGTTGCTATAAATGCAACAGCATATAAATCGATCGATATTACTGGATAAAAACAATAATACTCTAGTGTGCTAAATGATAAAACCATACTGTGTTGCTACAAATGCAACAACATATAAACCAGATGATGATGTTACATTGTTAAATAAAAACAATAATACTCAAGTGTGCTAAATGACAAAGCCATAATGTGTTGTTACAACTGCAACAACACATAGACCGTACAATGTCGCTGGATAAAAATCAATAATAGAGCAGACTGTATTAAACTGAATACCAAAGACAAAATATTAGAACTGAATGTCATAGACAAAGAATTAGAACTGTATACCAAAGACAAAATATTAGAACTGAATGATATATAACAAAGACAAAGTATTAGAACTGAATGTCGAAGACAAAATATTAGAACTGTATACCAAAGATAAAGTATTAGAACTGAATACTAAAGACAAAGTATTAGAACTGAATAAAATAGAAGAAAAAAAAAAAGTATATATTAAGAACTGAATACCAAAGATAAAGTATTATAATTGAATGAATCCAAAGATAAAGTATTAGAACTGAATTAAAGACAAAGTATTAGAACTGATACCAAAGATAAAGTATTAGAACTATAAGACAAAGTATTAGAACTGAATACCAAAGATAAAGTATTAGAATTGAATGTCAAAGATAAAGTATTAGAACTGTATACCAAAGACAAAAAAAAAAGACAAAGTATTAGAACTGAATACTAAAGAGAAAGTATTAGAACTGAATGTCAAAGACAAAGTATTAAAACATAAAACTAGTAAGTTTTACAACATTATATTCAGGTCTTATCTATACTTGTGGAAACAAAATTACATTACAATGGTAATTGAGGCAAGAATAGGTCAATTTATAGTAGAAAAACAGGAGACATTATTCTTATGCATTAAGTATTTTTTCAATCAAATAATTTACAATAACATCTAAATGTAGAAAAGTCTGGCCACAGCAATATATCACTTACAACCCATGTTCAAATTAGTTAAAATTAGCATAATTTTTGTTTAATTAAAGTAATTATGTGTTCACAAATACTCCCTGAGAACAAAATTCTTCAAATCTTTATTTTCGTCCCTTGATATGGCAGAGAAAGGAGTATTAGATTGGCTGGTATGGGTACAATATCAGAGGGCATAGCAGTGGACCAAAGTGATATTTGTAACACATTGAGTCTTTCCGAACAGAGGAGTTTCATAGTTACAAATCCTAAGCGCTGACCAGATTGAGATGGGTGTCGACATTGGTTCAGCTCAAAAAGAACATATATTAATCTTGCAAAACGATTGATTAATCAACATTGAACCGGTGTGTTGGGCCGCTGGACGCTGCTGTATTTATAGAGGCATGGATTGGAGCACCTGTGATCTCATGTCCGGAGTGCTATGATGATAGTTCTCATATAACTGATAACATTTTTCAAAACTGTCAGCTTTAAGAGATGGCCAGAGCGATAATGTCATCCTTCTCAACCACTTTGATGGACAAGCTAAATGTTGGCAAGACATATCAGGCACAGTGCAGATGTCACCTACCTCAACCACTCTGATGGACAAGCTAAATGTTGGCGAGGCATACCAAGCACAGTGAAGGTGTCACCTATCTCAACCACTCTAATGGACAAGCCATATGTTGGCAAGACATACCAGGCACAGTGAAGATATCACCTACCTCAACAATAAATTCTGATGTGAATGCTATATGATAACAAGACATACCATGCAAAGCAAATAGGTCACCTTCCTCAACAGATTCTAATGAAGAAACTATATGGTGACTCAAACCGCATCTTACGCAAGAATAAAGTATCAAGACATTGACAAATAGCATATATAACTGACGTTATTGCCTGTAATAAGGCTTTTAAGGGCAGGTCGACACTGGGGACATGAGCCTGTACAATTACCTCAAAACTGTTCAGGTTAGGATTTTCTTTATGCCCCGACAGAAAAACTTCGCCTTACCGGTGATTGAACCCGGGTCTCCTGAATGGGAGCCAACACACTCGTATCCATTCAGTCAGACGCTCCACTCAAAGAGAATATGACAACAGATAGAAAATAGTGAAGATGTAGCATTATTGCTGAGAAGATGGTATGTATACTATAAATCATGCAATGCTGTCTTCATCATCAAGTGCCATGCCAGAGGAGTAGACTATCATGCTCTTCTACAACTTTCTGTCTCTGGTTCTAGCTATGAGTTCTGATACTGTTTTATTGCCATGCTATGATGTTAAACTGTCTAGAATCTTTTCTCTCGGTTGAACTCCACCTTTCCCTGTATTTTGTCAGTTGTCACAATGTGTTCAAGTTTCTCTCTTCTCATAACATGTCTAATGAATGTTAACTGTTTCTTTCTGATGCATTTTATATTAAATAAGTTTTCTTTCTGATGCATTTTATATTAAATAAGTTTTCTTTCTGATGCATTTTATATTAAATAAGTTTTCTTTCTGATGCATTTTATATTAAATAAGTTTTCTTTCTGATGCATTTTATATTAAATAAGTTTTCTTTCTGATGCATTTTATATTGAATATATGTTTTCTTTCTGATGCATTTTATATTAAATAAGTTTTCTTTCTGATGCATTTTATATTAAATAAGTTTTCTTTCTGATGCATTTTATATTAAATAAGTTTTCTTTCAGATGGGTTTTATATTAAATAAGTTTTCTTTCTGATGGGTTTTATATTAAATAAGTTTTCTTTCTGATGGGTTTTATATTAAATAAGTTTTCTTTCTGATGGGTTTTATATGGAGTGTATTCCTCTGTTTTCTTGTAAACATCATTTGTCATATTTCTGTCACTGATATTCTCATGTCAAAACCCCCATCTCTGTAGTATGTAATAATTTACTATTCTTGTCATGAATGTCCATGATTCATATCTGCATGTCAGGACTGTTTCTACATAGGACTGTAGTGCTCTCTCACTTCCTTGTCATGAATGTTTATGATTCCTATCTGCATGTCAGGACTGGTTCTACATAGGACTGTAGTGCTCTCTCACTTCCTTGTCATGAATGTCTATGATTCATATCTGCATGTCAGGACTGGTTCTACATAGGACTGTAGTGTTCTCACTTCCTTGTCATGAATGTTCATGATTCATATCTGCATGTCAGAACTGGTTCTACATAGGACTGTAGTGCTCTCTCACTTCCTTGTCATGAATGTCCATTCTGTCCTTTTCTTATTATAGTGAGACCTTTTAGTTGATTTTCTTAGGTCATGGCTCTTACCATGTGTGTGTATGTTTTTCAATAATGTACATTGCTTATTAAACTTAATATACTGTAAAGATATGTATGACAAGGAATAACTCTAAACATGTAATTTAAAAATTAAAGTGTAGTCAAAATGTAAGAGTTGTCTTTCTTTATGAAACAATGTCAACAAAACAACACACATCTTTGTACAATTGTCATGTTAAAACGAGATAACACTTGAACTAAAAATCAACATTAAAAAAACCAGAAGTAAATGAAACAAAAAAGCATATAAACGTGGATATGGATTTCTGATACATATCAACAGATTTTATCACAATGTCAAACATTTAGTTGGAGAAAATTTGTGAAAATTGGAGATAACACTACATTTCTGGCAAAGAATAAACATAACAAGAATTCTGCAGAGACAACTGCTGGAAAGTTCAAGTTGATAATTAACTATGTTTTGAGATGAATGGTAGTAAGCTGATTGCCATTAGACAAGCATCTAATTAGATTAGTTGAGCAATGCTGCGATCGAGAATGGGTCTTCTATGGATAAAAAGCAACATCATCAATGCTCTAAGAGAAAACATACGCTCTGAAGATTTCAACGAAGAAGATAAAGGGTATTCTCTATCTCGGTTGCGCAAGTTATGCATACCGATAGGTGTGGTAAGTCGGGAAAACCATGAGACAATCCCCAGTAGATACATCAACCATACAGAACGAGAGTTGTCTGAACAGACTGAATACATGCTTGGGAGGAGATGGGAGCAATTATGGATGGACATATAAGATGAAGATGATCATCAAATGAACAATTAAGACAAGAGTCAGGTGTTTCAATCCTCAAATATACCAGAGTGTAATGGAAAAACAAGATTTGACAGAGGCTTAAACTGAACCACATTAGAAGACAGACAGCAGAATTGTGTGACATTATACCTGAATGAACTCTACATTCTAAGATGGAAGAGAAACGGCTAAGTAAGTAAATATGCTTTGAGCGGAATTACATACAGGGCGTGTTAAAGTCTCTAATAAAAGTATGAGATGTAAGTATGTCCATATGTCCCACACACTAACAATTGTGCCAAGTTTATATCATATTAGTTTGGTGGAGTAAATCATTTTGTGCTATTACACATAACAGGTTTTACGTTCCCACATATAACTTGCAAGTCCACATTTATGTTGCATGTTTAACCATAAGATGTACATTCAGACAGAAGTTAGTGTTGCACCTTTACATATAAGTTGCACATTTCCATAAAAGGTGTACACTCACACATAAATTGTACTTCACAGGTGAGTTGTACCTTCGTATATAAGTTGTACCTTCGTATATAAGTTGCACATTCACATATAAGTTGCACATTCACATATAAGTTGCACATTCACATATAAGATGCACGTTCACATATAAGTTGCACACTCACACATAAGTTGCACATTTACATATAGGCAGCATACTCACAGATAAGTTGCACATTCATATAGAAGTTACATAAAGTCTAATTTCAGGTGCACATTCTTATGTAAGTTGTACATTCACATATAAGTTGCATGTCTACATATAAGCTGCACATTCATATACAAGATTTATGTCCATATATAAGTTGTAGATTCGCATAAGTTGCATGTATACATATAAGTGAGCACATATACATACACATTTCACATACATATATAAGCTGTACCTCTACATAGTAGTTGCGGCAAGTAGGGTTGCTTTCATGTATTGACTCGGTCAATGCTACGTGAAATCAAAATGGACAGTGTTATTAAGAGTGGGTGATATAAACATAAATATCCAGGGCTCTTAATATCTGGCCTGAGTGCTATGAAGCGGTTCAAAAACCAACCCACGGTTTTATGTGGATATACTGTTCTTGATACACAATTGCTGCGTTAAGGAATAACCTGACAGATTGGTTTCAAAAGCAAATATATCTAACATCCACATACAAGTTGTAGCTTCAAATGCAGTTATCACATTAACTTCTTAACATAAAACAACATAACATTTCTATGTACAGATCAACATATTACATTAAACCAATTTATTTGAAACATAAACAAATCCATTTCCACAAATGCTTGTTGCATCATTTCAAATGTTTAACCAAGACTATATCTTCACAAATTCTTGTTCTATCATTTGAAAAAGTTTAGCCTTAAATCTTCATAAATCCTTGTTGTATCATTCTAAGTTAAACCAAGGATAGATCTTCACAAATTCTTGTTCTATCCCTTCAAAAGTTTAACCAAAACTATTTTTTTAAATATCTTTACTGCCTGTGTTATCACTTTTTAGGGTGATGTAGGAGAGGGGTACATGAACCTGATAAATTTAATGGTTGTATAGCTAGTGCAGTCACCACCAACTTCTTTATGTCCCCAACAGAAAAAACTCCTTGCTCTTACCGGAGATTGAACATGGGTCTCCCAAATGGGAGCCTGCGCTCTAATCCATTCGGTCAGACACTCCTCTTACCAAGACTATATCTTCACAAATTCTTGTTGTATCATTTCAAAAGTTTAAACAAGATTATATTTCTAAAAAACATCCACAAGAATGGTAAACATGTGTATGATACATTAAAAACAAATTCACACCAAAAAAAACCCATAAAATAATGTTATTGTCTTGAGCAGACAGAAGAACAGTCCTCTGTGGTTTGCATCAGAAAAATTATGGATACTAACATTAACAAGAAACTTTATACAATTTTATATTTTTATTAACACGAAAGGAAAAACCGAAACAAAGGAAAATCTAATTCTTCATCAATGCTTGACATGGTCTACTGGAATGTAGTAGACATTCTTGTCAAGTACTGAATACCAAGTTACAATAATAGACTTTTCTAACTTATTAACAGTAAAAGGATGAAATAATTACACAAAAGGAAAGTCTACAATGATCTGGTAATTCCTTTTATCCATGCTTGACACGGTCTACTGCGATGTAGTAAGCTTTCTTGTCATGCACTGAATGCCATCCTATAGGGCCCACCTCACAGTCTGCACATATCAAGTACTTGATGTTGTCCACCTTAGAAATATAAAAAACATGCACAAAATAATAAAATAGTGTAGTTGGACAGTACTTAATAAAAACAGTACTTAATATAGAAAATGTAGTCTTTTTCAGATCTGTCATCAAAAGAACATTCAGACTTTTAGATGTCACTGGGAAAAAGTTCAGCCTCCTTCAAATCTGTCAAGAACAAAAAGTCCACTCTTCTTCAGAACTGTCACCAGGAAAAAGTCCAGTCTGTTTTAGATCTGCCACCAGGAAAAAGTCCAGTCTTCTTCAGATCTGCCACCAGGGAAACATCCAGCTGCCTTCAGCTCTGCCTGCAAGAAAAAGTCCAACCTCATTCAGATCTGCCACCAGCAAATGTCCAGCCTCCTTCAGATCTGCAACAAAGAAAAAGTCCTGTCTCCTTCAGATCTACCACCAGAAAAAAATCCAGTCTTATTCGGATCTGCTATAAAGAAAAAGCCAAGTCTTCTTTAGGTCCAGATGACTGCTTCACAGTTTCTGTAAGTTTCTTATTCTTTATTTCATATCGAGTTAAATGGTAGATACAATCCTGCATCAGCTAGACTATTTTCAAGAAAATCACAACTTTACATTGAACATGGTTGTGCCTGTGTTGGGAGCAAAGAATAGTAACACTGCGACCTACAAGGCATGTCATTGGAGGCGACTAAGGTAAGGGCCTAGGGAAGCTATCCTAGTAAATAAAAAGCGTTGCAGAAATCGGATGTGCTAGCCAATTTCTAGGTGCATAACTGGCACAACAATCGCACTTAGGCTCAGATTACATACAAATCACAAAGAGTAGTTTAACAAGTGGCCGATGTGAAACGTTTGAAGAATGAAGAACCTTGTTGAAACATCAAGATTTATATTTTATGAGTTCAAAATAACAAATACGTATTTAGATTTATTTCTTTTATCAAACATTAAAGGTTATAGTCCAGAAAGGTAATATCTTCATTTAAATTATTTGTTTTTGTATTTGTCCGTTATGAATTCAAGCATTGTCAAATCGTCAATAATTATGAGGAAGTAGCACTTACAGTTTTTGAAAAACCAACATTGTCAAAGGTCATCATGTCGGATACATGCCAAAAGTCTATCAAAGTCACTCCTTCCATAGATGCTTGCTCAGTTTTTTGGAACATGTTGGGTAGAAAAAACTGAAATAAAAATATCATTGTTATTGATCAGATGGGGCAACTGGTAACATTGTGACTTGGATTCTAAGAAAAGAGTTAATTCTGATTTTTCATATTTGTTGGCCTACACACTCTGATATAACCAAAACAAGGTTCGTCTTTAGGTTGAAAAAGACGAGCCTCTGCTTAAATTCCCTACATAACAAACAAACAAAAATCAGAATTTAAAATGTGCTTCTTCATTTGTTCACATTAAACAACATAGAACCGGGCCGTTGATAGCTGAATAATTAAGAAAAATATGTCGGATTGCAAAAATATAAAAACAAAGTTAAATGGTAAACATAATTTTTTTAATTTGTAATCTGTCATTACTGCCTGTAGTACCGCTTCTTTAGGGCAGTGTAGGACAGGTGACACGAGAGCCTGAAAAATTTAATGGTTGCTTGGCTAGTGCAGTCGCCGCCTGTTCAGGATAGGATTATTTATTTATGCCACAAAAAATCCTTGGCCTTACTGTGAATTGAACACGGGTCTACCGCATGGGAGCCACGCTCTAATCCATTCGACCAGACTCTCCAACAAAAATAAAAAGTTAATAAATATATGAAATGATCATAGATTTAGATAATGATGAATATAACAAACAAATATGAGATGACTAATATAATGATGAATCGCCGAGTGGTTACCGGGCCCAAATTTGGGGTGTAAAGAATAGAACCACTGTTACCTGCCACGCATGTTGTAAGAGGCGATTAAGGGGTTTGGCTGAAATCGGGTGCATGTGTCCTAAACGTGTAGAAGTCTATGTGTTTAGGAGCCTACCAAACCAATGTGCAACGTATACACGTTCTTGGCAAAGATCAAACATATCACAAAGAGTGATTATAATTGGTTGTAAAGAACGAACGCAAAGAAGAAGATAATGATGAATTTATTAAACAGACAGTCTAGACAACATAAGGAAGAAAACAGCAATAAATGGTGATAACATAAAAATCCATTTTTTCAGGAATTGAAATGATCACCATATATATGATTAAGATAAAAAATAGGGAGCCAATAGCAAAATCGATAACAAGCTTTGCTAGTACCCATGTGCCATGCTAACTCTGGAGCTTGAAGCCAACTTGGCCCAAAAAACTTTCCTGTGTGCATATGGTATGCCGTTGGATTACATGATCCTTTCTTTGAGAATCTAAATTACAAGTACCACAGAAGTCGGAGTAAGGCTCGGCTGAATGGCAAGTTATCCTGATGATATGGAAAGCAAGCCTTCACACAAAAATCAGTCAGAGGTGTCATATTAGGCACCAAGATATGCAAAGAAAAACAGACAACTTGTCATCTATAACATCAAAAGTTGGACTACAGATAAGTTATGAAAAGACAAATATAATAAAGACACTTATAACAAGTAATGCAGATATCACTCTGAATTTCAAAATGTTGAAAATAACAGAACAGTTCGCCTATTTAGGTAGCAATTTTGATTGCTGGAAATGTTAAAAAGAAATTATGCTACGAGTTGTCAAAGCAACATCGGCTTTCAAAAGTCTAAATAAAATATGGAACTGCAAATTATAGTTTTAAAACTAAATTACGAATTTTCAATTCAAATGTTGTATCAATTATAACATATGGCAGCGAGAGTTGGAAAATGACTAAAGATATAGAAAGTAAGTGGAATGCATTTGAAAATAGATTGCAAAAAATAATGAACATAAAATGTGATGAATTCAGAAGTGATGAAATCAGAGAAATGTCTGGTCAACTACTAGTAACAACTGTTATTAGAAGGAGAAAATGGAGATATGTTGGGCATACCTTGAAAATAACAAAACAGGCATTGAAGTGGGAGGCAAAGAGTTCAACAAAGAGAGGGTACCTAGGAAACCATGAAAAGAACTTTGCTGAGAGAGGCAAGAAATATCTGACTCAATTCCATGGAAGAGATTGAGCGAGTTGCCAAGGAAAGACCCATACGGAGAAATTACTTGCAGATCCTATGTAAGGTATAACGGTATTAGAGAAATATATACTCAAGTGAGTGTATTATATATTTAAATATATTGTTGGTACTCAGTGAGTGATACACCCACTTGAGTACGAACGATATTAGTCTTCAACTAAGTTTCACTCACTTATCACTGGACTACTTAAGAGATGTGTGACCACATGACAAAAATGTATCTATCATTTATTTTAATAAAAAGAACAAATCTTCTTCGAACGCTCCATATCGACCACTTGTTAATCACTCTGTGTGGTTTGTATGTGATCTGAGCCTAAGAGCGATTATATGTTGTGCCAGTTATGCGCCTACAAGTAGGGCAGCACATCAGTGATTAGATTTATGTGCTTTTTTAACTTTTTATTTACTAGGGTAGCTTCCTAGGGGGCCTAGGTCCTACATCAATCGCCTCTAACGACATGCCTTGTTGTAGGTCCCAGTGGTACTATTCGTTGCTTCTCTTGTGGACCCAGGCACCAGACGGACGAAAATAACCAATGAGATTAAGGTTTAGTTTAAAGTTTAACTATAACACATATTATATTACTAATAACAGGATTCGGGGTTAAATCCAAAGCAGTCATTACTAAATAGTAGACACTTGTTCAGTTGATACACACATTAATATTAAACAAACAGTATTATTAATATTATGCGTATACCTCTTTCCTAACAAGAATTGCTTGATGCGGCGATAAAACAAGACTAGGGCATCTCTGACAATAAATGCTTGTCTTATTCTTTCCGTTATCATCCGAGATTCCAGTAAGTTTAATTGTTGATGTAGAAAGATGACTAGAATCTGTGGACTTTAAAACTGGCGTTTCGGATTCTGCCATTTTGTCAGCAGAAAAATATATATAATTTCAGTAAAGCGAATATTATTACAATCTGAAATATATATCAAAGTAATGAATTTAGGCTGCACGCCTAAACCAAGAAGCAGTTTTAAAGCATAAGACTAGTTCATTGACTTGATAGCGACGCCATGTTAATCTTCGAGTACATACAAATTATGCACCAATCTTCTCAATACTGATATGCAGATAACGATATAACAAAACAATATACATTATGTAATACAGTAATCGAAATGGTAATATGATAACACGGATAATTGATAACGTAGTATATGACTGTTGAAACAAACAATAATTATGATATACTATTTTACTGGCAACACTCGTGCTATTAAATAATTATTATTTTGTTTCCAAAACAAACCGATTAATTAAAGAAAGGTGCAAAGTTATTGTAAAAAGTTCGAATCTGTAAATAGTGTAAATCAACTTTTACATATTTTTTTTTGGCTGTGAAAGCAACATTCTTTTTATCTCGTGCAATGTAAAAAAAAAATTATCAACAAAATTAAATCCTGATATATAAAGAAAACTATCAGGAATTTCAGTCTAAAATGAATACTGATTATTCTTCTCTTCAACCATTTACTTTTACTTCTTTATAGAAGGAGGGGGTGTTTGTTCTTATGGGTGCTTGTTTGTTTTAAAGTACTTTGTAAGCTGTTATTCATTTTAGTAATGCTGTTCTAACAATCACACAAGCCACCAGAACAGCGCAAGACATAAAACAGAAAACCACGACACTGGGCAACAACCCGGTAGCAGTGTGACGACAAAAGGAGAAGAAGAAGATGCCGTCGCTCCATCTTTTGATGGTCTTCCTCTTGCTCTGTACTCGTTATACTTTTTGTGTTGCTCTTTGTGGTAGACGATACCAGGGTATTCTTGTCAGGTGTCCAAACTATTTAAACTTTTGTTCTTTTATGAATTGCACGACCGGTTTAACATCCAGTCTCCTTCTTTCATCATTTTAAACTGCGATCTACAATGCATGTCGTAAGAGGCGACTAATGTAGGCACTAGAGATTCTACCCTATTAAATAAAAAGCAGCACAGAAATCGAATGTGCTGACCTACTTGTAGGGGCATAACTAGCACAACGTACAATCGCTCTTGGGCTCAGATCACATACAAATCCCAAAGAGTGGTTGACAGGTGGTCGATGTGGAGAGTTGGAAGAAGTATCACATTTTGTTGTGGATAATTGCATGCGAGTTAGAAGTATTGCATAAACGCAAGAAATATCACATACACGAGAGAAGCATAACATGCAAGAAAGAATCATAATTTACACCATCTAAACATTATATACACGAGAGAAGAATGATATACACAACAGAGGCGTAACATGCAAGAATTTAGAAAGAAGTATAACATACATGAGAAAAGTATAACAAACATGAGAGAAGTATAACATACATGAGAAAAACATAACATACACGAGAGAAACATAACATACATGAGAGAAGTAAAACAAACATGAGAGAAACATAACATTCACAAGAGATAAACATAACATGCACAAAAGAGGCGGTGTATGTGCCCCATATGGTAGAACATTTAGCTGCAAAATCCAATCAACTATGAACAATTCAAATGCAATGCAAATAATAATAATAGCCGTCCATCGCAAACGATGATGACAACAGTCTCAAATGTGTGCTGCTGTCCCTCTCTTGTGTGTGCGGAGGTGATTGTAGAGTCCAATACTTGAACACAATCCCCTACCACAGGTGGGGCATACATGATCAAGGTTAGACATGTGCATGTTCTGTCTTTTCGGGCAGCCTGTTTTCTCTGTGCCTCAACGGCAGATGATTCTCGGCTATGCGGATTCCTCTTGTATTGTTACAGCGCCACATTTGGCGATCTTGCGCAGGGATTCCCAGCACGTGGTGTCTATATCTAAGTATTTCAGATACACTTTAAGAGTGTCTTTAAAGCGTTTTTTCTGTCCACCAGCAGAACGTCTGCCCCCTTCAAGTTCGCCATATATCAATTGTTTTGGGATGCGTTTATCAGGCATCCGAGCAACGTGACTACTTGGGCCTTCTGCAACAGGGTGTTGACGCTTGGAATCTTTTCTCTTGTGAGGACTTCAGGAAATATGGAATTTTGTCCTGCCAGGTTATTTTTAGTATTCAGCGTAGACAGCTTGTGTGGAAGTGGTATAGTTTTCTTATAATAATAGGTAATAATGGAAAGACTTGGCGTGTATTGGTTTAGGGCCTATGTTCCAATCCGGGTTAAAAATGCGAGAGATGCAATATCTTCATCAAACTCAGTCTTTTTCTTCTCTTCCCTCATTTACTTCGTTATAGAAGTGTGGGAGGGATGGATGTAGTGATCTTGTGTGTGCTTATTTTAAGGCACGTTGTAAGCTGATTTTCATTTTTGTAAGGATGTTTTTGATGCCATCGCTCCATCTTTTGCGTGGTCTTCCTATTGCTTTGTACTCATTATACTTGTTATGTGTGGCTCTCTGGGGTAGGCGATACCAGGACATTCTTGTCAGGCGTCCAAACCATTTAATCTGTTGTTCTTTTATGAGCTGTATGAATGATTTCACATCCAGTCTTCTTCTGATTTCTTCATTTCTAATTCTGTCTCTTATTGTTACACCTGCAGCTCTTCCAAGACACATCATCTCTGTCGTTATGATTTTCCGCTCGTTAGCTGCTGACATTGGCCATGTTTGACTATGGTAACATAGTGTTGGCCAGAAAATCCTTCTTAGGGGATTTACTTTAGTTTTTAGCGGTATCTCTTTATGTGACAACAGTGGTCTTAACTGTCCCAGTAACTGGTTAGCTTTTGTGCAACAATTGCTGATTTCGCTATCAATACTTCCATCTGCTGTAAAAATTACTCCTAAGTATTTGGCCTCAATTGTTGTTTTATTTCTATGTTCTGGAGTTTTATTATAAGGTTTTCTTGTTGTCTACTTATTGCCATTGTCTCTGTCTTTATTATATTTATTTTCATGTTGTAGTCCTATATGTAAATAATTATATATATTTTTACTGATATAGATTCAGAAATTTAAGGAGCTTGAAATTACGTGTTGTGCAATTAGAACTAAATGACTGAGGAGCCTGCATCCTTGCAGGTCGGATGGGGACAGTCAAAGGCTGACGGAGAGCGAACCCAGTAAACGCTTGCTGAAACCGGACACATCGCCGAATGATAAGCACCAGAGCTCCAAATGGTGCTGAAGATGTGACGAAATACACGTTCTTTGTATAGGCTATTTATATATCACAATAAGAATGATCAACATTGCCGAAAAAGAACGAACGAGAAGAAGAAGAATGACTGAGGGACAGAGAGAGGTGTAAGTTTAATCAACGAGCTACAGGAACCATCATTATGATGATGTATAGCCTACCCTTCGACATAGATTTATTATTAAATTAGTCATTTCTTGCTGGCTTATGTAATACTATATACATGTGTCTTTATCCTTAAGTGCCATTTTACTTAGTATTACCGCATCCTCCCCACGGTTTTCTCTAGATCCGATCTGATATGGTCTGACCACCTCAGATGTATAGGTTTCCGTACAATCACCGACACATGTTGGCTTGGTTGGTGGAGACTGATCACATATGGGTCTGCCCGGAGTGCTGTGTCATCAGTTCAATAATAATCAATAACTGATATAGATCGTACGGCTGTTCGGTATTCAAGGGGAATTACTCTGTGCAATGCACAGAGAACATAGATAGAGAGATCTATAAGTTTGAGAAAATGTGTTAATACCGTATACTTTTAAGAAAAGAAGAAGTGAATCCACCACTTACACCTTGGGTATACAGATCACTAAAGTTGGTTTGTTAATTGTCACAGAGGGCTCTGTGGCGCAACGGTAGCGCGTCTGACTCCAGATCAGAAGGTTGCGTGTTCAAATCACGTCAGGGTCAACTTGTTTTTTTAAAAATCTTTCTTATCAATTAAAAAAAAATCAAAGTACGTTTTCGAATTGAAAAGAAAATTTCAATTCACAAATCACAAATTGTTGACAAATCAATAAAAATAGATTGCAAAAATATCCTTGACAAAATTGTTAACGTCTGAACGCTTTACCTTTGTCGAACTTTTGGAATAACATTTATGTCTCTGATATCAAACTTTCATTAAAATGATTATATATATTTACTAGTAGCAGCATGTCTTTTGACAAACGTAGATTTCATCACAACCCGCTTGAAAAACTATTTGTCTCTAGCAAGTTCTCCCGCATCACCCAGTGTCATGTTTTTTTTCTTTGATGTCCTGTTACCACCTTCGTCTTGGTCGTCCCTGCCCAAGAACTCTAAGAATCATGCCTTCCATGATGTTTTCTCTCAAACCACTGTGACGTTTAACGTGGCCAAAGTAATTCATCTTCTTGGACATTATTTTATTTATGAGCCAATACTCCTGGATATACAGGTTTTGTAGGATGTCTGGTTTTGTTTCTCTCTTCTCTGTCCAGGATGTTCTAATAAATTTCCTGTAACACCTTTGTTTCAAAAGCCTCAATTTTGTTCTTTAATGTTAGGGTTATAGCCCACGATTCATATTCATGTTGCCACGGGAATATACATTCTCTCAGAAGTATTACTTTTGTTTCTTTGCTTGTGTCGTGCAATAGTTGCTTCATGCTGACCACCAGCTGGAAAGCCAAAACTAGTTTACTTCTAACTTCGCCCCAGTGGTTACCGGGGCCCAAATTTGGGGTGTAAAGAATAGAACCACTGTTACCGCCACGCATGTCGTAAGAGGCGACTAAGGAGGTTTGGTGAAATCGGATGCATGTGTCATAAACGTGTAGACGTCTATGCGTTTAGGGGCCTACCAAACCAATGTGCAACGTATACAAGTTCTTGGCAAAGATCAAACATATCACAAAGAGTGATTAAAATTGTTCGTAAAGAACGAACGCAAAGAAGAAGAAGACTTCTAACTTCTTGCGTTCAATCTCCATTGTTGTTAATTATAGAGCTGAAATACAATTTATTGCATAATTTAGAACGGCATTAATAATTATATATCTTTCTACAGTATTATATAGATCGAGCATGCGTCCCGTATTATTCTTCTCTTCTTCTTCTTTGCATTCGTTCCTTACGACCAATTTTAATCACTCTTTGTGATATGTTTGATCTTTACCATGAACGTGTATACGTTGCACATATGGGTTGGTAGGCTCCTAAACGCATATACTTCTACACGTTTAGGACACATGCATCCGATTTCAGTCAAACCTCCTTAGTCGCCTCTTGCGACATGCGTGGCAGGTAACAGTGGTTCTGTACTTTATACCCCAAATTTGGGCCCCGGTAACCACACGGGCGCGTCACATATTCAAGTTAATTACTTTGTGAGTTATTATGTGCCTCTCGTGCTAGAGGTAACCGGTTCGCTCCCTTGTGGAGACATCGAGATATTTTATCAAAGATCCCTGATCTAAGTGTAGGTGAGATCGAGTTCCAAGTCCTATCGGAGACGGACGATAAAACGTAGGTCCCTTTTTCAATTTGAGCACGTAAAATAATCAGTGGCTGTTCAAAGTTGAGAAGAGCAGGCTGGAATGCCACAGTCTGGACAAAATTGAGAAGAGCAGGATGGTAAGCCGCCGTCTGGACAAAATTGAGAAGAGCAGGCTGGTAAGCCGCAGTCTGGACAAAATTGAGAAGAGCAGGCTGGTAAACCGCAGTCTGGACAAAATTGAGAAGAGCAGGCTGGTAAACCGCAGTCTGGACAAAATTGAGAAGAGCAAGCTGGAAAGCCGCTGTCTGGACAAAAGTAATAATAAGAAAGATTACAAATAAAATTTCTATAATATATGTTCACCATCTTCAAAATTACATCGGGGAACCTCACCGGTGCTACGGAGTTCGGGCACTGCAGATGAGATCTTCCTGTGTAAGAAAGAGATTTGAGCACACATGGTTACTCACCGAAGTGCAATCAATGATAATGGTCCTATCAATCAATCAATAAATCAATCAATCAATCAATCAATCAATCAATCAATCAATACTTTGTGTAAAGAGAAGGTACAGGAATTACATTGGGTAAACTAAGAAGGTTTTATCAAGACATATGTTGATGGAGAAAATGTATTGATGTTTCATGATTTAGGATCAGTTAAAAGAAGGAAGAGAATCCTTCACTTACACCTTCCATAGAATGACCACTTAAGATAGTTTAACAATACAGATGGCTCTGTGGCGCAACGGTAGCGCGTCTGACTCCAGATCAGAAGGTTGCGTGTTCAAATCACGTCAGGGTCAGTTATTGTTTTTATTTTATATCAACAACTGTGACGTTAATAGTTGGTGCTCGCATTTTTTACCCCGACTAGCTCTGACCTCTACCTCGACTAGCTAATCTATATGTTTGATTGTATGTTTGTAACGTTGTACCATTTTTTGCAATTTTACTCAATTCTACGAGTCCATGGTTATTTATTGATGAAAAATATTAATAAAACTGCTGATATTCCTTATCTTCAAACTTAATTTGTAACATAATATAACCTTGATTTAGCATGTTGCGTTGTTTTTAAATGAATTAGTCTATATACAACAACACTGGAATACGAGGATCAAGCGACAGTTGTGGTCTCATTTCATATAATTTTTACCTGAACCCACCGGCCGTTTGTTATCGGAGGCCACGGTTTTTCCAAGTTCGTTTTCCTTGTGGAACGATAGGGCTATTTTTCCAGTTAACCTTGATCTCAAGTTCGTTTTCCTTGTGGAACGATAGGGCTATTTTTCCAGTTAACCTTGATCTCAAGTTCGTTGTCCTTGTGGAACGATAGGGCTATTTTTCCAGTTAACCTTGATCTCAAGTTCGTTTTCCTTGTGGAACGATAGGGCTATTTTTCTAGTTAACCTTGATCTCAAGTTCGTTGTCCTTGTGGAACGATAGGGCTATTTTTCCAGTTAACCTTGATCTCAAGTTCGTTTTCCTTGTGGGACGATAGGGCTATTTTTCCAGTTAACCTTGATCTCAAGTTCGTTTTCCTTGTGGGAACGATAGTGCCTTAATATTTTCCAATTAACCTTGATCTCAAGTTCGTTTTCCTTGTGGAACGATAGGGCTATTTTTCCAGTTAACCTTGATCTCAGTGTGAGTGAGATCGAGTTCAAAGTCCTATCGGAGACGGAAGATAAATGTAGATCCCCTGTTCAATGTGAGCACTTAAAATAACCCTTGTCAGTTGATACTCGACGAGAATATGCCGCAAAGTCGCTGCTCCGGCAAAATATATTAAATGATTTAAATAACATTTTGTAAACAGAGTTTTACAATCTTCAAAATTACATCGAAGACCCTCATCGGTGCTACAGAGCTCGATCACTGCTGCTGAGATCTTCCTATGTGAGAAAGAGATCGACGCACATATAGTTATTCACCGAAGTGCAATGATATTATATTTTACCTCACAGCCAGGATAAGAAGAGATTTCTAGTACAGGCTTTTGTGTACGCTTCATAAAAATGTGTTTTTTTTCCACCGCATCTGTTATTTCTGATGTCACTGTCTGTTATAGCATGGCAACTAATTTATACTAGCAATCAACTTTTACATTTAGTGTACTTGTTTGGTAGGTATGTAGGGACAGAATGAAATTACCCATTTAAAAATTTCATTTTTTTCTTGTTCTACGGCCTCAATTGGGTAACACAGAAACACTAGGAAATAGAGAGATGTTAACCACATGAACAATCGTGTGTTGCTGGTCAAAGTACAAGTTTTATATTTCATTAAATGTTTGCTTACTTATGTAATAATATACACACATGCCTTTATCCTTAAACACCAATTTACTTAGTACCACCGCATCCTATTCGCGGTTGTCTTCAGATCTGGTCGGTCTGACCACCTCAGATTTGTAGATTTCAAACACGTAATCACAAAGTACTGTAGTTTTACAATTACAAAAACAATGACAAAATACAGCAACGTTTCGACCAACAAGGCCTTTAATCTTCGAAAACAAGTGCAGAATACTAGACTGCTTTCACAGTGTATGTGTGATAATTTGTAAACCATACTTGATTATGTTTGCAATCAAATAGTTTTACTGCAGTCTCATCTATTTTGTGTAGATTTCCATACATTGCTTTGGTCACAGTAAAGAAAGACCTATCGTGTATTCACTTACTAGTAAGAAAACGGGTTTCACCTCATATTATATTGTATTTATGGAAAGTAAAATTACAATCTTTTCTTCTACTTCGCTCTAAAACTACACTTGTTGACACCTTTTGTGATTTGTTTGTGGTTTGAGTCAGAGGCACAGGAAGTGATATTTAAAGCGTTAAGACCAATTAAATGAAAACTCAACAGAACTGATAAGAAAACTAAGATCAGAATACTATGAGCATGCATATTCACAGTGTCAACGTATGGGTGTGAACATGGTCATTTAATAAAGCAGTGGAAAAACAAATATGTGCTTTTGAATATAAGTGTTACATAAGAGTCCTTCGTATATCTTGGACAGAGAAGAGAACAAATAGATATATCCAGAAAGAACTCAAAATCAAAGAAAACTGGCTGATGCTACAAATAAGAAAGAAAGAATTTAGATATTTTGGACATA
Organism: Arion vulgaris; assembly: GCA_020796225.1. Classification (NCBI taxonomy): domain Eukaryota; kingdom Metazoa; phylum Mollusca; class Gastropoda; order Stylommatophora; family Arionidae; genus Arion; species Arion vulgaris. The sequence continues at coordinate 57,655,564 of CM036760.1, forward strand.
TAAAAAGACATGAAGGGCTGGAGAAGACCATCATGGAAGGAGGCATACCGGCAAAGAGAAGAAGAGGAAGACCACGGAGAAGATGGATTCAGGATGTAACTGATGGTTTGAACATGAAGGCTGCAGAGACAGGACATGGCCTATGAGAGAGAGAAATTCCGGAGGACTGTTGGGGTGGCAAAGTTCTGCTCAGGACAAGCTATTTGATGATGATGATGAACGACCAATGCTTGACTTCATTTGTTTATTGTGTAGCCTGTAGGACACGCTCTTTTCAAAATAAGCACGAACCTTGTTTTGGTTATATTAGAGCGTGGACCAACAACACATGAAATTAACTTTAGAGAATCAATAGCTATGTATCTTCGATTGACTTCATTGGTCGGATTTCCTATGGCTGATCTCTGACTCCTCAAAGACCTATGCAGAAAGACTAGGTCATTATATTTCGACTACGCACGACACTGCAGACTCAACAACACTATACGACTAGAATAAGTCAACAGCTCTCTGCCAGTGTCAGCAGCAGAACAGACACAGAGCATATCCTGCAGACTGTCCTCCTGTGTGAGCTGGAAGCAACATGTGGCCAACCCGTCGACCTGACTAGCTTGAAACCTGACAGACCTGAAGCTGTTGCCCAGTTTGTGGTCACAGTAAATTGGCTGACCAGAGATCGCTGAGAAGAAGAAGAAGATCCTCCTCATCTACCCGCAAAATAGATCGTCAACTCAGTATTGCACAAAGAACGAACTCTGCAGATCTAACAACAATTTTAATTCCAGGGAGCTGCAGAAAACAGGTGCCCGTAAACCGAACGACAACGTCGATCGGATTAGAACTCACGATCTTCGGAACGCAAGGCAAAATGCCTGGCCCCTTGCCTTTATCACTCACAGAAACACCCGAAAGTTATTATGTAAACAATGGGACGACCAAAATTATTCACTATATTATTTATATTTTAAAATTGTAGTCATAATCTCACATGGCTAGTATTACTAATTGTAATTAGGCATTAGCCTTCATTTGGCATGATTCTGATTAGGCTTTCTAATTCTTAACATTTTTGGGAAACGACAGAAATCATGTAATTTGTAAATCGATAAATCGTTTCGAAATGTTTTTACCCTTGAGGAACTCTCGTCTCGAAATATTATCATGACTTAGATAACACCTATATCTAAATTATTATTTATGATCAAAATTTATATATAATTACTGATAAAGGTAAGGTTTTCAAGTAAATTAACTACTAATTCAGTACCGAGTTCACGGTGTACAACTACTTCGGAATACTGATCACTAAAGTTGGTTTGCTTATTATTTCAGAGGGCTCTGTGGCGCAACGGTAGCGCGTCTGACTCCAGATCAGAAGGTTGCGTGTTCAAATCACGTCAGGGTCAGCTAATTTTTTTTCCTATGGAATATCGCAGGAGATGAAATACTTTTCTTCAAATGTTTTCTGTTTGTTTTCCACGGAACAAATTTTTCATTTATCCTTTAATCACAATATACCAACAATTAAAGAAAATATATTTACAACTTATCCTTCTAAATAGCTACGGTGTGTAAATACCTTGTGTTCCGAATATCTTTCTTCCAGATCGCGTAGTTCTGTTCACTGGTGCATTTTTCAAAGAGTCCCATCTGATTGTTGCCGGAGTTACGGAGTTCGTGCTTTTTGCAATACTCTCGGCGATGGCGTGACATTTCTGCTGAGATAACTGAGCCATATGCGGTAAAATCCGATGCAATGAAGGACGACTCATCTGGCACTGGAACGCAAATTAAAGTTCCCACCCCTCGCTTAACAACGGCAAGAGTGGACAACCAATTCCATCATCCACCTGGAGAAAGACAATAGACAATATATCCAACATCTCTCTGGCTATAGAGTACTTTTGTCACTGCTGTCGAATCAGATTTCTTGTAATATTCACACCTCCTTTATTTTTTTAAATTGTAGTGACCATTGCTCGATCATGTTTATTTTATCAGCCAATATAGAAACGGCTTCTTCGAGCCTATGGTCGACGGATTCATTAACGTATGTCTTCGCATATCGACCCGAGTGCAAGAGGATTGTTGGTCCAGTCCCGCACTCGACAATCTACCTTATGTACATTAGGGTCTAGAAAAATTAGAAGGGTCACGAACTCCATATCCTATGGTCTGAAAAGGCAACCGTACATTATTGGGTTTTTTTCTGTGAATCGTATGCTGTCGTAGTATTTCTTTAATATTGTCACTCCATCTGTAGCATCCATGGTGATACATCTAAACAAACGGGGTGTAGTGTGTTTCTCAAGCTGTACTTCCTGGATTCATATGTAGAATTTTCCCACAACAAGCTGAGGTCTGGGAGTGACGAACATGGGGAAAGGTTTCCCAAGAAAACTTTGACGATGGAAAAAATAAATAAAAGGAAGTGGAATTGGTCGATGATTGTTGGGTCAGTCTATCCTTTATGTGTAAGTTTAACTGTTGCCAGGAGGGCTCACATTATGCATTTGTTGGCTCCATTATATATTTTATCTATTTAATCATTTCATTTTAAAAAATATACTTCATAGAAAAAAAAAAACAGATTCAGAATCAGTATTAAAAACTGTTGGCCCTATCGGAAACACCCACTTTCTCAAATGAAACGAACAAAAAGCTTACATTTGTTTCCTTTTGTCGTCATACTGCTACCGAGTTGTTGCCAAGTGTCGTGGTTTTCTGTTTTTGTCTTGCGCTGTTCTGGGGGCTTGTGTGATTGTTATTTTTGCTCCTTGACAGGATTCTGCTATGCCATCTAACCATCTTTTCGTGGTCTTCCTCTCGCCTTCTTTCCTGATATTCATTATGTTAAATTTGTCGAATAGTGCAATGTGTGATACCCCCAAGCTAGTTGCAATCATTGAGATCACCTTCTTGGGGGGATCTTAACAATTATCCCCTTCTCCAATTTTTCTGTGACTTTTCTTCTTCCCAAATTTAAAGTACCAATGAGTACTTTATTTATAAGTCAGACATATTTGGTATATATAAAATTTGCGTCATCAGTTTCTGCTTCTGTCCACGTGAATTGTAAACGCTGCCTCGTTTTGGTTTGTCACACGCAGAAGCTAACAATAACATCAACAAACATTTAGAAGGCAGGTCTTGTTTATATCCCAGGTTAGTTTTGTTTAGTTCAAGGGAGTATTGGTGTTGTCGTTAACATTAGAGAGACAACAAAAAAATAGAGAAACTGATAGTAGATTAACTTAAGAAAAGTCGTTCTTTTGCACTTTCTAGTTTGTCAAAATGAAGTTCAAGTTTAAAGAAGAGCATACTTTTGGTAAGCATTGGTTGTTATTGTTGACAGTTGAGTTTGTTTTTTACGTAACGTCTTTGGTAAGCTTGTTACAGTCGACACAAACATTGTTTAAAACAACACTCCCAACTGAACAGCAGTCACACAGTTGTGCATGAATATGTCAGACATGATGTTTATACATTTTTCACACCTTCAAAAAAATTTGACGCATTTATTAATCATTTTACGCATTTATTTAAATTATTATTCAACATTTGTATATTGATATTCTTATGTGTTTTTACTTTCTATTAGTCCTCATGTCGATACCGGTCTAGTAAAATAGTAAGTAGTTAACTTAGTTACCAACTAGCTTTAGCGCTACCAACTAACTTTAGCTCTAACACATACAGTTACTCATACAGCTTTGGTAGTTATGAAAATCTCGCCTCTGTTGCTGTCATGCCCAAGTCATTTATCACATCATGTATCCATCTCCGCCCTTGTTAATGAGAGTATGCAGAGGGTCTTTGTATTTTGATGGGAGCATGCAAGATTGTTGTATTATGATGGTAGTATGCTGGATTATTGCATTATATGGTAGTATGTAGGATTGTTGATATTATATGGTAATATGCAGGATCGTTGTATTATGATTGTTAGACATAAATGTCTTGTTAAACATAAATGTTACTATATAAAGTATCGCAGGACTATCTCTAATCAAAACATCACATGTTATCCTAGTCAAACCTTTGGAATACAAGGCATCCAACTTAACCACATAGCCACAGAGATCATCTTTCAGATAAGCATCACATATGGTTGTAGAAGAAACAATAGCACACCTTTCAAGTCTTAGATAAATCTAGAAAAAGTCACACTAGCACTAGTAGTAAAATATACATTTTAATATTGCTGCTATTTATTTCTTTTTGAGTATTTATTGATTTATAATTTATCTTTTCTTGCAGAGCATAGAAAACTGGAATCTGGTAAAATTCGCACAAAGTATCCTGAACGTATGCCGGTACGTGGTATGCAATGTTTTTAAATAGAGGAGTCGCCATGTGTACCGGCTGCAAGGAGCAAAGAATATTAACATTACAACCTACAAGGCATGTCGTAAGAGACAACGGAGGTAGGGTCCTAGGAAGTTACCTAGTAAAAGAAAAAGCATTGCAGGAATCAGATGTGCTGGTATACTTGTAGGCACATAACTGGCACAACGTGCAATTGCTCTTAGGCTCGGATCACATACAGATCACAAAGAGTGGGTTAATAAGTGATCGATATCGAGTGTTCGAAGAAGAAGAAGCAATAGAGCGGTAGTTGACTTACTCATTTGTACTACACTATAAACAAATGTGGAGCATCTGGTAGAATGGATTAGATTGCGGGCTACCATTTGGGAGATCTGGGTTCAATCCCGAGTAAGGCTAAGGAGTGTTTTCTATCGAGGCATAAAGAAAGAACCCTAACGTTAACAGTTTTGCTGTTAGCCATTAAATTACAATGTCGTCAACTTCTCATGGGTATGGTGAGCAGGTGGACTTTGGGATGGCTGATGCAGTGGAGGAAAGAGCACACATGGGAATGCTAAATGTACCATGATGTTGATCACGTAACTTAACATGATTTCTGTAATTTTAAATTTTATTCACTGCATCTTAGTTTCCTAAATCCTGGGTTTTTTAAAACAACATGTTGGTATTTGTTCTCTATATTTGTTTAGTATTTTGCATGAAAAATGTGCTTTGAGCTTATTTTATAAGAGGCATTTACTTGCTAGTCATAAGTAAAAAATGTATGGCAACAGTGGACATCTGCAGTGTAGCCCTTGTGACAAGATTTTATTAAATGTGAGTACAATTTAACACAGTACAGCGATGCCTGAAACCTAGTGCTGACTGCTTACTTTATTATCATCATTCTTGTGAAATTTAACATGCATATAACAACGTTAGCTTAAGTATAACAGCAGTATTTGCAGACACAAGAACTCATCATTTTAATTATGGCATCTAGTAGTAAAGGGCAAGAAGGAATAGTAAAATTGAAGTAAAATCATCTAAATCAGATTCTTTGACAAATTATGGAGAACAGAATTATGTACTAAGGCACCAAGAAAGTTTTACAGAAGCATCAAGACAATGAAACTAAGAGAAGAACAATTCAATCCAGTCACCATTATAAATAACAAGTTTAAGAAACCACTTACCTACAGAAAATATATTAAAAACAGAAGGAAAGAATATTTAAGCAAACTGTTAAATACAAGGTACAAGAACATTCCAAATGAGATATGAAAAATACCAGGAATTTAACATTTTAGAATCTGAAGTCGAAACAGCCCTAAATCGAAACAAAAGAAAAACATAGCATGGATAGATAGAAATGTTACTTGCATGTAAGACAACAGCAATAACATTCACTTGCTAATGATTCTTCAGTATCCAGTTGAAGGTGAGAGCATTTTATGGTTGGAAAAATTCAACTCCAGCTGGAAAACATACCGAAATGTCCCATCTAATAAGCAAAGACACTAACCACTATATTACCATGGCTATGATAGTTAGATCATCAGTCTTATAATACAGAACATAAAACACATATTCTTACTTTTGTCTTCTTGTGCCAGGTTATTGTTGAAAGAGATCCAAAGTCACACATCATTAGCATTGACAAACGAAAGTTTTTAGTCCCCAATGATATCTCAGTTGCCCAGTTTATGTGGATCATACGTAAGCGAATTCAACTTCCTTCAGAGAAAGCCATATTCTTATTTGTTGGAAAAGTTCTTCCGCAGTCCAGGTAAGAGCAAAGCATGCTTGGATTTGATAGTTTTAGTAGCAGGTTTTTACTACTTTGTTCACTGCATATTAATGATTGAGATCTGCAGTAGCGTAGTTGTAGTGAACTCGCTTCTTATGCCAGTTGTTCTGGGTTCAGTTGGGGTGGAATATTTTTCAGACCGTAACGGCTAGCAGGTTGACCCAGCCTCAATTGGGTACCAGGAAAAGCACTGGGAAGTAAAGGTGGCCAGCCTGATTTGACCATTGTGTGCCGATGGTCAAGGTAAAATATGGGTCCAACTTTACATTAACCAATATACCTTGAGGTATGAAACAGGGTTCCTTTACTTTACTTGATTATTGAATGGTTGTTCACTTATAGGTGCTCAGAACCATAGATGCTAAGTTTCAGTCATGTGGACAGGCATACCAGACTACAGAGCACATACTTAGACTGCCCAGAATATGATATACTGTGTCAATCTCACTGATTTAGTGAAACACCACTGAAAATAAAACTACAAGGATCTCTGTGTGAGCTACAAAAAAACAGAAGAGACGTTTATACAATAGACAACTATTCTTCTTCCTCGAATGCTCCACATCGACTACTTGTTAATCACTCTGTGTGATTTGTATGTGATCTGAGCCTAAGAGCAATTGTATGCTGTGCAGTTATGCGCCTACAAGAGGCCAGTATATTCGATTTCTGCATCCTTTTTATTTACTAGGTAGCTTTCTAGGTCCTCACATAGTAAAGTAAGGTAAAGGAACCCTTTCATACCTCGTGGTATATAGGTCAATACAGTGTTAGGCCTGTATTTTCATTGACCGTCGGCACACGATGGGTGATGTGGTCAGCATCATGCCGGAGGTCCTCACATCAGTCACCTCTTACGACATGCCTTGTAGGTCATAGTGGTACTATTCTTTGCTTTCCTTGCAGGCCCCGGCACCATATGGGCGATTAGACAACTATGAATATATAGACAATATTTAAAGACAACAAAATGAAGGATGGATTGCTTGAGAAATTTCTTTTATTTTTGTTTAAAAACAATTTTGTAAACAGTATTTGTCTGCTGTGCTTTGTTGTCACAAAATTAACTCAAGGGGCATGTTTTCTAACATCATCTGCTCTGGATGTCTGCTGTGCTTTGTTGTCACAAAATTAACTCAAGGGGCATGTTTTCTAACATCATCTGCTCTGGATGTCTGCTGTGCTTTGTTGTCACAAAATTAACTCAAGGGGCATGTTTTCTAACATCATCTGCTCTGGATGTCTGCTGTGCTTTGTTGTCACAAAATTAACTCAAGGGACATGTTTTCTAACATCATCTGCTCTGGATATATATATGTTGTGGTCTCTGTGGCTTAGAGAATAAGTGCTTGTATCTCGTGCCAAAGGTACCAGGTTTGCTCCATCGTGGAGCCATGTGGATTTTTTTCCAGAGACTTCTGATCTCAGTGTAGGTGGGATCAAGTTCCTAGTCTTATTGGAGAAGGAAGATAAAACATAGGTCACATGCTCAATATGAGCATGTAAAAGAACCCTTGGCAGTTCAAAATCGAGAAGGGCAGGCTGAGAAGCCGCTGCCCGGTCAAAATTAATGAGAAAAGATTAAAATTCCTGCAAAAATATCTTCACCATCTTCAAAATTACCCGGGACCTCGAGGTGCTACAGAGTTTGTGCACTGCAGGTGAGATCTTCCTTTGTAACAAAAACATTGGAGCACACATGGTTACTCACCGAAGTGCAATGATGATGGTCCTATCATAACTTAGCCCTTCTGATGGCAGCACAGCACATGAATAAGCTGCAGGCAAGATGGTACAGACTCACTGTCAGCTATACAAGCCCTGATGCTAAATCCGCTGACAGCACAGTACAAAACCTAAAAGAGAACTTGCTCAGCTTTCACTTTCAGAAAAGGCAGAAATTCACTTTCAGTGGATTCCATCTTACTGTGGCACTGCAGGCAATGAGTGTGCCGATGTATTAGCTAAGAAGGGCAGTGCCAAAGAGCAAATTTACAAACCCCTGTCTTTTCAAGAGGTCAAAACCCTCATACATAGATAAACTGCAGTAGACTGGAAGACAAACACTGGATATGATTATGGAAAAGACCCCTCAAAGACCTACGCAGAACGGACCAGGTCATCTTCTTCTTCTTTGCGTCGTTCTTTACGACCAATTTTAATCACTCTTTGTGATATGTTTGATCTTTGCCAAGAACGATATACGTTGCACATTGGGTTGGTAGGCCCCTAAACGCATAGATTTCTACACGTTTAGGACACGTGCATCTGATTTCAGCCAAACCCCCTTAGTCACCTCTTACAACATGTGTGGCAGGCAACAGTGGTTCAATTCTTTACACCTCAAATTTGGGCCCCGGTAACCACTCGGGCGGGACCAGATCATTATATTTTGACTACGCACCGGACACTGCAGACTCAACAAACACTTATATAGACTAGGAATAAGTCAAACAGCTCTCTGCCAGTGTCAGCAGGTGGAACAAACATCGGAGCATATCCTGCAAGACTGTCCTCTCCTGGGCGAGCTGAGAAGCAGCATGTGGCCACACCCAGTAGACCTGAAAACTAAGCTTTGGGGAAATCTGACAGACCTGAAACTGACCGCCCAGTTTGTGGTCCACAGTAAATTAAGCGTAGTAGTAAATTATTGATACTACAACTTCTGTCTGTAGAAGTTACTAACCTCGAGAGACTTACATGGATCTACTGTTCTGGGCATGCAGGTGTTTGCGACAATGAGCGGACAGGATTGCATCAACAACATTTGTTGTTTGGGAGTGAAAAATGGATATAGTGAATATTCTTCGGTATATTCTCTCTCTCGTGATCACCCTTAGATTTCCCCATAAATCTCATTCATGTGGAAATCTGATTCATGCAGCCTTGGCATGGGTGGGTTTCGTCACATCTTCAGCGCCATTTGGAGCTCTGGTGCTTATCCATTGGCGATGTGTCCAGTTTCAGCCAGCGTTTACTGGGTTAGTTCTCCATCAGCCTTTGGCTGTCCCTAGCTGACCTGCAAGGCAGCAGGCTCTATTTTCTTTTAGGTAGCTGCCCTTTACAACCTTCCCTCCCGGATGTTGAGCGACATCTGCCCAGGTTCGATATATTCGCGACTGCCCGTTGGATGAAGACACTAAAATAAATGTTGAATCGATGCAGCGATTTAAGCAGTTTGGAGTTGCCCATTGTACAAGTAAAACTGGATGTCTGAAGGGTATAGTCAGGAGTCTGTTTAACCAGTGATGCACAGAAACTATCAGTATACATACTCTTCGATATCTGTTGGGGGTGACTGAGCACCTATGTGTCTGCACGGAGTGCAGTAATCTTATTTTAGTAACCAATAACCATATAAACAGAGGCTGCTACTTTCAACCTAAGGACAAACCTTGTTTGGTTAGATCATAGTAGATGGCGCTCATAAGCCTGGGAGGGCAGGCCGTCTAAGGGTCGCTGCCCTAAAAGAAAATGGCAACTCGCTGCCTTGTGGGTTTCGGCTGGGGACAGCCAAAGGCTAGCGGAGAGAGAACCGCACACAAACGCTGGCTGAAATCGAACACACCACCGAAGGATAAGCAACTGTGCTCTAATAGGGGCTGAAGGCGTGTGCACGTACATCACGTTCTGATGTTTGGTTGTTTATATATCACAATAGAATGATAAAAATGGCTTAAGAACGAATGCGAGAGTGAGAGAGAAATCAGAGTGTGTAGGCCAACAAACATAAAAAATAAGAATTAACACCTTGCAGATAATCACTAAGGATGTAACTTTTTTGTAGTATTTGATAATAGTTCATTTATTTATCTACAAAACAATATATAATTCTAACAATCTATTAAAAACGAAAAAAGCTACAGCAAAATTTCTACATGCATTCATAGAATGAAAATGTGAGCCAATATTAATTCAACCACAATGTGTTTTTCAATTTAGTAGCGAATGTGTTAAATATATTCTTCTATTAAATTTAATATTAATGTTATTGTTTGTGTGTCGGTTCCCTTTTATTGTGTGTCTATACAAAATTATGTATGTTATGTTGTTTATATTTGCACATATTTATTATGGTTTATTCATAAATTTATTGATTTATTTTCATTTTTTTTATTTCAACTTTCAGTGCAAGCATGGGTCAAATATACGAAGAACATGGCGACGAGGATGGGTTTTTGTACATTGCTTACAGTGGGGAGAACACCTTTGGAGAGAATGTGGTCACACATCAGTTGTAGCCCTTACTGGTCATATAAGTCATAGATTAAGGTGCCAAAACAATTGACCAACCATTGTTTATATTTGTCATAACATGTTCAGTTTGTGAGGCTCTGTTGCAGTTCATTGTGAATTCATTTATATGGTTATTTCATTGCTCATGGTGGATTCATTTGTGTGGTTCTGTCATTGTTCATCAAGACATTATTGGACTAATGAAGGTAGACTAGATAATTGAGTTAATGAAGGTGAGATAATAATTGAGTTAATAAAGGGAGAGTAGATAATTGAGTTAATGATGATAGGCTAGATAATTGAGTTAATGATGATAATAGGCTAGATAATTGAGTTAATGATGATAATAGGCTAGATAATTGAATTAATTAAGGGAGACTAGATAATTGAGTTAATGATGATAGGCTAGATAATTGAGTTGATGAAGGTAGACTAGATATTTGAGTTAATAAAGGTAGACTAGATAATTGAGTTAATGATGATAGGCTAGATATTTGAGTTAATAAAGGTAGACTAGATAGAGTTAATGAAGGGAGACTAGATAATTGAGTTAATGATGGTAGACTAAAATATTACATTTGTAGTGAGGCTTATCTAAAGTCTAGTGCTCTCTTGTTTGTGGCCAAATGGTGGGAGCTTTGATAGAGCTAATAGGCAATACCTAGATACATTTAAACTAATTCTGAGCAGCTGTCATTTGAAAGAATGATGATGCTCTGAGTTTGCAATTTCAAAAGTACTGGGTCCACTTGTGGCACTTCTGTGTAGGGTCCAATGAAAAAATATATAAAGAATGGAAACAAAACTATGTTATTAATAATATCAAGCAACATTTTGAAAAAAACTATACATTTTTATGCTTGTTTGGATATGAATTATCACATTTGTTGACATAAAATGTTCACTGTACTAACCTCATTGTTGCAGAGAATCGGATTAACTCTTTAACTACAGCAAGCCATGAAAGTTGTGATACAAAGATTGTAAATATCACCTACCATGCAGAACTGCTTGAGAAGGAACAAAATAGTATACTGCAGAACAATTTATTAAAATTTAAACAATTGTTTTGTGTTAGTTAAGTATTTTTTATATATTTTTCAGAATTTCTGTTTTTTGCAGAGTTTGCATTTACAAAATATTTTTGATAAACTTTCTTCTGCTGGTAATTTAGACACAATATGTAAATGCAATCTTGGCCAGTTGTCCACAGTATTCACTATAATTATGTCAAACAAGAACGATTTACTATATAATTTGTCAAATGACAACAGTATACCCTACAATATATGTCAAATGACAATGATACACCATATAAATTATGTCAACTGACAACCATATACTGTATAATTGATGCCAAATCTGAATGATATACCTTTATCTTAAATGACAAAAGTGTACGGTATAATTTACATCAAATGACAACTGTATACATGTAATTTATGTCAAATGTTAGCAATATACAGTATAATTTATGTCAAATGACAACAGTGTGCCATATAATGACTACCAAATGACAACAATATACCGTATAATATCTGCCAAATGAAAACGATATACTGTATAATTTCTGCCACCTGGTCACAGTATTACATATAATGTGCGCCAGTGGTTACCGGGCCCAAATTTGGGGTGTAAAGAATAGAACCACTGTTACCTGCCATGCATGTCGTAAGAGGCGACTAAGGAGGTTTGGCTGAAATCGGATGCATGTGTCCTAAGCGTGTAGAAGTGTATGCGTTTAGGGACTTACCAAACCAATGTGCAATGTATACACGTTCTTGGCAAAGATCAAACAAATCACAAAGATTGATTAAAATTGGTCGTAAAGAACAAACGCAAAGAAGAAGAAGAGACATATAATGAGAATGACCATAGTAGACCTTATAAGTTCTGTCTGTTTGCCGCTACTGAATTTTATTTTCCTAAATGATATGTGCCAGAATCACATCAACACTGGTTGAAATGAATCACACTAATATTGATTGAAATTAATAACACCAATACTGGCTAAAATGAATCACACTAACACTGGCAAAAATGAACCGCACTAACATTGACTAAAATGAATCACACTAAAACTGGCTAAAATGAATCAGACTAATACTGGCTAAAATGAATCACACTAATACTGGCTAACACGAATCACACTAATACTGGCTAACACGAATCACACTAATACTGGCTAACACAAATCACACTAATACTGGCTAACACGAATCACACTAATACTGGCTAAAATGATCGCATTAATGCTGGCTAAAATGAATCACACTAATACTGGCTAAAACGAATCACACTAATACTGGCTAAAACGAATCACACTAACACTGGCTAACAGAAATCGCACTAATACTGGCTAAAATGAATCGCACTAATACTGGCTAAAATGAATCGCATTAATACTGGCTAAAATGAATCGCATTAATACTGGCTAAATGAATCGCATAATACTGCTCAGGAATCACACTAATACTGGCTAAAATGAATCGCATTAATACTGACTAACAGGAATCACACTAATACTGGGTAACATGAATCACACTAGCACTAGGTTATAGGAATCACTAACATTTGATTTATAAGAGTGACCCAATGTTGTTTGAGAAAACATGACTCATTTAGGGGTTTAGAATCAGAATACATGTTTATTAGAAGCAAACATGTCCCCTGTAAATGAAGAGCTTTTGAAATGAACAAACTGAAACTATGCATGTATGTTATATGCCAGTTTGGACATTGGCTAGGACAGGGGATGGGAAAAGCAGACAATTGCTGAGTTTTAAACATATGTCTTTTACAAATATAACTGTGCTTACCGCTTCTTCTTACTGCTTAATACTTCTTCGTCGAATGCTTCTCATGGAGCACTTTTTAACCACTCTTTGTGATTTATATGTGATCCAAGCCTAAAAGTGATTGATGCGTTGTGCGCATCAGATTTCTGCGATGCTTTTTATTTACTATGGTAGTTTCCGGTCCTAGACCCCTACCTCAGTCACCTCTTACGACATGTAGGTCACAGTATTACTATTCTTTGCTGCTCTTGAGGGCCCCTGCATCACACGGTCGACTTCTAATACTAAGTAACGAATTTAAAGAGTGAAATTTTTAATCCATGAAATAGCTTGTCCTGAGCAGAACTTTGCCACCCTCACAATCCTTCATATTTCTCTTTCTCTTATAGGCCAGTTAATCCTTCCTCTTCTCCTATTTGCTGAGATGCTCCTTCCATAATAGTCTTCTTCTACCCTTCTTGTCTTTTAATATATCCAAAATACTCAAATATTTTTTTACTTGTAGCATCAGCCAGTTTTCTGTGATTTTGAGTTTGTGTAAATAAACCAAAAATAAGTAAAACTAAAAATAAGTAGAATACAAAGTTGTTGTACAGGAAACTTACGTCAACAGAAAAAAACTACAAATCAGAAAATGTTATTTTGCATTCCCATCTAGTTGGAATATAGAAAGTTTATTTTGTATGCTAAGTAAAGTAAGGAACACTTTTCATACCTTCTGGTATGATGTTAGGCCTGACACTCAATGGTGTTGTGATTAACACGATGCGGGTCGGGCCACCTTTATTTACGGGTGCTTTTCTGGTACCCAATTGAGGCTTGACCGGCCCAAGAGCTGTTTCAGTGGGAAAGATTTTTCGCTCCCACTGTGGAATTGAACCCGTACCAATACTTCTAAGAAGCAAGAGAACTAAACACTGTGCTATATATTTTGTATGTTTCGCATGCTATTTAAATTTTGTCTGTTTAGATATTGAAATAAAAAAAACATGCCAACAGTCTTCTATATTTGTATTTCTAGTTGTTAAAAACTTTCCTTACAAAAACTAAATATTTATTTAATACTGTTTCTTATTAAAAACCAGTCTATAAGCTATTTATAAAGTTGAACAAGTTGAGCTATTTATAAAGTTGACTTGTTTTGAGAATGATTGTTCTTTTTTTCTCTTATTAATGGATGTCAATGTGAGCACATTTTTTGATGATGTCATAAATATATTATTGTTACCATAATTTTGTTAATACTCAAATTGAATTAATGTCTTTCAGTTTTGGTTGTGATAACTCACAGGGTAAGTTTGTTTAAAGTTGGTAGAGCTTATACTTTATTGAAATGATCCTGGTAGGCCTATCGTTTCTGCTTGCTCTTTCCCTAAAAGACAGTCTCCATCTATATTGAAATGAAGTAGTAGGTTTAAAGCTAGATTTATTCTAGTTAATTAAATGCTAATAATGAAACCTATGTGAGATGCAATGCATACAAAAAGTTACCAACAACACCAGAAAAGGCAAAGTCACCAACATCAGCATAAGAAAGTTGGGACAGAACCTTGCTTGAATTACATTGAGAAACAAAGACTAAAGTGGTTCGGCCACTATTTCTGTGTTCACCCGCTGTGAATTCAGACGTAAGTCAAGACGCCTGGTATGGCGCTTCTGACTGATTTTTGCGTGAAATTACCATTTGACTGGTGTCCCTCACCATGCAGGCAGACCGTCGTCGACTTCAGAGGTTGTTCAGCCACTTGATAAGAATGATATAAAACTCTACTATATACAGAGTCTTCTACAGCAGGATACCAGGAAAGAAGGTGAGAGAAAATCACACAAAAATGGTTAGATAGCAGTGCAGATTCATGTCAAAAAGTAAAGTAACAATTGCCCAAGCCATTAAAGCAGCATAAGACAAAAACAGAAATCCACGACACTGAACAACAACCCGTTGACAATGTGACAACAAAAGAAAGGAATTGAACCCGACAGTGTGACAACAAAAGAAAGGAATTAAACCCGTTGACAATGTGACAACAAAAGAAGGAATTGAACCCGTTGACAATGTGACAAAAAGAAGAAGAAGAATTAAACTTAATGTACATTATATGATTTACATAACGTCTGGCAATACAGTGCATACCATCCCACTGTAGTGCAGGTGGGATCGTATGTCTGACAATGAGGCAATAGATATATTGGCAAATGCAAATGACATACTGCCACAGACAGACATCAGTAGGACATATGAGGAGGTGAAAGTACGGATAAAAATGCTTTACAAGAAGAGACGAGGAGTCAACAAAGAAATGATGTCTTCTCCCATCTCGATAGTGAATAATATATTATTTTCTTTGGCTACATACTGGGTATATGGTCACTGCCAGGAAGAAAAGAAATGGCAGACTGCCTTCCAAGACAATGCCTAGAAAACCCTAACAATAATATGGAACTCAGAATCAAAGAAAACTGGCTGATGCTACAAATAAGAAAAAGAAAATTGAGATATTTTGAACATATAAAAAGACATGAAGGGCTGGAGAAGATCATTATGGAAGGAGGCATACCGGCAAAGAGAAGAAGAGGAAGACCACAGAAAAGATGGATTCAGGATGTAACTGAGGGTTTGAACATGACGGATGCAGAGACAGGACATCTGGCCTATGAGAGAGAGAAATTCCGGAGGACTGTTGGGGTGGCCAAGTTCGGCTCTGTGCAAGCTATTTGATGATGATGACATACTGGGTATAATAGGCTGAGATACCATTTGTTTAACAAGTACTAGAAGGCTCTACTGATGTATGTGCATGTGGACATCATGGACTCAACGTACCACACTGCTATATTTCTTAGTACTTTCTCTTCTCATGCACAATATTATATATATCTGTATGTATTTATGTTATATATATATATATATATTTGATTTTTGTTGTTTATCTTTTTTTTCCCCACTTCTACCCTTTTGCATTTATTTCGTTATTCGTTTTTAGTCACAGATTTTCATTTTAGTGTCGTTAGGAATGTATTATCTGATTCTATATGTTCTGTGCTGTTGTGTAAGAAGTGAATTTATTCACTTCTGTTGTATCCTTTGCTTGAAACGTTTCTGTGTATGGTTATTGTTTTTGTATTTTGTAAAACTACAAGTAGTTTGTTTTTACATATTTCGCCATTGGTTTATTGTTACAATATTGAAGATCGTTGTTAGTTTGGTTTGTTGTTACAATTTTGAAGCATGTTATGATTTTGGTTTGTTGCAATATTAAAGCATATGATTTTGGTCTGTTGCTACAATATTGATGTGTGTTGTTATTTTTGTAACTGCGTCATTTTATTTTTATATGGATGGGTTAAGTCATCGCACAACCCCCAACTTGGAGGACGAGAAACCCCATTTAGTTCTTGAGGTCATTACTTTGAAGTGATGTGAACAAGTGGGAGGAACTTGGGTGCCTCTTTGACACATGCCGGCAAGAACATTGTTCCTGACAGCTCCAAGTCGAACAGGTCAAAGAGAAAATCAGACTAAATGTGTTAGGCACGCATTTTTCTTTTGCCAACGGCACACGATGGATTGTTTGATAGGATCATCATCATTGCTATTCGGTGAGTAACCATGTCTGTTACCATCTATTTTTTATACATCAGATCTAAGCGGAAGTGCACGAACTCCGTAGTCATGGTGAGGGAAGTGCACGAACTCCGTAGTCATGGTGAGGGAAGTGCACGAACTCCGTAGTCATGGTGAGGGAAGTGCACGAACTCCGTAGTCATGGTGAGGGTCGCCGAGGTCATTTAAAATATTGTGACAATATTTTTGTAGGAATTTTATTTTAATCTTTCTAATGAACTTTGAACGGGCAGCGGCCTTCCAAACTGTTCTTTTCGATTTTGAACTGCCAAGGGTTCTTTTACGGACTCAGCCTGAGTACGGAACCTACGTTTCATCGTCCGTTTCCTATAGGACTAGGAAGTTGACCTCACCTACAATGAGACCTCTTACACAATATCTCAATTGTTCCACGAGGGAGCGAACTGAGTACCTTACATCTACGCCACAAAGACCTCCACGATGAATGATGTGATCAACATATTGTCAACTACCTTTATTTTCCAATGTTTTTCTTATACTCAATTGAGGCTGGCTTGATCTCACAGATATACGGTCTGTAAAAATACAATTCTCAGTGTGAAATTTGATCGTTAGTCCATACGACCACAAAGCAAGTGTACTACATACACACCACGCTATTGTTGCTCTCATTTCTTATTGTGTTCTATAAATAGTGTGTGTTCTGGTCTACATTTGTCTTTTCCAGAACGTGTCACAACCTTAGAACAATGTACACAGCAGCACTTGCCGGATTGTCTTGATTATGATTCTCATTATATACATATATATATTTAAAAAAAACCTATTATCGATGTTAGCCAGGATAGATTTACATTATGCATCTGAATGAAATTGTCAAGATGAATGAAGCATATTAGTTATAGCACAGAAGGTAGCTTAAATACAGACTACAAAAACACAAATACGAGACACACACACACAAATACGAGACACACACATGTGAGTCAACTACTATATTACATCTTTCTTCTTCAACGATCCAGAGGCACTTGAGTCTCCTGTCACTCAACAAAATGATATGTAGGGGGGTATCTGTATGTGTTTGTAAGTTCGTTTGTTCCTATAATGTGTTCCATTTATCTGGCCATGGAGAAAGAATGATCTTCCTGACATCATCCTGCGCTTGGAACATGAAGAGGTGGTGGGGAACGGTTTCAGGATGATGTGCACACAGCTGGCACTCGGGAGTATGTTGTGTTTGAATCCTGTTCATGTATTTATTAGGTGGTATGTGCTGGGTTCAGAGTCTAAAAATGGTGCTCTGATCTTTCCTTGTTATTGGTTACTAAACTGACGTCATTGCACTCCGGGCAGATCCATAGGTGTTCAGTCTCCTCCAATAGATGTCGAAGAGTATGCATACTGATGGTTCCCGTGACTAGCTGGTTAAACACACTCCTCACTCTGTCATTAGGAATCTAATTATACTTTTACAACGGGTAGTTCCAAACTGCTTAAATCGCTAGATCGATTCAACATCTATTTTATTGTCTTCATCCAACAGGCTCTTGACCGTAGTACTGACTATTAATTCTGATGTTGACACTTTTCCGTGCCATGAGGTCTAGTTAACCATAATTTATTTCTCGTTGTCCCGCCTCTCTGTGGTTTTCTGGTTGTCAATATGTGTTCTAAAACGTGACTGGGCCCGCAAGGGAAGCAAAGAATAGTACCATTGCAACATACGTTGCATGTCGTAAGAGGCGACTGATGTAGGTCCTAGGGATGCTACCCTAGTAAATAAAAAGCAGCGCAGAAATCGGCTGTGCTGGCCTACTTGTAGGCGCATAACTGGCACAACGTCCAATCGCTCTTTAGCTCAGATCACATACAAATCGCATAGAGTGGTTGACAAGTGGTCGATATGGAGCGTTTGAAGAAGAAAGAAAATCCTCTTACTGACCACATGTCCAGGATGATTACCTCTTTTTTTCTTTATACTTTTTTAAAATTGATAATAATTGGTATGATTGACGTGGCTTTGTTCAGCATATCAACATCAGACATTTGAGCAAAGCTGCTTGAGCGTATATTGTTATTTTAGAGCGTATATTGTCTCTGTGACTAAATGGTTAAGCCCTTACATTACGTATTGTCTATGTGACTAAATGGTTAAGCCCTTACATTACGTATTGTCTCTGTGACTAAATGGTTAAGCCCTTACATTACGTATTGTCTATGTGACTAAATGGTTAAGCCCTTACATTACGTATTGTCTCTGTGACTAAATGGTTAAGCCCTTACATTACGTATTGTCTCTGTGACTAAATGGTTAAGCCCTTACATTACGATCCGAAGGTCGTGGGTTCCAATCCGGACCGCGCCGTTCTGTTCACGAGTGCATTTTTTCCCCAGAGACCCTAGAATTGTTGCCGAAACTAGGAAGTTCATGCTTTGTGCAATACATTCGGTGGGTGGCGTGCAATTTCTACGGAGAGGTACCGAGCCCTATTGGGTAAAAACTCCTTTTATATTGTTATTTCGTTAGTTTGCTATGAATTCAGGCGTAGTCGTAGCGCATCTGGCTGATGTTTGCGTGAAGTCTTGCTTACTTTATTATCAGTGTCTTGAGAATTCCTTTTATGCGTAAGCTGGCCTCATAATTTTCGGACTTAAAAATAAGACACTTAGTTGTAAGTCGCTTCCATTCTCTGCAGCCAACAACCAATGGCCAATAACAGCAGCTAATGAGCGGACAAATCATAACGACGGAGATGAGGTGCCTTAGAAGAGCTGCAGGTATGACAATAAGAGACAAAATTAGAAATGAAGAAATCAGAAGACTGTATGAGAAACCAGTCATGCTATTCATAAACGAACAACAGATTAAATAGTTTGGACGCCTGACAATAATGCCCTGGTATCGTCTACCACGGAGAGCCACTCTGAACAAGTTAACGAGTACAGAGGATGACAACGTAAAAGATGGAGAGACGGCATGAAGAACAGTCTTAATAAAATGAATAACAGCTTGTAATGTGCATTAGAATAAGCAACACAAGTTCCCTGCCCCCACTAACTTATATAAAAAAAAGTCTTCTTCTTCTTTGCGTTCGTTCTTTACGACCAATTTTAATCACTTTTTCGGTTTCGTTTGCCGAGCTACTGAGTTAGTGCTTGAGCAACGCCGTGAGCTATGACTGTTACATGGAATGCTTTTTGCTGTGTGTCCACCGTGTGTTTGTTGTGTGTATTCAGAAAATGGCGGACAGCGGTTATGACGAACAAGCTCAATCTGCCGTATGCAGTTATATTGCGAGTGCAGAAAGCTGGATTTTGTCATGATTGATGTTCCCTTCGACAAGAATTCCAATTCAAGTGATGAACAGTTTTGTGTTGCTACATTAGTGACGGCCATATGCATTTTATGCGGAGCAGGTTTCTTATTGTGGCGGTACACGGCTGTTTCATTCTGGAATTAGTTCATACAAGAAACATTTCACAGTTGTTAGTATTTCGTGTGATTTTCATTGGCACAGGAACGGAGCAATTATGGGGTGACCCGTTGCAGTGAAGTTGGAACCGTACTTATGAACTATGAACTATTTAATCACTCTTTGTGATATGTTTGATCTTTGCCAAGAACGTGTATACGTTGCACATTGGTTTGGTAAGTCCCTAAACACATATACTTCTACACATTTAGGACACATGCATCCTATTTAATCCAAACCTCCTTTGTCGCCTCTTATGACATGCGTGGCAGGTAACAGTGGTTATATTCTTTACACCCCAAATTTGGGCCCCAGTAACCACTCGGGCGGCATATAAAGAAGTAAATGGTGGGAGAGAAGAAGATCCAATCTTTTCTAAAGCACATTTTCTCAAAACTTCTCTGACAATGAAAAAACTTAAAATTAAGTCAAATTTGTTGCTGTTCCAGGAATTGACAAAAGTCACGCGCGTTAGAAAAAAACTCGTGTCCACAGCCGCGTGGGCAATACTTGCTCCCAGGGACGGGGTTAATGTATCTATAGAAGTTTGGACCTGAGTCGGTGTCACGTGTAACCTATTCGTGACGAATACATAGTCTGGTCTGTCTTAAGACCTGCTCGGGTGGCGCTTCTTTTTATGGATCGGGTTATATGGGGTCAAAGTGCTTCTGAAAATAGTGAGCGATATAGCACGGTGGAAGCGGATTGTTAGGGGTACTTAAGATAATTATTGAAGGGATTTGGGTGGACCTAGCTTGTGAGGTTGGAAAGTGGCAAAGCCTGAAACTTGTCTAGGACACATCCTTGTAATATTAACTGAAGCTGTAAATAAATTGTTTAGATTATGGGCAGATTCATATTGCTAGACGATAGAGTAGACAGAATGTGTTCTATGACAGAGTGTAGATTATAGATAGAATCTATTAGATGACAGAGTGTAGATTATAGATAGAATCTATTAGATGACAGAGTGTAGATTATAGACAGAATCTATTAGATGACAAAGTGTAGATTATAGATAGAATCTATTAGATGACAGAGTGTAGATTATAGACAGAATTTATTAGATGACAGAGTGTAGATTATAGACATAATCTGTTAGATGACAGAGTGTAGATTATAGACATAATCTGTTAGATGACAGAGTGTAGATTATAGATATAATCTATTAGATGACAGAGTGTAGATTATAGATAGAATCTATTAGATGACAGAGTGTAGATTATAGACATAATCTGTTGGATAACAGAGTGTAGATTATAGATAGATAAGTCGAAAAAAGGGAATTTGTTATACATTTTAAAGTTAACCCCTATTTGTATTAACCACGATTCTAAAGATCGCTGGAAACAAATGCCCCTTGAACAGGACGAAGCTTTCAGGATACGAAACCACGACCTTCAATGATTGGTAATGACCTCTGAAGTCGGAGAAGGCACGCCTGTATGGCTGGAGACACTGATAATAAGGAAATCAGGCCTTCACACAAAAATTAATCAGAAGCGCCATACCAGGTGCCCTGACTAAGCTTGAATTCATATCGGACGAACGAAAGAAGAAAAAGAAGACTTTGTTGGTAAAAATGTTAAAGTAATTTTTATTGTAAAGGGAATTAACAACTGATTAAACATTTAACATAAGTTATATCCCTTGGACCGTACATTGTTCGATATTGTTACTACTGATGGAATTAAGATTTGAACGAAGATTTTCATTTCATATATATGACCCGCCCGAGTGGTTACCAGGCCCAAATTGGGTGTAAAGAATAGAACCACTGTTACCTGTCACGTATGTCGCAAGAGGCGACTAAGGAGGTTGGGCGTGGGGCTAGCTATCCAACACCGTAAAAAAATACTAGATGGCTACAGAACGGAGAATGAACCGAGTAAACGCTGAATGAAACCGGACACATCGCCGAAGGATAAGCACCAGAGCTCCAAATTGTGCGGAAGATGTGACGTAAAACACACCAATGCTAAAGCTGCATGAATCAGATTTCCACATGAATAGAATTTATGGTCAAATCTGGTACATCGGTCTGGGCGGTGATCGCGAGAGAGAGAGAGATATCATATGACCTGCTTGCTCTACGAAAATATGTTCATCTTTATCTAGATATTTTCACCGCGACACAACATTAGAAGCTTACAGTTTCGTTGATATGGCAGATTTAAGAGTTATTATTCTTGGATTCTCCGAAAGGAGTTAATTCTTATTTTTCATGTTTGTTGGCCTACACGCTCTGATATAACCAATAAAAGGTTCGCCTTAGGTTGAAAGGGCGTGCCTCGGCTTAAAGAGGCTTTAATCCCCTAATAAACAAACACACAAACAAACAATGCCAGATTGGTTGCAGAGGTTGTTGTGAACTGGTATTGCTATAGTGAATAATAGAGGCAACAATGAAGTATCAAGGAACTAGTTAATATAATGACGACAGAAAGTAACAACAAAATACATAATTCTGAATAACAAGAAAAAGAAGAAGAAGTTCTAGTCATCATCATCATCATCAAGTAGCTTGTTCCTTCCGGAACTTAGCTCCCATGACAGCAGTCCTGAAAAACTCTGTTCTGTGCAAGTTGACCGGCGTCAGCAGCAATCATTCTCAGATCGTCAACGACATCTTGCATCCATCGTCTTCTATGTTTTCCTCTCATTCTTCTTCTAGGCATCATTCCCTCCAAAAGTATCTTCTCTATGCACTCATGTCGTTTGTTGTGTCCGAAATATTTAATTGTCCTTGTTGTTATGCTGTTTAATAGACAACTCTTTAATATCAAGCTATTGCAGAATAGAATAATTTATTCTTTTCTTTCTCCATGATATTCTAAGTACTCTTCTGTAGCATGGGTATTCTAAGCCATTTATGATCTTCTCCGCTGCTTTCTAGTTATAGTCATTAAAAAAAAAACCAGATTCTATCAAAATGTATTTCTCGTATGACTTGGTCCCTCTCCGCAGAAATGATATCCCACTAGCTGGCAGTATTTACCTTGATCCCTCTCCGTAGAAATGATATCCCACTAGCTGTGATATCCCACTAGCTGTGATATCCCACTAGCTGTGATATCCCACTAGCTGGGAGTATTTACCTTGATCCCTCTCCGCAGAAATGATATCCCACTAGCTGTGATATCCCACTAGCTGTGATATCCCACTAGCTGTGATATCCCACTAGCTGTGATATCACACTAGCTGTGATATCCCACTAGCTGTGATATCCCACTAGCTGGCAGTATTTACCTTCGTAACTCCAGCAAAAATCCTAGGGTTCTCTATAAAAAATGAACTCGTGAGCCGAACAACGCAGTCCAGGTTCGAACTCATGATATTCGGAGCACACGGCAAACGGTTTGACCACTTTTCTACATAGTCACTCATGCAATTCCCTCTTCCTTAACGTGACCTCCGGTTTATACGATTCTTCTAACCTGGGGGTCTACATTGGGGACCCTAGACGGTGGAGTTCGTGCACTGCGGCTGAGATCTTCCTAAACAAGAAAGAAATCGGAGCACACATGGTTACTCACCAAAGTGCAATGATGATGATCCTATCGATCAATCAACCATGCCCACATACTATATACAACTACTTGATCGTAGCGATTTGAAGTAGTCTTCCAAGTTTGTAATTTTGTTGTCATTTTTCGCATATGCAGCTTTGTCTTTCGACACTTATATCAGCCCGTCTGCCCAGCGTGTTCGTTGCGCGTTGGACTACGGGTGACTATCCCTCTGTGTGTGCGGGTTCAATTCCGCGGGATGGCAGAAAAAGCCACAGATTCCCCAGATTTACGGTGTTCGTGGCACCGAACAGAAGGGTTACGATGTCCATGGCACCGAGCCGAAGAGCTGAAAAGCTCAAGTGCTTCTGGATCGGAAAAAAGACACTTATATCCACTGAGTCCATGGGTTCAAGTATCTGGGAACATTCCCAACATCAGAAAGAATATGTAAAACAGGGATTAGGAAGGTGTAGAATAGTTGCAACAAACATGATCAAAGATATTTTTATCAACGGAGAGAAAGTAGAAAATGTGAACAGTTTAGAATATCTTGGTTCACTGCTAACAACAGATGGAAATGGGATGAAGGAAATTAAAAGAAGAGCAAGCATGGCTGTACAAAAAATTAAACAACTCAAAACAGTATGGAACGGAAATGATAGGAAAACAAAGATCAGAACACTAAGAGCATGCATATTCCCAGTGGCAA
This sequence comes from Arion vulgaris, assembly GCA_020796225.1. NCBI lineage: Eukaryota > Metazoa > Mollusca > Gastropoda > Stylommatophora > Arionidae > Arion > Arion vulgaris. Next base: position 57,680,002 of record CM036760.1, read on the forward strand.
CGTATCGGTGTGAAGCATGGACATTTAACATGGCAGTGGAAAACATATAAGTGCTTTGTAATATAAGTGTTACATGAGAGTCCTCCGTATATCATGGACAGAGAAGAGAACAAATAGATCTATCCAGAAAGAACTCAAAATCAAAGAAAACTGGCTCATGCTACAGATAAGAAAGAGGATGTGATACTATACATACGTGTCTTTGTGCTAAAACGCCAATTTATTAAGTATCACCACAGCATCCCCTCGGTTTTCTCCAGATGTGAACTGATCCACTCTGACCACCTCAAAGTTGTAGGTTTCCGGACACTGCCTGGAATACTTCACTGATGAAAAAGATAGTGCCGCCGCTGAGAGTTGTACTAAAGTAAACATTGTTTCGAAGGCGTTGCCCTCGATGATAAACGTATAATTACAGAAAGTTTGAGAATAATATGTCCCTAAATAAATAATTGTTATCCCTCAAAAAAGAAATTTAGCGAAGGTCACTCACAAAATTTTCAGAATATTAACTCATTGTGTACTTAAACGTCCGCATGTTGCCAGGGCTTGCAATGGGAGCAAAAAAATAGTACCACTGGAACTATTAATATGGAACTATTAATACTCAGATCATATACAAATCTCAAAGAGTGTTTAATAAGTGGTCGATATGGAGCGTTCGAAGAAGAAAAAGGAGCATGTGATCTGAGCCTAAGAGCGACTGTACGTTGTGCCAGTTATGCGCTAGTAGGTCAGCACATCCGATTTCTGCGACGTTTTTATTTACTAGGGTAGCTACCCTGGTCACTACTTTAGACGCCTCATACGACATAACTTGTAGGTCACAGTGTTACTATTCTTTGCTCCCCTTGTGAGCCACATCAACACGCGGGCGACTGTCACTATTCTACGCTGGTTCACTTAACTATTCTACGACTATTCTACTCTGGTTCACTTAACGAGCGTATTTAAGCCTGGTTTATTATCAAAACTTGTTTATTTGCGCAATATTAACTTTTGGTAAGAAACACAATTTCTTATCAAATCTGACTCCCCGAACTGTTGTTTGAAACTATGTGTTAGGAAACTTGCAGTAGTTAGCAGCTAATTCGCGAAAACGAAGTAAATAATTACACACAAGATGGAAGAAACGTATGAAAATGTCCCCTCCTGTCAGGTCCTCTTATCTTGGACCGGGATCTGATTCCCCTTGTTGAGGTTTGACGAGGTCAACGTAATCTGTCTATTGGGACATAACATTCTCCAGAAAACAAGAGGGAGGTAGTTTTCTTACGAAGTCTTATCACTACTACCCGCAGAGAAGTTTCAAATATGTTCTGTAGTTAGATTGAGACTGAGTATTACAAGTCTGCGAACTCAACCTAATTTAATCATCTTTGAATGTTCTAAGCAAGTTTTCATATACAACAGGCTGTCCATGCTAGGCTACTTTCTAACTGAAGAAGTTATTTCATAGTTTGATAACATTTACAAAGGAATGTAAGAAAGTACTGGCATATGATAGAGACACCAAATAAAAGATTCTTGTATCTGTCTTTCACAATTTATTACGAATTTACTGAATTATTTTCCCACGCTTCATTCAAATCTTGGTTTTTGGAACAGAAAAACATTTTTTACTGAAAGAAAAGTAATGATTAGGGGAGATGTTGTGGTGGGGGAGGGGACAGGTTAGATGTACTTAACTCAGTATATACCATAAACCATTATAGTGGCATTCAAGCTTACGTCAATCATACCATTAGCTACTATAGTGATTTTCTCCATAGAGCTCATTCTTTTGTTTTGGACTAAACCTTTCAAATTTTAGTTGTAGCTAACAATTGTAAGATAAAGATTGATTTATACAGTATCGTTAATGATTTATATAACAAATAGTATAGTTAATGATATATATATATATATAGAGAGAGAGAAATAGTATAGTTAATGATATATAAATATATATATAGAAATAGTATAGTTAATGATATATAAATACATATATATAAATAGTATAGTTAATGATATATAAATATATATATATAGAAATAGTATAGTTAATGATATATAAATATATAAACAGTATTGTTAATAATATATATGAAGCAAGTTGAATGCATTTGAAAATAGATGTCTGCGAAAAATAATGAACATAAAATGGAACGAATTTAGAAGTGATGAAATCAGAGAAATGTCTTGTCAACAACTGAAATAACTGTTATAAGAAAGAGAAGATGGAGATATGTTGGACACACCTTGAGAAGAAATGATCAAAGAATATCAAAGCAGGCATTGAAGTGGGATACAAAGGGTTCAAGAAGGAGAGGACGACGTAAGAAGATCCTGAAACGAACTTGGCTGAGAGAGGCAAGAAATATCGGTTTCAGTTTCAGGGATTGAGGGAGTTGTCCAGGATAGAGTGATATAGAGAAATTGTTTGCAGGCCCTATGTAACGTGCGACTGTACGAGGGGAATAATTACTATTAATGATTTATATAAATAGTATAGTTAATGATATATATATATAGATGACGAAAGACACTGTTTATGAAGCGCACACAAAAGACCATTCTAGAAATCTCTTCATACCCTGAAGCTGTGAGGCAAATCAGGACTGGAGTAAAGAAAGACATGTCGAATAGAGAGGCTCGCTCCATGTATCTCCTTCTTCGACCTGACGCTGAAAGACAAAACAGGATTAGAGAATAGATAGGGGACTGCCTAGAGTAGTTGATAGTAGCTCGGCCTGCTAGCTGTGAGACGCCTCATAGCTCGGGTTCGAACCTACTGTCCGGCATTTGTTCGAGTCCCTGGTCTTACTCAGGACGATAACGTGAGTACCTCTGAAGTCGGAGAAAATCTGCCTCTATGGCGAAGGAATACTAATTACGAGTACATTGAGCACACGGCTGTCAGTGTAAAGTAATTTACAATGTGCACGCTGCTGCCATTGTAAGAAATTGGAAAAAACGGATTTTCACGCAAAAATCAGTTTCAGAGATGAAACTTCGTCTGAGTTGAAAGCGGATGAAAAAAAAAAAAAGAATAGATAGATAGAATAATATAAATAAACATATTAATGTGATCTAAAAGTTCTTAGAACATCTTGGACAGATAAAAGTTCTTAGAACATCTTGGACAGAGAAGAGGTCAAACAAAGTACCCTACAAGACCTGAATATCAAGTAGTATTGGCTCATTTTTTACCCCGATCCAGAAGCACGAGCTTTCCTCGGCTTGGTGCCATGGACATTGTAACCCTTCTGTTCGTTGCCATGAACACCGTAAATCTGGAGAACCTGTGGCTTTTTCTGCCAGCCCGCGGAATTGAACCCGAACTCACAGAGGGCTTGCCAGATCATCGTCCAACGCGCTACGAACACGCTGGGCAGGCGGGCCGCATTGGCTCATAAATAACATCATGTACCGGAAGATGAAATATCTTGGCCACATTAAACGCCGCAGTGGTCTGGAGAGAAAGGTAATGGAAGGCATGGTTCCTGGAAGACTAGGCAGGAGACGACCAAGACGAAAATGGCAGCAGGACATCAAAGAAACCTTGAATATGACGCTGGAAGAGACAGAAGAACCTGCAAGAGACAGAGAGATTTTCAGGTGGGCTGTGATGAATGCGATGTTCCGCAAGGGACATGCTACTACTTGAGATCTAAAAGGGCCTTTTTTTTTTTTTTTTTTCGTCCGCTTTCAACTCAGACGAAGTTCCATCTCTGAAACTGATTTTTGCGTGAAAATCTGTTTTTCCAATTTCTTACAATGGCAACTGCGTGCACATTGTAAATTACTTACACTGGCAGCCGTGTGCTCAATGTACTCGTAATTAGTATTCCCTCGCCATACAGGCAGATTTTCTCCGACTTCAGAGGTACTCACGTTATCGTCCTGAGTAAGACCAGGGACTCGAACAAATGCCGGACAGTAGGTTCGAACCCGAGCTATGAGGCGTCTCACAGCTAGCAGGCCGAGCTACTATCAACTACTCTAGGCAGTCCCCCTAAAAGGGCCGAAATGCGGAGAATTAGTTTCATTACACAGGGTTTTCCCATATATAGCTCAGTCCCTGTCGGCAGAAACAGCATGCCATCTATCACCTTCTTCTTATAAGAACGCTCCATATCCACCACTTGTTAACCACTATTTGTGATTTATGTGATCTGAGCCTAAGATCGGTTACATGTTGTGTCAGTTATGTACCCACAAGTAGGACAGCAGATCCGGTTTCTGCGATACTTTTTATTTACTACGGTAGCTTCACTAGACCTCAGTCGCCTCTTACGACATGCCTTGTAGGTCGCAGTGTTGCTATTATATGCTCCCCTTGAGCGCCCCGTCAACATACAGGTGATGCTGTCTACTAAGATTGTTAAGTTTGATTTCTTCTCTAACCTTTCCTATATTTTATCCATAATACTTCACTTCACTCAAAATGTGAAATGAATGCACTTCATAATCTAAGGGTTGAAAGGGCTACTGGACAATCTTAACATAATTTTAGTTCATGTTAATGCACAGGAACATATAAAAAGACTGTTAGCAACATATTTGTCAAATCAATCAATCAATCAATCAATCAATCAATCAATCGATCGATCGATCGATCGATCAATCAATCAATCGATCGATCAACAAATCAATTGATTATTCAATCGATCAACCAATCAATCAATCAATTGATCGATCAATCAATCAATGACAAATGTACATACTTGTAAAAACTGAAAATGAAAATCGTGGCATATTCTTTACGGAACATTCCCATCAACAACAGTGAACTAGTCGTCGATTTTCTGGGCACCACTTATATGTTCTGCAGTTTGCCCTTGCTTTCTTTCCGTTCGTAAAAATCCACGCCGAACAAGTTTGCTTTCAAACTGCCGGCAGCGAAGTTTGAACCAGGTACGCTTAGGTTGTAATAGATCACACTACTGCTTAATCTATAGACGCCCATATACTTGTAGCCATCTCAAAACATCCATTTTTTCTGCACCATTTGCGAATCATAAAACTCAGAAACCTGCAGATGTATTTATCCCTACAGTGCGCAGATCTTCACATCGTTCAATTATTGCTTATTAAAGCAAACTGCGAGATGACGCATAAAATTTAACGAGATAACGAGACCTCTTTACACGTTCCAAACGTGAGCTAAATTTTATTTCCGGGGGCGTTATACATGTTAAATAATATCTTTCATATCCACACGTGTAAACTCTGTCTGCCATATTGAAGAAGTTTTAATTGCTGATTTTGGAATAACACAATTTTGACAAGGGTGTTGATCCATCAGACCTTGCTAGTAATGCTTGAGTGGCACATGAAACTACTTTGGAGGTAATCGTTATGTTGCGTTTATCGCTTTCAACGATTACATCTTAAGTGGAGAACGATTACGGGAAGTTAGAAATAGGACTTTTTGATTGGTTACTGATATTCTATACTAAGAGTATGCATATTTCCAATGACAACATATGGGTGTGAAACATGGACATTTACAAGGCAGTGGTAAGGATATCTGTGCTTTTGAACATAAGTGTTACAGAAGAGTCCCCCGTATACCACGGACCGAGAAAAGACAAATATATCTATTTAGAAAGAACTCAAAATCAAAGAAAACTGGCTGATGCTACAAATAATAAGGAGAAAGTTGAAGTATTTTGGACATATATTCTTCTTCTTCTTCTTGCGTACGCCCGCTATGAATTCAGGTGTAGTCAAAGCGTCTGATATGGCGCATTTGTCTGATTTTTGCTTGAAGGCATGTTTTCCTTTTATCAATGTCCTCGCTATACAGGTGTGATTTTTCTGGTTTCAAAGGTAGATGGACATATATATATAAAAGACGAAGAACTCTTTCCTTTCTCTTCTTTTGTCCTTCTCTGTCTTTTTGCCGCTAGGTGTCGCAGGTTTAACTGATGATCGGTTTCCGAGATAATGCACACTCGGTCGCTTGATATGTTGTGTCCTTCTCTGTCTTTTTGCCGCAGGAGTGTCGCTGGTTTAACTGATGATCGGTTTCCGAGATAATGCACGCTCGGTCGCTTGATATGTTGTGGTGGAGTTTTAAGATGTCTGTAACTCCATCAACCCATCTTTTTATTGATCTGCCCCTTCCTCTTGATGATTCCATTTTCAGGTTGTACGCTCTTGCAACTGGTGTATTCAGGTTCATTATCACCAAGTGGCCAAACCATTTGAGTCTCTGTTTTTCAATAAATCTAATAGCAGGTGTTGTTCCGACTGTTCTTCTAATTTCCTCATTTCTTATATGGTCTCTTCTTGTTTTATTTACTGCTTTCCTCAAGCATCTCATTTCACATGTGGTAATTTTCCTTTCTTGTTCTTTTGTCAGTGCCCTTGTTTGGCATTGGTAGCACAGTGTTGGTATAAAGATTGCATTTATAATCTGTCTTTTAGTCTCTACTGGAATTGCTAGGTGTTTCAAGATTGGGGTAAGCTGGTATGTAATGTTGTTGGCGTGGGGGTAAGTTGGTATGTAATGTTGTTGTGACGAAAAACTGAAGACGACTATTATGGAAGGATTTTCAGGAAAAGAGGCGAAGAGGAAAACAAGATGGATTCATGATGTAACTGATGATTTGAGTATAACGGCTGCAGAGGCGGGACATCTGGCCTATCTGACATTCCGAATGAGAGTTAGGGTGGTAAAGTTCTGCTCAGGAGAAGTTACTTGATGATGATGAATACAGTGGAAGAAACAGGGGCAGAATTCGTTCAATCTATGTGTATGAACTTTGGAATATTACTAGATAACTGCAAGGAATCCCCTGTTTTCCGTGCAACACCTGTCTGGTCGTGTTACACAGGACGGCGGTTAATTGAGTCTCCGGTTGAAAGGCTTGTTAGGTATCAGGTTACCTGGCTTACAGCTTTGTGTAGGTTTCTATTTCCTGCATGGACATCTCTGATATTTTCACAGATTCTCATTCGAATATGAGTTACTATCCGCTAAAGCTTTTTACTGCAGCGTGGTTGATCTTCGCTTTGCCTGTGAAACGTTTGTCATGCTTTAAGAAAAAAAGAAGTAATCTTAATCTTATCAAATATTAATTATAAATTTGATATTACTATTAGAACCAACTTTACAGCATCACAGACACGGTCTACTTTAGACGCATAACTGGCACAACGTACAATCGCTCTTAGGCTCAATCACATACAAATCACAAAAAGTGGTTAACAAGTGGTTGACATGGAGCGGAAGAAGAAGATTTAATATTTTCAAAAAAGTAATTTCTTCCTATCTTTCTCTTCTAATACGATGTACTTGAACAATTTATCTTTCTCTTCTAATACGATGTACTTGAACAACTTCTTCCTACTCTTCTAATACGATGTACTTGAACAACTTCTCCTTCTTCTTCTAATACGATGTACTTGAACAACTTCTTCCTATCTTCCTCTTCTAATACGATGTACTTGAACAACTTCTTCCTATCTTCCTCTTCTAATACGATGTACTTGAACAATTCTTCCTATCTTCTCTTCTAATACGATGTACTTGAACAATTCTTCCCATCTTCTCTTCTAATACGATGTACTTGAACAATTTCTTCCTATCTTTCTCTTCTAATACGATGTACTTGAACAACTTCTTCCTATCTTCCTCTTCTAATACGATGTACTTGAACAACTTCTTCCTATCTTTCTCTTCTAATACGATGTACTTGAACAACTTCTTCCTATCTTCTCTTCTAATACGATGTACTTGAACAATTCTTCCTATCTTCTCTTCTAATACGATGTATTGAACAATTCTTCCTATCTTCCTTCTAAACGATGTACTTGAACAACTTCTTCCTATCTTTCTCTTCTAATACGATGTACTTGAACAACTTCTTCCTATCTTCTCTTCTAATACGATGTACTTGAACAATTCTTCCTATCTTTCTCTTCTAATACGATGTACTTGAACAACTTCTTCCTATCTTTCTTCTAATACGATGTATGAACAACCTTCCTATCTTCTCTTCTAATACGATGTACTTGAACAATTTCTACACAATTAAATATTTTTTACAACCGTTTGACGAATAATAATTAAAGGAACAAAAGGCGAAGTATAGACACACGAGAAAACCGAAGAGTGTATAGCAAAAGAGCCTTCATGGAACCAGCAAGGAAGAAAGAAATGGTAGCCTAAATATACATGAAGAAGAGATTTAGGCAGAGATTACGATATGCAGAAGAACGGAAGGAGCCTAATAAAGCTAAATATATGAAGCTTTGGTTTGAGTTATTTACGAGTCTATGCCCTAATCTGGGTTTAAAAGCACAACAGAGAGACAGCACAGACAGAAGAGAGAGAGAGAGAGGAGAGATAGAGGAGAGAGAAAAAGGAAGAGGAGACTTTGGATTCTTCGAAAGGAGTCAATTTTTATTTTTCATGTTTGCTGGCCTACACGCTGTGATATAACCAAAACAATATTCGTCCTTAGGTTGAAAGCGGCGTGCCTCAGCTTAGAGATTCTTCAATCTCCTACGTAACAAACCAACACGAGAGATAGAGAAAATGATAATGGTCCCATCAAGCAATCTGTCATTCAAGTAATCGGTAGGTCAATTACGCCCGTGGGGTGTCGTGGCTCGCAAGGGGAGCAAAGAATAGTACCACTTCGACCTACAAGACATGTCGTAAGAGGCGACTGATGTAGGACCTAGGGAGGCTACCCTAGTAAATAAAAATCGTCGCAGAAAACGGATGTGCTGACCTACTTGTAGGCGCATAGCTGGCACAACGTACAATCGCTCTTTGGCTCAGATCACATACAAATCACACAGAGCGATTAACAGGTGGTCGATATGGAAATTTCGAAGAAGATCGATCAAATTAATACTCTGTGGTTCATGGCACCGCAGTTTCTAGTAATGGCATAAGTGCCCTTAGCATTTCTCTACACAGATAGTTCATCCCCCACAAGCTGAACCTATCCAGATGCTGTAATCAAAAAACGTTGTTGTCACATCATTGGGAAAATTAACAGAAATAGGTAACTTAATCCTAGAACGATGACAGCTCACGATGTTGATTGTATTTCTTGCACTCCCAAACTTTTTTAATAGGCAAATGAATATGAACCATAATGACTATCATCTGTAGGGTTGAATTCTATGTGGATTCTTTAACTGTTTTCTCTTACGTTTGCAAGCCCGAGATCTTCCGACACGTTCTTCGTTCAGATAAAAGGGCCCGAGAGTATAGTGTTTCATCATTTGCTGGAAACGGAGTTTTTTCCCCCTGCTCAATCTCCTGACGGTAGAGGTAGGAAAACGCTACCAGCTGTGAGCGAATACCGATAACGAGGCAGGACAGCTGCGCGTGATTTTATTGCAAGAAACTAGCGTGAAAAAGGTGGAAGAAAATCCAACAAATTTTTTGTTTCCGTTTTTCTTTTTCTTCCTTAAATCCACAGTGTTAAGTCTAACCTGGTTATGTAGATAGTCTAGGCCGATATACTCTTATATCGAAACGAGGAAATAAAGAAGGAAGTTAAGTGAAGAAATAAAATGAGAGAGAGAGAGAAAGAAAGAGAGAAAGAAAGAAAGAGAGAAAGAGTGAGAAAGAGAGAGGGAGAAAGAGACAATATATTAGTCATATTTTGTTTATTGTTGTACCATAGTTGACGGATTTTTAATTCAATAAAAAAGAAAAGAGTTCCATTCCCACCAAGGTTGATTCTTTAGTATACATTAATAAAAGTGGGTATCAGTACTTTCAGAGTTTGATGAAAGTTAAGAATAGTAGTAGACATGGTGAACATGTGTAGGAAATTAATTTTTCTGGATGATTTTTGTGCAGGCAGCGACTTTTCAGCCTATTTTATCAATTTTCAGCTGCAAGTGTTCTTTACTTGTTCAGTCTAAACACCCAACAAACGTTTTATCGTCCGTTCCGTGAAGGACTAAACTCGATCTCGCATCATTGGAGACCATATCACTGAACAATTAGTATGATAGCTCTACGTGGAACCAGATCAAAACACTTTTGGAACTGAAGCTAACACCTTTCTTCGTATCACGGAGACATCCATCAGCCCACCCTGTCGTTAGATGTTACCATGCACAAAGAAAACATATGTTCTTGTTTGTCCATAAACCTTTCAACTATTGTCTTTGACGAGATTCTAGACTGTGATGACATAACAAGTGGCAACAGACCGTGGATAAGAACATGGCAGGAACTCATAATAAATCAGGCTGGGAGGAAAAGTTCTGGTAGTCAGGGTACAATGCGGAAGACATAATCAGAGTGGTATGTGGAGTGTCTGGACGAGGAATTCAGCGAGGCTCCCATGCGGAAAGACAGGGTTCAATACACGGTAAGGCTAAGATTTTTCTCTCCAGGACGTGCACTAAGCCATGCGACCATTACATACAGTCGTCCCCCTGTCCTACACCGCACTAGCCATGGGACCATTAAATTCTACAGTCACGTCCCCCCTGTCCTACACCGCACTAGCCATGAGACCATTAAATTCTACAGTCACGTCCCCTCTGTCCTACACCGCACTAGCCATGAGACCATTAAATTCTACAGTCACGTCCCCTCTGTCCTACACCGCACTAGCCATGAGACCATTAAATTCTACAGTCACGTCCCCTCTGTCCTACACCGCACTAGCCATGAGACCATTAAATTCTACAGTCACGTCCCCCTGTCCTACACCGCACTAGCCATGGACCATTACATTCACATCACGTCCCCTGTCCTACACGCACTAGCCATGGACCATTAAATTCTCAGTCACGTCCCCTGTCCTCACACAAAAACGGTATTACAGACAGTAACTACTAGATTGGAATCCGGAAGGGAAGCGGAAAACCGGACGTCCCAAACAAAGCCTGGAAACGGGTGGAGTCTTACTGTTAGTATTATGTTTTAGTTAATTTAGTTTTTTGTGTCAGTTTTTTTGTTCTTGATAAAGGTCTAAGCACCGAAACGTTGAGTGTTTTTTTTCATATCTTATAATTAATTTTCCTTCTTGAATCTATCCTGTTTGCTCTATCCTATGTAAACTGAAAGTTGTCAGAATTTTGACTCATATACGCCGACCTGTGAAACATGAGTGTGTAGAAACATGCTGAGTTGATGAAGAAGCAGTGACGTGGTAGTGGAGAACAAGTGCTGAGTGTGGTAGTGGAGACAAGTGCTGAGTGTGGTAGTGAGAACAAGTGCTGACTGTGGTGGAGACAAGTGTGACTGTGTAGGGAGAACAAGTGCTGAGTGTGGTAGTGGAGAACAAGTGCTGACTGTGGTAGTGGAGAACAAGTGCTGACTGTGGTAGTGGAGAACAAGTGCTGACTGTGGTAGTGGAGAACAAGTGCTGACTGTTGTAGTGGAGAACAAGTGCTGACTGTGGTAGTGGAGAACAAGTGCTGACTGTGGTAGTGGGAACAAGTGCTGACTGTGGTAGTGGAGAACAAGTCTGACTGTGGTAGTGGAGAACGAAGATGCTGACTGTGGTAGTGGAGAACAAGTGCTGACTGTGGTAGTGGAGAACAAGTGCTGACTGTGGTAGTGGAGAACAAGTGCTGAGCTGTGGTAGTGGAGAACAAGTGCTGACTGTGAGTAAAGTGCTGCGAGTGAAACAAGTCTGACTGTGGTAGTGGAGAACAAGTGCTGACTGTGGTAGTGGAGAACAAGTGCTGAGTGTGGTAGTGGAGAACAAGTGCTGACTGTGGTAGTTGAGAACAAGTGCTGACTGTGGTAGTGGAGAACAAGTGCTGAGTGTGGTAGTTGAGAACAAGTGCTGACTGTGGTAGTGGAGAACAAGTGCTGACTGTGGTAGTGGAGAACAAGTGCTGAGTGTGGTGTGGAGAACAAGTGCGAGGTATGCTAGAAACTGTGTATGGTAGAATCAAGTGCTGAGTGTAAGTAGTGGGAGAACAAGTGCTGACTGTGGTAGTGGAGAACAAGGTGCTGACTGATGTAGTGGAGAACAAGTGCTGACTGTGGATGGAGAACAAAGTGCTGACTGTGTGTGAGAATAAGTGCTGACTGTGGTAGTGGAGAAAAGTCGCTATGTGGTAGTGGAGAACAAGTGCTGAGTGTGGTAGTGGAGAACAAGTGCTGACTTAGTAGTGGCAACAAGTGCTGACTGTGGTAGTGGAGAACAAGTACTGACTGTGGTAGTGGAGAACAAGTGCTGACTATGGTAGTGAGAACAAGTGCTGAGTGTGGTAGTGGAGAACAAGTCTGATGTGGTAGTGGAGAACAAGTGCTGACTGTGGTAGTTGAGACAAGTGCTGAGTGTGGTAGTGGAGAACAAGTGCTGATGTGTAGTGGAGACAAGTGCTGACTGTGTAGTTGAGAACAAGTACTGATGTGGTAGTGAGAACAAGTGCTGACTGTGGTAGTGGAGAACAAGTGCTGAGTGTGGTAGTGAAAACAAGTACTGACTGTGGTAGTTGAGAAACAAGTGCTGACTGTGGTATGAGAACAAGTGCTGAGTGTGGTGTGGAAACAAGTGCTGACTGTGGTAGTTGAGAACAAGTGCTGACTCGTGGTATGGAGACAAGTGCTGAGTGTGGTAGTGGAAAACGAATGGTGCTGACTGTGTAGTGAGAACAAGTGCTGATGGGTAAGTGGAGAACAAGTGCTGAGTGTGGTAGTGGAGAACAAGTGCTGACTGTGGTAGTTGAGAACAAGTGCTGATGTGGTAGTGGAGAACAATGTGACTGTAGGTAGTGAGAACAAGTGACTGATGTGGTAGTGGAGAACAAGTGCTGACATTGTAGTAGAGAACAAGTGCTGATCGTGGTAGTAGGAGAACAATGTCTGATGTGGTGTGAAAAAAGTGCTGTACTGTGGTAGAGAACAAGTGCTGAGTGTGGTAACAGTGGAGAACAAGTTAGTGTGGTATGGAGAACAAGTGCTGATGTGTAGTTGAGAACAAGTCTGACTGTGGTAGTGGAGAACATAAGTGCTGACTGTAGTAGTGGAGAACAGAGTGCTGATGTGTAGTGGAGAACAAGTGCTGAGTGTGGTAGAAATGGATGTTTAATCAAGTGCTGAGGCTCAATGCTTCACGAGAACAGAGAGAAAACGTATGCTCATTTATAGACAGTAGCTATAATGTCATTTGTCAAATAGGAATTAATAAATGTATTGTTAATTTATTGGGTCTTTTCAAATATTGATATACTGTCCTAGACATGCGGTGTTTGTGGAATTGCAGGGACGGTTTGCATCAACAGCATTGATTGTCAAGGGAGTTGAAGATGGATACGGTAGATGTTCTTCAGTCTCTTCACAACTACCTGTTGGATGAGGACACTAAATTAGATGTTGATTCGATCCAGCAATTTAAGGAGTTTAGAGTTATCTGTTGTACAAGTAGAACTGGATGCCTGAAGGGAAGAGTGAGGAATATGTTTAACCAGCGAGCCACCTGAACCATCAACAAGTATACACTTCGAAATCTATTGGTGGAGACAGAGCACCTATTGGTCCGCCCGGAGCTCAATGACGTCCGTTCAGTAACCAATAACTAAATAACTTTGCAAGTATTTGCAATAAACCCCCAGTCCCATACCCGAAATTGATAAAACATAAGTTCGTTCAGTTTAAATAATACACATAAACATGAGCCGATATGCTGACCGGCTCTGCCACGATATCGGGGAGGGGGTCGACCTGTGGATAGATTTGACACCCTGCACGCCCTCATGGGGTGTGGCCCCAGAAGAACTTTCATCTAGGCCAATCCACATCAACTGCTAGATTTCAAGAACTTTTATTGAAGATTTGAGCGGTCAGAATAGAACAAGACATCAGGCGTATGCGTAAACTCATCAATCAACGTCAAACTGGTACGGGTTGTCGCTGGACAATGTTGGAGGAGATATTGCGAAGGAGATCAAAGGAGCTATATGCATGTCCGAAATATTCTTCTTCTTTGCGTTCGTTCTTTACGATCAATTTTAATTACTCTTTGTGATAAGTTTGATCCTTGCCAAGAACGGTGTATACGTTGCACATTGGTTTGGTAGGACCTTAAACACATAAACTTTTACACGTTTAGGACACATGCATCCGATTTCACCCAAACCTCCTTAGTCACCTCTTACGACATGCGTGGCAGGTAACAGTGTTCTATTCTTTACACCCCAAATTTGGGCCCGTAACCACTCAGGCGCTCATGTCGAAATGAAATGAAGATATTCTAAACGGAAGCTAAAACATAAATACAATTAAAATATTTTATAGTTTGTCAAACTAATAACACATGAATGAATGAGCTTAATAAATTTGTCAACTGATTTTGCAAATGTTAAACAGTTTTAAATATTTTAAAAGGTTTTTTTATTCCTCTCGTATCATTATACGTTACATAAGATCTGCAAGCAATTTCTCACTATCGCTCTAAAAAAAAATATAAAGCCTAGTATTGACTTCATTGCACGGATTTACCCATATTGCTCAGGTCCTCTCCGCAAAAATAGCACGCCATCTGCCGAGAGTATTGCACAAAACATGAACTCCGTAGCGCCGACAACAATACTAGAGATCTCTGAAAAAATGCACTCGTGGACAGAACGGTAAGGTTCGGATTCGAACCCACGCCTTCGGATAGTAAGGCAAGGGCTTAATCTTTTAGCTTCAGAGATCTACATTACCGCTCTCCTGTGTAATTTGTTCAGTCTCCTCGATGCAACTGAGTCCAATATTTCTTTCACCTCGCTGTAAACTTTGTTCCACTGTTTCCCTATGTTGTCCTTTATTTCTTGAACAGTTATTCAAAGCCTGCTGCCTTGCAGGTCGGCTGGAGACAGCCAAAGGCTGACGGAGATCGAACCCAGTAAACGCTGGCTGAAACCGGAAACATCGCCGAAGAATAAGTACAAGAGCTCCAAATGGGGCTGAAGATGTGTCGAAACACACCAATGCTAAGGTTTCATGAATCAGATTTCCACATGAATGTGAGTTATAGGCAGGTTTGGTACATCAGTCTAAGTGGTGATCGCGAGAGAGAGAGAGAGAGAGAAAACAATTAGACTCTCACTTCAATGCATGTTTTGTGACTTTCATAATTTGTCCCAGATTATGTTCAACATATCTTTAATTTGTCTTTTCTATAACAGTTATTAATATAGTTCGTTCCAAAATTCATGAACACACTAAGGTTTAATTTCTACAAAATCTACCGGATGGATAACAGTAATTTTGTGCAGACAAGTCTTAAAAACATCACAACATTACGAGTTCATGTTTAATTACTTGGTAGGTATCTTAGTTAATGCAAAACAACGTTTTTTGTTATATAATTTTGCATACGCGTAACAAAATGATCATCAAAGTTTAAAATTTACAGTAATACACAAAATGGAGGCGAATGTTTGTAAAGGCATATCCCTTTTACATATTATAAAAAGCAATGTGACATAGTGAACAAATGATACCTTCCACTTCTATCAATGAAAATAAATGTTGTGTGCATACTCAAATGACAGTCGTTTGGATACATTGTGAACTGATTAATTCTACGTGATTCCCGATTTTCGCTTGCACTGAATTGCACGTGGAGCACGCATATGTGAAATTATAGAAAAACTTGACTATCGTACTGTTAAACTTCTACATCTATACCAAATCAGCATCGCTGTTATTTTACTAATAACATATAAGTAAAATATTACAGCACTAAAGGTTTAGGTGAGCAAAAAATCTTTACGGCAATCGCCAATGTTATCTGTAGAAAAATGTAAAAATCAATAATTTCTGTCAAGTGGATGATTTTATATCGATCGGTAAAGGTATTCACGAATTTTTGAACGAACTATAATGGTTGATCAGACATTTTTCTGATTTCATCACCTTGCCTTAACTTGTCCCATTTTATGTTCATTATGCTTTGCATGCATCTATTTTCAAATGCATTTAACTTACTTCATATTTTGTTATTCATTTTATGAATCCAACTTAATTTCTATATCTTTAGTTATTTCCCATCTCTCGTCGGAATTTAGTTTTAACTATACAATATACACAAAAACTCAAACATAATTATGCAACATAATTTCAGTTAAGAAACAAATATAATCTTACAGAATGCTTAAATGGTATTAAATGGGATCATACATTTGAACTTCTTCTTTGCGTTCGTTCTTTACGATCAATTTTAATCACTCATTGTGATAGGGTTTGATCTTTGCCAAGAACGTGTATACGTTGCACATTGGTTTGGTAAGCCCCTAAACGCATAGAGTTATACACGCTTAGGACATGTGCATCCGATTTCAACCAAACCTCCTTAGTCGCCTCTTACGACATTCGTGGCAGGTAGCAGTGGTTATATTCTTTACACCCCAAATTGGGGCCCCGGTAAAAACTAGGGCGACATTTGAACTGCTCTGATATGTGCTAATTAAACAGTATCATACATTTGAACTGTTCTGATATGTCCTAATTAAACATCTGTATATTGAGAGTCTCTGTGGTGTAGAAGCTCACCTCTCGTCCCAAAGGTACTCGGTTCGCTCCAAAATCCCTGATTTGTGTAGGTTAGATCGATTGCCTAGTCCTATCGGAGACGGACGATAAAACGTTCGTCCTGTGTTCAATTTCAGCACGTAAAAGAACAATTTGTCGGTTGAAAATTGAGAAGAGTAGGCTGTAAATTCGCTGCCAGTGACAAAATTCATTAGAAAGCTTCATTAAATAAAAAATTTCTACAAATAATTTTCATTCTCTTCTAATTTATATCGGGGAGGGGGCGTAACCCGGTGCTACGAAGTTCACTCACTGTAGCTGAAATCTTTCTTTGTAAGAAAGAGATCGGAGCACACATGGTCTCTCACCGAAGTGCAATGATGATTGTCCTATTAATCAATCACTGAAACATCTATTAGAAAATTCAGTAATTCCTGTGAAGAATATGTTGATTTCTCACCTTTTCATCTAAACTGTTTTCATTTTCGCCCGAGTGTTGCTGGGACCCACAAGAGGAGCAAAGAATAGTAACACTGCGACCAACAATGCATGTCGAAAGAGGCGACATAGCCAGTCTACCCAGCGTGTTCGTAGCGCGTTGGACTATGGGTGACTATCCCTCTGTGTGTGTGGGTTCAATTCCGCGGGATGGCAGAAAAGCCACAGATTCCCCAGATTTACGGTGTTCGTGGCACCGAACCGAAGGGTTACGATGTCCATTGCACCGAGCCGAAGAGCTGAAAAGCTCAAGTGCTTCTGGATCGAAAAAAAAGAAAAAAAAGAGGCGACTTAGAAAGGGGCATGAGAAGTTACCCTAGTAAATAAAAAGCGTCGCATAAATCGGATATGCTGGCATACTTATAGTCGCATAACTGGCACAACGCACAGTCGCTCTTAGGCTCAGATAGATACAAATTACAAAGAGTAGTTTAACAAGTGGTGGATGTGGAGCACTCGAAGAAGAAGCAGAAAAAAGAAGACGTTGGAATTCTTGATGTTAAGATAAGAATAAATAAGAAATACTGCAGTTAAATTATTTATCAAATAAGAAAACAGAAAGTTAAGTAGCTTTATATCATCATCAAATAGCTTGTCCTGAGCAGAACTTTGCCACTCCAACAGTCCTCCATAATTTCTCTCTCTCATAGACCAGATGTCCTGCCTCTGCAGCCGTCATGTTCAAACCATCAGTTACATCCTGAATCCATCTTCTCCGTGGTCTTCCTCTTCTTCTCTTTGCCGTATGCCTCCTTCCATGATGGTCTTCTCCAGCCCTTCATGTCTTTTTATATGTCCAAAATATCTCAATTTTCTCTTTCTTATTTGCAGCATCAGCAAGTTTTCTTTGATTTTGAGTTCTTTCTGGATAGATCTATTTGTTCTCTTCTCTATCCAAGATATACGTACACTAAGCTTTACATATACTGTACAATAACAAATTAAACTACATTCTCTACCAAAAAGCAATTATCAAGTAAAGAATACAAAACATATTACTGACCCAAAACGAAAGCAATATACGGGCGTAGTTTTTTAAAAATTGTACACTATTTTAAGTCCTTCTTTGCAATCGCTATTTTGATAATTATAACGTTAGAGGCGTTCTTATGATGAACGTTGTCTAGAGCTCATATCTGGTGCTATGTAGTTTTGAATGTAGTGTTGAGTTGTAGGGCCAGCATTCCTTTCTAGGAAGGACATACAAGGGACAGTCTTGCAGGACATGTTTTGTGGTTTGATCAGTGGTGTCACAAGGACACAGAGGGGATGGGGACAATTGTAGCATGTGTAGGTGTTTGCTCAATCTGTTATATCTTATCCTGAGTCGGAAGATTATAGTCTGTCATTCTTAGTCCTTAATGTGGCTTGTGTAATTTGCTTGATAAAGGTATATTAATCGAAACGTCGACTCAGTATGTTGTACTGATATAAAATATGTTTCCACCTGCAACGGCTCTCACTCAAGTCGACTCAGCCTCAATTAGATACAAGGAAAAGCACTGGGAAGTAAATGTGTGTAGCGTAGGGTCACATTATCCTTCGTGTCCCGACGGTCAATGAAAAATACAGGCATAAAACCGTATTACCTAATAAGCAGAATGCTGGGAGTATCAAGAAGAGACCGGTTTGGAAATGAAGACATCAGAAAAAAGTTGCTACAACATCAGTACTGAACTTCATCAAGAAACAACAAATTAAATTGTTCGGCCACATAAGCAGATTACCAACAGACAGTGCGCATCAAAGAGCAATATCGATGTCATCAATACGGTACGGTCTGAGTTATGTGACATGGGCGACTCCCAGAGACACTGGAACAAGTGCGAGAATTAAGAGTAAAGTTTGGACATACCAGACAGTGTAGTCTTCATGGTAGAGAGAGAAAATATACTAATCAACTTCTCATGGGTACGGTGAGCAAGTGGACTTTGGAATGGCTGCTGCAGCGGAGGACAAAGCACGCACGAGAGTGCCCAATGTGACATGACGTCGATCGTATAACATAACCGCCTGAGTGGTTACCGGAACCCAAATTTGGGGTGTAAAGAATAGAACCACTGTTACCTGCCACGCTTGTCGTAAGAGGCGATTGAGGAGGTTTGGCTGAAATCGGATGCATGTGTCCTAAACATGTAGAAGTCTATTGTGTTTAGGGGCCTACCAAACCAATGTGCAACGTATACACGTTCTTGGCAAAATCAAACATATCACAAAAAGTGATTAAAATTGGTCGTAAAGAACGAACGCAAAGTAGAAGAAGAGTATAAATAACATAACATAACATAACATAACATAACATAACATAACATAACAACTAACATAAATAACAAAATACTAACATTGTAGTAAATTCTGTTGTGTAAGTTTGAGCAAATCACCCATCGTGTGTGGTTCGTTAAAGAAAAATACAGGCAGAACCCCATATTCCTCCAATACGCCATGTGGAATTTTATACTCTACATTTAGAAAACTACAACTACCATAGTCGCCAGCCATCTCTATTTTCGCTACCTGAACAACAGCAATCAACATCAATCTTCACTACTATCGTTTGTCACCCTCAAATTTGCCAAAACCCTTACCATCTTTCGCGACGCCGTCACCAGAGTCCTGGCCTTTTCTTCTACCACCCTAGGAGTCTGGGGTTTCCCTTCCTACTCATGTTTCCACAGTCCGCCAATCAGTCAGCCCCCATTTGTCGAGCTGGCTGATCGTTCATAAAGTTAAGGTTTGCTCTCATGTCCAAATGACGTTTACATTTCAACAATCTAATGAATGTAGATGTGGCGTCTTTTGTTGATTTGGTGATCTTAATGTACCGTGGAGATATATATATATATATATATTCTAATTCTTCTTCTTCGAGCGTTCCAAACCGACCACTTGTCAACCACTCAGTGTGATGTGGAATTTGTATGTGATCTGAATCTAAGAGCGATTGCACGTTGTGCCAGTTATGCGCTACAAGTAGGCCAGCACATCCGATTTTTGCGATGTTATTTATTTACCAGGGTATCTTTCCTAGGTCCTACATCAATCGCCTCTTACGACATGCCTTGTAGGCCACAGTGGTACTATTCTTTGCTACCAATGTAAGCCCCGGCACTACATGGGCGATATGTACAATATATATATATAGAGTCATCAACTGGTATCTGCTCAGAATAGAGGGACTGAGATGGTATGATAGCGTTACAAATGAGAAACTTATAGAGAGAATGAGACAGATTCCAGTGAACCAAGAGATGGTATGATAGGGTCACAAATGAGAAACTTATAGAGAGAATGAGACAGATTCCAGTGAACCAAGAGATGGTATGATAGGGTCACAAATGAGAAACTTATAGAGAGAATGAGACAGATTCCAGTGAACCAAGAGATGGTATGATAGGTACAAATGAGAAACTTATAGAGAGAACGAGACAGATTCCAGTGAACCAAGAGATGGTATGATAGGGTCACAAATGAGAAACTTATAGAGAGAACGAGACAGATTCCAGTGAACCAAGAGATGGTATGATAGGGTCACAAATGAGAAACTTATAGAGAGAATGAGACAGATTCCAGTGAACCAAGAGATGGTATGATAGGGTCACAAATGAGAAACTTATAGAGAGAATGAGACAGATTCCAGTGAACCAAGAGATGGTATGATAGGGTCACAAATGAGAAACTTATAGAGAGAATGAGACAGATTCCAGTGAACCAAGAGATGGTATGATAGGGTCACAAATGAGAAACTTATAGAGAGAATGAGACAGATTCCAGTGAACCAAGAGATGGTATGATAGGGTCACAAATGAGAAACTTATAGAGAGAATGAGACAGATTCCAGTGAACCAAGAGATGGTATGATAGCGTCACAAATGAGAAACTTATAGAGAGAATGAGACAGATTCCAGTGAACCAAGAGATGGTATGATAGCGTCACAAATTAGAAACTTATAGAGAGAATGAGACAGATTCCAGTGAACCAAGAGGTTAAAAAAGTCGTTGAAGCTAGATAGGACACACTTTAAGAAAATCAAAGGGAAATATAACAAGAAGGATCCTTTCCTGGAACCTACAGGGACAGTGTAAGAAAGGGAGATCTAGAAATATACGGATACCGGATTTGGAGACAGAGATCAACAATATAAAAAGAATAACTGAAGGAAGTTGCAGGAGATAGGTAGAGAGATATAAAGACTTGGCATGAGTTGGTTGTGGATCTATGTCACAATACGGTTTAAAAGGCATTTATATATATGGGGGCTTCTGTGAAGAAGTGATAAAGTGCTCGTCCCTTGTTCTAAAGGAACTTGGTTCGTTCCCGCATATAGGCAGCGATCGGAATGCATTGACTGGAATCGGTGAGACCAAGTTCCTAGTCCTATCAGAGACAGACGATAGAATGAAGTGAGACGGACCAGTTAAATGTTGAGAAAGTAAAAAATCTATCGTCACAGTTGGATATTAAGAAGAGAGGTGGCTGTAATGCTCTACCCGGCATAATTCATTTCATAACATTAGAATTAAATTCTTTCATACATTTTCACTAACTTCAACATCCGTGTGTTCCCAGGCCCCACAATGGGAGCAAAGAATAGTACCACTGCGACCTACACAGCATATCGTAAGAGGCGACTGAGGTTGGGGACTAGGAAGCTACCCTAGTAAATAAAAAGCATCGCAGAAATTGGATGTGCTGACCTACTTGTATGCGCATAACTAGCACAACGTACAATTGCTCTTAGGCTCAGATCACATACAGGTCACAAAGAGTGGTTTAACAAGTGATCGATATGGAGCGTTCGAAGAAGAAGTTCTGTGGTATGACTGACTGACTGACTGACTGACTGATAGCAGAAATAGAAGAAGAGGAGTACACCAATCACACAATTTAACAGCCGTATCAAATCACACAATTTAACAGCCGTATCAAATCACACAATTTAACAGCCGTATCAAATCACACAATTTAACAGCCGTATCAAATCACACAATTTAACAACCGTATCAAATCACACAATTTAACAGCCGTATCAAATCACACAATTTAACAACCGTATCAAATCACACAATTTAACAGCCTTATCAAATCACACAATTTAACAGCCGTATCAAATCACACAATTTAACAGCCTTATCAAATCACACAATTTAACAGCCGTATCAAATCACACAATTTAACAGCCGTATCAAATCACACAATTTAACAGCCGTATCAAATCACACAATTTAACAGTCGTATCAAATCACACAATTTAACAGCCGTATCAAATCACACAATTTAACAACCGTATCAAATCACACAATTTAACAGCCGTATCAAATCACACAATTTAACAGCCGTATCAAATCACACAATTTAACAGCCGTATCAAATCACACAATTTAACAGCCGTATCAAATCACACAATTTAACAGCCGTATCAAATCACACAAAATTAACAACCGTATCAAATCACACAATTTAACAACCGTATCAAATCACACAATTTAACAGCCGTATCAAATCACACAATTTAACAGCCGTATCAAATCACACAATTTAACAGTCGTATCAAATCACACAATTTAACAGCCGTATCAAATCACACAATTTAACAACCGTATCAAATCACACAATTTAACAGCCGTATCAAATCACACAATTTAACAGCCGTATCAAATCACACAATTTAACAGCCGTATCAAATCACACAATTTAACAGCCGTATCAAATCACACAATTTAACAGCCGTATCAAATCACACAAAATTAACAACCGTATCAAATCACACAATTTAACAACCGTATCAAATCACACAATTAAACAGCCGTATCAAATCACACAATTTAACAACCGTATCAAATCACACAATTTAACAGCCGTATCAAATCACACAATTTAACAGTCGTATCAAATCACACAATTTAACAGCCGTATCAAATCACACAATTTAACAGCCGTATCAAATCACACAATTTAACAGCCGTATCAAATCACACAATTTAACAGCCGTATCAAATCACACAATTTAACAGCCGTATCAAATCACACAATTTAACAGCCGTATCAAATCACACAATTTAACAGCCGTATCAAATCACACAATTTAACAGCCGTATCAAATCACACAATTTAACAGCCGTATCAAATCACACAATTTAACAGTCGTATCAAATCACCATTTAACAGCCTATCAAATCACACAATTTAACAGCCGTATCAAATCACACAATTTAACAGCCGTATCAAATCACACAATTTAACAGCCGTATCAAATCACACAATTTAACAGCCGTATCAAATCACACAATTTAACAGCCGTATCAAATCACACAATTTAACAACCGTATCAAATCACACAATTTAACAACCGTATCAAATCACACAATTAAACAGCCGTATCAAATCACACAATTTAACAACCGTATCAAATCACACAATTTAACAGCCGTATCAAATCACACAATTTAACAGCCGTATCAAATCACACAATTTAACAGCCGTATCAAATCACACAATTTAACAGCCGTATCAAATCACACAATTTAACAGCCGTATCAAATCACACAATTTAACAGCCGTATCAAATCACACAATTTAACAGCCGTATCAAATCACACAATTTAACAGCCGTATCAAATCACACAATTTAACAGCCGTATCAAATCACACAATTTAACAGTCGTATCAAATCACACAATTTAACAGCCGTATCAAATCCACAATTTACAGCCGTATCAAATCACACAATTTAACAGCCGTATCAAATCACACAATTTAAGCGTATCAAAACATATTATCAAGCCTTTGAAACTATCATCGCTGAATGTAAATATCGATACTCAAAATATCTGTCGCTTCAAAATCAATGTCAATATAGAATAGCAGGACAGTATCGATTGTCTAGTGTTTATGTTGTTGAGTTGTTCTGGTTCTTGTTCAACTAGTATATGGTCTTCGAACCGATTGATTGATTGATATTGATTTCAGCCATGGACAGGACATCAGACGCAGAGCACATACTTCAAGACTGCAGAATATGATAACTGATGAAACGCACCTGCTAATGAAACAACACTCGATATAAAGCTACATGGACCTCTGTGAACTACAAAGACAGTGAAGAGACGATATTTCAAGCGAACGAACGAAAGGAAGGATACAAGAGACAACAATGAATATATAGACAATATTTCAAGCGAACGAACGAAAGGAAGGATACAAGAGACAACATTGAATATATAGACAATATTTCAAACGAACGAACGAAAGGAAGGATACAAGAGACAACATGAATATATAGACAATATTTCAAACGACGAACGAAGGAAGGATACAGGATTGAATTATGACAATATTTCAAGCAACTGAAAGGAAGAGGTTGATATTGATTGATAGGACAATCATAATTGCACTTTCTTGAATAAATATGTGTTTCTTTCTTTTTCTTTTTACATAGACTAGTGCACGAACCCAGAAAAACAACTGGACGTGGGTCCTGGATGCAATTTTTTAAAAATTAGTAAAAAAGAAATTGTATTCTTATCTTCATTGAAATATATTTTACCAGGGTAGGACTTTGCACAGAACGCGCAAGACAAAAACTGAATCCAAGACCTGAGGCAAAACCCTGCTGCTGTGTGCGACACTGGGCAACAACCCGCTAGCTGTGTGTCGACAAAATAAGAAGAAGAAGTGACTTTGCAACCTACTGTTATCGATCTTCAACTGTTAAGGGTTCTTTTACATAATCAACTTGAACACAGAACCTGCATTATATTCTACTTTGTTCTTCCTCTTCAAACGCTGTATATCGACCACTTGTTAACCACTTTTTGTGATTTGTATGTGATTTGAGCCTAAGAGCCATCGTGCCAGTTATGCGCCTACAAGCAGACCAGCACATCCTATTTCTGCGACGCTTTTATTGCTAGGTAGCTTCCTAGACCCTACCTCAGTCGCCTCTTATGATATGCCTTGTAGGTCGCAGTGTTACTATTTTTCTCCCTTTAGAGCCTCGGCAACACACGTGCAATACGTTTTATTGTCCGTCTCTGATAGGACTAAGAACTCAATCTCATCTACATTATGATCAGGAATAACTATTCCGATTGCTCTATAAGAGGAACGAACAAGATACCTTTTGGATCGATAGAAGAGGACCTTACCTCTACGCCACAGACACCATATATGTGTATGCGTTCAGACTAAAGTTAATTGCATATCCTTTACAGGACTTTGCGAATCAGCCCCAGTTTTTAACGCTGTGTGATTTTCTAGGCATTATTATGTTCAGTAGTTTGCCATTGCTTTCTGAACTGGTGGTGCATCGTCCTTTGTCCAAATCCACGCGAAACAATTTGCAATCAAACTGTCCGCAGCGTGATTCGAACTCAGAACATCGGGGTTAATAGACCGAGCCACTATCCCCTAGGCCACAGACGCCACCACCGCGTTCAGTCTACTTTAGAATATATAAATTGACATTCGTTCCATTGTTGAAAGCTGTTGAAATTGACGTCCCGCTGAACGAACACGTTGGCTCAGGCTGTAGCTTCCAAAGTTCAGATATGATCTGTTTACGATTACGATATCAGGCTGATAAATCTGTACAGCACACACAGACACACACACTAGCGCGCACACACACATAGAGTTAGGTCCTGTCTTGTGATAGATCACAGTTTTCCTAAGACAAGTCTGACAAGAGTTGAGATAGATGATGATAGTGTCGTCACTTTGCATACTTGAACAACAGAGCGTTTGTTGTATTCAGATCAGAATCTGCACCATAACCAACAGCCCCCATCTGATATCTACAGTATCTTATTTTCAACGTTTTCAGGCATATCAGTTTGTCTATTTCTAACATAGTTGGCGGTCAACAGAAGTCTGTGTACGTCTCCATAAACTTGTCTGGACTGACTTCGGCTTGACACTTCATAAGCTTGTCTTGGACTGACTTCGGCTTGTACACTTCATATAGCTTGTCTTGGACTGACTTAGACTTGTATACTTCATATAGCTTGTCTTGGACTGACTTCGGCTTGTACACTTCATATAGCTTGTCTGGACTGACTTCGCTTGACACTTCATATAGCTTGTCTTGGACTGACTTCGGCTTGTACACTTCATATAGCTTGTCTTGGACTGACTTAGACTTGTATACTTCCAACGTAGTTAGCGGTCAACTGAAGTCTGTGTGCATCTCCATTTAACTAGTTTTGGACTGGCGTCCATTTCTAACATAGGTCAACTGAAGTCTGTGTACATCTTTATATAACTAGTTTTGGACTGGCGTCGATTTGTATACTTCTAACCAGTGGCGGCTCGTGATAATTTTTGTTGGTGGGGCCAGACATTTTGTTCCGGATAAATCATGGTTTCAGGTTGCTATATTTTAATTTAATAAATAATAAATACATGATATACATTATTTTTGGTGGGGCCCGGCCCCACTGGCCCTTATAGACGAGCCGCCACTGCTTCTAACGTAGGGCAACTGAAGTCTGTGTACATCTCCATATAACTTGTCTTGTGTTGGCATTGAATTGTATACTTCTAACGTAGTTAGCGGTCAATTGAAGTCGGTGTACCTCTCAGTATAGATAGTCTTGTATTGGCATCGAGATGTATACTTCTAACGCAGTTAGCTGTCAATTGAAGTGTGTGTGTACATCTCCATATAGCTAGTCTTGTGTTGGCATCGAGATGTATACTTCTAACGCTGTTAGCGGTCAATTGAAGTGTGTGTACATCTCCATACAGCTAGTCTTGTGTTGGCATCGAGGTGTATACTTCTAACGCTGTTAGCGGTCAACTAAACTCTGTGTACATCTCAGTATAGCTTGTCTCGGAATGACATATGGGTTGGTCATATGTATTTCCTCTGTTCCTTGTATGTTGAACACTTTTACAGAATATGTGTCTATGTGGGGCTGAATTGTCAAATAATAACCTCAGCAACCACAAAAACAATAACAACATCAATAACAACTGCAGCAACTACAATAATAACATCAGCAACCACAATAACAACGTCAATAACAACTGCAGCAACCACAATAACAACAGCAGCAACCACAATAACAACAACAGCAACCACAATAACAACAACAGCAATAATAACATCAGCAACCACAATAACAACGTCAACAACAGCAAGCCACAATAACAACAGCAGCAACACAATAACGTCAATAACATGCAGCAACCACAATAACAACAGCACACAATAACAACAACAGCAATAATAATATCAGCAACCACAATAACACCATCAATAACAACCACACTACAACAGCAACAAGAACAATATAAACAACATTCATAACAAAATATCACAAGACAGAGATGAGAAAAATTGATGCCTAGTCTAGCCGTTTTAACCACGAAACGCTTAACGCTGATTGTATTGAAGTCAAGGAACGTATTGTTGTTTTGAACTTTCAGATGAAATCCAAACTGACGCTTTGGCATCTAATGATCTTCTCTTACCGACTCTTCTGCGATGTCGTTCTATTTTGGTTCCTTGGAGAATTTGTATTTAAACCATCTCGTTTTATATGTCAGTTTGTCGACATCTCTTCCGTCTTTGGCGCACAAGAATTCACTTGTTGCGGATAAAATAGGCAGAAAAAAAAAATTCAGTAGAAATTAGGGGACGTATAGACATTCACTTCTTCGTCTCCTGTCCAGATGATGTACAGATTTTGCTCCACCCAAATGCTCCTACAAAATGTCACTGCTGGCCCCTGTGGACTCCACATGTGCTGCGAGTTAGAGACAGGCTTTCCGATGGTATGGTCTTCATTTCAGCGCTCGCAAATAGAGCGTCTGCCTTCTCGCATTGTCGCGTATGACGTTTCCAGGTGTTTTCTGTTTTTCTAGCCAGGGTAATTTATTAAGTAAATAAAAAAGGCCAAACTGACAGATAGTGTGAGATGTTACTGTTGTCCCTACACTCGTATTTATTGATTTTGTACAACCTCTCGCAAAATTTATCTTCATTCTTTATTCTTATGTCATGTTTGCATTTATTGTAGCGGTTACATTTTTGTATGTTTCAAAGTTGCATCCTGGGAAAATGAGCACAACTAGGTGGTGTGCAAACAAATACCAGATAAGTGTGTAGGTGGCAAAAAGTAGTGGGTCGATTACTTGAACAAAATATGTCTTTGGCGAAACACATAAAAACAAACTACTGTACTTTTACAAAATACAAAAATAATAACAATACACAACAACGTTTCGACCAAAAGGCCTTTATCAAGCAAATGATACAAGATAGGTGAAGAATTTGACTTCTCACACAGCACACGTGTACAATCAAACAATAAGTTCCTAACCTATTTAAACGGTTCAAATCTTGAAGAACTGACTATTGGTCAATGGTGGGTTAGAGAGGAACAAACTTAAGACCCTTACTTAAAACACGTCTCTGGCTGTCAGATAAGGGAAGGTCTGGAGGAATGCAAACCACCTGTGTCTTAATATAAGAAAAGATGTATTTACAAGGAAACTATACACAGAAAGTGGTTCGGCGACTTAATAAGAATGCAAACAAATTCCATTGTATACAGTCTTCTACAACAGAACATTAGGAAAGAAGATGAGAGGAAGACCACGAAAAGATGGATAGATCACGAATCAAAATTCTGTCAAAAAGAACAAAAATATATGTCCCCCAAGTCACTATAGCAGCACAAGATAAATACAGAAAAAATACACAGAGCAAAAACCCGTTACCAGTGGGACCACAGAAGAAGAGGAATATAAAAAGAAACTAAGACTTTATAAATCTACCATACCCAGTATTCGGAGCGGTGCAAATCTGCTCCATTGTGTTGACAATCTGACCTGTTTCGTTTAGGAATGCTTATTCTAAAAAAGGACAATTTTCACAATGTAAAGACATAAGGCAAATAGAAGACAGAGATCATAATGGAAGACAACTAAAAAAGTTACCACAATGTAAGACCTAAGACAACTAAAAAGACATTATCACAATGTGAGATTTGAGACAACTAAAAGAAGACAGTTATCACAATGTGGAGATTTGAGACAGCTAAAAGAAGACAGTTATCACAATGTGGAGATTTGAGACAGCTAAAAGAAGACAGTTATCACAATGTGGAGATTTGAGACAGCTAGAAGAAGACAGTTATCACAATGTGGAGATTTGAGACAGCTAAAAGAAGACAGTTATCACAATGTGGAGATTTGAGACAGCTAAAAGAAGACAGTTATCACAATGTGGAGATTTGAGACAGCTAAAAGAAGATAGTTATCACAATGTGGAGATTTGAGACAGATAGAAGAAGACAGTTATCACAATGTGAGATTTGAGACAGCTAAAAAAAACACTCCAAAAGTAAGGATCTGAGGTAAAATGACACATATCACAATTTAAAATGGGACAACTAAAAGACACCTACCAAAATGTGAAGATGGTGACAACTAAAAAAGACACTTATTACAAGATGAAGATGGAAGGCAACTAAAAAAAGACACCTATCACGATGTAAGAATATAACAGCTAAAAAAGACACTTATCACAAGATGAAGATGGGAGGCAACTAAAAAAAGACACCTATCACGATGTAAGAATATAACAGCTAAAAAAGACACGTATCACAAGATGAAGATGGGAAGCAACTAAACCAAAAAGACACCTACCACGATGTGAGAATATGACAGCTAAAAAAGACACGTATCACAAGATGAAGATGGGAAGCAACTAAACCAAAAAGACACCTACACGATGTAGAATATGACAGCTAAAAAAGACACGTATCAC
Source organism: Arion vulgaris (assembly GCA_020796225.1). Taxonomy (NCBI): domain Eukaryota; kingdom Metazoa; phylum Mollusca; class Gastropoda; order Stylommatophora; family Arionidae; genus Arion; species Arion vulgaris. The sequence goes on from CM036760.1 coordinate 57,709,729, forward strand.
AAGATGAAGATGGGAAGCAACTAAACCAAAAAGACACCTACCACGATGTTAGAATATGACAGCTAAAAAAGACACTTATCACAAGATGAAGATGGGAAGCAACTAAACCAAAAAGACACCTATCACGATGTGAGAATATAACAGCTAAAAAAGACACTTATCACAAGATGAAGATGGGAAGCAACTAAACCAAAAAGACACCTACCACGACGTGAGAATATGACAGCTAAAAAAGACACTTATCACAAGATGAAGATGGGAAGCAACTAAAACCAAAAAGACACCTACCACGATGTGAGAATATAACAGCTAAAAAAGACACTTATCACAAGATGAAGATGGGAAGCAACTAAACCAAAAGACACCTACACGACTGAGAATATGACAGCTAAAAAAGACACTTATCACAAGATGAAGATGGGAAGCAACTAAACCAAAAAGACACCTATCACGATGTGAGAATATAACAGCTAAAAAAGACACTTATCACAAGATGAAGATGGGAAGCAACTAAAACCAAAAAGACACCTATCACGATGTAAGAATATAACAGCTAAAAAAGACACGTATCACAAGATGAAGATGGGAAGCAACTAAACCAAAAAGACACCTACCACGATGTTAGAATATGACAGCTAAAAAAGACACTTATCACAAGATGAAGATGGGAAGCAACTAAACCAAAAAGACACCTATCACGATGTGAGAATATAACAGCTAAAAAAGACACTTATCACAAGATGAAGATGGGAAGCAACTAAAACCAAAAAGACACCTATCACGATGTAAGAATATAACAGCTAAAAAAGACACTTATCACAAGATGAAGATGGGAAGCAACTAAAACCAAAAAGACACCTATCACGATGTAAGAATATAACAGCTAAAAAAGACACTTATCACAAGATGAAGATGGGAAGCAACTAAACCAAAAAGACACCTATCACGATGTAAGAATATGACAGCTAAAAAAGACACTTATCACAAGATGAAGATGGGAAGCAACTAAACCAAAAAGACACCTACCACGATGTGAGAATATAACAGCTAAAAAAGACACTTATCACAAGATGAAGATGGGAAGCAACTAAAACCAAAAAGACACCAATGACAATGAGTTATCTGTTAGAAAACAAATGGATTACTTTAGTTGATATGAATAGATGTTGTTTTAGTTTATGTCACATCTTTTCTTTTCCAAGTTTTCACTTTTTTTTCTTCCTTGTTATTTTTATAATAACTATAACCCAGGCCAGAAGTACAGCGCGAGACAAAAACAGAAGCTCACGACACTGTACAACAACATCCGGTAACTGTCTGACGACAACACATTTTATTTGTTATATAGGGATTTAAATCTCTGTAATTCTAGGCACGCTTCTTTCAACCTAAGATGAACCTTGTTTTAGTTATATCACAGCGTGTAGGTAAAAAAACATGAGAAATAAGCAGTGGCGGCTCGTGATCTTTTTGTTGGTGGGGCCAGACACAAATTTTCGGGAAAATCATGGCTTTGGGTTAGGTTATATTTTAATTTATTATACAATAAAGACACGTTACACATTATTTTTGGTGGGGCCCGGCCCTCTGGCCCTTAATGACGAGTTGCCACTGGAAATAAGAACGAACTTCTTTCGGAGAACCCAATAAATATTATATTTACTAACGACAAAAAAAGAAGAAGTTGTTTTTTTATGTACAACTTATTTGACAATGCAACCGATAGATTTAGATTAAAACAAATTATTGTAATTCTATTTACTAATGTACTTGTGTATTTATAAGTATCAAGTAAACAAATAAATAATCTTACCTTGAGTGTTCATTTATTGTTTGCTCTTTGGGTCCACAAGAATCTTTTGTTGTTTTTATTTTATTGTTGTGGCATGAAGTTTTCATAGCTTTATTTCTAACGCAGGAGAAAATAACTCTTAGTAAAATGTGAAATATTGGGAAGTGAAGGCCCCTTATTAAGAAATGACCATGCGCCTGACTTTGATCTTTGAAATTTATTAAAATCTCATTCTTCTTTTTCTGCGTCTGCCAGCTATGAATTCAGACGCAGTCAGTGCGCCTGGTATTGCGCTTCTGATCAATTTTTGCGTGAAGGCCTGCTTTCATTTTTATCAATGTCCCCCGCCATATAAGCCTATCTTCTCCAACCTGAGAGGTATTTTTAAAAAATCAAATTTCCTGACAATTTTTGTTATAGTATTTTAATTCTTAATGCAACCATACTGTTATTTTCTTTTTTCTTCTTCACTCTCACCGTTTAGACTGATGTACCAGATTTCCCCATGAATCTCATTCATGTGGAAATCTGATTCATGTAGCCTTAGCATTGGTGTGGCTTGTACGTCACATCTTCAGTACCATTTGGAGCTCTGATGCTTATCCTTCGGCGACGTGTCCAATTTCAGCCAGCGTTTACTGGGTTCGATCTCCGTCAGCCTTTGACTGTCCCCAGCCGACCTGCAAGGTAGCAGGTTCAACCTTACTCTTATGAAAATTTTTAACTATCCGTTATTTAATTGTATTGCCTATTATCTATGGTCAATGAAAAACACAGGCCTAACACTGTATTGGCCTATATACCACGAGGTATGAAAGGGTTCCTTTACTTTTTTACTTACAACTGCTCTTAAGCTCAGATCGCATACAAATAACACAGAGTGGTTAACAAGTGGAACGTTCGAAGAAGTGTCAGATAAATAATTGCAAAACAAAATGTGCTGTGACAAGAATTCTCGTCTGTCTTTGAGAAGGTAAATAAATACAAAAGAAAATGTGCAGTGAAGAGAATTCTCGTCTGTCTTTGAGAAGGTAAATATGTAAATCTTGTTCATGTTGTCGATTAACCTATGTCACCTTCTAGATTTAACACAGATTAAATCTCCTTACAGCCAGACATGGAAACCAGAGATGAGAGGTCCGAGGTAGAAGGTAATCATTAAGCTAGTGGGTGTGTTCGCAGTAAAGCCTAGACCTGGACCACACAGCTATAATTAAATGTTGGAGCGAAAGAAAGAAAGAAAATATTAAATAAAATAAAGCGGCCACACGGAGAGCTGCAGAAATGTTCAAACATTGGTCAGGTCTCTGTGGTGTAGAGATTAGGTGCTCTAGGAAGCTACCTAGTAAATAAAAAGCATTGCAGAAATTGGATGTTCTGGCCTAATTGTAGGCGCATAACTAGCGCAAAGTTCAACCGCGCTTAGACTCAAATCACATACAAGTCGCACAGACCAGATTGAAAGGCATGGGTATCAATATTGGTGCAGCCCGAAAAGAACGACATACTAAATATGCAAAGAGATTGGTTAATCAACATCGAACTGGCGTGTTGGGTCGCTGGACGCTGTTGGATTTGCTGAGGCGGAGATCGGAGCACCTATGGACATGTCCGGAGTGCTATGATGATAGTCCTCATATAACTGATAACTGACAAGTCGCACAGAGTGGTTAACAAGTGGTCGATATGGAGCGTTGGAAGAAGTCAAAGACAAAGAGATCTCTTCCTTACACTGGAAAGTCTCGTGAAAGTGCACAGATTCCGTAGCACAAGCAGAGACGCAGATGTATTTTTGAGAATGTGGAGAATTATACGTATTCAATTCGTACTTTTCTTTGATGATCGGGACACAATAGAGGATGTGCTCATGCCGGTCAACTTCTCCTTCCAATATTTCTTTACTACCTAAATAAGGCTGAATGGAACTGGTCTGGGAGATGTTGCGGTTTGAAAAAAAATACCACTTCATCTGTGGATTTGGAACATGGACCACACGTTTCAAGCAAGTGCCCAAAACCCCTAAGCACTCGGCTCTGTCTCTCACTTAACATGTAATATATTTCAGATAAGTGAGACGCTTATTGATGTTTCAACAACTTAGAAGAGGTCGTCTCATTGGCAGAGTATGTCATGCTTATGATTATGGACAACTTTAACGAAACAGTAAAATTCATAAATCAAACTGTCGCTTGGTTTCCGTGGCAGCCCTTGGAAAAAGCTCAGATAGCTTGGACAATGTGCTTCATTGAATTGTCAGACTCGTGTCTCCAATGCTCATGTCGACGTCATGGAGATTTGTACGGTTGAGTGAGCAGGACGATGTAGAACGGTCTTACATTGAATTTAAAAGCGATATTTAAATTCAAGAGAGCGTGAATATGAGTAGAGTATGTAGCACTAGAGAGTTGGTGATGCTACAGAGAAATAACGAATGATAGCAACAACAACAAATGTATAGATAAGTGAAGAGTGTATTAGGGATGAGGCGGGGAGAGAAGGATGTGTTTGTATGTGTGAAAGATACGAAAAGAGTCAAAGAAAGAGTTAATTCAAAACTCCAAGTGCCGGGTTTCAGATGGAAACGTGACACTGTTGCACATGGTGAATCTGTCACGCCAGCAGAGGAGAGGCCGTAGAAAAGATAAGGAGGGGTGTAGGCTGACGGCTGCAGGATGACAGCCAGCTTTTCTTCCTATTCCGGTCTGCCGGTTGGAGAACCCGTTCCGTCTACATTGCGTTAACTGTTCCTGACGGAAGCGCTTGAGTGACGATGTAATAATGGGCACTCTTCCTTCCCTATAGATTGCCCCTATCCACAATATGTCGAGAAAAGTTTCATCTTTGATTATGTCAATGTGGATGTGGATGGATTCATTTCATTTCTGTCACTTTAATTTTCATCTTGTGTAACATCTTGTGTAACATCTTGTGTAACATCTTGTGTAACATCTTGTGTAACATCTTGTGTAACATCTTGTGTAACATCTTGTGTAACATCTTGTGTAACATCTTGTGCATACAAAAATACAATGTGTTTTATTAGTATTCAAATTCAGCATCTTTACTATTGACCTTATTAACCCGTTCGCCCTTGCAAACCGATATACTGGCAAACAGTATTTGTTTTAAGATAACGCAAAGCCGGTATACTTGCTAATTCAGTAACAATTTGTAAAATGATATAAAGCCTTTTCAGACATTGAGACATGAAGTACCTGCCGCTTCACATTTCTGCTCCAAATGTGCAGGGGGTAGGGCGGCCAATTACTTTCCTCACCCTGTGTGAAATGTAGCGTGTGGAATTGAAACCACAGCCCTCTTGTATCCGATTTGACACTCGAAGTCTCTATGCATTACGATAATCCGTCCAGCCTAGTTCAGTACATACTGCGATATAAATACTCATATAGATTTAAAAAAAAAATATTATATTGAAAGCGTTAAGTAGTAAGTAGTATGTGGTCTAGTGGTTGGGATACTGTTCTCTCAATCATAGGAACACTGATTCAAACCCTGATGACGCCTCGTCCTGAAACCTAGTGGTTGGGATACTGTTCTCTCAGTCATAGGAACACTGATTCAAACCCTGATGACGCCTCGTCCTGAAACCTAGTGGTTGGGATACTGTTCTCTCAGTCATAGGAACACTGATTCAAACCCTGATGACGCCTCGTCCTGAAACCTAGTGGTTGGGATACTGTTCTCTCAGTCATATGAACACTGATTCAAACCCTGATGACGCCTCGTCCTGAAACAGTCCAGACAAATGATATGGAGACAAACAAATGGAAGATAAAACCCAGCGCATGACAACTTGAATACATTAAACAGAAACTCGCAGACCATAGTCTTCAGACTTAGAACGGGAGCCTGTGGTCTCGGTGCCGACTTTCATAGAATGGGTCTCATGGACTCGAGTGCAGGCACATGTGGAGCACCAAAGCAGTCTCCAAAGGAAATCTTGCAAGACTGCTCCAGCCAGAGCAACGTAAGAATAGAAATCTGGCCAACTAGAATACCCCTTAAGAACAAATTAGGAGGAACAGGTGAAGACCACAAGCGTACTTTCCTGTATCTGATACATGTAGGAGTAGACGCATAGCAGAAGTTGATTGCAGAAGTTGATTGCAGAAGTTGATTGCAGAAGTTGATTGCAGAAGTTAATCGCAGAGGTTGATTGCAGAAGTTGATTGCAGAGTTGATTGCAGAAGTTGATTGCAGAAGTTAATCGCAGAAGTTGATTGCAGAGTTGATTGCAGAAGTTGATTGCAGAAGTTAATCGAAGAAGTTGATTGCAGAAGTTGATTGCAGAAGTTGATTGCAGAAGTTGATTGCAGAAGTTGAATGCAGAAGAAGAATAAGATGACGTCTTGCTTTTATTTTATGTCACGTGCACAATCGGAGCACCGAAGCTGCACATTACGTAACTTCAACACGGTCAAGCAGTCTTTAATTGTAAACCTATAATAGACTCTAGGAATCTTTAACCAGGATTGAGCAATAAGATAATCGAATATATGTGTGAACAGCAACGTGCAAGAAGTACAACAAGAAAATCAACAAACAAAAGACCGAGACCATGAAAACCAGCAGAACACCAAGTCAAGCAAACATACAAATAGATAACACCAGAGTAAAGCAAGTTTCAAATATTTAGGCAGCATTTTTACAGAAGACGGAAAACTAGATAGATAAATAGAGAAAAGATGCCAAAATGCAGATGCAATGACCTACCAGATGATACCATTACTACAATACTCAAAGATCAAAATGGAAGTAAAAAGACAGATGATACAAGTATTTTTCTGCCAACATTTTGTTACCAGTGTCAAACTTGGTCCCTGACAGCAACACACCACAGAATGCTCACCACATGTGAAATGAAATGCTTGAGGAAGGCAGTGGGAGTCACCAAGAAAGATAGACTACGAAACAAGGGCATCAGAAACATAGTAGGCATAACGTGATGCACAGTTTTTAATAAGGGTTTTAAAGACGAATAACTGACTTCATTTTACCCGGGTTTGACCCCATATGCTCGGTTATAAATGGCACGCAACCTGCCGAGAGTATCGGTTATAAATGGCACGCAACCTGCCGAGAGTATTGGTTATAAATGGCACGCAACCTGCCGAGAGTATTGGTTATAAATGGCACGCAACCTGCCGAGAGTATTGGTTATAAATGGCACGCAACCTGCCGAGAGTATTGGTTATAAATGGCACGCAATCTGCCGAGAGTATTGGTTATAAATGGCACGCAACCTGCCGAGAGTATTGGTTATAAATGGCACGCAACCTGCCGAGAGTATTGGTTATAAATGGCACGCAATCTGCCGAGAGTATTGGTTATAAATGGCACGCAATCTGCCGAGAGTATTGGTTATAAATGGCACGCAATCTGCTGAGAGTATTGGTTATAAATGGCACGCAATCTGCCGAGAGTATTGGTTATAAATGGCACGCAATCTGCCGAGAGTATTGGTTATAAATGGCACGCAATCTGTCGAGAGTATTGGTTATAAATGGCACGCAATCTGCCGAGAGAGTATTGGTTATAAATGGCACGCAATCTGCCGAGAGTATTGGTTATAAATGGCACGCAACCTGCCGAGAGAGTATTGGTTATAAATGGCACACAATCTGCCGAGAGTATTGGTTATAAATGGCACGCAATCTGCCGAGAGTATTGGTTATAAATGGCACGCAACCTGCCGAGAGTATTGGTTATAAATGGCACGCAATCTGTCGAGAGTATTGGTTATAAATGGCACGCAATCTGCCGAGAGTATTGGTTATAAATGGCACGCAATCTGCCGAGAGTATTGGTTATAAATGGCACGCAATCTGCTGAGAGTATTGGTTATAAATGGCACGCAATCTGCCGAGAGTATTGGTTATAAATGGCACGCAATCTGCCGAGAGTATTGGTTATAAATGGCACGCAACCTGCCGAGAGAGTATTGGTTATAAATGGCACGCAATCTGCCGAGAGAGTATTGGTTATAAATGGCACGCAATCTGCCGAGAGTATTGGTTATAAATGGCACGCAACCTGCCGAGAGAGTATTGGTTATAAATGGCACACAATCTGCCGAGAGAGTATTGGTTATAAAACGCACGCAATCTGCCGAGAGAGTATTGGTTATAAATGGCACGCAACCTGCCGAGAGAGTATTGGTTATAAATGGCACGCAATCTGCCGAGAGAGTATTGGTTATAAATGGCACGCAATCTGCCGAGAGTATTGGTTATAAATGGCACGCAACCTGCCGAGAGAGTATTGGTTATAAATGGCACACAATCTGCCGAGAGAGTATTGGTTATAAAACGCACGCAATCTGCCGAGAGAGTATTGGTTATAAATGGCACGCAACCTGCCGAGAGAGTATTGGTTATAAATGGCACGCAATCTGCCGAGAGAGTATTGGTTATAAATGGCACGCAATCTGCCGAGGTATTGTTATAAATGGCACGCAACCTGCCGAGAGAGTATTGGTTATAAATGGCACACAATCTGCCGAGAGAGTATTGGTTATAAAACGTACGCAATCTGCCGAGAGAGTATTGGTTATAAATGGCACGCAACCTGCCGAGAGTATTGGTTATAAATGGCACGCAATCTGTCGAGAGTATTGGTTATAAATGACACACAATCTGCAGAGAGTATTGGTTATAAATGGCACGCAATCTGCCGAGAGAGTATTGGTTATAAATGGCACGCAACCTGCCGAGAGTATTGGTTATAAATGGCACACAATCTGCCGAGAAGTATTGGTTATAAATGGCACACAATCTGCCAGAAGTATTGGTTATAAATGGACACAATCTGCCGGAGAGTATTGGTTATAAATGGCACGCAACCTGCCAGAGAGTATTGGTTATAAATGGCACGCAATCTGCCGAGAGAGTATTGGTTATAAATGGCACGCAATCTGCCGAGAGTATTGGTTATAAATGGCACGCAACCTGCCGAGAGAGTATTGGTTATAAATGGCACACAATCTGCCGAGAGTATTGGTTATAAATGGCACGCAATCTGCCGAGAGTATTGGTTATAAATGGCACGCAATCTGCCGAGAGAGTATTGTACAAAGTTCGAACTTCATAGCTCCGACAACAATCCTAGGTGTCTTTGGAAACAAACTGCATTCGTGAACAGAACGGCGCGGTTCGGATTCGAACCCACGACCTTCGACTCACAAGGCAAAGAGCTTAACCACTTGGCCACAGAGTGAGAATGGAATACAACCAAACACCAATAACAACATACATCAAAAATAGATCAGGTCCTACAGCCAAGGGAAGACCAAGAAAAAGATGGATAGACAATATCAAGGCTACACTAAATAAACACGGATATAACAACAAGGGCGACTCAATTGGTCTTGAAACGCAAATTAAAGCTCCCACCCCTACGCTTAACGGCAATAGTGGACAACCAATCCCATCATTTACCTGGGGAAAGACAATAGACTGCAACATGATGGGGCCCTATAAGTTGACAGCGCCGACCCCCATCATCCCCCGGTGAGTAGTTAAATGCTATAGCTGCAATATACAAATTCCACAACTATGGAACAAATAACAGTCCCATCTCCTCTCCCTGGAGGATGACAACATTTTCTAATCTTGTTTTCTACTTCTTTGACAACGACAATTTCTCTAAGCACATTGGGTTTAAGTGGGATCTTGTTTTCACTTCTTGACAACGACAATTTCTCTAAGCACATTGGTTTAAGTGGATCTTGTTTTCGACTTCTTTGACAACGACAATTTCTCTAAGCACATTAGATTTAAGTGGGATCTTGTTTTCGACTTCTCTGACAACGACAATTTCTCTAAGCACATTAGATTTAAGTGGGATCTTGTTTTCGACTTCTCTGACAACGACAATTTCTCTAAGCACATTGGGTTTAAGTGGGATCTTGTTTTCGACTTCTCTGACAACGACAATTTCTCAAGCACATGTTTAATGGATCTTGTTTTCGACTTCTGACAACGACAATTTCTCTCAGCACATTGGTTTAGTGGATCTTGTTTTCGACTTCTCTGACAATGACAATTTCTCTAAGCACATTGGGTTTAAGTGGAGAATTTGGCCGAATGGATTAGAATGTGGAATCCCATGCTGGAGACCAAGGATCAATCCCCGGTATGGTCAAAGAGGTTTTTTATCTGACGGAGGCAGTGGCGGCTCGTGATCGTTTTTGTTGGTGGGGCCAGACACAAATTTTCGGGAAAATCATGGGTTTGGGTTAGGTTATATTTTAATTTATTAAATAATAAAGACGCTTTACACATTATTTTTGGTGGGGCCCGGCCCCTCGAGCCCTTAATGACGAGCCGCCACTGGTCGGAGGTATAGAGACAAAAATCATACCCTGACACCCTACACAGTTTCGCAGTGACTGTATTAGCCATGCGACCATTAACTTTCATAGGTATAACAAGCAGTATTTTAAAGCGGTCAGTAACAACAGTTTTGTTTAAAATTTTATATTATTATTGGAATTAAAGGGTAGTGTCCAATGAGCACAGCATGCACAAAAACACTGGTTGTTAACCCGACTGCAGAAGTCTGAAATCTCATAGAGTAGGACGACTCCAGACAAGCCCGGGAAGACAGATCTCGTCAGCATGGAACTGCAACTGTCTAGAGAGCAAACTCAAAAAAGAAAGATGTCACCAGAAACGGAATGTTCAGTCATCATTGGCTGGGAGGAATCGAAACATACAAATAACTCAATGGGCATGGCTATGTTAGCTGCTGAAGTTGGAGATACTTGACAAATGGACACAGCTATGTTTGCTGCTGAAGTTGGAAATACTTGGTCAATGGACACAACTATGTTTGCTGTTGAAGTTGGAAATACTTGGCCAATGGACATGGCTATGTTTGCTGTTGAAGTTGGAAATACTTGGACAATGGACACAGCTATGTTTGCTGTTGAAGTTGGAAATACTTGGACAATGGACACAGCTATGTTTGCTGTTGAAGTTGGAAATACTTGGACAATGGACACAGCTATGTTTGCTGTTGAAGTTGGAAATACTTGGACAATGGACACAGTTATGTTTGCTGTTGAAGTCGACGATGCTGGGCCAGAAGACGTTCAGAAACCCTTTTTTTGTTATGTAGGTAAAACATAATTACCTTTGTTATTTTTGTTATTTCGATAAAACCTATTTAAGCTGTGGCACGACTTTTCAACCAAATGTCGAGCCTTGTTTGGTTACATCCGAGCTTGTAGGCCAATACGTATGAAAAATAAGACTTTGTGTTTTTTTAGGTATGTAGCGGCCGGAAGTAAAGCCTCTTGAAGCCGTGGCACGCCATTTTCAACCTAAAGACGAGACGTATTTGGTTGTAGGCCAACAAGCATGAAAAATAAGAATTGAACTCCTTGAAGGCCTAGGGGTTAGTGACTCGGTCTATTAACCCCGACTTTCTGAGTTCGAATCACGCTGCGGACAGTTTGCTTGCAAATTGTTTCTGTTGATTTTAACAAAGGACGATGGCGCCACCCGTTCAGAAAGCAATGGCAAACTACTGAACGTATAAGTGGTGCCTAGAAAATCAACGACTTGTTTACTGTAGTTGATGGCTACGTCCTTTGGGATATACCACGATTTTCATTTCATACATATATATCGCCTGTGTGTTTCCGGGGCTGTCACTGGGAGCAAAGAATAGTAACACTGCGACCTACAAAGCATGTCATAAAAAGCAGCTACGGTAGAGGCCTAGGGAACTTACCTTAGTAAATAAAAAGCGTCGCAGAAATCGGCCTACTTGTAAGCGCAAAAGTGACACAACGTACAATCGCTCTTAGGCTCAGGGCACATACAAATCACATAGAGTGGTTTAACAAGTGATCGATATGGAGCGTTCGATTGTTTGTTAAGTAAAGGATTAAGCCTCTATATGTCCTAGGCACGCCCCTTTCGAAGAAGTAGAAGAATATATATCTATCAATCAATCAAGTGCCATGCCTGCCGGCGTAGGCGATCATGTCTCTCCACAACTCTCTTTGCTTGGTGCATGTAATCAGTTCTGACGTCGATATTTTGTCGAACCATGATGTCAGGCCATCCAACATCTTCTCCCTCTGTCTTCCACGATCTCTCCTTCCCTGAATTTTACCTGTAGTCACCAAATGTTCTAAACCTTCTCTTCGCATTATATGCCCGGAGAACCTTGATTGTCTGATTCTTATTCTTTTGATAAGGTTTCTTTGTGTGCAGACCTGATTTAAAACCTCCACGTTTGTTTTCTTTGCTGTCCATGGAATTCTCAACATTCTTCTGTAAAACCACATCTCTGTGGCTTCCAATGATCGTATTGATTGTTTGTTCAGTGTCCATGATTCGCTGCCATACATAAGAATTGGTTCAATATAGCATTGGAGTACTCGTTTTCGCAATGTCATTGGTAGTGAGTTCACGCGTAGTGTGTTCTTCATTTTCATAAAAGCTGCTTTCGTTTGAGCTATTCTACTTCTAATCTCTGTTGTACATCTTCCATCTGATGTTAAGAATGTTCCTAGATACTTGAATCGATGGACTTGTTTCAGTGTTGTGTTATTTATTTTGATATTGCATATCAAAATATATATCTATAGATACCGTTTTTTAAAATGTGGTCATGGTCCACTGTGTCCCGTTAAACTTCCTGGAAAAACATAACTCACAGCACCTGCACAAAGCGTCAGACTTTATAAAGTGGATCATTGATTAACCCTTCACAGACTTGCAACAAAATTAACCCACCTTCCACCAGTGCTATTTTGTTAAACACGCAGTTACAGTTCCTGATAGTTGTAGGATAATTACTCCCCTTTCCAGAAATGGGCGGACAACAATTATGACATTAAAAATCAAGGATCTTAAAATGTGGAGACAATAACGGCATGCGGAATAAAACTGGAGTGCATCCGCAGGAAGTCATTTGCCGTATTGTTACGTCGTAAAGTTTTTCTTTCTCAATCGTTTATTACTTGAGAGGTTTTCAATTGTACAATATGAAATCGGAGAAGGAAATTATTTTTATTTTTAAACAGTGTTTTTATTAATGTGAAATAATTTTCTTTATTTCTATTTTTCTCCGGAATACTTGCCAGATAATTTGACGTGTTCATGAAATTCGGATAAAGGTCACATCGGCCATTAGAAAATTTCCGGAAGTGATAAAGAGAACTGGGTTAAAACACATTTTGCTGGTACAACGTTCAACACCAGCGGTTTCTCAAGTAAATCAGAAAGTCGAAATCCTGTAAACAGTAATACATGTCAGATCAAGGACAGAGAATAGAATTTATACCATTAGAAATTTAGTTTCTGCATTTGTGGAGACGTCAAACAAAAGGTTGAAATGTAGTTAATTTTATTCGATTTGAAGATCAAAATGAAAAGAAATATGTTTTGATTTTTTTTTCGGTTGAGGGAGAGAGGCACGGTGGATTGTGGGTTGGGGTACATTGAGGTCCGAATATTCTAGTAATAGAAAGAATAGAAGAGGTTTAAGAAATAACATTTTAGATAGCCTGACTTCACGGCAGGAAAGCGCGTCAACAGCTGAGAAGATAGCAAACACCAGAGACAGAGATTTGAGGAGATTCATGATCGCCTACACCAGCAGACAAGGCACCTGATGATGATGATAAAAGATAGTATTAGGACATGGTTTATCCACGGATATAATATAAAATCAGACGCTGGTTTGTGGTTAACCGGGTCGGTTTCCTGAAGTAATCTGCGCACACATACTTCTTCTACTACTTCAAATGCTCAATATCGACCACTTGTTAACCACTTTGTGTGGTTTGTATGTGATCAGAGCCTAAGGCCTAAGAGCGAGTGTACGTTATACAAGTTTGCGCCTATAACTATAATAATAATAACTCCTCTCGTACCGTTACACGTTACATAGGGCCTGCAAGCAATTTCTCAACACCGCTCTATCATGGGCAACTAGCTCAATCTCCTCCATGGAAATGAGACCGATATTTCTTGCCTCTCTCAGCAATGTTGGTTTCAGGATCTCCTTAGGTCGTCCTCTCTTTCTTGAACCCTTTGTGTCCCACTTCAATGCCTTCTTTGATATTCATTGATCCTTTCTCCTGAAGGTGTGTCCAACATATCTCCATCGTCTCCTTCTTATAACATTTCTTACTAGTGGTTGACAGGCATTTCTTTTTTTCCTAAATTCGTTCCATTATAACTATATCATCATCCGCTATATATATAAATATATATTCCGCTGCGCTACACGTTACACTGATTAAATGATTGATTAATTGATAATACAATCATGATTACACTTCGGTGGTGAGTAACCATGTCTGCTCCAATCTCTGTCTTAATTGATAAGACAATCATGATTGCACTTCGGTGTTGAGTAACCATGTCTGCTCCAATCTCTGTCTTACACAGGAAGATCTTCTTCTCTTCTTCTTCTCTCGTTAGTTCTTCACGGCCAATTTTATCATTCATTTTGTGATATATAATCAATCTTTGACAAGAATGGCTTTTTACGTTGTGTCATTATACGACCATGGTAACTAAGCCCGTCCACCCGATTTCAGTCAGCTGTTTGTTTACTAGGGTAACTTACCCTAAAACGATCCGTTTTGTCGTATATTTTGACTTGGATCTACGCCAAACATTGAATCTACACTGAGCGCCCTTTCTGACTGTGATGTCGTTCTGGATTAGGAACATAGCTTGTCCTGGGACGGCGTCTTAATCGTATAATGCACTGTGTAAAGTGTCGGCCTTCGCCAATGTTTGGATTTGGACATCCTGTCACATCTTTACATTTTCGACCTTACTTTTCTGACCACTTAGAGTTTATTTCGGAGTAGGAACATTCTCAGCTTTTTCGAGGCGCGTGTCCGCACTTGACAATTAGCAGTTACTACTTTGCATTGTTTCTGGCCCCGGGAAAAACTGGACTGGGGCTATGCACAAATACTATAGAGTGTCGTTTCAGTAGACGCTAGCAACGCAACTGAAATTTTGCGCTCACCAACATCACCCACCTCAGTTCTTCCGGGGACGCTAGTTGTAAATGCAACAGTACCTTACCCGGTTGTCCCAGGGGGGGCAGTCTCGTTATGCACTAAAACGCAACTTTAGGTTTTGCGCTTGTCCAACCTTACCCAGTAAATGTATCTACGCTAAGCCTTTGATACGGAGTTTACCGCATTCTTCCCATGTGTCGACACAATACATTACAACATTTTCAGAGACTCTTGCCGAGACCTTTGATTGGTACTGGATTCAAGCCTCTGCTGGGCTTCCCAGTATTCCCTGCTCATCTGGGTTGTCCGCTCACCCCTACGTTTGCCACGCATTCCGTCGCTCCGACACCAGCACGTTGCGTGTATGCCCAGCTTTTGGGCTCACCAGTGTATCGTCCGTATGCGTGTTTGCTCCATTTTGGTGCCTGCCCCACCGTATTTCCTGGGTTTCTCACCGTGCTCACATTTACCGTGCCTTGAGACTGCCATGACATGCAGCCGACTCGGACTCATTGCTCCGGGTTTCACCCCATGTTGGCCCACGTCTCTACTCTGGATGCACCTCTCATCCCTTCATGTTCATTTATAAGGCCCTTCAAATCGACCGGGAAATTGATAATTGTGGTGCGACCGTTGACTTGCTACGCTTCGTGCTTATAGACTCTTGCCCCGTAGGTGTCAATTTTGGTGGGGTCATTTACTCCGGGAGAGTTAGCATCGTTCGCTGACGACTCGTATACTGTTGTTTTCTTACGTTTCTGGGATAATTTTTGGCAGTTTTTCATCGGACATCGGCCAAGAGATGCGTGCATTTTGCTCAGGGATTTTTGAACCTGCATTGCTTTTCCGTGCTTGCACTGCTACCACTACCTGTAGCTCTCCCCCGATCCCTACCCGATTAGTCAGATAGGAACCAATGTCTGTTACCAGGGTCACCACGAAGAGGTGGGGTAGGATCTTGATTAGTGCCAGCTCACTAATCCTGGCTCGGCGTTGTCCCCATACACATTTGACCCCACAGAAAGATCTCAGCTACAGAGTACGAACTTCGTAGCACCGTCGAGGGTGCTCGATGCAATTTTAAAGATGAAAAAAAGATATTTTTGTAAGAATGTTTTTATTTAAAATCTTTTAATGATTTTTTCAGGGCAGCGGCTTTCAAGCATGCTCGTCTTTTGAACTGCCAATGGTTCTTTTATGTGTTTAAATTGAACACGGAAATTATGTTTTATCGTTCATCTCCGATATAACTAGGAACTCGATGTCACCTACATTGAGATCAGGGATCTCTGGAAAAATATCTAGATGGTTCCATGAGGGAGCGAACCTGGTACCTTTGCACAGGAAACGAGCGTCTAACCTCTACGCCCCACAGAGAACCATTTATACCTTACATGTGACTTGCGAGCAGCTTCTCCATACCGCTTTACTCTGGGGAACTCGTTCAATCTCCTTCATGGAATTGAAACCGATATTTTACTTTAAATATTTTCATTTTACTGTAGTCACTCGTGCTTAAGACTTTCAGGTTACCTTTACTGTTTTGAGGTTAGTCCTATTTCTTTGTCATGTAGGGGATTAAAGTCTTGTTAAGCTGAGACCCGTCCCTTTCAACCTAAGGCGAACATGTTATTGGTTATATCAGAGCGTGGTAGGCCAACAAACATGAAAAATAAGAATTAACTCCTTTCGGAGAATCCAAAGTCTTATTTTTAAAAGGTTAGTCATGTATACACATACATTTATTATATGGGGAATGGAGTCAGAGGGAATAGCTTAGGAGTGGCGTGAGGACATACTGTATGTGACTAAAAATAGTTTCTTCTTCTTACGTTCACACGCTATGAATGACGTAGTCTTGTATGAGTTTTAAACTGATTTTTGCGTGAAAGCCTGCTTTCCTTTTTTTAATCAGTGTCCCCCAACATACAAGTATGCCTTCTCCGACTTCAGAGGTATCTAAAGGGTTTAAAGTTTGTCCCTCTAATTTCTCACCCTCATCAGCTCCTCCGACTTCAGAGGTATCTAAAGGGTTTAAAGTTTATCCCTCTAATTTCTCACCCTCATCAGCTCCTCCACTCCCACCCCATTCCATATGATACTGTATGTGTTTAAATGGTTTAGCACATAGTCTGTCTCTCAGCCCCCAACCTCAGTTCCTCACCCCCATACCATTCCCCAATTTGATGACTGTGAGGGCAGGATGTAACAGGAGACACACACGAACGACGATTTTCTCCCATTACAGTGTGGTCTTCTGTAACCCCGTCGGTTGTCCGCTGCTCTGGCAATCTGTGAGTGACGTCCTTCTTTATGTGTGGTCACGTGCATGCCAATCCCAGGTGTGACATGACAGGCATTGAGGATATACTCTGAAGACAATGTCTCCCGACTTGCCCATGCCAGCATGGTGTCACTGAGATAGTAGTTGGTTGCGCTTTTACAGTTAACTTTACTGTTGTAGTTGTTGTCTGTCTCCGTAGCTATCACCAACTTTCTGTTGCTGGTTGCTATATTATTTTGTAACTGCTTTCGTCCATAAATTCTGGGGTCTCTTAAGTGATTAAGTGCTAAAGCCCTTGCCTTGCGTGCGTTCGAATCCGGATCGCATCGTTCTGTTCGCGCGTTCATTTTTCCCAGAGACCCCTAGAATTGTTGTTGCAGCTACGAAGATTGTGCTTTGTGCAATACTCTCGGCAGGTGGCGTGGAATTTCTGCTGAGATGGACCGAGCCATATGGGGTCAAACCCAATGCAATGAAGTCAATCCTTCGACATTTAAAAATTTTTTACGATCCAGAAGCACTTGAGCATTTCAGCTCTTCGGCTCGGTGCCATGGACATCGTAACCCTTCGGTTCGGTGCCACGAACACCGTAAATCTGGGGAATCTGTGGCTTTTTCTGTCATCCCGCGGAATTGAACCCGCAGACACACAGGGATAGTCACCCGTAGTCCAACGTGCTACGAACACGATGGGCAGACGGGTATCCTTCGGCTTAAAACTCTCTAAACCATACCATCGATTCACACAATTGACTATATCGCCTTTTCCTAACGGCCATGAGGTGCCGCACATGGGTTAATTAAAACATCACAATAAACTAACGTTCTGTTTGTAATATCACTTTTTACTGCGCTGTAGGACTGCTGTTGAGTGGTGAGGAGGATGAGGTAGGACTGCTGTTGAGTGGTGAGGAGGATGAGGTAGGACTGCTGTTGAGTGGTGAGGAGGATGAGGTAGGACTGCTGTTGAGTGGTGAGGAGGATGGAGGAGTAGGACTGCGTTGAGGTGAGGAGGATGAGGTGACGTGGTGAGGAGGATGAGGTAGGACTGCTGTTGAGTGGTGAGGGGGATGAGACTGGAATTTAATGGCCGTATGTCTAGTACAGTCGTCGCGGATCTGTTCTGGTTATGATTTTTTCTTCATGCCCCGACAGATAAAAGCGATTGTGTTGAGATACTGCCAATATCATCTTGGCCGTGTTTACTTCTAAGTGTTTCTCAGATATTTAACTGGGGCTGGGCTGTATGAGAGCCGCTACTGACAAAAAAAAAAAGATTCCATTAACACTGTGAAATTGTTCTTTGACACGGGACCATGCGCATAGGTAGCAAGTGCTCTAACCATTAAACTATCGCGGTTTTCAATTTAAATGAAAACTCATCTATAATTGGATTGAATGAGTGTTAGATCTAAATAAAGATACAGGGTCTATGTGGCATGTAAATAAGCTGGTCACTTCTCGTTACAGAAGATACAGGGTTTATGTGGCATGAAAGTAAGCTGGGATCTTCTTGTTACAGAGGTAGTCGGTTCGTTTCCATCTTGGGGCGATCAGGAAATATTTCCAGAGATACTTGATATTAATGTACGTTAGATCAAGTTCCTAGTTCTATCGGAGATGCATTATCTAACGTTAGTAACGTGTTCTATCTGAGCATGTAAATTAACCCATGTCAGTTGAAAATGGATACGATTGGGCTGCAAAAAACGCTGCCCGGCCAAAGTTTAAAAAAAAAGTGAAATTCCTATAAAAGCTGTCACTATCTTCAAAATGACATCAGAGATTTATGTCGGTTCTATGTCGATCGTTCGCTGGGTCTGGGATCTTTATGTGTAAGAAAGAGATCAGAGCACGCATGGGTATTCATCGAAGTGCAATAACGATGGCGCAATCAATCAATATGTCAATCCGCATGTGTGATACCAGGGCGAGCAAGGGAAACAAAGAATAGTAACACTGCGACCTACAAAGCATGTCGTAAGAGGCGACTGAGGTAGGGGCTTAGGAAGCTACCCTAGTAAACAAAAATCGTCGGAGAAATCGAATGTGCAGGTCTACTTGTAGGCGCATAACTTGCACAATGTACAATCGCTCTTAAGCTCGGATCACATACAAATCACAAAGAGTGGTTTAATAAGTAGTCGATATGGAACGTTGGTAGAAGAAGAAGAAGAATCATTCTGTCAATAATACTAAACTGACTCCGAGTCTACATAGAATAGGTTACATATCATATTTAATACTAAACTGACTCCGAGTCTACATAGAATAGGTTACATATCATATTTAATACTAAACTGACTCCGAGTCTACATAGAATAGGTTACATATCATATTTAATACTAAACTGACTCCGAGTCTACATAGAATAGGTTACATATCATATATAATACTAAACTGACTCCGAGTCTACATAGAATAGGTTACATATCATATATAATACTAAACTGACTCCGAGTCTACATAGAATAGGTTACATATCATACATAATACTAAACTGACTCCGAGTCTACATAGAATAGGTTACATATCATATATAATACTAAACTGACTCCGAGTCTACATAGAATAGGTTACATATCATATATAATACTAAACTGACTCCGAGTCTACATAGAATAGGTTACATATCATACATAATACTAAACTGACTCCGAGTCTACATAGAATAGGTTACATATCATATATAATACTAAACTGACTCCGAGTCTACATAGAATAGGTTACATATCATATTTAATACTAAACTGACTCCGAGTCTACATAGAATAGGTTACATATCATATTTAATACTAAACTGACTCCGAGTCTACATAGAATAGGTTACATTTCATATATAATACTAAACTGACTCCGAGTCTACGTAGAATAGGTTACATATTCTATTTATTATTTGCTGTTACCTGCCTATACTCCAGCTCAGTAAATACACATAATGACAGTACTGATTTTACAAAAGAAACAGTGACGAAACCTTTGACATTAGCAATGTCAACAAGCAACATTTACACATATAAATGAGAAATCTGAGCACTAATGACAAACAACTCTCTCCTCTTTACAGCAAACATACAATAAATATATGATTTTAATTAATGGTTGTTGATAGAGAAACCTACTCACAAGTGGACGTCTGTAGCTTACTTAAGCAGTAGTGAGCTTGATCACAACCCACGCTTACCTGGTTCAAACAACGCGGTAGACGATTTGGAAGCAAATTCCGTTTCCAAGGATTTTTACAAACTGTAGAAATAGACCTTACCGTTCAGAGAGCAATGGTAAACTGCTGAACGTATAAGTGATGCCTAGAAAACCGTCCACCTGTTTACTGTAGTTGATGGCCAAGTCTTGTAAAGGATATGCCACGATTGTCACATACGAGAAATAGTGATACACATGTGATTTATAATTCCTTTCACCTTGCTCCTAGTGCTTCCTTGCGTTGTCGTGCATGGGCGTCCACACATTAAGGCAAGGGAGGGTTAGCGATACCCTCAGGAAAATGACTATTTGATAACACAGTTTTATGCGAATCTGGTCTTCTTCATTTATGCGTAGTAAACTACCAATTAAAATATTAAATATTAATTTTGCCCCCACCTTAAAAAAAATATGTGGACGCCTATGGTGCCGTGGTGAAATACTGTGTGCCGGAGTGAGCACATCTTTTAAAAATACTTTTCGTATGTTCATATAGCGATATTCATGGACTCTTCTATTTCTTCAATCCTACAATTACCCTGTAGCTCTGCTTCCCTGTTTCCGTTTAGATTATGTTTACACAAGTTTTGCTTGAGTTCATCAATAATGTACTATTTACATATGAAAAATATGTACTTATTGGATAAAAACCAGCCGTGTATTGCCGGGGCTTCCAATTTGAGCACAGAATAGTACCACATTTACCTACAAGGCATGTCGAGAGGCGACTGATTGGGGGGTTATAAGGTTGCTTTTATGTCCTTACCTCAGTCGCCTTTTACAACTTTCCTTATAGGTAACAGTGGTACTATTATTAGGGTCCTTGTCTGGAACCCGCAGGGACAGCGAAAGAAGAGGAGGCCGAGAAATACATGGAGACGAGATTTGGAGGCGGAGATCAACAATATAAAGAAGAGCTAGAGAGAGCTGCAGGAGATAGCTAGAGATAGGAAGACTTGGCATGAGTTGGTTGAGGGCCTATGCCACAACCCGGGGTAAAAGGGCAAAGAGAAAGAGAGAGAGAGAGAGGTACTATTATTTGCTCCCCATGTGAGTCCCGACAACACAGACGCTCGTTGACGATTGAATGTATTTCGTAGTAGCAATAATCATAAATAACAGGAAGTTAAACCTAGTTTAGAAGACATCAAGAACACGTACTTTCTTGCCAACAGCTGGTAAAATGTTGACGGTGAATGCCACCCACATGCGTTAGGGAAACATGTTGAATTAAAGCTTAGAAAATGTCTATAGCCTCTCACAGTCCTATCTGTAGCCCTGCATTAGCTGTCAAAGAAAATAAGATGTTTAACGGTGATAGTGAGAGTAACGGCCAGAGAAATTAGGTGGAAATGACTGAAATTAGATCTAGGTTTGGCTTATAAAAAAATGCAGTTAGTTTTAAAGGCATGTCGAAAAATGTGGTTTTTGATTCACTAATATCTCTGTCATTGCAGCTGTGGAAGGAATGAAGTTGTATTTTTTTTATTTGCGATGACAAAGATAGCCAAAATAGCATTTCAAAATTTAACACAATTTTTATGTGTCTGAGTAAGTGAATTGAAAATAAAAGTAATGCGGTTTCTTTTAACAGTTATTCTTAAATCGGTAGTTTTTGTTAAGTCTGAAATATCTTCCTCTTCTTCTTCTTCTTCGTTCGTTCACTATGAAGTCAGGCGTAGTCAAGTTACTTTTGACTGATTTTTGAGTGAAGTCATGCTTTCCTTATTTAGTGTCCCCTGCATGTTTTCTCCGGTTTCAAGGGTTAATCTGTAATATCTTATAAGACTTCTGAGGGAGAATAGGTGGTCATGATCTGGTCCACTGCTGGGATGAGGGTTGGGGAGGAGTGTATCAGTGGCGATTTGGTCAAGTCATTCATTTCTTTACGTATTCTAAATGTCGTGCATTCAAATCCAGACAATATCTATTGGTTCACAAATGTATTTGATTTTGACATCTCTAGAATTGTAGTAGAAGTAGTTTTTGTGCAACACGCACACTAGGTTTAGTGCCATGTTTCAAACAGATACCGGATCATATTGGGGACATCTAGTGAAATGAAGTCAGACGATGGCCAATCTCCCACAGTTGTATCTCCCACAGATTGGGGACATCTAGTGAAATGAAGTCAGACGATCTGGCCAATCTCCCACAGATTGGGGACATCTAGTAGTAAATGGAAAAAGATCGAGGACGATCTGGCATTGCTGTCCCATAATCATGCACAAATTAAAGATAAAATGAATACTCTAAAAAATAAGTCTCAGCAACTAGGTTTGAAAATACACAGGGAAAGACCAAGGTCATGAGAATAAATGCAGTAAATGTAAACCAGATTATGCTCGAGGAAACAGCTCTACAGGATGTAAAAATAGCTCTACAGGATACAAAAAGCAAGGGAAACTTTATTGCATTGAGTAAGATATGGAAGTCAAAGGAGATAAAACAAACACAAAGAGGAGAATCTTTCAATCAAATGTGAAGTCAGTGCTGTTCTATGGCTCGGAAACATGGAAGACAACAAAAGAGACCATCAGCAAACTGCAGACCTTCGTAAATGGATGTTTACCTAGAATAGAGGGACTGGGATAGTATGATAAGATTACAAACGAGGAACTCAGAGTAAGAAAGTGACGCTGGCGATGGATAGGACATACATTGTGAAGACCGACCGGAAACATTACAAGACAGGCACTGTTTTTGAACCGGCAGGGAAAGTGGAGTAGAGAAGGCCTAGACAGACCTTGGGAAGAGAGCTGGAGGCTGATATTAAAAGGAAAGGTAAAACATGGAAAGAATTGAAAGGGATGGCAAGAGAGAGGAAGAGCTGGAAGAAGTTTGTTGAAGACCTGTGCTCCATTGGGAGTTGAAAGGTAAAGAAGAAGAAGTGAAGTAGGGAAATGAAGTCAATCTTTGGCCTTTAGGTCTTATTCCCCTGAAGAATTATATTTTTTACTTGCATAATTTTTTTATGTGCACTTTCAGTTTCAATATGAAATATCTTCATTGCACTCCGGACATGCCCATACCTGTCTCGATCTTCTTTGTAATATCTTCAACAGTGTCCAGCTGGTCTCGATGGAGATCAATAAACCTACTCATATACCTGTTATGCTGTTCTTTTCTATGCAGTTCAGAGGCAGTGTGCTGGATTTGGTTACTGTTTAACAATGATTCAAACCGTGGTACAGTCGATCAACGCTGAGTTGTCACCCGTAAAAGTGCTTAGAAGCTAGCATTTTTCTCTAGAGTACAAATAACTAAAAAGTGCCAAGTACTATAAGAGCCGCAATAACGAAGTTATTAGTGCACTTGCTCTGTAAGCGCGGTGTCCTAAGATCAGTTCCACAGCGGCAGTGACATTTTTTCTAAGCATAACGGTTCTCAGGTCGACCCAGCATCAGTAGTGTACTAGAGAAACAATGTGAAGTCTTTTTATTCTTTGCGTTCGTTCTTTACAACCAATTTTAATCACTCTTTGTGATATGTTTGATCTTTGCCAAGAACGTGTATACGTTGCACATTGGTTTGGTAGGCCCCTAAACACATAGACTTCTACACGTTTAGGGCATGTGCATCCGATTTCAGCCAAACCTCCTTAGTCGCCTCTTACGACATGCGTGGCAGGTAACATTGGTTCTATTCCTTACACCCCAAATTTGGGCCCCGGTAACCACTCGGGCGGTAGTGTGAAGTAAAGGAAGTGGGCGTGTTGCTGAGCATATCTCCCATCTTGCGACGTTAGGTCAAAGAAAAATACCAGTATAAAACAAATATTCCCCAATATAGTTCTTCTTCTTCTTTTGTCGTCACACTGCTACCGGGTTGTTGCCCAGTGTCGTGGTTTTCTGTTTTTGTCTTGCGCTGTTCTGGTGGCTTGTGTGATTGTTATCTTTGCTCTTTCACAGGATGCTGCCACGCCATCTAACCATCTTTTCCGTGGCCTTCCTCTTGCCTTCTTTCCCGATGTTCTGTTGTAGAAGACTCTGTATACTGTGGAGTTTGGATGCATTCTTATTAAGTGGCCAAACCACTTCATTCTTTGTTTATCTATATAATTCAAGCACGGTTTTGTGCCAACTTTCTTTCTTATGCTGATGTTGGTGATTCTGTCTTTTCTTGTGTTGTTGGTAACTTTTCTCAGGCAACGCATTTCACATGTAGTTATTTTTGTGACTGCGCTTTGCTCAATGTCCATGTTTGGCTCTGGTAACACAAAGTAGGTATAAAAATGCTGTTGATCATTTGTTTCTTAGCTGCCTGTGAAATTTTGGGTGCCTTAACAATGGGGCTAGCTGGTAGGTTACAGCATTTGCTTTTGTACTCTAGCCTCTATCTCTCTATCTAGTTTTCCGTCTTCTGTGAATATGCTTCCTAAGTATTTGAATTCTTTCACTTGGTTTATTTTAGCCATTGACATGGATGTCTAGATTATTATGTTTTCTTCCCATATTCATTATTTCTGTTTTAGTGTTGTTGATTTTCATGTCATGTTTCACACAATTATTGTTCAAAGTGTCAATATGATGTTGTAGATCTTGTTCATTTTGATGTATCAGGCACTGATCATCTGCAAAAGCAGTTCATTTATTTCATCATTATCTGAATTCGACTCTTGAGTTATTTTATCCATATATGCGATAAAGAGTAGTGGTGAAAGGACACAACCTTGTCTAACACCTGATGTAATGGAGAACCAGTCGGTCATTCCTTCTGTAGTTCTTACTGTACTCTGGCTATCGTGATATAAGGCCTTGATGTTACCTAATAGTTGTCCTTGGACGCCATATTCTTCAAGGATCTTCCATAGTTTGCACCTGTTTACTCTATCAAATGCCTTTTCTTGGTCTATAAATATAAGCTGTTTACTTTGATTGTATTCAATTGTTTGTTCGTAGATCTGTCTTAGTGTAAATATTGCGTCTGTGCAGCTCTTACCCTCCTAAACCCAAACTGGCTATTGCTTAACTGGGGCTCTAATATATGTCTTGCTCTACGCTCCAATATTTTTGCAAACATTTTTCCTATTTGGCTCAAAAGAGAGATACCCCTGTATGTTTCACATTCTCTTTTGTCTCCTTTGTTCTTCCATATTGGGACTATAATAGCTCTCTGCCAGTCATCTGGAACCTCTTGTGCCTCCCAGGCTATGTTAAAAATTCTGGTCAGCCATGTTATTGCTGTTGTCTTACACGCAAGTAACATTTCTGTTGTTATACCATCTTCCCTGCTGCCTTCCTTCTTTTGCTTTGATTTAGTGCCATTTCAACTTCGGATTCTAAGATATTCAATTGTTGGTATTTTCCATGTTTCAATATAGTTGATGGTATAAAATCTGATTCCTGTACATTTTCTCTTATTATCGAGCATTTAGATGCTGACTGTATTGATGACAAATACAACAAACATTTGCTAAGTCCTTTGTCAGGAAAGGCTAGAGGATGATAACGATAAAAATGAGGGAAATAGCGATAAAACTGTGGGAGATTGTGATACAACTGTGGGAGAAGACGCTATATTCGTGAGAGATTGTCATACAACTGGGGGAGATTGCGATACAACTGGGGGAGATTGCGATACAACTGGGGGAGATTGCGACAACTGGTGAAGATATCGATACAACTAAGGAATATATCGATACAACTAGGAGAGATGGCGATACAACTAGAGGATACATCGATACAACTAGGGGAGATATCGATACAACTGGGAGAAATATCGATATAACTGGAGGAGATAGGGATACAACTAGGGAGAGATATCGATACAATTGGGGAGATATCGATACAACTGAGAGAGATATCGATACAATTGGGGGGAGATATCGATATAACCGCGTGAAATATCGATTCCATAATATTGATTCTGATACTCTATTGTGCTGATTTTCAGACCATCAGTGGGAACAAATCAATTAATCAATCAATCAATCAATCAATCAATAAGCCATTACGAAAACAAGTGACGGTCATGTCCACGCCCCCCATCTCCACGCCCCCCATCTCCACTGTAAAATAATTCTTAGAATATTAACGAACTTTCACCATGAAAACCTAACTTTCAAGGAAAATCAACTAAGATCAGCGTCATTGGTCAGTCTGTAGAGGAGAGCTATATCATGTCTCATGAGAAGAACAGTTCTAACGAAGCGAGCGCCGCATTCTTGTTCCAGAATGCATTAGCACACAACTCCGACCAACTTTCCTCGTTTTTTCGTCAGTTCAACAAGTTCACGCCGCAGCTGGTGTGGTGAAGAAAGCTCTGTCTACTTATAAATTACCGATTTGGGACGAGGGACTGAAAGGAAACTGTTTGTTGCAAACAAAAATAAACATAAAACGGTGTTGACCTTCCATAGACCTCCGCTGTACGCAGACGTGGGTGGTGGAAGAGGTCGCGCTGTCTCCATTCATCACGCCATCGATTACAGATATTTGCACGTACTCTGCCACCCTATAGCTTTTATGACAAACATCATTCCAGCCTGGGCGGAATCGAATCTATTTTGATGTGTTTTACTTTAAAGGATACATTATAGTCGTGGTTTTCTTTAAGCAAGTGACCAATCAATCAATCCACCAACCAATCCATCAATCAATCCACCAATCACTACATCACTCAATCCATCACTCAATCCATCAAATAATCCATCAAGCAGTCAGTGCATCAAGCAATCAGTACATCAAACAATTATTACATCAAGAAATCAGTACATCAAGCAATCATTACATCAAGCAATCAGTACATCAAGAAACCAGTACATCAAGAAATCAGTACATCAAGCAATCAGTACAGCAGGCAATCATTACATCAAGCAATCAGTACATCAAACAATCAGTACATCAAGCAATCAGTACATCAAGCAATCAGTACATCAAACAATCAGTACATCAAGCAATCAGTACATCAAACAATCAGTACATCAAGCAATCAGTACATCAAGCAATCAGTACATCGCACAGTACATCAAGCAATCAGTACATCAAGCAATCAGTACATCAAGCACTAACTCCATTATTATTTAGGCAAATATTTACACAATTTACACGATTACTTTAAAAAGATTAGAACTACAATTTTTGCGGTGATGTACAAAAATACAAATGTGAGGTCGGAGGCAACCGTGAAGATGAGATCTGGAGACAACCGTGGGTAGGCTGCGATGATACTAAGTAAATTGGCGTTTAAGTACAAAGCCACGAGTAAGAGAGAGGAAGAGCTGGAAGAAGTTTGTAATATCTTGTATCACAAAAGTAAGCAAGAATTTAATTAAATATAAAACTAACAACGATCCCACGTTTCGATCATAGATCTTTATCAAGGAGACATATAGACAGAATAAACAATAACTTAACTAGAACATAAATCTAAATAAGAAGAATGACTGCAGATTTGTTACTAACTACCATTTTTCGAACAGATAAATCTCGTGTTATATTACTACTTCTAGTGGTTATCCCTTCCTATGAGAGTCCGTTATCTGGTAGTGGTAGGTAGGCGTCCATTTCTGATGATAAAGTTGGTTTAAAGGACGGCAGCGAGCTTTATTCTGCCTCCAGGGATCCACAGCGTCAGACTGGTTACTGAGGAGTAGTAGACTTTCTTCTTCTTCTTCTTCGACTGCTCTATATCGATCCATTTGTAACAACTCTGTGTGATTTGTATGATCTGACCTAAGAACGTTGTCCGTTGCCAGTTATGCGTCCCAAGTAGGCCAGCACAACCAATTTCTGCGATGATTTTTATTTACTAGGGTACCTTCCCTAGGTCCTACATCAGTCGCCTCTTACGACATGCCTTGAAGGCCGCAGTGGTACTATTCTTTGCCTTCCTTGCGGACCCTGGCTACACATGGGCGTTCTTAAAGTTAAAAGTATATGGAACTTATTAGGCATATATATATATATGTATCTTCTTCTTCTTCGCGTTCGTTCTTTACGACCAATTTTAATCACTCTTTGTGATTTGTTTGATCTTTACCAAGAACGTGTATACATTGCACATTGGTTTGGTAGGCCCTAAACGCATATATTTCTACACGTTTAGGACATGTGCATCCGATTTCAGCCAAACCTCCTTAGTCGCTCTTACGACATGCATGGCAAGTAACAGTGGTTCTATTCTTTACACCCCAAATTTGGGCCCCGGTAACCACTCGGGCGATATATATGTATGATATCACTTAAATTTAGTTTAAACAAGGTACGTAACTGCGTCAATTATTACAAAAGAGTTACCTGAATTAACGAAACGTCTTGCATTACCATTTAGATTTACGCTCGTTTAAATATGTCCCATGGTGCGAGCAAACACAAACGGAGGTGGTGTTCCTTCGCTCACTCGCGCTCTCACTGGCTGTTAGAATTGGAAAGACAGTTTACTCACCGTGATATTTGCCCCGTCGGGAGAGGCCAACGCCAGTATAAGAGCGTCTTAATAAGTCCACATCGTCTTTGTTACAGCTGATGTTCAACACGGCTACCGTGTCAAAGCTATTCAATC
This sequence comes from Arion vulgaris, assembly GCA_020796225.1. Taxonomy (NCBI): domain Eukaryota; kingdom Metazoa; phylum Mollusca; class Gastropoda; order Stylommatophora; family Arionidae; genus Arion; species Arion vulgaris. Next base: position 57,738,538 of record CM036760.1, read on the forward strand.
GCTACTTCAGGGTTGAATAGAGTCCGGACCGTCCGACGGTTTAACTTCTGAAATTTCTTTGATCTGAACTACCTCAAGATGTTGTCACCGAGCTATTAAAAAAGACAGAGCTGATACAGGTGGTGTGTGTTGGTTTGGGATTGAATCTAAGAATGAATGGTTTCTAAAAAAAAATCTGAATATTGAAGAAGTGAAGATTTGAGCTATTTCAGTCTATATCCAAATAACATTTCTCCTAGTCTTTTCTGACATTTGAGTATGAAGTGCCTGTCACTTAATTTTTTAACCCTAGTATGCAGAAAGTAGGATGTCCAATTCCTTGACTCACAGTGGAACGTCGAGTGTGAAATTGAACCAACAAGCCACCCGTGTGGTGACTCTTTTTATTTACTAGTGTAGCTTCCATAGGTCACTATCTCAGTCGCCCAGGGACCACAATAGGAGCAAATAATAGTAACACTACGACCTACAAGGCATGTCGATAGAGACGACTGAGGTAGGGGCTAGGAAGCTACCCTAGTTTTAAAAAAAAACGTCGCAGAAATCGGATGTGCTGGTCTACTTGTAGTCACATAACTGACACGACGTACAATCGATCTTAGGCTCAGATCGCATACAAATCATGCCTTGCAGGTCGACAAGTACCACTCTTGACAATCGTGACACGGCGTAAACTTGCATGGTTCGGGCATGTGATGAGACATAGCTCACTCTCTAAGACTATCCTACAAGAAACAGTTGAGGATGGAAGAAAGAAAGGAAGGCAGAGAAAATTCTGGTTTGACAACATCAAGAGCTGGTCGGGGCAGAGTTTCTCCCCACTCGCCCTAGGAGTTGAAGACAGAGATTCATGGCGTGCATTTTGTGCTGATGTCTCCACAGCGACACCCCTACGACCCTAACTGGTTATGGTTTTTAAATTATTATTATACATATTACACAGAGTGGTTAACAAGCGAACAATATGGAACGTTCGAAGAAGTGCCTGTCACTTCATATATCTAACCCAAGTGTTCAGGAGGTAGGGTGGTCAATTACTTAACTCATGAGTGTAACGTCGAGTGTGGGATTGAACTCACAACCCTCCTGTGTCCGAGTTGATAGACCAACGCTTACGCATTACGCTAATCCGTCCCACAAGATTGCATATCCATGTATGAATTATACGACAATGAGCTGGAGTTTTTACCTGGGCCAGGTGTGCTACAGAAAACTGAATAGCAATGAGAACACAGCTCACAAAACAGCAACGAGATTTTGAACTACAATAAAGAAATGGAAAACAGAAGGAAAAAAGACATGATACCTATAAATAACATAAGGGGATCTAGGGAAGTTACCCTACTAAATAAAAAGCGTCGTAGAAATCGGATGTGTTGGCCTACTTGTCGACGTATAATTGGATCAACTTACAAACGCTCTTAGGCTAGGATCACATACAAATCACATAGAGTGGTTTAAAAAGTGATCGATATGGGGCGTTTGAAGAAGACTTGGATCGTTGTTGCTACTTCTATATACAAAGATAACAACAGCAACAAATACATGAGCACAGTGGCGGCTCGTCATTAAGAGCCAGTGGGGCAAGGCCCTACCAAAAATGTATAATGTGCATTTATTATTTTCAAAATTAAAATATAACACCCCAAACCACGATTTTTCCGAACATTTTTTCTGGTCCCCGCCAACAAAAATGATCACGAGCCGCCACTGCATCTCAGCAGTAACATCCACCCTCCCCCATCCTTTCCATACTTTAGTTGCTAGAACTCATCGCGACAACCACAACACTGCGATAACATATACTACTTGCAACACAACATTTTGTCTGACTGTCCTGATTTCTGACCTCGTATGTCGTATTTTACCTTCAAGAAAAAAAATCTTCTGAAATGCATGACGGGCTAGCTCCACCTTAAGGTCAAGACTCTCTTGATCCTGATCTCCTAAGCCTGCTAGTCCACTTAGACTCACTTAACATCTGTCAATCAGACTGGATACATCCCGTATGTACCACTGCGGCGGGCGTGATCAAGTTGTCAGTCAGTAATCTTTTGTTGATAATTTTCGTATCTGTGTACTGTTTAAAGTCCTGTTTCCCAACGTGGGGCGTACGCCCCACTGTGTGGCATTTTCATCGTTTAGGGGGCAATGGACTCGTTCGGAGTTTAACTAATGTTCATGATGTTGTAAAACCGATATACTGACTTTTGGATGTCTGTTGACAAAAACGACTGTTACTTCACAATCACTTTACTGAAGTTTAAAAAATCTTCAATGAATGGAAAGTACTTATATCTAGGTACATTTTTACCTCCTTTTAACAAAGCTTTGAAAGAGGAAAAGCATGTGTTATTGTGTTAAAATCGAGTCATATAAAAAAACTGTAATGTGTCCATCATTTGCCAACCTTGTCATGAAGTCCAAAATGAGTTTATGTAATGCAATCTTGAGTATGTAATAGTATTGGACAGAGCCATGCATATCATATTTCCGCCATAGAAAGCAGGTCTGAAGTTTGATTTGGCTTGGAATGTTAGGTACGATGGGAAAAGAAACTAAGAAATATCAAGGTGGTTTGACTCAAATACAAATTTTGGGTCATTAGTCTGATTACTAGAGTAATGGATACTCACTGTGCAGCTGGATTATACATGTGTCCTTAGAGTACCATTTTGTAGTTGTATAGTTAACGAAGGAGCATTTATATATGGATTACAGTAGAATGTCATGAGATCTTTTTTTCCCATGTTCATCGACAGATTGCAGAAGGCATGGTTGGAACATACATTTTTAGACAATGACAGAAGAATATCGATAGTCAAAGTAAGATGAGTCTTTTCCAAGAGAGTAACAGATGTGGAAAATCGCAGTCCTGAGAACATACTTTTGGAGTTGTAAAGTAATAGAATATTCACCCATATATCTACACGATGGACTTTAAGAAGAGGGAATAATAGTGCAGATAGAGAGCCAAATACAGAACAGCTTTGAGGTAGCTAGAATAAAAATAGAGAACTAGACACAGAACAGCTAAAGTACAGGACTGTTAGGCCAGATTATACGAGAAAAGCAGAAGAGAACCGAAGAGCTTCATGTAGAAGATATAACTATTGGAGGTTCGAATTTATCAGAGTTAATTGGAAGAGAACACCGCAAACTTTTTCAGAAGAGCAGATTTGACCACATAAATGTGGATATAAATATTGTTAATGATTTGTTTTTTTCTTCTTCAAATAGTCATGCTATAATAATCGAATTTGCTCAAACATATATCACCTGATGTGAAATATTACTATATTAATGTATGCCACATTAAAGTCTTTTACGCCAACAATTCTTGACCAACGAATCAATGAAACGAGGTCGTCTTGAAGCGCTTTTGAAGGCGAAACATAGTGCTCATATTATATCAGATTTGAATTACTTTCAAACTTTATAGACAAATTTTGAAAAAAGAGCAACATTAAAGTCCCTGTTTACTGCTCATACTGCAACTGCCAATCGTACTCTTGAGGCTAGTTATCAAATTTCCTTACTCATTGCTAAATGTGGAGAAAATCATGCTATAGGAGAGAATTTAATCAAACCATCAATATCATCATTTCTTAAAACGGTTCTGGAAAAAGATGACCAAGAGGTGAAAGCTATGCAACTCAGTAACAATACTGTTAGCAATAGAATAGACGAAATCAGTGAGGATATTGAAATACAACCTGTTGAAAAGCTGAAAACAAGAAAATTATCAGTGCAAATGCATGAATTAACTTTGAGAGACAGTGTTGATAAGTAGTATTGATATCTTACGCAATATATATTGATAATGGGGATTTTGCTGAAGAAATATTGTTCTGTAAATCATTAGATAGCACCCCTACCTCCAAAGATGTATATAATAAGCTAAATAATTACTTATATGTCATAATATACCAATAAAAAATATAACATCTTGTGCCGCAGATGGTACTAATAATATGATAGGCAAGAAAAATGGCTGCTTAAAATTGCTGAAAGATGAGAATCCAGAAATGCTTTTGTGCATTGTGTTATTAACAGGGAAAATTTGATAGCTAAACATATTTCACCTTTTCTAAACGAAGTACTAAATTCTGTTATAAAGTGTATCAATGTTATTAAAGCTAATGCCTGCCAAATGTGAGCGTCTCTTCATGCTATTTTGTGAAGAACAAAATACAGATCATGTGAGACTTTTACTGCACACTGAAGTAAGATGGCTCTTGAAAGGGAACTGCTTGACAATATTTATGGAACTATTTGATACTCTTTAAGTGATTTATTTCAAACCTGAAATAAAGTATCTGTTAACGGTCGATAGTAAAGCATGTGTGAGTTAAGCCGATATCTTTGAATGAAAAACAAAATATATTAAATAACCACCTCCAAGGAAGAATAAAACTCTTATTGATACAAAAGCTAAGATATTTGGTTTTATTACCTTTATTGAATTATGTCAGAAATATATTTGCAACAAACATTTTGAAGAGTTTCATTGGCTCCAGAAATGTGAAGTGACTGATACCGCTATACTGATACTTGTTATTGTGATCATCTGAAAATTCTATCGGCTGATTTAAAGAAAGATTTTCTGATTTGAAACAAATTGATTGCAGTCAATGTTAGTGGATTTGTCTATTTCAAATATGCAGTATCAAGAAGAACTCGCAGATAATGCAAAATCATGAGTCAGTTAAAACTCCATTTAATATAAAAGGAGCGACGGCATGGCTTTGTGAGGAAACAGAAATCAAATATACAAATTCAACCAAATGTGCAAGAAAACTTATTACCATTTCTATCTTCCTATTTAACTGAATGTGGATTTAGTGTAATAACTGATTTGCTGCTAAAAAAGAAATTGGTTGAATATAACACAATGAGAGACTTGAGACTGAAGCATTGGAACATAACGTAAAATCTCTTTGCAGCATCTATCAATCGCAAGGATCTCACTAAGTGTAAGTAATAAATAGTCACTTCTTTCTTCTTCTTTTGTCGTCATACTGCTACCGGGTTGTTACCCAGTGTCGTGGTTTTCTGTTTTTGTCTAAAATAATATAGAAAAATATATCATTAAAATGATATCGTACTTGAATTTCTGTTCTCCATTATATATTTTGAAAATTTACTTACTGTTTTTCCTCAAGAATTTCCTAGTGATTTCTTTCTAAAACCTATCATTTAAGTTTCTTCAGTGAACAATTCAATTTTAGAAAATTAAATTTTTGTATATGTTACATAGGAAGGAAAGGGGAGGGGGGCATACGAATTTTGAAAGGCTTTGGTGGGGATGGCACAAAAAGGTTGGAAACACTGGTTTAAAGTGTCTGCCCTGTGTGTTTCCTATTGCCTTTGGCGGGTACTTCTATAGTTTATACGAGGTTCGGGACTCTCTGTGGCGTAAAGCTCAGGTGCATGTCTCTCGGGCCAAATGTATCAGGTTCGCACCCTCGTGGAGCCATCTAGATATTTTTCATTCTGATCTCCATGTAGGTGAAATCGAGTTCCTAGTCCTATGGGAGACGGACGATAAAACGTAGGCCCTGTGTTCAATTTGAGCACGTAAAACAATCCTTGACAGTTCAAAATCGAGATTAGTAGGCTGGAAAACCGATGCCCGTGCAAATTCATTCGAAAAGATGAAAAATTCCTACAAAATATCTTCACCGTTTAAAAAAGTACATCGGGTATCCCCCGGTGCTACGGAGTTCGTGCACTGCAGATGAGATCTTCATGTGTAAGAAAGAGAGCACATGGTTACTCGCCGAAGTGCAATGATGTGGTCCTATCAATCAATCAATCAATCAATTTATATAGGATTGTCATTTTAGAGGGTCTTATACATTAGTGTTATGATCGTATTTGTCGCTATAGAGTTAATCTCTTGGGAACAATACATTAGTGTTATGATGTATTGTCGCTATAGTGTTAATCTCTTGGAGAACAATACATTAGTGTTATGATGTATTGTCGCTATAGTGTTAATCTCTTGGGAACAATAATTAGTGTTATGATCGTATTTGTCGCTATAGAGTTAATCTCTTGGGGAACAATACATTAGTGTTATGATGTCGCTATAGAGTTAATCTCTTGGAGAACAATACATTAGTGTTATGATGTCGCTATAGAGTTAATCTCTTGGAGAACAATACATTAGTGTTATGATTTGCTATAGGTAATCCTTGGACAACATTAGTGTTATGATGTCGCAAGTTAATCTCTTGGGAACAATACAAAATTATGATTGCTATAGAGTTAATCCTGGGAACAACACTTAGTGTTATGATGTGCTAGTTAATCTCTTGGAACAATTAGGTAGAGCATAGGTTATTAAACAATACATTGTTATGTTTGCTTGGGTAATTTGGACAACCCTTAGTGTTATGTTCTAAGTTAATCTGGGAACAATCATTAGGTTGATTTTGTTAGTTAATCCGTGGGACACATTAGTTATTGCGTCTAGAACTACATATTTAATGTCATATTAATCTCTGGCACATTAGTGTTATGATTTTATAAGTTAATATCTTGAGAACAATACATGTATTTGATGCGAGTTAATCTCTTGAGAACACATTTGAAAATTAGGAGGTGGGTCATGGAAGTTAAGCATTTGTCTGTGTTCTGAGGTCAGGTTGAATCGACCGAGGCCCGTTCTAATAATTTGTTGTTTAGTATCGATATCAGAAAGACGATAAATGTAATAGACGACATATAAACAAGTAATATAGCCTAAAAGCAAAAGAAAGAAGATAAAAAGATACCGCGTCTTTTTGACAAAATGCTGTTATCAAACAAAGGATACAGAAGAGAAGAAATTCTGACTTCCTATAGGTCAGACATAACATATTTGTCATTTACTTTGTAAAGGCGATTTGATCAAAATGTTGCCGTATCTTGTTTTATGCTTTTTGTAAAACTATATTATATTGTTTTTACTTTGTTGTTGGAGCTACAAAGTTCATAGTTTGTGCAATACTCTTTACAGGATATGTGTCATTTGTCTTAATGCAAAAATCAATCAGAGGCGCCTAATAGGCGCCATGGCTACGCCTAAATTCATCTTCTTCTTTGCGATAGCTATTTTAATGATTATACGGTCAGACGCGTTCTTATGTTGTAGGAATGTTGTCTGAGCTCATATCTGGTGCCATGTAGTTTTGTTTGTACTGTAGTAAAGCCAGCATTCCTTTCTAGGGAGGACATACATGAGACAGTCTTGCAGGACATGTTCTGTACCTTGATCATCGCTGCCACAGGGACACAGAGGGGATGGGGACTATCGTATCATGTAGATGTTTGTTCAGTCGTTATGCTATCCTGAGTCGGGATGATAGTCTGTGCTTGTCTGTCAAGTGTGTAGTCTGTGCTGTCCAATGTGTGTTGTCGTTGTCTTCAGGTTTGTCGTGCTTGTCTGCAAGGTTGTCTGTGCATTCGTCAGTGTTGTCTGTTGTCGTCAAATGTGGTTGTCTGTGCTTGTCTGTCAAGTGTGTGGTTGTCATTGTTGGATAGTTTAGGTTCTTTTCTAATGTCCACTATAAATCGTGGCATATCCTTTACAGGGCGTAGCCATCACCCACAGTAAAGAAGTCATTGATTTTCTAGGCACCACTTAAAAGTTCAGTAGTTTGCATTGTTTTCTGAACGGTGAGGTCTGTTTTTACCTTTCGTAAAAATCCCACGGAAACGAATTTGCTTCCAAACTGCCTGTCGCAGTGTTTGAACCAGGTACGCTTGGGTTGTGATCGAGCTCACTACCGCTTGAGCTACAGACGCCCACTAATATCCACTATAGCTGGATTTTTTTTACAAAGTATGTGATTTCGCCTGAATTCATATCGAGCAATCCAGAAATAATTAGTTACTGACCCCTCATTCCATCACTGACTCAAATGTTCATTTACTGACTCCTCATTCCATCACTGACTCAAATGTTCATTTCATCTTTCACTTTCTGTCTGTGCCCATCTTCCTCTCTGCTATACCATCGGATATTCTTATAATCTGGAAATACAACACCCAAGACCAACTGCTGCCACATCCCAGCCAGCCTGGCCAAGGCGTTGTTCGTGTCACGTTGATATGTCAGTAATGACATCTCATGATTTCCTGACCTTCGACTCGAATGAAACCCAAAGAAGATCCAGTGTCGGCAAACACGTAGCTAGCGAGAACTTGAATAAAGGAATTAGCACGTGAGACATCTGTTAGTTCATTAACATAATTCGATATTGTAACCGGAATATCTCAATACAGGCACATAGATCACATATGAAGTATAGACGTTTATTTGAATATCTCAATACATACACATAGATCACATATGAAGTATAGACGTTTATATGAATATCTCAATACAGACACATAGATCACATATGAAGTATAGACGTTTATTTGAATATCTCAATACAGACACATAGATCACATATGAAGTATAGACGTTTATTTGAATATCTCAATACATACACATAGATCACATATGAAGTATAGACGTTTATATGAATATCTCAATACAGACACATAGATCACATATGAAGTATAGACGTTTATTTGAATATCTCAATACATACACATAGATCACATATAAAGTATAGACGTTTATATGAATATCTCAATACAGACACATAGATCACATATGAAGTATAGACGTTTATATGAATATCTCAATACAGACACATAGATCACATATGAAGTATAGACGTTTATATGAATATCTCAATACATACACATAGATCACATATGAAGTATAGACGTTTATATGAATATCTCAATACAGGCACATAGATCACATATGAAGTATAGACGTTTATATGAATATCTCAATACAGGCACATAGATCACATATGAAGTATAGACGTTTATTTGAATATCTCAATACAGGCACATAGATCACATATGAAGTATAGACGTTTATTTGAATATCTCAATACAGGCACATAGATCACATATGAAGTATAGACGTTTATTTGAATATCTCAATACAGGCACATAGATCACATATGAAGTATAGACGTTTATTTGAATATCTCAATACAGGCACATAGATCACATATGAAGTATAGACGTTTATTTGAATATCTCAATACAGGCACATAGATCACATATGAAGTATAGACGTTTATATGAATATCTCAATACAGACACATAGATCACATATGAACTATAGACGTTTATTTGAATATCTCAATACAGGCACATAGATCACATATGAAGTATAGACGTTTATTTGAATATCTCAATACAGACACATAGATCACATATGAAGTATAGACGTTTATTTGAATATCTCAATACAGACACATAGATCACATATGAAGTATAGACGTTTATTTGAATATCTCAATACATACACATAGATCACATATAAAGTATAGACGTTTATTTGAATATCTCAATACATACACATAGATCACATATAAAGTATAGACGTTTATGTGAATATCTCAATACAGACACATAGATCACATATGAAGTATAGACGTTTATTTGAATATCTCAATACATACACATAGATCACATATAAAGTATACTTCACAAGGGGAGCAAAGAATAGTAACGCTGCGACCTACAAGGCATGCGAAGCGAATGAGGTAGGGGCACATGGATGCTACCCTAGTAAGTAAAAATCCTCGTAGAAATCGGATGTGCTGGCCTACTTATAGCTGCATCACTGGCACAACATACAATCGCTCTTATGCTCGGATCACATACAAATCACAAAGAGTGGTTTAACAAGAAGTCAATATGAACCGTTCGAAGAAGAAGAAGATTTATGAATCTGATTGTATCATTTCTCATTGTTTTTTTTCTTGATACACTGAATATTTTCTCCTCGGCCTGAATATCGAATCTATCCAGTTTCAAATGTCGAATCTATCCATTTTATAGGTATTAATAGACTAGTCGTCGAATCTATTCATCTTAAGTGTCAAATCAGCCCGCCTGCCCAGCGTGTTCGTAGCGCGTTGGGCGACGGGTGACAGGCCCTCTGTGAGTGCGAGTTCAATTCCGCGGGCTGGCAGAAAAGCCACAGGTTGTCCAGATTTACGGTATTCGTGGCACCGAACCGAAGGTTACGATGCCCATGGCACCGAGCCGAAGAGCTGAAAAGCTCAAGTGCTTCTGGATCGAAAAAAGTGTCAAATCTGATCCGTGTATGCAATTCAACTTACATTTAACTAAAAACAATTCTGACCTGGTATATTCATAGTAAACAACGGGCGTTTTAAACACGTAAAAATTGTTGATGTGTGAGAACTCTGCGCCAGAAAGCGCTGGACATATAGATAGTGCTGTAAATATGTAAATATATCAAAATTACAAATCAAATCATCATCGTCCTCATCAAGGTGCGTATCCTTTATAGGACGTTGCTCTCTTGCAGCACATCTGAAATTCACTCTCTCTAGCCAGTTCACCCACTTCGTCGGTGGTCATGTTCATGGTTTCTTTAATATCTTGTAGCCATCTTCTTCTTGGTCTGCCTCTGCGTCCTGTGACCTTGCCCTCTAATATTGTTCTTTCCAGGTCATCGTGACGTTTGATCTACGTGACGTTTGATTTTATTACTAGGGAGACTAATCAAATATGCTGTAAATATGTAAATATATCTCAGAATTACTAATCAAATATGCTGTAAATATGTAAATATATATCAGAATTACTAATCAAATCTGCTGTAAATATGTAAATATATCTCAGAATTACTAATCAAATATTACTGTAAATATGTAAATATATCTCAGAATTACTAATCAAATATTACTGTAAATATGTAAATATATCTCAGAATTACTAATCAAATATTACTGTAAATATGTAAATATATCTCAGAATTACTAATCAAATATTACTGTAAATATGTAAATATATCTCAGAATTACTAATCAAATATTACTGTAAATATGTAAATATATCTCAAATTATCATCAAATATTACTGTAAATATGTAAATATATCTCAGAATTACTCATCAAATATTACTGTAAATATGTAAATATATCTCAGAATTACTAATCAAATATTACTGTAAATATGTATGAGTTTCATGTTAGTGTTATAAATGAAAAATAAAAATAGTGGCATACCCTTTACAGGACGTAGCCGGCATCAACAACAGTAAACGAGTCGTTGATTTTCTAAGCACCACTAATATGTTCAGTAGTTTGCCATTGATTTCTGAACGGTGAGATCTATTTTTATCGTCCAAGGAAACTTATTTGATTTCAAACTTGCCCGCCGCGGTGTTTGAACCAGGTACGCTTGGCTTGTGAACGAGCTCACTACCGCTTAAGCTACGTGCTATGAATACGTAACTATTTAAGTTTTACATGTCAAATAGTACTGCAAATATATGATTGATTGATTGAGAGGACCATCGTCACTGCACTTCGGTGAGTAACCATTTGTGCTCCGATCTCTTTTCTTACACGAAAATCTCAGCTGCAGTGCATGCACTCCGTAGCACCGCGAAGGTCCCCAATGTAATGTTGAAGATGGTGAAGATATTGTTGTAGGTATTTCATCTTTTATTTAGTTATTTTTTTTCACCTTTTCTACTTAATTTTGCCCGGGCAGATGAAAAAAAGATATTTTTGTAGGAATGTTTTTATTTTTAATCTTTTTTAACGAATTCTGTCAGAGCAGCGGCTTTCCAGCTTGCTCTTCTCGATTTTGAACTGCCAAGGTTTCTTTTGCGTGCTCAAATAGAACACGGGACCGATGTTTTATTGTCCATCTCCGATAGCACTAGGAACTCGATCTCATCTACACTGAGATCAGGTCTCACTGGAAAATATCCAGATGGCTCTACGAGGGAGCGAACCTGATACCGTTAGCACGAGAGACGAGCACATAACCTCTAAGCCACAGAAACCGCAATGCAAATATATAACGTTTACATGTCAAATAGTGATGTAAATTTATCAGATTTACATGTCAAATAGTGATGTAAATTTATCAGATTTACATGTCAAATAGTGATGTAAATTTATCAGATTAACATGTCACATAGTGATGTAAATTGCGTAAATATGAGATTTGAAAGTCAGGTAGTGATGGGAATATTGACCAGTTATTTGTGTTTACAATTAATATCTAAAGTTTATGACTTCCGTTGCCCATGCCGTCGCCGATACATCAACTTCAAGACAAATCTGTCTCAATAGTGGACACGGTGACTTGACAAATTGTATCCTTGTAAAAATGACAATGTATTACTGAACAGACCTTCACAAAGGGCCGGTCCCTCCCGGCGATTGGAACATGCTCCCGGTTTGTGGTCTTCTCGTGAGGACATTGGAGAGGAGAAAAACCCTGGCAGCTTCACTGTATGTTCATTATTAGCTGCGATGAGATCCCCTCCCAGCATCTCTGTTCAAGCGTGGCCAGGAAATGAGTTTTTAATTCAACCACCAAGAGCCCATTCATGGACTTCTGAATGGGTCACATGATCGACACGATGCTCGACTGAAGCGCAAAGTGCCAGAGTCCCGGGATCGGGTATCGTCGGTGTCGCAACCCGGTATCCCACCCCGACATTTAACACGGTCCGTCCGAGACGTTTTCACGCGTCGAATCAATTGTCAATGAACCTGCATTACACAGCCCACCAGGAGTATGAGCAGGGAATGATTGAAAACGTAGCCTGGAGTTGCCGGCATAGCTCTGCTGTCTCTTCTGGTAATTTCTGTAAAGGACCCAGTTCTTCCACATGACAATGCACGGTGTTTATCTAACCGGCTAGTCTGGGATAATGTAAGTTTAATTTTTGGAATACGCTTAAGGGACAAAGAAAAACAATAAAAAAAAGCAAATCTGTCATTGGAGACAGATGCAACTTATTCTGTCAGGCATTTTGGCAGTCTACGCCAGTGATGTCCAATGTTTTTATATATTGGGACGCATCTGACTGATGGTTGTAGAGGTGTGGATTGTGGGTGCCATGTAATGATTGCAATTCTACTATTAATAATAGTAACAAAAAAGAACCATTTTTATACCACACGGTATTTAGGGTAATACGGTAGGTATTTTTCAAAGACCGTCGGCACAAGATGGATTATGTGGTCAACATGAAGCCGGTCGCCTTTGCTTCCCAGTGCTTTTCCTTGTACCCAATTGAAGCTGGGTCTAACCGAGAGTCGTTACGGTAGGAAAAAATTACACGCCTACTTGTGAAATTGAACCCAGACCACTAGCCTAAGATGCGAGTTCACTAACTACTACGCTACAGCGGCTCTCAATAGTAACAAAATAGTAACAAAATAGAAACAAAATAGTAACAAAATAGTAACAAAATAGAAACAAAAGTAATGTTAATAAATTTGAGATGCCAATTATTCCTCCAGTGAAAAAGCAAATATTTCTCCAGTGAAACAGCAAATGGTGCAGTTAAGGGGCAGTAGAATGGTTATAAATTGAAACAAGATTGCAAAACGGGGGAGTCTTGTTCATTAAAGTGATAAGAAAAATATGAAAGAATTGTTTTAGAGAGCTGACAGATTGGCTGGCTTGGCTACAATATCAGAAGGAGCTGCCATGGATCGAAGTGACATTCTTCACGCATTGAGAGAGTCTTTCCGAACAGAGGAGTTTCAGGGCTGTGAATCCCACTCGCTGACCCGACTGAAAGAGATGGGTGTCAATATTGATGCAGCCCGAAAAGAACGACATACTAAATATGCAAAGAGATTGATTAATCAACATCGAACTGGCGTGTTGGGTCGCTGGACGCTGCTGGATTTGCTGAGGCGGAGATCGGAGCACCTATGGACATGTCCGGAGTGCTATGATGATAGTCCTCATATAACTGATAACTGATAACAGAACGAGTCTAAAGCCGAAGGACTGACTTCAATGCGCCGGGTTTCCCCATATGGCTCGGTCCCTCTCCATAGAAATGGCAGCCACCTGCAGAGAGTATTGCACAAAGCACGAACTCCGTATCACCGGCAGTAATCATAGTGGTATCTGAAAAAAAAATACATTCGTGAACAGAAAGGTGTGCTCTATATTTGAACCTACGACCTTCAGAATGTAAGGTAAGGCTTAACCACTCATCTGTTCTTGTAAGGTAAGGCTTAACCACTCATCTGTTCTTGTAAGATTAAAAAAAAAAAGGTTGACACGACCGTGGGAGTGGCTAGATGTTTCCATTAACAACAAGCTCAAACATTTGTCTAAAAGTTAATTGCATATCCTTTACATGACTTTGCGAATCAACACCAGCTTTTTTAGCTTTGTGTGTGATTTTTCTAGGCATTATTACGTTCAGTAGTTTGTCATTGCTTTCTGAAAGGGTGGTGCTATCGTCCTTTTGTAAAAATCCACGCGAAACAATTCCAACTGTCCGCAGCGTGATTCGAACTCAGGACGTCGGGGTTAATATACCGAGTCACTATCTCCTGAGCCACAGACGCCACCAAACATTTATCTACATAAGAATAATCGCAAAGTCCATTTCGTAGCAGGATTGATCTATTATTTGTAGTATTAAAACATTTGATTGATCTATTATTTGATTGATCTATTATTTGATTGATCTATTATTTGATTGATCTATTATTTGATTGATCTATTATTTGATTGATCTATTATTTGATTGATCTATTATTTGATTGATCTATATAACGATCATCATTGCACTTCGGTAAATAACATTGCGTGTTCCGATATCTTTTTCCCTACAGGATGGTCTCAGCGTCGACGCAGGACACCGTAGCACAGGCAAGAGTCCCTGATGCAATTATGAAGATAGTGACATTTTGTAAGAGTTTTATTTTAATCGTTTAAAAAAAATAATTTGACCGGGCAACGGCGTTCTCCACTCTACTCTTACCGATTGTCAACTACCGCTGTTCTTTTACGTGCTCAAATTGAACACGGGATCTATATTTTATCGTTCGTATCCTATATGACTATGAACACGATCTCACGTACTTTGAGATCTGGGATCTCTGGAAAAATATCCTGATCGCTATACGCGGGAAAGGAACCGAGTACCATTGAAGCGAGAGTCAAGCTTCTAACATCTCCGCCACAGAGACTCCTGGCAGGATAAACATTAGTCACAATTTGTTAACAGAGTCCTGGCGTCATATTTGTCAGTTCCATCGTCGGTGTTAGCAAACAATGACACCTTGTGATACTACAAGGACACCGCTATTACGTGAAGCATCTTCCATACCGGATTTCTATCCGGAAAACCCAGACCGTCCCGCGGCGTATCCACAGTGGGTAAACATTTACAACAGAAATTACTTGATCATAAACTAAACTTTCGCACGCAATTTTACACCTTGGCTGATCTACCTTTCAAGACAACAAAGCTGACAATCAAAATATCAGCGTAAATCATTACTTTCGCACCATCTAGTCACGTAGCAGCGCCTCTAGGGGAATTACTAAGCAAACAAAACACTAGAATACATCGAAACTTCAGAAAAGCAGGAGATGGGCAGGAGTTCCGTATAAAGTCATCTGATATTTTCCGTGTTAAGATCTGAGAAGGCTATAATTTAGGTGGATTAAGGCTTCACTAAACAATTCCTTTAATGTATGTCAGTGTTTATAATCTTATATATCAAGTGAATTATGGATGTCACTAGAAGAGGCTTGCTCACAATTTAGTCAAGTGTAACAAATCGGAGAGTAGACAAACTCCGTGGTTCCTTGGTAACTTAGACTATAAATCAAACCCCTTTGGTCTTAAATGACCTACTTTGTATTGAAGCTCCCAGGGGATCTGGCATATATTTGGAGCTTGCAATTAACCCGTGCAAGTCATTTGCTTAACGTATTATGTGCAGAACTGTGTGAGATGTGCAAACAATTGTTCAGATGAACGAAGTTGTACGACTGCATTGTGGAATCTTCATCGGCTTGCGCACAAATGATTGATGTTCTTGATACGGACCAGGGAGATTAAAAAACAGGCACTCCAGGTGAGTTGTCAATATGACTCGTAAGCTTCTTATTTGTTGCCTAACTCAACAGGAAGATGATGTACAGACTTATACATATATGTATGTCTGTTTTATTTACCTCTTGCTGTCAGGTGTTGACTGCGATAAGTGACTGGAGAAATGAGAAGTAGTCTTCAGTCAAGCGTATGGGCGTTCACATGAATTTTTCCAGGGAAGGACAAAATGATTTAAAAAAAAAATGTTAGTAGGTAGTATACTTTGGTATACTATGGGGAAGACGTGGTTCAAATCCGATTTACACCCGTGTGATGCCGGGGCCCGTAAAGAAAGCAAAAAATAGTACCACTGCGACCTACAAGACATGTCGTAAAATGTGATTGAGATAAGGGCCTAGGAAAACTACCTAGTAAATAAAAGTGTTGTAGAAATCGGATGTACCAGTAGGCGCATAACTGGCACAACGTACAATCGCTTTTAGACTCAGATCACACATTAATTGGTCGATATGGAGCGATTGAAGAAGAACAGATTTCGATTGTGGACTGGTTGTAAATAGTGGCTTCTTATATCATTTTTAAAACATAACTTACATGGATAGTAACAGTCAATGATAAATCGTGGTGTTTTTTAATACAGGAGAGGGAAGGGGTGGGGGAGAGGTAGGAAGACGCCACAAAATTGCAAAATTGATTTAAAAATAACAAAAATGAAACTGCTAAATTTATAAAAAAATTACAAAAATGAAATTCCTACAAATATTTTCACCATCATCTAAATTACATCAGGACTGTCACTAGTGCTACGGAGTACGTGCACTGTCACTGAAACCCCCAAGTGTAAGAAAGAGATCAGAACACACATGGCTACTCACCGAAGTGCAATGATGATGGCCATATCAAAATATCAATCAAACGGATGTGTCTGTCCTACATGCTGTGGAGGTCTAACGGGAACGTAAAGTACTTACGTTCTCTACGCAAACCACACAGATCGCAACGAATGGTTAATTTGGTTGAAATAAACAAACGCAACAATCACCAACAGCTGAGTTTATATGGGGGAAATGCATGTACAAATACATCCATCATTTGATTAATTGATTGATTGATTGATATCACTATCATTATTGTACTTCGGTGAGCAGTCATGTAACCTTTTCCATGTTTTCCCTTAGTCTTTTTAGATATTAGGGTATTAAGTGCCTGTCACTTCAATTCTAGGCCTTGCTGTGCGGGGGGTAGGAGGTCCTGTTTCTTTCCTCACGTTGGGACGTCGAGTATAATATTGAACCATCTTGAGTCCTAGTCGATAAGTGAACGCCTACGCATTACGCCAATCCGTTCCACATACATATTTATATATATCAATAGAAAATGAGAGAGAGAGAAAGAGAAGATAAAGAGAGAGTAAGAGAGAGAAAGAGAGAGAAAGAGAGAGAGAAATGGGTTGGAAGTGAATGACTATAGATGAAAAAAGAAAACATTGTCATTGTTCCATGTGTTGTGCTGCTGCAGTCGACATTTATACATCTTCATTGCGCACATATTTGAACACTGGCCCACGGAAGAACATATTCCAAAATATGAAATTTCTTTCTCTTCTTGGCTTCAGAAATGTTTTGGATCTACCCGGGCTCGGGTTTCTGCACAGTTCTACTCGTTGGCATATGGGAGAACATGGAATGACAAACACATGGCAACGATCTGTATGAGAGATTTGTAGTCTGAGATCTGGGTGTGTGGGTGTGTGGGACAATTCTGATAGGATAATTGATTCCACGTTGACTGGGAAGCTGAGAGACAGACTATGGGAGTCAACGAAAGAGACAGAGGAAATAAAGAGAAAGAGAGAGAGAAGGAGAAACTGCGAGTGAGAAAAGAAATACAGATATGAAATAAAGACACAGGCTTACTGACTATAAGTTTACTATTGGAATCTTGGCAAAGTGTTCATTCTTCCTTCTTCTTCTTCTTCTTCTTCTTCTTTGAACGCTCCATATAGACCACTTGTTAAACCACTCTTTGTGATTTGTATGTGATCTGAGCCTAAAAGCTATTGTACGTTGTGCCAGTTATGCTACAAGTAGGCCAGCACATCCAATTTCTGCGATGCTTTTATTTACTAGGGTAGCTTCCTTAGGCCCCTACCTCAGTCGCCTCTTACGACATGCCTTGTAGGTCGCAGTGGTACTATTCATTTCTTCCCTTGCGGGCCCCGACACCACACGGGAATCACTAATTCTAATACAACTGTTGTTAGTTTGTGAAATCCTTGCTAATTATTCAACCACTAATACATACAACAGCTATCGCCATCACTACTGTTATTACTAACACTGCATCATTGTTACTGCATATATTGTTCGCTAACGTCAACAAAGTCTCGAATTTTATCTTCCTAAGCACGGGCATACGACCCGCAGAAAAACCCACGGAAAAACCCACGTATAACTGCACGTGTTATGTTAAGCAGTCGTACACACCCGTTATCTTATTCCTGCACCTTCTAATCCAGGGAAATTAATGATTGCATTGTTGGACTATGGAAGCGACTGAGTTCCATCTGTTCATTCTGGTATGTAGATATTAGTTCTAGTTTACAGACGATACCACATGCTGTATTGTATTAATTTATCTATACGGTCCTTTTTCTCGCCATGTTTGTGTATTTGTTGTTATGGTTATTAAGGGGACTTCACTCTGTCATTCAAGGGGCGGTAACTTGGCTTCATTTCTATCCTGGGTATATTATTTCAATAAATATGCTGACTGTTTCTGCGAGTATGTATATTCTCTTGGTAAATAGACGAGGTTAGAGGTTGCTACCTTGATTACAAACTTCAGGCGTGGTTCGTGATCACGATCGGAAAATAGTTTTACCATTGTCGAGCTGTTGTATGATTGCGTTTAGTAGTCATTTTTTGGTTACGGAACTTTGGTTTGTTTTAGTTGAGACATGTTGGGTATTCCAGGAGTTGGTTTATACATTTATTCAATGTTAGTTGTTCGTGTTTTTCCGGTGCTCACAAGGGGAACAAAGTATAGTAACGTGACCTACAAGGCATGTCGTAAGAGGCGACTGAGATAGGGACCTAGGAAGCTACACTAGTAAATAAAAAGCGTTGCAGAAATCGAATGAGCTGGAGTACTTGTAGGCGCATAACTGGCATAACCCACAATCGCTCCTACGCTCAGATCACATACAAATCACAAAGAGTGGTTTAATAAGTCATCGATATGAAGCGAAGAGAAGAGGTAGAAGATTGTTATTGTTAGCATGATTAGCATAATGCCTAATAGTTTGCCTATCGACTCGGAGACCAGAAGGTTGTGGCTTAAATACCACACTAGACTTTACACATGTGAGAAAAGGAATTAGCCCTTCTACTTCCTGCACACTAGAGTAGAGAAATTTCAAGTGACAGGCACCTCATACCATATGGTTACAAGAGGCTGCAGGATATTTAGAAACAAATGTAGTTAAAAAATTTTTATTTCTGGTAGACAGTAGTCTATTTGATGTTTGGTCGATGTTCAAGTAGTCTATTTGATGTTTGGTCTATGTTACAGAAGTAGTCTATTTGATGTTTGGTCGATGTTACAGAAGTAGTCTATGATTTTGATGTTTGGTTTTTTTCTATGTTAAGGGTAGTCTATTTGATGTTTGGTCTGATGTCTATTTGTTCATGTACGAAGTAGTCTATTTGATGTTTGGTCATGTTAGTAGTCTATTGATGTTTGGTCTATGTTAGAGTAGTCTATTTGATGTTTGGTCTATGTTAAAGTAGTCTATTTGATGTTTGGTCTATGTACAAGTAGTTATTGATGTTTGGTCTATGTGAAGTAGTCTATTTGATGTTTGATTATGCTTAAGTAGTCTTTGATGTTTTATGCTGCGGAAGACATAAGTGAGATGATGCGGTCACGTTGCTAGGATACTTGATGAACGCATCCCAAAAAATTGATGTATAGTGAGACCGGAAAAATTGTGAACAACTGTTGAAGCCCAATGCTTCACGACGAGCTGCGAAGGACTAACTAAGTTAGTTAGTACGTAAGTAGGTACTATGAAATTGAACCCGGACTCCGCTCATAAGAAGCAAGTTCACTAACAACTACGCTACTGCTGCTCTCATTGTTTTTAGTGTTACTGTCATATTTAATTGTTGACTTTTCCAATCCACGGGATATCGTTTCTAAGTTCTGGGTTTTTGTATTTCATGTTCATATCTAAGTTAATGATTCCAGTGAAACTTCACAGGTTAACCTTAGCACATTATAACTCACAGAGAGTTGCCTTGAATTATATAGCCGTCTACTTCGTAGGGATTCTTGTAGCTATGCTCTGCCACGAGTAGGTAAAATCTTACCTGTAATACATAACAAGGTATCTTTAATGTTTTTGCAGGTGTACTCTGGTTTATATAGCTTACAACGGCGTAGATGGGGATATCATCCTAGCGACATCTAGTTTATTATTGGTCTGATATGGAAGTTATTGTAACTGAGTGGATTGATTGATTGATTGATTGATAGGACCATCATCATTGCACTTCGGTGAGTAACCATGTGTGCTCCGATCTTTTTCTTACACAGGAAGATCTTAGCGGCAGTGCACGAACTCCGTAGCACCGGCCAAGGTCCCCGATGTAGTTTTGAAGATGATGAAGATATTTTGTAAGGATTTTATTTGTAATCTTTTATTAGTTTTGCCCGGGCAGCAGCTTTCCAGCCTGCTCTTTTCGATTTTGAACTGTCAAGGGTTCTCTACATGCTAAAATTGAAACAGGGGACCTACGTTTTATCGTCCGTCTCCGATGGGATTAGGAACTCGATCTGACCCACACTGAGATCATTGATCACTGGAAAAATATCCAGATGGCTCCAGGAGGGAGCGAACCTGGTACATTTGGCACGAGATACGAGCAGCTAACCTCTACTACACAGAGATCCATTAAGACCAGTAACCTTGTGTAAGTACATTTCCTGGTACAGACACTTAGGACTAAATAGGACTAAATAGGACATATTAAATAGGACATATCACATATTGCTATACACTGAATGCATACACCGGATTATATTCATAAAAAAACTTTTGACTAATTTGTTTGTTTATTAAGTAGGACATTTAGCTGCTATGGTTGAGACACGCACCCACTAGCATTTCTGAATAAATAAGACATATGTCTTTCTTGGTCATATCAATAAGACATATGTCTTTCTTGGTCATATCAATAAGACATATAGTCTTTCTTGGTCATATCAATAAGACATATTCTTTCTTGGTCATCTACAATGACATAAGACTATATTTTCTTGGTCATATCAATAAGACATATTCTTTGGTAATCAATAAGACATATTCTTTCTTGGTCATATCATAAGACATATGTCTTCTTCTCAAGTGCAAAATCGAGCAATGACCTTTTTTGGTGTGACCATGTGACATGGACTCTTCTGTGCAGACAGTGTTTGTATATTGTGTTTTCTGTTGGAGTCCTGAGAACGACTTTTTGTCTTGTTTTGGGTGTAGCCCTGATAAGGGATTTTTGTGTTGATCTGATTTTTAGTTCTGAGGAGACTATGTGCTGGTCTTGTGTGTGGTTCCATGTTGTCTATGTTGTTGGATTTTTATTTTGGCTGAGTTTGCTAACAATTCACAAGTGATTTTGTGTGTGTTAACTTCTTGACATTTATGTGTCCATATACTGACATGCGGGTATTTTTTCAGATGACTCAAAGCCAGCACACTGACTAATTTAGCCCCTCTCTCTCTCTCTCTCTCTCTCTCTCTCTCTCTCTCTCTTTGCCTTTTAACCCGGATTGGGGCATAGGCCCTCAACCAACTCATGCCAAGTCTTCCTATCTCTAGCTATCTCCTGTAGCTCCCTCTAGCTCGACTTTATTTTGTTTATCTCTGTCTCCAAATCTCGTCTCCATGTATTTCTAGCCCTCGCTTTCTTTCGCTGTCCCTGTTGGTTTCAGGAAAGGAACCTTCTTGTTATACTCCCCTCTAGTTTTCTCAAAGTCTGTCCTATCCAGCGGCGGCGTCTTCTTCTTCTTCTTTGCGTTCGTTCTTTACGACCAATTTTAATTACTATTAGTGATATGTTTGATCTTTGTCAAGAACGTATATACGTTGCACATTGGTTTGGTAGGACCCTAAACGCATAGACTTTTACACGTTTAGGACACATGCATCCGATTTCAGCCCACCGAGGCGGCGTCTTTTTAACTCTTCGTTCACCGGAATCTGTCTTGTTCTCTCCATAAGTTTCTCATTTGTAACCCTATCATAGCATCTCATCCCAATGCTAATTGAGTATATAGTGTAAAATAAGCTCGCTTGGAGGTTACAACAATAGTGAAAGCGTTAAAAAAACGCAGAAAGGTTGCTCTAATTTGGACCTAACAAACAAAACCATGTCTGGTGTAAAATTAGTCCTACAGTTAAAGATAAGGTAAAGGTGCGCCCTCATTTATTCACTTTAAGAAGTTGAAGCTTCTGCAAGTTTAAATTTAACGTTATTGGCCTTGTTATTTTTACCCCTGCTCCTTCTTTGTTCTGCTTACCTTGTCCTGAAATCTTTACGGATACAGTCTTATCCATGAGATTACACTTTTTTTTTCAGAGTTGAAGAAATGTGAACCTCCTCATCATTAGACACTCGTTGGTGATTTCTGTTTGAATGTAACAATGAATCCTGTTTTGACATTAACTCAGCGAGAGCCAAAAGCTATGGCTGCTTGCTTAGAAGTCTCTATTACTGTAAGTTCTCAAATTCTAAGTTCTTATTATATAAAGTTTTTTTGCTGTTTTCATAAATAAGTAAATATTTATATATCAGGTTTTGTTTATACCTGCTTCTATTTTTCAAAGGTTAAAGTAATTTTATTGAATTTTCCCGTGTGTGTTTCTGGGGCTCGCAAGGGGAGCAAAGAATAGTAGCGCTGCGACCTACAAGGAATATCGTAAGAGGTAACTGAGGTAGACGCCTAGGAAGCTATCCTAGTAAATAAAAAGCGTCACAGAAATCGGATATGATGTCATACGTGTAGGGGCATAATTGCACAACGTTTAATCGCTCTTAGGCTCAGATTACATACAAATCACAAACTAGTGGTCGATATGAAGGGTTCAAAGAAGAAGAAGAAGTAGTGAATTTAGAAAGTTAATGTTGCTAGAAGTGATATTTAGAAAGTTAATGTTGCTGGAAGTGATATTTAGAAAGTTAATGTTGTTGGAAGTGATATTTAGAAAGTTAATGTTGCTGGAAGTGATATTTAGAAAGTTAATGTTGCTGGAAGTGATATTTAGAAAGTTAATGTTGCTGGAAGTGATATTTAGAAAGTTAATGTTGTTGGAAGTGATATTTAGAAAGTTAATGTTGTTGGAAGTGATATTTAGAAAGTTAATGTTGCTGGAAGTGATATTTAGAAAGTTAATGTTGCTAGAAGTGATATTTAGAAAGTTAATGTTGCTGGAAGCGATATTTAGAAAGTTAATGTTGCTGAAGTGATATTTAGAAAGTTAATGTTGTGAAGGATATTTAGAAAGTTAATGTTGCTGGAAGTGGTATTTAGAAAGTTAATGTTGTTGGAAGTGATATTTAGAAAGTTAATGTTGCTGGAAGTGATATTTAGAAAGTTAATGTTGCTGGAAGTGATATTTAGAAAGTTAATGTTGCTGGAAGTGATATTTAGAAAGTTAATGTTGTTGGAAGTGATATTTAGAAAGTTAATGTTGCTGGAAGTGATATTTAGAAAGTTAATGTTGCTGGAAGTGATATTTAGAAAGTTAATGTTGCTGGAAGTGATATTTAGAAAGTTAATGTTGCTGGAAGTGATATTTAGAAAGTTAATGTTGCTAGAAGTGATATTTAGAAAGTTAATGTTGCTGGAAGTGATATTTAGAAAGTTAATGTTGCTGGGAAATGATATTTAGAAAGTTAATGTTGCTGGAAGTGATATTTAGAAAGTTAATGTTGTTGGAAGCGATATTTAGAAAGTTAATGTTGCTGGAAGTGATATTTAGAAAGTTAATGTTGCTGGAAGTGATATTTAGAAAGTTAATGTTGCTAGAAGTGATATTTAGAAAGTTAATGTTGCTGGAAGTGATATTTAGAAAGTTAATGTTGTTGGAAGTGATATTTAGAAAGTTAATGTTGTTGGAAGTGATATTTAGAAAGTTAATGTTGCTGGAAGTGATATTTAGAAAGTTAATGTTGCTGGAAGTGATATTTAGAAAGTTAATGTTGCTGGAAGTGATATTTAGAAAGTTAATGTTGTTGGAAGTGATATTTAGAAAGTTAATGTTGTTAGAAGCGATATTTAGAAAGTTAATGTTGCTGGAAGCGATATTTAGAAAGTTAATGTTGTGGAAGCGATATTTATAGTTAATGTTTAGCGATATTTAGAAGTTATTGTTGCTGGAAGCGATATTTAGAAAGTTAATGTTGCTGGAAGCGATATTTAGAAAGTTAATGTTGTGGAAACGATATTTAGAAAGTTAATGTTGCTGGAAGCGATATTTAGAAAGTTAATGTTGCTGGAAGCGATATTTAGAAAGTTAATGTTGTTGGAAGCGATATTTAGAAAGTTAATGTTGCTGGAAACGATATTTAGAAAGTTAATGTTGCTGGAAGCGATATTTAGAAAGTTAATGTTGTGGAAGCGATATTTAGAAAGTTAATGTTGCTGGAAGCGATATTTAGAAAGTTAATGCTGTTGGAAGCGATATTTAGAAAGTTAATGTTGTTGGAAGCGATATTTAGAAAGTTAATGTTGTTGGAAGCGATATTTAGAAAGTTAATGTTGTTGGAAGCGATATTTAGATTCTTCAGGGTCTCTGGAACGAAACGGTAACGCGTTTGCTTTGCTTTCTGAAGTTTGTGGATTCGAATTCACAGCGCATCGTTCTGTTTGTGAGTCCATTTTTCTCTAAGATCCCTCCGAGTTGCTGCTGAGTTCGTGCTTTGTGCAATACTCTGGTTAGTTGGTGTACAATTTCTGTGAAGAATGACCGAGTTATATGAGAAATCTGATGCAATGAAATCAATCCTTAACCGTTAGTATTTAAACCCTTTAGAATCCTACTTGAGTCCATATCAACGTTTCCAAAACTGAGGTCCGTGGACCCCAGGGAGTCCCTGAGGTACTCACATTGGGTCTTCAAGCGCTTGAAGAAATATTATGATCTTTGATATTTCAAACAGAAAAAAGAATATTTTAAAACCTGTATAAAAGGATGGATAAACTAGTTCAGCGAGAAAACAAAGGTCCCAGACCAGACGGAGTCTAAATGTCTGACATGACACACTAAAAGATCATTTGAAGTTTTCCCACAGTCTGAGAAACTGGAGCCTGCGTGATTGTTGGTGTGGTGTAATAATAACTCTATCGCTAGAATATTTTAATTTATAGAAAATTTGGGGTCCGGCTGCAAAATGTATTTAAAAGGGGGTCAGCAGTAATGAAAAGTTTGGGAACCGCTGGCCCATATGACTATGTTTGAGATAGAAAGAAGGACACAATATTGAATGGAAACATTTTGTTTTGTCTTATGTGCCAGTTCATCTAATTTGGTATAAAAAGTTCGTTCCAAAATTCGTGATCACACTTAGGTTTAATTTGTACGAAATCTACCTGATGGATAAAAGTTATTTTTTACATGCAGTCTTATATACCTCACGACTTACGAATCATGTTTAACTAATTGGTAGGTAGCTTAGTTGATGCAAACAAAGTTTTTTTTTAAAAATAACTTTGCATAAGCACTACCAAAGTTTAGAATTTACATTAATACACAAAATGGTGGCGAATGTTTGCAAAGGCGTATCCTGTTACATATTATAAAAAGAAAGGTGACATAGTGAACAAATGATACCTTCCACTTCTATAAATGAAAGTAAATGTTGCGTACATACGCCAATGATAGACGGTAGGAAACATTGTGAACTAATTAATTCCACGGGATTCCTGATTTTGACTGTGCACAAATTGCATGTGGAACACGGAAATGTTTAGTTATAGACAAACTTGACAAAGGTACTGTAAAATTTTCGACAAATATCCATATTAACATCGCTGTAATTTTAGTCTTCTTCTTCTTCTTCTTTGCGTTCGTTCTTTACGACCAATTTGAATCACTCTTTGTGATATGTTTGATCTTTGCCAAGAACGTGTATACGTTGCACATTGGTTTGTAGGCCCCTAAACGCATAGACTTCTACACGTTTAGGACATGTGCATCCGATTTCAGCCAAACCTCCTTAGTCGCCTCTTACGACATGCGTGGCAGGTAACAGTGGTTCTATTCTTTACACCCCAAATATGGGCCCGGTAACCACTCGGGCGTGTAATTTTAGTAATAACATATAATAAAAATCTCACAGAACTAAAGGTTTGGGTGGGCAAAAAATACTTTTGGAACGTCGTCACTGTAACCTACATAAAAATGTAAAAATGAAGAATTATGTCAAGTGGATGATTTTATATCGGTCGGTAAAGATGATCACGAATTTTGGAACGAACTATAACAATTTTAATTGTACTAGACATGCAAAAAAAAAGAAATTGTCCTACGAATTGTCTATTTTCTATTGTCATTCCCAAGGTGAATGATGGAATTGGTTGTCCACTATTGTCGTTAAGCGTACAGGTGGAGCTTTAATTTGTATTGTCGTTAAGCGTACAGGTGGAGCTTTAATTTGTTTGACAGTTGCGTCACAGGTGGAGCTTTAATTTGTATTGTCTTAATTGCTACTAGCTTAATTCTTATTGTCGTCTGGCTCATGGAGTTTTAATTTGTATTGTCGTTAAGCGTACAGGTGGAGTTTTAATTTGTATTGTCGTTAAGCGTACAGGTGGAGCTTTAATTTGCTTTCTAGGACCAGATGTGTCGCGCTTGTTGTGTTATATTCTTGTTTATTTAGTATTGTCCTGATATTGTCTATCCATCTTTCTCTTGGTCTTCTCTGGCTCTAGTACCTGATCTCTTTTTATTGTATGCTGTTATTGGTGGTTGGTTGTATTCCACTGTTATAGAACAATATTGTTATAGCAACATAATTGTCATATTGCCATAGCAACATAATCTTTAACAACTTCTTATCGGTGACAACTACGAGGCCTTAAAACGCTACGCAAAGTATTCACGTTCTCAGCGCAACCAACACTGATCATAGAGAGTGGTTAACTTGATTGATAAGAATGCACCCAAATAAGAAGGTTGTGGATATGCTTATTGAAGTATATCAGCTATTGATGCAGTGTGTGTATATACTTTAATTTATACATATTCAAGTTGTCATTTCTGAAGCTAACAACTGAAAAGCCGAATTATTGACTTTATTGAACCGGGTTTTACCCATATAGCATACCCTACGGAAACACAAGGAAAACGAAAAGAGGACGACTTAACCAGATCAGGAGACTAGAGTCTTCTCAAGTAACTGAAGAGTTCTTGACTATCCTGGGAGACCATAAAGAAAACAGCCAGAGACCTTGAAGAGTGACGAATAACTGTTGAGGCCTCATGCTCCACTAGGAGCGGAGAGGAATAAGTCAAGTTACCCCATATATCTCGGTCACTCTCAGCAGAAAAGGCGCGTCACCTGTTGTGAGTATTGCATAAAGCACGAACTCCGTAGCCCCGGCGACAATCATAGGGTCTCTTGAAAAAATGCACTCGGAAATGGAACGGCGCTGTCCGGATTCGAACCCACGACTTTTGGATCGCAGTGAAAGTGCTTAACCACTTAGCCACAATGACCCCCTCTCAAACAATGAAAATGTGATCCTCCTAATCATCGACTGTACACTAGCTTCTGAGACGGTATTCTAGATGCAGGTGCATACCTTGTGAGTGATTACCTGGATTCTGACCAGGTGTTGTGTGAATGCGTCACGTGATTAACGTCAGAACTGACAGGGCTGTCTGATTTTGTGACGTTCACAAAGAAAATCTAGGATTACCGTCAGAAAAGTTAGAATTGACATGGAATTTTGTACTATACACGAACCTCTTAGTGCTAGAGTATTGTTTGTTAGATGCTAGGTTAAGCCTCAATGTGGCCGAGGCACATCTTTTTCAACCTAAGACGAGTGTCTTTTTTGGTTATATCAGAGTCTATTGTCTGTCCCCAGGTGGATGATGGAGTTGGTTGTCCACTCTTGCCGTTAAGCGTAGATGATGTGGTTTATAGCCCAAAAGGGTCAATGTTTGAATCTGGCCCTGGCTAGATAACATAAGAATTCGGAAATATGATGACAACATTTGTTAGCGACTTTTCTTCTTTAACTAAGCTAGCTAGATACTGTTTTACAGCTGTGTCGGCGACATATATTAGCTTCTAAAAGGGAACCACTGTTGCATCTACAATTCCGAATATCATAATTATTTAATATTTTGACCATAACCACACACTTTTGATGTCAATTTCTGTTCCTAGAAAAATTGTGACTTTAAGTATTCTGAGAAAAGCCACAATGCGCGTTCCAATTTCCGGTAATCTCCGGTATTCGTTGTCGCAATATTTGAGGAAAAAGAAAGATGTATTCTTTCTTGAAAAAACGGACACTTTTATCTCCCAAATATCTGACGTTTTCAAATTTCTGAAGATCATGAAGACGCACGGTTTAGCCATCAAGGTGAATGATTGCAAGAATGATTGGATCCGTTGCTTGTATTTCTAACAATGTTAGCCTAACCAGGCCCGATCTTACGTGAACGTGTCTGAAAAGCTCTCACCTCAGATGGTGGCTAAGGTTAAGTTGTGGTTTCTTTGAGAGCGTTAGAAAATGTAATTAAAATGTGAAGAGTAATGTTAATAATATAGTAACATTAGCCTACACCGCTATGAGATCATTACTTTGTAGTGGTGGTGTTTACAAGATACATTAAGGAAAAAAACAGTTAAGGTGCGGCATTTCGAAGACTTGCATCATACTAAGAAAATATACCGGACGCTCCTGGTTGTGAGTTATGCGATGGGCTAACTATATATTTATATAGTTTATATATATATATATATATATATATATAAGTAACTGTAGCCTTTTCAGAATTTGGGGTATAAAGTGTCTGTCCTTTTATATTTCTAGATTCTAGTGTGCAGGAGGTAGGAGTGCCACTTCTTTTACTCACGCGAGGAACTTCGAGTGTGGGATTGAACTCACAACCCTCTTATATTCGATAGACTACGGCTTACACATGACGCTAATTCGACTCAGCCGTTCAGATCACTTGCTCCAAATCACTGAACAATCTGTATAACTCAAGAAATCACCTGGGCTGGTATACCCAATTCCCTTATCTCTGTATCTGTTTCTTGTGAGAGCATTATCTTTCTTCTTCTTCGAACGCTCCATATCGACCACATGTTAACCACTCTGTATGATTTGTATGTAATATGTGCCAAATGACGATTGTACGTTGTGCCAGTTATGCGCCTACAAGTAAGCCAGCAATCGGATTTCTCCGATGCTTTTATTTACTAGGATAGCTTTCCTAGACCCTACCTCAGTCGCCTCTTACAACATGCCTTGTAGGTCTCAGTGGTGCTATTCTTTATTCCTCTGAGAGCCTCGGTAATACACGGGCGGGTCTGAGCCAAAGAGCGATTGCACATTGTGCTAGCCATACGCCTACAAGTAGGCCAGCACGTCCGATTTCTGTGACGCTTTTTATTACTAGAGTAGCTTCCCTAGGCACCTACCTCAGTCGTTTCTTACGATATGTCTTTATGTTGCATTGTTACTATTCTTTGCTCCCCCTTGCGTGCATAGGGCAACACAGTGGCGTGTTAAGTAGATGAAGAAACACATTTCTGTTTGATAACTTGTCTGAAAAGATTCCGATCTAGTCTGTCGATGCAGAAAAGTGAGTACTGCGGAAATCTCACACGTGCTTTTCTTTTAAATGAAGTGAATGTCAATGCGTTCCCTCCAGCACTTGCACCACATCATATCTCACCATTGTTTCTGAGCAATCTACAAAGAGACTCAATCAAAATCTGGCAATTGGTACTCTTCTCCAAGACGATCTTGTTATCAGAGCCAGGAACAACATCATGGCTTTTCTTTCATAATTCCATCTCAAAAACACAAACGAGTTCCATTCATTCTAAGGCCATGGGATAGTAAAGGAACTGAAATTGGATGAATGTTTCTCCGTCGTGTTTCTCTATTGAATTCTGCTTTCACAATCTGAGATTTTTAATCAAACTTCAGCTTTGTTTTCACTCATGGCTGCCCGAACGTGTAGCAATGTAGTGGTCGCTGCACTCTGGCGGAAATCATCTTGCGAGTCGCCCTCATTATGTGAGAACACGCCCTTCAAGTTTGAAGATCAAACTCGTTTCCATCAATATTTGTTCAGGTCTTGATCAAATCATACTGCGAGGGGCGGCGCTGACACTCTGCTTTCAGGCGTTAGAAACACGCTTGACCCAAGTCCGTCGGTGTGAGAAACGCTTCTGGGAGTGAGTACACATTGACTGATTATATGTATACGCGTGTTTACGTGTTAGAGTATATTCTTATATGTGTGGCACCGACGTGTGTTAGCATGTGTATAACATATATATGTCTGGGGTGTGTGTTACAATGTGTACGCATGAGTGTGTTACAGTATGTGCGTATTTATGTGATACAATGTGCGTGTATATTACGTCTGATAGTTATATATGTTAAGGTGTGTTTATATATGTGTGTTGAAGTATGTTTGTATAGTATGTATGCGACAGTAAGTGAAAAAATGTATACTATCAAGAAAGAATTCAAAATCGAAGAAAATGAGCGTTTTTCAGAGCGCAACCAGCTAGCTCTCTAGATCCACGGAATGGGTGCCGTAAGACACAAAGCTCTTTGGTTCAAATCCTGTGTTTGATAAATTTTTTTCCGAGGCCCTTAATACTTTTTAATAATAATAATTCTCTCGTACCGTTATACGTTACATAGGGCCTGCAAGTAATTTCTCCATACCGCTCTATCCTTAGCAACTCGCTCAAACTCCTCCATGGAACTGAGATCGATATTTCTTGCCTCTCTCAGCAAAGTTCGTTTCAGGGTCTCCCTAGGCGTCCTCTCTTTCTTGAACCCTTTGCATCCCACTTCAATGTCTGCTTTGATATTCGTTGATCATTTCTCCTCAAGGTGTGCCCAACATATCTCCATCTTCTCTTTCCTATAACAGTTGTCGCTAGTGGTTGACCAGACATTTCTCTGATTTCATCACTTCTAAATTCGTTCCATTTTATATTCATTATTTTTCGCAGACATCTATTTTCAAATGCATTCAACTTGTTTCTATATCTTTAGTTATTTTCCAACTTTCGCTGGCATATGTTAGGATTGATACAACATTTTTCAACACTCGCTGGCATATGTTAGGATTGATACAACATTTTTCAACACTCTGTTGGCTGCATATGATAGGATTGATACAACATTTTTCAACACTCGCTGGCATATGTTAGGATTGATACAACATGTTCCAACACTCGTTGGCATATGACTAAATAATACTGGTTTACTGTCTATACAATATATATTTACCATGTTCATTGGCTCCAATGCTTCTATTGTGGTTCTTAGAACTAATTTGCTAACACAAATAATAATGGGAAAATTGATGTATATTGGACAAATAAAAAAGACACGAAATGTTGGAGAAGATCGTTATGGAAGGAGGAATGACCACAAAGAGGAGAAGAGGAAGACCACGGAGAAGATGGAAGCAGGATGTAACGGTTGATTTGAGTATGACGGCTGGAACAACTATCCTAGGAGAGAGAAATTCTGAAGGACTGTTAGGATGGCAAAGTTCTGCTCAGGACAAAATATTTGATGATGTTGAATAAAAATTGCTTATTTTCGTCATTAGTCATTGATTTCTTGTTAGGGCCATAAGCATTTCACTTCGGTGAATAACCATGTGTGGTTCGATCTGTCTCTTCTATCGGAACATTTCGGCAGCAGAGCACGAACTTCGTAGCATTAATGATGGTGCCCAGTTACTTTTTGTTCCATGTTCCGAAGATCGTGGGTTTGAATCCGGACTGCGTCTGTTTTGTTTTCGATATATTCATAAAACTGTTTCTGGAGCTACGGAACTCAGCTTTGTTCAGTACACTAGGTAGAACATTTACCACTTCTGCCTAGAGCGACCCCAATCGTAGACGAAAATTCGGTGCAATGAAGTCAGCTCTTTGTCTTAGACCTTCAGATACACATGGGAAACTTGCTGGAGCTACAGAGTTCCTGCATAGCCGCTAAGATATAATGTGTAAGAAAAAGATCAGAGCACAGTTGGTTATTCACTGAGATCAAAATGGGCGTTGCCTTTTTAGTCAATCAATCAATCAATCAATCAGCGATAGCAAAAATATGTTAATCACATTTCTAAACCCTAGTATACGGAAAGTATACGGGTCTGTGGCTAAGTTGTAAAGTCTTTGCCTTGCGTTCCGAAAATAGTGGTTTCGAATCCGATCTCGCCGTTCTTTTCACGAGCACTTTTCTCCAGAGTTCCCCAAGATTGTTGCCGGAGTTACGGAGTTCGTGCTCTGTATAATGCTCTCAGCAGATGGCTTGCGATTTCTACATAGAGGTACCGAGCAATATGGGAAAAAACCTGGCGCAATAAAGTCAATATTTCGACTTTAGGCTGCTAGTCGCACGTATGTTGTCGGTGCTCGCATGGGGAGCAAAGAATAGTAACACTGCGACCTACAAGGCATGTCATAAGAGGCGGCTGAATGGGGGCTAGGAAGCTACCTAGTAAATGAAAAGTGTTGCAGAAATTAGATGTGCTGGCCTACTTGTAGACGCATTACTGGCTTAACGTACATACGCTCTTAGGGTCGGATCACATACAAATCAGAAGGTGGGTTTACAAGTGATCGATATGGAGCGTTCGAAGAAGAATAATCAATCAATCAATCAATTGAGGATGTGAAAAATCTGTCAGTCACATATCTAAGTCCAAGTATACGGGAAACAGATGTGCCAGTTTCTATTTATATTGTGTGGAGAATCTATTGTGAGACTTGAATAAACCACAATCTTCTTCTTCTTCTTTTCGTTCGCTGTTGTTCAATGTCTAGACAATGTGTCTGGTTCTCTGGATGAATGTATGTTGTTGTTCAATGTCTAGACAATGTGTCTGGTTCTCTGGATGAATGTATGTTGTTGTTCAATGTCTAGACAATGTGTCTGGTTCTCTGGATGAATGTATGTTGTTGTTCAATGTCAACAATTTTTCTGTTCTCCTGGATGAATGTATGTTGTTGTTCAATGTCTGACAATGTGTCTGGTCTTCTGGATGAATGTATGTTGTTGTTCAATGTCTAGACAATGTGTCTGGTTCTCTGGATGAATGTATGTTGTTGTTCAATGTCTAGACAATGTGTCTGGTTCTCTGGATGAATGTATGTTGTTGTGTTTTTTAGTTCATCAAGACTTCCAAACAGCTTTGTGTCGAGGTTTGTCTTTGTTCGCCTGTGTCCTTTCAGCAGTTGATTCATCAGCAAGACTTCCAAACAGCTTTGTGTCGAGGTTTGTCTTTGTTCGCCTGTGTCCTTTCAGCAGTTGATTCATCAGCAAGACTTCCAAACAGCTTTGTGTCGAGGTTTGTCTTTGTTCGCCTGTGTCCTTTCAGCAGTTGATTCATCATCAAGACTTCCAAACAGCTTTGTGTCGAGGTTTGTCTTTGTTCGCCTGTGTCCTTTCAGCAGTTGATTCATCAGCAAGACTTCCAAACAGCTTTGTGTCGAGGTTTGTCTTTGTTCGCCTGTGTCCTTTCAGCAGTTGATTCATCAGCAAGACTTCCAAACAGCTTTGTGTCGAGGTTTGTCTTTGTTCGCCTGTGTCCTTTCAGCAGTTGATTCATCAGCAAGACTTCCAAACAGCTTTGTGTCGAGGTTTGTCTTTGTTCGCCTGTGTCCTTTCAGCAGTTGATTCATCAGCAAGACTTCCAAACAGCTTTGTGTCGAGGTTTGTCTTTGTTCGCCTGTGTCCTTTCAGCAGTTGATTCATCAGCAAGACTTCCAAACAGCTTTGTGTCGAGGTTTGTCTTTGTTCGCCTGTGTCCTTTCAGCAGTTGATTCATCAGCAAGACTTCCAAACAGCTTTGTGTCGAGGTTTGTCTTTGTTCGCCTGTGTCCTTTCAGCAGTTGATTCATCAGCAAGACTTCCAAACAGCTTTGTGTCGAGGTTTGTCTTTGTTCGCCTGTGTCCTTTCAGCAGTTGATTCATCAGCAAGACTTCCAAACAGCTTTGTGTCGAGGTTTGTCTTTGTTCGCCTGTGTCCTTTCAGCAGTTGATTCATCAGCAAGACTTCCAAACAGCTTTGTGTCGAGGTTTGTCTTTGTTCGCCTGTGTCCTTTCAGCAGTTGATTCATCAGCAAGACTTCCAAACAGCTTTGTGTCGAGGTTTGTCTTTGTTCGCCTGTGTCCTTTCAGCAGTTGATTCATCAGCAAGACTTCCAAACAGCTTTGTGTCGAGGTTTGTCTTTGTTCGCCTGTGTCCTTTCAGCAGTTGATTCATCAGCAAGACTTCCAAACAGCTTTGTGTCGAGGTTTGTCTTTGTTCGCCTGTGTCCTTTCAGCAGTTGATTCATCAGCAAGACTTCCAAACAGCTTTGTGTCGAGGTTTGTCTTTGTTCGCCTGTGTCCTTTCAGCAGTTGATTCATCAGCAAGACTTCCAAACAGCTTTGTGTCGAGGTTTGTCTTTGTTCGCCTGTGTCCTTTCAGCAGTTGATTCATCAGCAAGACTTCCAAACAGCTTTGTGTCGAGGTTTGTCTTTGTTCGCCTGTGTCCTTTCAGCAGTTGATTCATCAGCAAGACTTCCAAACAGCTTTGTGTCGAGGTTTGTCTTTGTTCGCCTGTGTCCTTTCAGCAGTTGATTCATCAGCAAGACTTCCAAACAGCTTTGTGTCGAGGTTTGTCTTTGTTCGCCTGTGTCCTTTCAGCAGTTGATTCATCAGCAAGACTTCCAAACAGCTTTGTGTCGAGGTTTGTCTTTGTTCGCCTGTGTCCTTTCAGCAGTTGATTCATCAGCAAGACTTCCAAACAGCTTTGTGTCGAGGTTTGTCTTTGTTCGCCTGTGTCCTTTCAGCAGTTGATTCATCAGCAAGACTTCCAAACAGCTTTGTGTCGAGGTTTGTCTTTGTTCGCCTGTGTCCTTTCAGCAGTTGATTCATCAGCAAGACTTCCAAACAGCTTTGTGTCGAGGTTTGTCTTTGTTCGCCTGTGTCCTTTCAGCAGTTGATTCATCAGCAAGACTTCCAAACAGCTTTGTGTCGAGGTTTGTCTTTGTTCGCCTGTGTCCTTTCAGCAGTTGATTCATCAGCAAGACTTCCAAACAGCTTTGTGTCGAGGTTTGTCTTTGTTCGCCTGTGTCCTTTCAGCAGTTGATTCATCAGGTGACAATCTCGCAGGATGTGTTCGGCTGTCTGTCCACATGGACGTGTGGGTGATGGAACTAACTTTAGTCTGTGTAGGTGTCTGTTCAGTCTGTTGTGTCCAGTTCTGAGTCGAAACAATATCAACTATCTTGTTCTATCTAGAATAGATATTGGTAATTTCCTCTTTGCTGTTCTTCTTTTCTAATGACCTTGGTGAGTGTTTTCTTTTCCTGGAAAGTGATTATTTGATTCCTTTGTTGCTTCCTCAAAACACAATCTCATTTCGTTCGTTAAAAAAAACGAGCGTTCTATATACTGTTTGTGCTATTCCATTACACGTCCTGCCTATAGAATAATAAAAACACACCACCCAGACCTGGTTACAGATACAGTTTTATAACCAGACGTCAAAGACGTGAGTTCTTGTTAATTTGCCAGTTCCTAAAATTGTGCTGAATTTGATCTTTAATCAAAAATTAAATGCGTTACAAGAAACGAAAAATAATAATAAAACCAAAGCAGGCGTAAAATTTTCCATTTCTTCCTATTCATTTTCCAAGTCACGGGCTTGGTTCTTCATTATACCATCATTTCCGGTCTGATCTCTCAGCGGCGAGTTGAGGCCCTTGGCTGATCTCCATGACGACAAAGTAGACGCCGCAATGTTTGACTTGTGTCTGGTCTGTATTGTCCCGTAATCACGGGCCGATATGGCAATATTTTCATATACAACAACAGATATAGAAGGGAGCTCACGTGGCATCCAGTGTCAGGGAAACGCGTGAAGACACATTGAAGTTGACCAGAAGGTGTAGAAATAGTAAAAGACCTCACTGATTGGTCCATTTACAGAAACATAAACAAAACACTCGCTGGCAATTATATTTTTTCCCTCTCCACGTGACGAATCAGCAAACATCGACGGCTGATTGGCTAGTTCTCCAACCCCTACTTCTAGTATTCCCCTTTCCCTATATATGAATATTGGCACAGACAACTCTAACTGGTATTTACTTTCCCTGCTGTGATTAATGCGCACAGAGTTTCTTGCCCATTGATACACCAGTAAATTAGACGTCCTTCTAATAGAGAAATCTTCATAACTTCTCCCGCGTGAAATGGAAACCCATTGCCCTATACATAAACACAGCTATATTAGAAGACATCAAATTGCTCTTCACACTTTATATGACGTTGAGAAAGTTGTATGCTAGAAAGGATGAAAATTAGCCAAACAGTCAGAAATGAATATTTAAAAAAAACTGACTGCAGTTTTGATTGAAAAAACGTGTCGTGAAATTAATTTGGCAACAATTTGTCCAATATTTATGTCTGGACAGTTTGTTATTGTTATAAAATGTGACCAGGGTTAGTTGGAGGAAGAAACGATAGCTGCGACCTACATTAGGACAATACATTTTTCAAAGTGCAAAATTTAGTCTAGAAAATACAATAAATATTAACTTGAAATGTCAACAGTATGTTGAGAAACAAAATAGAATTGTATTATTGTTTGTCGTGCAAGAGAGCATATCACATACGAGGAGATACTTTGGGAACATTCCCTTCTAGTAACCGACATCAAGAAGTGATTGATTGATTGATTGATTGGGCTAACTTCACTGCACTTATGTGAACAACCATGTGTGTTACAATCTCTTTCTTACACATACAGTTTTCTGGGACAGTGCTCGTAAACACGCATACACACAAAACACTCACAATCACATACAGGAAACACACAAACAAACAAACACACATATACAGATAAACACATATATATGGTCTGTGCCATAAATTGTTGATTCTAAAGTTACTATTTAGTTGTTTGACTATTGCATGTCACTATCATTTTTCCTCGCCCCGTCTCGTGCATCATATGGCCTAAATAATTGTTCGCCACTTTTCTCTGTCTCTGGCTGTTTTACTTATGGCTTTCTAGAATAATCCAGCATGAGTCATGTTAGGTTCCTCTCCTGTTCCTATCCACAGCTCTGTGTTTGCAACTTTATCATACAATCTCAGTCTGAGAATACGCCGATGACATATGTTGACAAAGGTCTGAATCTTATTTGTATTTAACTTAGTGACTTGCCAACGTTTCCGAGACAAACAGCAACACCAATTTCACAATTTAGCTCTGAATATAGACATTTCTCTGATATCACTACTTCTGAATTCGCACCATTTTATGTTCATTATTTTGGGCAGACATCTATTTTCAAATGCATTCAACTAGCTTTCTAATCTTTAGTCATTTCCCAACTCTCGCTGGCATATGTTAGGATTGATACAACATTTGAATTGAACAGAAAATTCGTAATTTAGTTTTAATACTATATAATTTCTATTTCTAACTAGAATAAAAGCTTTACGTTTAGCACAAAGAGAAAGAGAGTGATCTGTGTAAATAAACCACTATAGTGGCTGGTGGTTTGATCGGCGCTCGTTCTGTTGCTCCTATAGTTGTCAATGGTATAGTCTGAGTTAGTTATGACGCTATTGTCTATTATCTTTCCCCAGGTAGATGGTGACATTATTGGTTGTCCATTCTTGACGTTAAGCGTAGGTTAAGCGTAGGTTAAGCAGGTAGGTTAAGCGGTTGCAGGTTGTAGTTGCGAGCGTAGGCGAGTTAGAGCGTAGGTTGCGGGTTGCGAGTCTAGTTGCGTAGGTTAGCGTAGAGCTGGAGCTGGTTGCGGGTTGCGAGTTAAGCGAGTGCGAGTTGCCAGGTTGCCAGAGAGCTAAATGCCACGATGAGTGATATGTTATACAGTATCCGTGTTTATTTAGTGTGGTCTTGATATTGTTTATCCATCTTTTTCTTGGTCTTCCCTTGGCTCTAGTACCTGATCTATTTTATTGTATGCTGTTATTGGTGGTTGGTTGTACTCCAATTTCATGAAATGTCCTAACCATTTTATGTGTTATCTTTCAATGTATACGGAGTAAACGCTTCAAATGTTTCATTGAAAGTATTAGTTTTTCCCCCCTCACATGCTTAATGACAGTGATTTATAACCATATTATAGGACAGAACGTACTCATTTCGATTCCCATGTAGAGAAATCACATTATTTTTCAATGATCAGTAATCTCATGGTTCGAGATATCGAGCGACTAGTCCTATTTGCTAGTTTGGGAATAACAAAGAATTGCAAGTTTTCTCATTTATTTCACAAGTATGTCTGGGCTGGGGCGGGTTTCTCTAGAGCTCTTATTTCTACACAGGAAACTTCAAAAACATGATGATAAATATGTAGACCAAGTATTTCAATTGAGAACGTAAAGGACTATCTACCTATTCCATATCCATGTTTTGTATTTTAGCGTCAGGTTGAAGAGAAGCAGCTGGAGTAAGCCTCCCTATGCACTTTGTATTTAGTGGAATTTATTGCCTAGGATATTCCGTCGATCCAACGTTTACGTGGTCGTCCTCTGGGTCTGTTGCCGTTGTATCTGAGTGCTAGTGCTCTTTGTGAGAGACTGTCTTGTAGTAACCTTGATGCGTGTCTGAGTACTAGTTCTCTTTGTGAGAGACTGTCTTGTAGTAATCTTGATACGTGTCTGAGTGCTAGTTCTCTTTGTGAGAGACTGTCTTGTAGTAACCTTGATGCGTGTCTGAGTACTAGTTCTCTTTGTGAGAGACTGTCTTGTAGTAACCTTGATTCGTGTCTGAGTACTAGTTCTCTTTGTGAGAGACTGTCTTGTAGTAACCTTGATTCGTGTCTGAGTACTAGTTCTCTTTGTGAGAGACTGTCTTGTAGTAACCTTGATGCGTGTCTGAGTACTAGTTCTCTTTGTGTGAGACTGTCTTGTAGTAACCTTGATGCGTGTCTGAGTACTAGTTCTCTTTGTGAGAGACTGTCTTGTAGTAACCTTGATACGTGTCTGAGTGCTAGTTCTCTTTGTGAGAGACTGTCTTGTAGTAACCTTGATACGTGTCTGAGTACTAGTTCTCTTTGTGAGAGACTGTCTTGTAGTAACCTTGATACGTGTCTGAGTACTAGTTCTCTTTGTGAGAGACTGTCTTGTAGTAACCTTGATACGTGTCTGAGTACTAGTTCTCTTTGTGAGAGACTGTCTTGTAGTAACCTTGATACGTGTCTGAGTGCTAGTTCTCTTTTTGAGAGACTGTCTTGTAGTAACCTTGATACGTGTCTGAGTACTAGTTCTCTTTGTGAGAGACTGTCTTGTAGTAATCTTGATACGTGTCTGAGTGCTAGTTCTCTTTGTGAGAGACTGTCTTGTAGTAATCTTGATGCGTGTCTGAGTGCTAGTTCTCTTTGTGAGAGACTGTCTTGTAGTAATCTTGATACGTGTCTGAGTACTAGTTCTCTTTGTGAGAGACTGTCTTGTAGTAATCTTGATACGTGTCTGAGTGCTAGTTCTCTTTGTGAGAGACTGTCTTGTAGTAATCTTGATGCGTGTCTGAGTACTAGTTCTCTTTGTGAGAGACTGTCTTGTAGTAATCTTGATAGTGTCTGAGTACTAGTTCTCTTGTGAGAGAATGTCTGTGTAACCTTGATACGTGTCTGAGTGCTAGTTCTCTTTGTGAGAGACTGTCTTGTAGTAATCTTGATGCGTGTCTGAGTACTAGTTCTCTTTGTGAGAGAATGTCTTGTAGTAACCTTGATGCGTGTCTGAGTGCTAGTTCTCTTTGTGAGAGACTGTCTTGTAGTAACCTTGATACGTGTCTGAGTACTAGTTCTCTTTGTGAGAGACTGTCTTGTAGTAATCTTGATACGTGTCTGAGTACTAGTTCTCTTTGTGAGAGAATGTCTTGTAGTAACCTTGATACGTGTCTGAGTGCTAGTTCTCTTTGTGAGAGACTGTCTTGTACTAACCTTGATACGTGTCTGAGTACTAGTTCTCTTTGTGAGAGAATGTCTTGTAGTAACCTTGATACGTGTCTGAGTGCTAG
The DNA here is from genome assembly GCA_020796225.1 of Arion vulgaris. NCBI lineage: Eukaryota > Metazoa > Mollusca > Gastropoda > Stylommatophora > Arionidae > Arion > Arion vulgaris. The sequence continues at coordinate 57,778,816 of CM036760.1, forward strand.
TTCTCTTTGTGAGAGACTGTCTTGTAGTAATCTTGATGCGTGTCTGAGTACTAGTTCTCTTTGTGAGAGAATGTCTTGTAGTAACCTTGATGCGTGTCTGAGTGCTAGTTCTCTTTGTGAGAGACTGTCTTGTAGTAACCTTGATACGTGTCTGAGTACTAGTTCTCTTTGTGAGAGACTGTCTTGTAGTAACTTGATACGTGTCTGAGTACTAGTTCTCTTTGTGAGAGAATGTCTTGTAGTAACCTTGATACGTGTCTGAGTGCTAGTTCTCTTTGTGAGAGACTGTCTTGTAGTAACCTTGATTCGTGTCTGAGTACTAGTTCTCTTTGTGAGAGACTGTCTTGTAGTAATCTTGATACGTGTCTGAGTACTAGTTCTCTTTGTGAGAGAATGTCTTGTAGTAACCTTGATACGTGTCTGAGTGCTAGTTCTCTTTGTGAGAGACTGTCTTGTACTAACCTTGATACGTGTCTGAGTACTAGTTCTCTTTGTGAGAGACTGTCTTGTAGTAACCTTGATGCGTGTCTGAGTACTAGTTCTCTTTGTGAGAGACTGTCTTGTAGTAACCTTGATACGTGTCTGAGTGCTAGTTCTCTTTGTGAGAGACTGTCTTGTAGTAACCTTGATACGTGTCTGAGTACTAGTTCTCTTTGTGAGAGAATGTCTTGTAGTAACCTTGATACGTGTCTGAGTGCTAGTTCTCTTTGTGAGAGACTGTCTTGTAGTAACCTTGATACGTGTCTGAGTACTAGTTCTCTTTGTGAGAGAATGTCTTGTAGTAACCTTGATACGTGTCTGAGTACTAGTTCTCTTTGTGAGAGAATGTCTTGTAGTAACCTTGATACGTGTCTGAGTGCTAGTTCTCTTTGTGAGAGAATGTCTTGTAGTAACCTTGATACGTGTCTGAGTGCTAGTTCTCTTTGTGAGAGACTGTCTTGTAGTAACCTTGATACGTGTCTGAGTGCTAGTTCTCTTTGTGAGAGACTGTCTTGTAGTAACCTTGATACGTGTCTGAGTACTAGTTCTCTTTGTGAGAGAATGTCTTGTAGTAACCTTGATTCGTGTCTGAGTACTAGTTCTCTTTGTGAGAGAATGTCTTGTAGTAACCTTGATACGTGTCTGAGTGCTAGTTCTCTTTGTGAGAGAATGTCTTGTAGTAACCTTGATTCGTGTCTGAGTGCTAGTTCTCTTTGTGAGAGACTGTCTTGTAGTAACCTTGATACGTGTCCGAACTAGTTGTTTCTTAATATATTCTAGCATCGACAAGGTTCTCACTTGTTTTCTGATTTTGTGGTTTCTGATTTGATCTCTTCTTGTAACATTTAGAATTCGTTTTATACACTTCATCTTGTTTGTTTGGATTCTTCTTTTCTCAATTGTTGTCAGTGTCCAGGTTTGACACTTTTAGTACAGGGTTGGTGTCTTTGTCCAGGTTTGACACATTTAGTACAGGGTTGGTGTCTTTGTTCAGGTTTGACACTTTTAGTACAGGGTTGGTGTCAGTGTCCAGGTTTGACACTCATAGTACAGGGTTGGTGTCATTGTCCAGGTTTGACACTTTTAGTACATGGTTGGTGTCATTGTCCAGGTTTGACACTCATAGTACAGGGTTGGTGTCATTGTCCAGGTTTGACACTCATAGTACAGGGTTGGTGTCATTGTCCAGGTTTGACACTCATAGTACAGGGTTGGTGTCATTGTCCAGGTTTGACACTCATAGTACAGGGTTGGTGTCATTGTCCAGGTTTGACACTTTTAGAACAGGGTTGGTGTCATTGTCCAGGTTTGACACTCATAGTACTGGGTTGGTGTCAGTGTCCTTGTTTGACACTCATAGTACTGGGTTGGTGTCAGTGTCCATGTTTGGCACTCATAGTACTGGGTTGGTGTCAGTGTCCATGTTTGACACTCATAGTACTGGGTTGGTAAACAAAAATATGTTGAGCATTCTTCTCTTGGAGTTGAGCATTGTTACGTGCTTGTCAGTATTGGTGACATCTGCTCAATAATCTGTTTTACCTTATTATATCTGTGTTGTATTTTTTCTGTAATTCTTCCATTTGATGAGATCATGCTGCTTAAATATGTAAACGCCCGAGTGGTTACAAGGGTCCAAATTTGGGGTGTAAAGAATAGAACCACTGTTACCTACCATACATGTCGTAAGAGGCGACTAGGAAGGTTTGGCTGAAATCGGATGCATGTGTCCTAAACGTGTAGAAGTCTATACGTTTAGGGGCCTACCAAACCAATGTGCAACGTATACACGTTCTTGGCAAAGATCAAACATATCACAAACAGTGATTAAAATTGGTCGTAAAGAACGAACGCAAAAAAGAAGAAGAAATATTAAAATTCTCTTGTGTGTTTTAGATGGTGTTTATCTACAGTAATTGTGATTGTTTGTTCTACACTTGCGATTGTTATTACTTCTGTCTTCTCGACGTTGATTTTCATGTTTTGTTAAGGTCTCTCTGACGACTTAAAATAGACAAAAGATTGTCTGAGAATAAATGCGCGATAATAAATAATTTACAATCATCAGATACCGTCGTGTCCAAGACCACAAGGGGCAGAAGCAAAAATATGTTTCAATTTAAACTTTCCTTTCACAATGACAACTGGAGCTTCCTGATACGTTTTTTTATATATCTGTTTTCGCAGTTGTTTATTTTCTACATTGTGTTTTTGCTGCCCTGCGTCCGTCTCCTTTTCGTCAGCATTTACGACCAACCAAAGGAGACATCTGTTCTATTCTCTGTCACCATGGGAACCACACAAAGTAAACACAATTTGCCACCCTGGAAACCAAACAGTGTCAACAACAATTGAAACAATTGAAACCACGCGGTGTAAACAATAATTAGTCTAAATAAAAAATAATCCCTACAACTTTTCATAATACTCAAAATTACATCGTAGTGCTTCGTCGAAGCTGGAGATTTCAAATTGTGATTGTCAGTGTAAAAATAGATCGGAACACATATGGCTATTCTCCACAATGCAATAATGATAATCGTTTGTTTGTAAGTTATGTTGGGGATTAAGGTCTCATTAAGCCGAGATAACTCTCTTTTCCAGCTGAGCCTGTTTAGTTATATCAGAAAACGTATGCAATTTATGTATATATTTTGTATATATTGGGCCTTACGACAGTGCCACAGCGGGTGGGCACAGTATAGTTGAATGTTTAAGCTGTTAGCATCGTCATTATTTCCAATAAGAGCTGATCGGAATTTGTTTAAATGTATTTAGTTGTCTATTGGGTCTAAGTCAGGCTCCCACCCTTTTGCTGTGACCAAGTTGGCACTACACTATGGTCTTAGTCAGCCCCCCACCCTTTTGATGCGTCAAAGTGGGCACTACACTATGGTCTTAGTCAGCCCCCACCCTTTGATGCGTTCAAGTGGGCACTACACTATGATCTTAGTCAGCCCCCACCTTTGATGCGTCAAGTGGGCACTACACTATGGTCTTAGTCAGCCCCCACCCTTTTGATGCGTCAAGTGGGCACTACACTATGGTCTTAGTCAGCCCCCACCCTTTGATGCGTTCAAGTGGGCACTATACTATGGTCTAAGTCATGCTCCCACCCTTTTGCTGCGTTCAAGTGGGCACTACACTATGGTCTAAGCCAGGCTCCCACCCTTTGCTGCGTTCAAGTGGGCACTACACTATGGTCTCATAGCCAGGCTCCCCACCCTTTTGCTGCGTCCAAGTGGGCACTACACTATGGTCTAAGTCAGCCTCCCACCCTTTTGCTGCGTCCAAGTGGGCACTACACTATGGTCTAAGCCAGGCTCCCACCCTTTGCTGCGTCCAATGGGCACTACACTATGGTCTTAGTAAGCCTCCCACCCTTTTGCTGCGTCCAAGTGGGCACCACACTTTGGTCTTAGCTAAAAGTTAAAGACACAAGAAGCGATCAATTTAAAATACACTAACAATTATTTTAAAAATTGGGCGCTTACTTACACTGCAGTCCCGCAGCGGGTTTACCCAATTACGATTCAAAGTGTAACAACTCCAAGCTCAATTCTGTATGGTGCCTGTACATTCTTTCGAATAAGAACTGCTCGGAATTTGTTATATAGTTAACTATGGGCTCACTAAAGGCTCCCATCCTATGGCCATCATAAAGTAAGTACTACACTTTGATCTTTGCCAAAAGGTTGACAAGCGATCAATGATATAAATATATTTAAAAAAAATTTTAAAATTTTTTTTTATTAGGCCCTTGACCGGCAATGCCGCAGCAAGTTTACATTTACGGTTGAATGTGTAACAACTCCTAGCGTCGTCATTCGTTCTAATAAGAGCTGCTCGGAGTTTGTTTAAATGTATTTAGTTGCCTATTGGTTTCATGAAATCCCCCACCCATTTGTGGCGATCAAGTGGATACTACACTTTGTGCATAGCCGATGAGGGATTAATTTGACAACCAATAAAACTTCTTGCGGAGAATTCGTAAAGAATTTCTTGTTTGTTATGTAAGGGATTAAAGCCTAATTAAACCGAGGAACGGCTCTTTCACCTAAATACAAAAATGTTATTGGTTATATCAGAGCATGTAGACTAACAAACATGAAAAAAAAATTAACTATTTTTGGAGAATTCAAGTAGAAATAAAAATTAATGATTTAAAAAATGGCGATCCTGTCAACCAAATCAATCAATCCGCCCGAGTGGTTACCGGGACCCACATTTGGGTGTAAAGAATAGAACCACTGTTACCTGCCATGCATGTCGTAAGAGACCACTCAGGAGGTTTGGCTGAAATCGGATGCATGTGTCCGCTAGGGAATGCTAACTAGAAACAAATGCTTGCAGAAAACGGATGCACCAAGTCGTAAGGCGCATAACATGGTGCAACGAACCCTCACAATGAGGAATGGAATAACGGATTCTACGGTCGCCAATCTGCCTCGGAGATTTAGCCACGCAGTAAGAATGTCAGACCTACCATCACGAGGGTGGCCAAAACTGCGGGAAGAGGTCGGCACAAACGGGTAGCAGAAATCATAGGAATTATATCCTACAGAGCTGCCCCAGTATGCAGACTTGAGAAGAAAGAGGTGGCCCACTTACATCAGCGTCCAAGACAAACTGTATGGTGTGGCTGATAATCTGAGGCAGACGACTGCCTTTATTAGAGAATCCGAAATCTTAATCTAGTGAGAACGCAGAAGACAAACTGTATGGCGTGGCTGATAATCTGAGGCAGACGGCTGCCTTTTTAGAGAATCCGAAATCTTAATCTAGTGAGAACGCAGAAGACAAACTGTATGGCGTGGCTGATAATCTGAAGCAGATGGCTATCTTTATTAAAGAACGCAGAAGAGAAGAAGAAACCATTATTCTAGTATTCTAAGAATGGTTTAAGTCATTGTCTCAACGTTTTCTGTGCCTGGGAAACATTCCTTCCTTTCGTTTCCTTGAAATATTGTCTATATATTCAACGTTGTCTCCGGTATAAACTTCACCTCCTTAGTTTTACTGCAGTCTCTATCTATATTAAGTATCAACTTCACTGTCTTTTTGTAGTTCAGCCTTTGGAAGTCAAGTTTGCGAGTTAGCAGGATTGATTGATTGAATGAACAATCATCATTACACTTTGGTGAAAAACCATGTGTGATCCGATCTCTTTCTTACACAGGAACATCTCAGTGTCAGTGCGCGAACTCCGTAGCAACGGCGAATGTCTCCATATAACTTATAAGATGATGAAAATATTGTATAAGCATTTTATTTTTTAATATATCTAATGAATTTTGACCGCTTTTCAGCTTGCTCTTCTCATGAGCTTCCATGTTTTCTTTTACACGCTTAACTGAAACAGGAGACATGCTTTATCGTCCCTCTCCGACAGGACTATGAACTCGATCTCACCTGCACTGAGATCAGGAATCTATGGAAATATATCTCGATGGCTCCACAAGGGAACGAACCCATTACTTTTGGGACAAGAGGTTAGCACTTAAACTCAACGCTACAGAAACCCCTTAGAAGAAGAGTTACCAGAAGATTCATTATTAAAAAAAAGGAAAAAGAAAGGATAAATACATTCTAATAAAACTTGAGACGGCAGCAGACAATCTTCTGATCTATAAAGAGTGCAGCAGGAAGAATAAAGAGATAATTTGATCTCCCTAATCTCCCTTCTGCTCTGCTCTCCAATGGTGAAAACAAAACATACCACCAACAGAAATTTACATATTGGCCGTCGCGGCCAGATTCTGTTGTAAACATGGCCTTTGCGCCAACCAACGAACGGCATCTTTCCCGCGGTTTTCACTCGTTAGAGATAGACCACGTGCTTCTCAATTGCCATGGAGACCACGCCATGTTTACGTAGTTTACTCGTCACTATGGTCTGATGGGAACTGGAGATATGGTCTGGAACTATGGTGATAAATAACTGTTATGTCTGAGCAAGGGAGATGATAAAAATAATGAAATAAGGGAGGTAAGAAATATCGTTAACTTTCCATATGTCACATGAGATGAGAGGTGAGCAAGGTTAACGTAGAATGAGTTAAACAGTAAAACAATGCTTCTTTTTCTTAGAACGCACCATATCGACCACTCTTTGTGATCTGTATGTGGTCTTCTGCTTCTTCTTCTTCCAACGCTCTATATCGACCACTTGTTAAACCACTCTTTGTGATCTGTATGTGATCTGTATGTGATCTGTATGTGATCTAAACCTAAGAGCTATTGCTCGTTGGGCTAGTTATGGGCCTACAAGTAGGCCAGCACATCCGATTTCTGCGACCCTTTTTATTTACTAAGGTAGCTTCCCTAGGCTACCTTAGTCGCTTCTTACGACATGCCTTATAGGTCGCAGTGGTACTATTCTTTGCTTGCCGTGATGGCCCCGGGACCACACGGGCCACTGGGGATTGTACCCGTGTCCCGCGTATGGGAGCTCGCGCTGTAATCCATTCGGCATTACGTTCCACGGGATTTGATAAAAACCGTTAAATAGAAATCAGTTTAAGACTTTTGTCAACAATTGTTCACAAATTATCAACAATCGTATACTCAGACTGATATGGTATGAGCTGCAAACACAGACCTGTAGATAAGAGCGGGACAGTAACTTATAAAGACTCAGATTAGGATGAGTAAATGGCGATGGGTAAGCCCTCCCCTGCTGAAGACACAGTCGAGTGTCACTGTGCAAGCACATAAGAGGAATATGAATGGAAAACAGAAAATGGGAACATCCTAAACTGACATGGAAACGAGAGATCTACTTCTTGATGAACTGAAGAGTGCTGGACTATCTTGATGAACTGAAGAGTGCTGGACTATCTTGATGAACTGAAGAGTGCTGGACTCTATGCGAGGTCTGGACTATCTTGATGAACTGAAGAGTGCTGGACTATCTTGATGAACTGAAGAGTGCTGGACTATCTTGATGAACTGAAGAGTGCTGGACTATCTTGATGAACTGAAGAGTGCTGGACTATCTTGATGAACTGAAGAGTGTTGACTATCTTCTTGATGAACTGAAGAGTGCTGGACTACCCTGGTAGACCATGAAGAAAACGAGCAGAGTATTGATGTTGTACCAACTTTTTTTGTGATGTCTTCATTTCTCAACCGGTCTCTTCTTGTTTCAGCATTCTGTGTAGACACTTCATCTCTGTCGTGACTAGTTTTCTTCTATCATTTATTGTCAGAGTCCAGTTTTGGCACTGATAGCATTACGTGTGGAGAAAGATTGTGTTGCACAATACTCTTTTAGTGTTCATGGTGACATGTTTGCATTTTAAAATTGGCTCCATTTGTCCTATCATTTGATTTGCTTTGTTGCATCCATGTTGAATTTCGTTAGGTATTCTCCCGTTTGCTGAAAATATGCTCCCTAGGGATGTAAAATCTTTGACTTGTTTTAATGGAGGACAGTAGTGTTTTTCTCTCTAGTGAATGTCATTATTTCGGGTTTGTCGGTGTTTATTCTCATATTGTATTCATTGCAGCCTGCTCAGACTGCACAGTGTGGATGCCAGACAGAAACACAGACTCCAGAGCATATCCTGAAGTCATGTCCATCATACATACACCAACAAAACGAAACATGGCCTCATGAACAAAGCTAACAGACCAAGCTATGGGGAACTCTCGAAGAACTCCAACTGACATGCAGCTTCATATAGGCAACCCATCTCATGGTTTAGACGAGCATACGAAGCCGAACGCAAAGAAGAAGAGGAAGAAGTATTCATTATATGTTAATTTCATTTTGTTAATGTGTTACTGTAGCTGTTTCTCATTTCATTTTGTTAATGTGTTACTGTAGCTGTTTCTCATTTCATTTGTTAATGTGTTACTGTAGCTGTTCTTGTTGCTGATATGATTGCATGAACATCGGCAAACAAAAATTCGTGTAAAAGTTCCCCAATGTTGTTTCCTTCCCTGGAGTTAGCTATTTTACAGATTTGATCGATGTATGTGATGAACAGCAGCGGTGATAGTACGCACTCTTGTCGTACTCCTGACCCTACTTAGAACTTTTCTGATAGTACATATTGTGTTTGTTCGAATCGTACACTGGCTTCCTACTTGTCCGTGTCATATATAACTACATCAGCACAGCCAAGATACTGAACTTGATGGAGAACCGTTAGAATCAACCTTTGATTAGGAGATGGCTTATGATTGACTCACTAAGACAAACTAAAGAAAAACACAGACAATGATATAATAAAATGAGTTAATAAAGCAATAAAAAGAGCAGCCGCTTGCAAAAAGTTTGACTAAATGAAAACAAAACATTGACTCAAATTTCGAGAATGCCAATTTCGGAAGTAGCTCCCTTGACAGTTTATGGATCAAATGAGTGTATTTAGTTCCAGACCTGTTTCCGTTTTAGAGAAGTTCAGAACGTTCATCCTTCCCAGGTTCAGGGCATCAAATTGGCTAGCGTGTCTTCTGTAAAACTTATTTCCTTTTTCTTTCAATCTTTTTCTTTTGGGAAGAATACCTCGTGTTTTTTTTTTAGAAATCAAATACATTCTAGAATATTTTCCTGTTTGATGTTTTTCACACATTTACCATTGTATTTCGATTCTTTCTTCTTCTTTGAGCGCTTCATATCGACTACCTGTTAACCACTCTTTGTGATTTGTATATGATCTGAGCCTAAGAGCGATGGTACGTTGTGCCAATTATGCGCCTAGAAGTAGGCCAGCACATCCGATTTCTGTGATGCTTTTTATTTACTAGGGTAGCTTCCCTAGGCACTTATCTCAGTGGAGTCTTACGATATGCCTTGTAGGTCACAGTGTTACTATTCTTTGCTCCCATTTAGTTCACGGTAACACACGGGTGACTCTCGAAACATCGATATGATTTGATGTAGCACTTCATGTAGCATTTGATGTAGTACTTGATGTAGTACTTGGTGTAGCACTTGATGTAGCACTTGATGTAGTACTTGATGTAGTACTTGATGTAGTACTTGGTGTAGCACTTGATGTAGCACTTGATGTAGCACTGATGTAGTACTTGTGTAGTACTTGTAAGCTAACCTTACTGTGGTGTTGCGAAACATCGATATGGTTTGATGTAGCACTTGATGTAGCATTTGATGTAGTACTTGATGTAGTACTTGGTGTAGCACTTGATGTAGCACTTGATGTAGTACTTGATGTAGTACTTGGTGTAGCACTTGATGTAGCACTTGATGTAGCACTTGATGTAGTACTTGGTGTAGTACTTTGTAAGCTAACCTTACTGTGGTGTTGCGAAACATCGATATGGTTTGATGTAGTACTTTGTAAGTTAAACTTCATGTGGTGTCTAAAGGTTTAACGGGGAAGGACTGACTTCACTGCCACGGGTTTCCCCAAATGGCCCCGTCGCTCTTGGCAGAAACTGACAAACCACTTGCCGAGAATGCTGCACAAAGCACGAACTCAGTAGCTTCGGCATCACTGCTAGAAGTATCCAGAAACAAATTAACGTGGGAGCTGAGCGACGCGATCCGTATTGGAACCCACAGCTTAGAGAACGATTAAGACGAACGTTTGGCATTTGTTTGTATGTTTGCGTTCGTTCTGCTCCACCAGCTTAACCACTCTTTGTGATATGTTAGATCGTTATCAAGAATGACTGAGCGTTGTGCCTCGGTTCATAGATCCCTATACGTGTAGGATGACCGCTTGCCCAGAATGTACGTAGCGCGTTGGACGACGGGTGACAAGCCCCATGTGAGTGCGGTTCAATTCCCCGGGCTGGCAGAAAAGCCACAGGTTCTCCAGATTTACGGTGTTCGTGGCACCGAACCGTAGGGTCGATGTCCATGGCAACGAGCCGAAGAGCTGAAAGCTCAAGTGCTTCTGGATAAAAAAAAAAAAAAAACGTGTAGGACAGGAGAATCCGAAATTTTAGGCTTATGTTTGTCGTTTAATATATAACAATTTTTCTGCTGTATATTCTGTTATTGATTTCCTTGAACAGCAAAACTCAAAAGTAACTTTTTCTTCTTCTGAATATAACTGTGTTCTAGACTTTTAAATATTGCTAAAAATGTCATCATAGTTTCGTTACTTTTCTGCCGTCTGTAGAATGGCCTGTAAAGTTCAAGGTTCAATGCACTTAAAATAATTGCATTTGAGAAAGTTAGCAATTTTCCCTTAAATGGTCAGGAAGGATATAGTAAAGAGAGCAGCAAACTTGAACAGGACTTGGATAAAATATATTCTTCTTCGTGATATTCAACAAAATATGGAGAAACAAATAATAGATTTCTTCTGATATTCAACAAAATATGGAGAAACAAATAATAGATTCTCTTTCGTGATATATTCAACAAAATATGGAGAAACAAATAAAAATTTTGATTCTCTTCGTGATATTCAACAAAATATGGAGAAACAAATAATAGATTCTCTTCGTGATATTCAACAAAATATGGAGAAACAAAATAATAGATTCTCGATATTCAAAAATAGGGAGAAACAAATAATAGATTCTCTTCGTGATATTCAACAAAATATGGAGAAACAAATAATAGATTCTCTTCGTGATATTCAACAAAACAAAACAAATAATAGATTCTGATATTCAACAAAATATGAACAAATAATAGATTCTCTCGTGATATTCAACAAAATATGGAAACAATAATAATAGATTCTCTTCGTGATATTCAACAAAATATGGAGAAACAAATAATAGATTGTCTTCATGGTATTCAACAAAATATGGGGAAACAAATAATAGATTGTCTTCGTGATATTCAACAAAATATGGAGAAACAAATAATAGATTCTCTTCGTGATATTCAACAAAATATGGGGAAACAAATAATAATAATTGATTTAAGGGACATTTTGTTTAGTAGGCCAAGCTCATGTAAGAAGTTAGCATATGAGAACGCCTACATTTATTTATTTGTTTGCTTGTTATGTAGGGGATTAAAGCATCTTTAAGCTTGAGGAACTCTCCTTTCAACCTAAGGACGAACAGTGTTTTGGTTATATCAAAATCGTGTAGGTCAACAAATGGGACACATAAGAATGAACTCATTTCAGGAATCTTCGTCTAAACATAAATATATTGGGACAGGTTAGCTTTTGGGACAGGTTAGCTTTTGGGACAGGTTAGCTTTTGGGACGGTTAGCTTTTGGGACGGTTAGCTTTTGGGACAGGTTAGCTTTTGGGACGGGTTAGCTTTGGGACAGGTTAGCTTTTGGGACGGTTAGCTTTTGGACGGTTGCGTAACACAGTATGTCAATCTTCGTCTAAACATACATATATTGGGACGGGTTAGCGTAACACAGTATGTCAATCTTCATCTAAACATAAATATATTGGGACGGGTTAGCGTAACACAGTATGTCAATCTTCGTCTAAACATACATATATTGGGACGGGTTAGCGTAACACAGTATGTGAATCTCATCTAAACATACATATATTGGACGGTTAGCGTAACACAGTATGTCAATCTTCATCTAAACATCATATATTGGGACGGTTGCGTAACACAGTATGTCAATCTTCGTCTAAACATACATATATTGGGACGGGTTAGCGTTACACAGTATGTCAATCTTCGTCTAAACATACATATATTGGGACGGTTAGCGTAACACAGTAGTCAATTTCGTCTAAACATAATATATTGGGACGTTAGCGTAACACAGTATTAATCTTCATCTAAACATACATATATGGGACGTTAGCGTAACACATATGTCAATCTTCTCTAAACATACATATATTGGGACGGGTTAGCGTAACACAGTATGTCAATCTTCGTCTAAACATACATATATTGGGACGGGTTAACGTAACACAGTATGTCAATCTTCGTCTAAACATACATATATTGGGACGGTTAGAGTAAAAGTATGTGAATCTTCATCTAAACATACATATATTGGGACGGGTTAGCGTAACACAGTATGTCAATCTTCGTCTAAACATACATATATTGGGACGGGTTAGCGTAACACAGTATGTCAATCTTCGTCTAAACATAAATATATTGGGACGGGTTAGCGTAACACAGTATGTGAATCTTCATCTAAACATACATATATTGGGACGGGTTAGCGTAACACAGTATGTCAATCTTCGTCTAAACATACATATATTGGGACGGGTTAGCGTAACACAGTATGTCAATCTTCGTCTAAACATACATATATTGGGACGGGTTAGCGTAACACAGTATGTCAATCTTCGTCTAAACATACATATATTGGGACGGGTTAGCGTAACACAGTATGTCAATCTTCGTCTAAACATACATATATTGGGACGGGTTAGCGTAACACAGTATGTCAATCTTCGTCTAAACATACATATATTGGGACGGGTTAGCGTAACACAGTATGTCAATCTTCGTCTAAACATACATATATTGGGACGGGTTAGCGTAACACAGTATGTCAATCTTCGTCTAAACATACATATATTGGGACGGGTTAGCGTAACACAGTATGTCAATCTTCGTCTAAACATACATATATTGGGACGGGTTAGCGTAACACAGTATGTCAATCTTCGTCTAAACATACATATATTGGACGGTTAGCGTAACACAGTATGTCAATCTTCGTCTAAACATACATATATTGGGACGGGTTAGCGTAACACAGTATGTCAATCTTCGTCTAAACATACATATATTGGGACGGGTTAGCGTAACACAGTATGTGAATCTTCATCTAAACATACATATATTGGGACGGGTTAGCGTAACACAGTATGTGAATCTTCATCTAAACATACATATATTGGGACGGGTTAGCGTAACACAGTATGTCAATCTTCGTCTAAACATACATATATTGGGACGGGTTAGCGTAACACAGTATGTCAATCTTCGTCTAAACATACATATATTGGGACGGGTTAGCGTTACACAGTATGTCAATCTTCGTCTAAACATACATATATTGGGACGGGTTAGCGTAACACAGTATGTCAATCTTCGTCTAAACATACATATATTGGGACGGGTTAACGTAACACAGTATGTCAATCTTCGTCTAAACATACATATATTGGGACGGGTTAGCGTTACACAGTATGTCAATCTTCGTCTAAACATACATATATTGGGACGGGTTAGCGTAACACAGTATGCCAATCTTCGTCTAAACATACATATATTGGGACGGGTTAGCGTAACACAGTATGTGAATCTTCATCTAAACATACATATATTGGGACGGGTTAGCGTAACACAGTATGTGAATCTTCATCTAAACATACATATATTGGGACGGGTTAGCGTAACACAGTATGTGAATCTTCATCTAAACATACATATATTGGGACGGGTTAGCGTAACACAGTATGTCAATCTTCGTCTAAACATACATATATTGGGACGGGTTAGCGTAACACAGTATATCAATCTTCGTCTAAACATACATATATTGGGACGGGTTAGCGTAACACAGTATGTCAATCTTCGTCTAAACATACATATATTGGGACGGGTTAGCGTAACACAGTATGTCAATCTTCGTCTAAACATACATATATTGGGACGGGTTAGCGTAACACAGTATGTCAATCTTCGTCTAAACATACATATATTGGGACGGGTTAGCGTTACACAGTATGTCAATCTTCATCTAAACATACATATATTGGGACGGGTTAGCGTAACACAGTATGTCAAAGAGAACCCTTAGATGGACACTGGATGAAGAAAGGAAACATTTTCTTCATCTTTGTTTGCTAAATATCTACCACTTGTTAAGCTCCTCCTTGCAATCGATGTGTGATTTACGCCTTGTAACTGGAGTCCACGGACCGCCGGGGGTCCGTGCGGTACTCACAGAGTGTTCTCAAGCGCTTGAAGGAATAATTTTCCAATAAATAACCATAGACTCACAGAATTGAGTACAATTGCAAAAAGCTTGCAGTGTTCTATCAAACATATATATATATATATATGCCACAACTGAATCTAGGTCAGGGTTTCCTGTCAGTTATCAGGCCCAGTTAGAGTTAACTGTAGTTAGTCCCACCAACGTACTTATTTACGTTACATTTCAGTTTTTAAATAATGTCTTATAAAAAAAAAATCTAGTGTCATTTCCACATGCGTTGTTGATTACAATTTGTACAAGTCACTTTTTCTTCTCTCTTTGTCTCTTACAATTTGTACAAGTCACTTTTCTCTCCTCTGTCTCTTACAATTTGTACAAGTCACTTTTTCTTCTCTCTCGTCTCTTACAATTTGTCAGTCACTTTCTTCTCTCTCTGTCTCTTACAATTTGTACAAGTCACTTTTTCTTCTCTCTCTGTCTCTTACAATTTGTACAAGTCACTTTTTCTTCTCTCTCTGTCTCTGTAGACTGGCATAAAGTACAATGGATAGCAACGCGACATACCTACAACAAATCTGTCTACAGTATGTGTCACCTTCTTCACATCTTATTTGACACCAGAAAAGGACTAGTTATCTAAAACGATGTGTAATATTTGCTTATATTTGTCCGTTCTTAAATTATACAAATTTATACACACAAAAAAAAGGACACATCTTATTCATTGACAGAATATAAAAATGAGAACTACAAAATTCTAGACAAGTTACACAACATGAAGTAGAGAACATAAAAAAGGAATATAATTATGAGGATTGCAAGTCTTATACAACAACAAAACAGTTTCAGATATACAGAACAGGTAAAGCATAAATACAGCGGGTGCTTCAAGTAGCAAGAAGACATCATCCTGTGCCGGCGAATAGAGCAATTGTTCAGGCTGTCTACAAGCCACTCTGGTGTTTCGGAGAACCAGTTCACGATCCGAGGCGATAGCGGCAGCATCTTTTATCTGTGGGACAACAGCAGGATTGTCAAAGTGACGTGCTATCTGTGAAACAGGGGCTCTAGACTGCCAAGTGGTAATCGCACTGATCTATTCAAACTGTCATATAAAAGCGGGCTCTTTACCTTGTCCTGGATGAAAACATACGAAGAAAAAATTACTGAAATGGGGCTCGTTTCAATGGGGACATGGAGTGAACGATGTTAGATCGAAAGAGAAATAGAGACTGAGAGACTATGAGAGAAAGATCCAAGCTGAGTGTATTTTGTATGTGTCGTCAAGCGGGTAAGTAAGAAAGATAGAATTAAATACACACGGCGCAAGCTGTCTCTCACTTTATTTGTTCCTTTCTCAACTGCTCTTGCACAGTTTTTAATATGCATGACAAAACACAAACGTGTCTTTTTGAAAACAAAATGAACTGAATATAAAAAGATTTTAAAATATTTTTTGGGGGGTAAAGAATATTTGTGACGTTTTGATGGATGATCGCGGTAATATTTAACTTGAGTTTCTTTGTAACTTTGTGAACTAGATTTGTTCATTTTATAAATAGTTACAAATACAATGAAAGAATATGTGCATGTTAGTAGTGTCTGCATGGACGTACATAGAAATTATTTCAGGCGTAGAAAGGAGGAGGGGAATGTGTTGTCAAATATTTTAGTTAATAGTTTACTTATTACGCGGACAAGAAGAAGACCAGAATAGCGTATAATGTTTAATCAAAAAGCTATTTTACACGAGGTGGGGGATGGCACACGTGCCACCCTTGTCTTAAAGTATGTACGCCCATGAGAATATATATATTATAAAGAACTGATAGGTAAATTAATGGATTATTGAGTGAACGGATGAATGAGATGGATAAATGAATCAAATTGTGAAGGAATTGGTGAGCAGACGAATTGATTATGGAATGATTGAATAAACGAAGGGTTAGACAGATGAATTATGAGTGAATTTACGCCTCGATGAATGAATGGATGAGTGAATAGATGAATAGATACATGGAGGAATTAATAAATAAATGCATTGTGAAATGAATGAATATATGATTGATTTGAAGAATCATTGAGTGGATTATTGAGTAGACTGTTTGAATGAATTAACGTATTGATGAATAGAATGATGGATGAGTGATTGAATGGATGATTGAATGAATGATTGAAGGGAAATGAAATAATGATTGATGAATAGAATGATGGATGAATGATTGAATGAATGATTGAATGAATGATTGAATGGATGAAATAATGGATTGATGAATAGAATGATGGATGAATGATTGAATGGAATAAATAATGGATTGATGAATAGAATGATGGATGAATGATTGAATGAATGATTGAATGAAAATAATGGTTTAGATGAATAGAATGATTGAATGAATGATTGAATGAATGAAATAATGGATGGATGAATTGAATGATTGAATGAATGATTGAATGAATGAAATAATGGATTGATGAATAGAATGATTGATTGAATGAGATTGAATGAATGAAATAATGGATGGATGAATATAATGATTGAATGAATGATTGAATGAATGAAATAATGGATTGATGAATATCAACTGCTGGATAAATAGAATAATGAATGATTAATGAATGAAATAATGGATTGATGAATAGAATGATTGAATGTATGATTGAATGAATGAAATAATTGATTGATAATTAATGAATCAATTAATAACTCAACTGCTGGATAAATAAAAAAATATGAAATTGACGTTACCGCCCGTAATACCGCTTGTTAGAGCGGTGTAGAACAGGGTTGGGGGACGGAGCAAGTTTAATATAAAGGTCACATGGCTAATAAAATCGCTGTCTAACTGTTCAGATTAGGATTTTTCTGTCATGCACATCACAGAAAAAACTCCTTGCCTATCGGGATTGAACCGGGCATACTGCATGGCAGCCCTCGCACTAATCCATTCGACCACACGCTCCCACTGCTGGATAAATGTCTGAGTGAAAAGATGGATAAATAAATAAGTGAATAGAGGGAGAATGATAAAACGACCTGGGAATGAATGAATGAATAAATGGACTAATGAATACAGTAGTTCTTAAACTTTCTGAAGTCGTGACACACTTGAAGTATTAACATAAAACTCGTATGCCCACCATACACAAATATCGTATGCCCACCATACACAAAAATCGTATGCCCACCATACACAAAATATCCTATGCCCACCATACACAAAAAATCGTATGCCCACCATACACAAAATATCCTATGCCCACCATACACAAAAATCGTATGCCCACCATACACAAAATATCGTATGCCCACCATACACAAAATATCGTATGCCCACCATACACAAAAAATCGTATGCCCACCATACACAAAAACGTATCCGCTGATCCCTGATCTGGGATTTCCTAGAGCCATTGGAATGTTACTGCCACACTGGTGAGCCTGGGCACACCCTTTGAGAACCACTGAATGAATAAATGGTTTGATGGATAATGGATGAGTGGGTAAATGGACGAATAGATAAATGGATGAGTAGATAAATGGATGAGTGGTTAAATGGATGAGTGGTTAAATGGATGAGTGGTTAAATGGATGAGTGAATAAATGGATGAGTGGGTAAATGGATGAGTGGATAAATGGATGAGTGAATAAATGGGTGAGTAGATAATGATGATGGTAAATGGATAGGATAATGATGAGTGTAAATGGATGAGTGGATAAATGGATGAGTGATAAATGGATGAGTGATAAATGGATGAGTGATAAATGGATGAGTGATAAATGGATGAGTGGATAAAAGATGAGTGATAAATGGATGAGTGATTAAATGGAGAATTGAGTGATACAGATTGAAAAAGATGGAGCCAATGTGATACACGAACAAAGTGAGCCATGTGTACACGAACAAAGTGAGCCATGTGTACACGAACAAAGTGAGCCATGTGTACACGAACAAAGTGAGCCATGAAAAGTGGATGCCTCGGCAACATAAGACCAACTAGCTCAGACGGGACAACCAAAATTCCAGCTTAATGGGGGCTGGTTTTCAATATGTTGATAGAACACTGGAAGATTTTCTACAATTGGACACAATTCTACCAGTCTATGGTATGGTTAATTATTCATGAAAAATGTTAATAATATTGATATTCCTTAGTGTGAAACTTAACTTGTAACATAATATAAACTTGATGTATCATGTTGTTGTTGTTACATAATATAAACTTGATGTATCATGTTGTGTTGTAACATAATATAAACTTGATGTATCATGTTGTGTTGTAACATAATATAAACTTGATGTAACATGTTGTGTTGTAACATAATATAAACTTGATGTAACATGTTGTGTTGTAACATAATATAAACTTGATGTATCATGTTGTGTTGTAACATAATATAAACTTGATTTAGTATGTTGTGTTGTAACATAATATAAACTTGATGTATCATGTTGTGTTGTAACATAATATAAACTTGATGTATCATGTTGTTGTTGTAACATAATATAAACTTGATGTATCATGTTGTGTTGTTACATAATATAACCTTGATGTATCATGTTGTGTTGTAACATAATATAAACTTGATGTATCATGTTGTGTTGTAACATAATATAAACTTGATGTATCATGTTGTGTTGTAACATAATATAAACTTGATTTAGCATGTTGTTGTTGTAACATAATATAAACTTGATGTATCATGTTGTTGTTGTAACATAATATAAACTTGATGTATCATGTTGTGTTGTAACATAATATAACCTTGATGTATCATGTTGTTGTTGTTACATAATATAAACTTGATGTATCATGTTGTGTTGTAACATAATATAAACTTGATGTATCATGTTGTGTTGTAACATAATATAAACTTGATGTATCATGTTGTGTTGTAACATAATATAACCTTGATGTATCATGTTGTGTTGTAACATAATATAACCTTGATGTATCATGTTGTTGTTGTTACATAATATAAACTTGATGTATCATGTTGTGTTGTAACATAATATAAACTTGATGTATCATGTTGTGTTGTAACATAATATAACCTTGATTTAGCATGTTGTTTGTAACATAATATAAACTTGATGTATCATGTTGTGTTGTAACATAATATAAACTTGATGTATCATGTTGTGTTGTAACATAATATAACCTTGATTTAGCATGTTGTGTTGTAACATAATATAAACTTGATGTATCATGTTGTGTTGTAACATAATATAAACTTGATGTATCATGTTGTGTTGTAACATAATATAAACTTGATTTAACATGTTGTGTTGTAACATAATATAAACTTGATTTAGCATGTTGTGTTGTAACATAATATAAACTTGATGTATCATGTTGTGTTGTAACATAATATAAACTTGATGTATCATGTTGTGTTGTAACATAATATAAACTTGATGTATCATGTTGTGTTGTAACATAATATAACCTTGATGTAACATGTTGTGTTGTAACATAATATAAACTTGATGTATCATGTTGTTTGTAACATAATATAAACTTGATGTATCATGTTGTGTTGTAACATAATATAAACTTGATGTATCATGTTGTGTTGTAACATAATATAAACTTGATGTATCATGTTGTGTTGTAACATAATATAACCTTGATGTAACATGTTGTGTTGTAACATAATATAAACTTGATGTATCATGTTGTGTTGTAACATAATATAAACTTGATGTATCATGTTGTGTTGTAACATAATATAAACTTGATTTAGACATGTTGTGCTAACATAATATAAACTTGATGTATCATGTTGTGTTGTTACATAATATAAACTTGATGTATCATGTTGTGTTGTAACATAATATAAACTTGATGTATCATGTTGTGTTGTAACATAATATAAACTTGTTGTATCATGTTGTGTTGTAACATAATATAAACTTGATGTATCATGTTGTTGTTGTAACATAATATAAACTTGATGTATCATGTTGTGTTCTAACATAATATAACCTTGATGTATCATGTTGTGTTGTAACATAATATAAACTTGATGTATCATGTTGTGTTGTAACATAATATAAACTTGATGTAGCATGTTGTGTTGTAACATAATATAAACTTGATGTATCATGTTGTGTTGTAACATAATATAAACTTGATGTATCATGTTGTGTTGTTACATAATATAAACTTGATGTATCATGTTGTGTTGTTACATAATATAAACTTGATGTATCATGTTGTGCTGTAACATAATATAAACTTGATGTAACATGTTGTGTTGTAACATAATATAAACTTGATGTATCATGTTGTGTTGTTACATAATATAAACGTGATGTATCATGTTGTGTTGTAACATAATATAACCTTGATGTATCATGTTGTGCTGTAACATAATATAAACTTGATGTAACATGTTGTGTTGTAACATAATATAAACTTGATGTATCATGTTGTGTTGTAACATAATATAAACTTGATGTATCATGTTGTGTTGTTACATAATATAAACTTGATGTATCATGTTGTGTTGTAACATAATATAATCTTGATTTAGCATGTTGTTGTTTTGAAAATGAATGTATCTTTATCTAACAATACTGGAGTGCGAGGTCACGCGATGGTTGTGGTCTGATTTCCGATAATTTTTACCTTAGCCCGCAGGGTCGTATGTTATCGGAGGGCCACGAGTGGAGCAAAGGTACCATTGCTCTCCGTGACGATTCTGCAACTAGAGCTTCCAGTAAATGCTTCATGAACTTTGCTTGCATCAATTCACCGAGCAATCAGTGTATACCATAGCATCCCCATCCTGTATGTATCCTTCAACCATCGCTTTGACCTCAGTATGACAAAAATTAATGATGGACGGAGTGAATGAATGAATGGGAAAGATAGTAAAGGCTAAGGGTGTATACAAAAAATGACAGATATGGAAATATTTTGAAATTATTCAAATTAAAAAGGAAAAAACCACTGATCCTGTTTTGTTTGATCACGAGACATAAGTTTGGCGAACATTGTTTGAAGTTTTGTTTTTTTGATCTTCAAAGAATAGTGTGTCTCTTGTGTTCTATACATCATTAGGGTTGGGTGTCAAGAAGCGCCAGGCGCCGTTGAGAGAGGGTAAAGAGAGTTGAAAATTGGGGAAAGTAGTTTGTGGTGGGAGGTGGGGGAGGGTTTTATTAATGGATAGTGTCATTACGGATTAGTAAAGTCAGATCAACAGATCAGAAAAGTGTCAACTGCTTGGTGCCGGGGCCCACAAAGACAGCAAGGAATAGTACCAATGCGACCTACAAGCATGTTGTAAGAGGCGACGGATGTAGAACCTATGGAAGCTACCTTAGTAAATAAAAAGCATCGCAGAAATTGGATATGCTGGTCTACCTGTAGTCACTTAACTGATACAACGTACAATCGCTCTTAGACTAAGATCACATACAAATCACACAGAGTGGTTGACAAGTGGTCGATATGGAGCATTCGTAGAAGAAGAAAAGAAAATGTATTGGAGAACTACGAGAGTATAGTTACATGTCATGAATGTATTGTAGAACTACGAGAGTATAGTTACATGTCATGAATGTATTGTAGAACTACGAGAGTATAGTTACATGTCATGAATGTATTGTAGAACTACGAGAGTATAGTTACATGTCATGAATGTATTGTAGAACTACGAGAGTATAGTTACATGTCATGAATGTATTGGAGAACTACGAGAGTATAGTTACATGTCATGAATGTATTGGAGGACTACGAGAGTATAGTTACATGTCATGAATGTATTGGAGAACTACGAGAGTATAGTTACATGTCATGAATGTATTGTAGAACTACGAGAGTATAGTTACACGTCATGAATGTATTGTAGAACTACGAGAGTATAGTTACATGTCATGAATGTATTGGAGAACTACGAGAGTATAGTTACAAGTCATGAATGTATTGGAGAACTACGAGAGTATAGTTACAAGTCATGAATGTATTGTAGAACTACGAGAGTATAGTTACATGTCATGAATGTATTGGAGAACTACGAGTATAGTTACATGTCATGAATGTATTGTAGAACTACGAGAGTATAGTTACACGTCATGAATGTATTGTAGAACTACGAGAGTATAGTTACATGTCATGAATGTATTGGAGAACTACGAGAGTATAGTTACAAGTCATGAATGTATTGGAGAACTACGAGAGTATAGTTACATGTCATGAATGTATTGGAGAACTACGAGAGTATAGTTACATGTCATGAATGTAGTGGAGAACTACGAGAGTATAGTTACATGTCATGAATGTATTGGAGAACTACGAGTATAGTTACATGTCATGAATGTATTGGAGAACTACGAGAGTATAGTTACATGTCATGAATGTATTGGAGAACTACGAGTATAGTTACATGTCATGAATGTATTGTAGAACTACGAGAGTATAGTTACATGTCATGAATGTATTGTAGAACTACGAGAGTATAGTTACATGTCATGAATGTATTGGAGAACTACGAGAGTATAGTTACATGTCATGAATGTATTGGAGAACTACGAGAGTATAGTTACATGTCATGAATGTATTGCAAACAGTTAAGATAGTAGTCGTGAAGAATGAGGAAAGTATCATGAAAAAAGAGAAAAGTGAGGTGAAGAATGAGGAAGATGAGGTAAAGAATGAAGAATGTGAGGTAAAGTATGAGGAAAGTGTGGTAAAGAATGAGGAAAGTGAGGTAAAGAATGAGGAAAGTGAGGTAAAGAATGAGGAAAGTGTGGTAAAGAATGAGGAAAGTGTGGTAAAGAATGAGGAAAGTGAGGTGAAGAATGAGGAAAGTGAGGTGAAGAATGAGGAAAGTGAGGTGAAGAATGAGGAAAGTGAGGTAAATGAGAAGGGGAAGAAGAGAAAGTGAGGTAAAAATGAGGAAAGTGTGGTAAAGAATGAGGAAAGTGTGGTAAAGAATGAGGAAAGTGAGGTGAAGAATGAGGAAAGTGAGGTGAAGAATGAGGAAAGTGGGGTAAAGTATGAGGAAAGTGGGGTAAAGAATGAGGAAAGTGTGGTGAAGGAAGTGGAAAGTGTGGTAAAAATGATAAAATTGTGGTAAGAATGAGAAAGTGAGGTTAAGAAAGAGGAAAGTGAGGCAAAGAATGAGAAAAGTGTGGTAAAGAATGAAAAAAGTGTGGTAAAGAATGAGAAAAGTGTGGTGAAGAAAGTAGAAAGTGAAATAAAGAATGAGGAAAGTGAGGTTAAGAAAGAGGAAAGTGAAGTGAAGAATAAGGAAACTGATTCGATAGGAGAATTTTTATCTTACATTCTATTTCTCTCTGGTCGTGCCTGGACAGGCAAGGTTGAAGGGAAATGGGTCACAGATGAACTATCTGGAGTTGTATCCACTGTAAGTGGTCAATGTGTAGATAGAGAGAATATAAATGTTCTCTGTTCCAGATATTTGAAAACATAATTAGAGACATTAAACGGTCTTTTCAAGAGATCTTTTTCTTCATTTGTCCGCTATGATTTCAGGAGTAGTTATGGATCCTGGTAAGGTGCTTCTGTCTGTCTTATTTTTGCGTGAAGGCATCATTCCTTATTTTCGGTGTCCAACTCTTTACAGCCCTCTCCGACTTCAGAGGTATCAAGATGTCAGTACCCTCATAAAGAGAACATATACAGTGGACAGGAAGATACACCCACTGAATGTGTTGATGGAAAAGACTTCATCAAAGACCTAAACAGAACAGACCAGGTCATTCATTATATTTCAACTAAGTACCGGACACTGCAGACCCCAAACTAACACTTATATAGACTAGGAATAAATCAAACAGCTGTCAACAGGAAAAACAAACACCGGATCAAGTCCAGCAAGACTGTCCTCTCCTGAGTGAACTGAGAAACAACATATGGCCACACCTAGTCAAGTTTTAGGAAAACTAGGCATGAAGAAACAATTATTAAGAGAAATAAAATTCAGACAAGTAAAGTATACACCATGATAAAACATTTACTAGAGGGGAGAGTTGAGGGAGAAGAGCAAGAGGAAGACCGAGAGATAAGTGGGAAGGAAACTTTAAGAAATGGACAGGTTACAGTTTGGCAGTGTGCAACACCAAGGCGAAAGACAGAGGATGCTGGAGATTCATTGCAGCCAACCTTCGATGTGGAGACGGCACCTGATGATGATGATGAGTCGTCATAAAATCTAAGCTTTAGGAAACCTGACAGACCTGAAGCTGACTGCCCAGTTTGTGATCCACGGTAAATTACGTGCATGACCAGAGATCGCTGAAGAAGAAGAAGGATAATAAGCATACACTTTGTCAAAATAACCGAATATGCTTGTTCTACATGACGCAAACGTCTAAATAAGGTATTCACGTTAAACAGCAAAAAAACCAACACAAATCACAAAGAGTGGTTATCTTGGCTGATAACAACAAACAAAAACAAACAACTTACAACAGCAAAGCATCCCACCGCTTCTGTCTTTATCAAACGAGTCTTTCGATCTATCTGTTATATCTCCTAGCCCTGTCATGTCTCCGCAGATCTCTACGATTTTCTCATCTTTCGCTCGTTCTACAACCGCATCTGTACAATTACTAGAAGACATATACATACTTCGTATTTCACATTCCATTGACGCCCTCACAACTTTCCTACAATCTCCCAGATCGCGCGGCACAGGACTCCCCCAGATCTGCGTGTACAAAAACTGGAAGGAAGAGATGTATCTATCGGCCGCAAATTGACTTATCGTGTGAACGTATCTCCGTGCACCGGGTAGAAAGATCCCACTCAGCCCTCGCCATCAATTATGCCTGGGTTCTTTCTTTCTTACCTGAAGAAGAATTGTTATTCGCGGGCTTTCAATAAAAATTGGTTTAACGAGCAAGCCGGCAATGGAACAATTTGTTTTCTGGTTTAACGGGCAAGTCAGCAATATAACTTTTTTGTGGGGTTAGAACCATTTTTTCCCTGATACGCAAGTCAGAACCTTTTTTCCCCTGGCTTAAGGGGTGAGCTGACTATTGTACAATTTATTTTTGATTTAGTAAACAAGTCAGTAAATTAAACACTTTGTTTGATTTGATTGAATGATAGTACCATCATCATTGCACTTCGGTGAGTAACTATGTGTGCTCCGATCTCTTTCTTATGCAGGAAGATCTCAGCGATAGTGCACGAACTCCGTAGTACTGACGAGGGTCCACAATGTAATTTTGAAGATGGTAAAATATTTTGTAGGAAGTTTAAAAAAAAATGCTAATCTTTTCTAATGAACTTTGCCAGGGCAGCGGCTTTCCAGCCTACTCTTCTCGATTTTGAACTGCCAAGAGTTATTTTGCGTGCTCAAATTGAACACGGGACCTACGTTTTATCCTCCGTCTCCGATAGGACTAGGAACTCGATCTCATCTACACTAAGATCAAGGATCTCTGAAAAAATACATCGATGGTTCTACAAGGTAGCGAACTGGGTACCTTTGGCAAAGAGACGGGCATCTAGCCTCTAGGCCACAAAGAACCCCTCCCCACACTTTAAGAGGCAAGCTGACATTCATACAATTTGTTTTTGATCTAGTGGACAAGTTAGTAAATAAAACACTTTGTTTATTGGTTTGAAGTGGGTATTTTTTTTGTCAGATCCAGAAGCACTTGAGATTTTCAGCTCTTCGGCTCGGTGCCATGGACATCGTAGCCCTTCGGTTCGGTGCCATGGACATCGTAACCCTTCGGTTCGGTGCCACGAACACCGTAAATCTGGGAGAGGGATAGTCACCCGTAGTCCAACGCGCTACGAACACGCTTGGCAGACGGGCTTGAAGTGGGTATAAAGAAGAAGATTTCTCTTCATTATACATAACTTATAGTAACTTATATTCTCTGCTTGGAGTTGATTCTTAGTTTTCATATTTGTTTGCATACACGCTCTGATATAACCAACAAAAGGCCCATACTTAGGTGAAAAGATGTGCCCCTGCTTAAAGAGGCTTTAATCCCTTCATAACAAACAATTACATCGGGTTTCTCCACATGACTCGGTCTATTTTAGCAGAATTAGCACGCCACTTGCCAAGAGTATTGCATAAAGCACGAACTCCGTTGCTACGGCAATAATTCTATGTATCCCTGGATAAAAAGCTTTCGTAAACAAAACGACGCAGTCCGGATTCAAACTTACGATCTTCGTAACGCAAGGTAATGGATTAACCATTTAGCTACAGAGGCCATCTATCATTCAGAATAGTGGACTCCTGTCATACTTTTTTTTATTAAAGTGAAATATCATGGATCGAAATTATTGTACCGTGAATCGACGCCCCACACGTGAAGACAGGAATTGACTCTTGCATACTTGGGCTTAGAAATGGGAACTTCAGGCTTTCGTACCCTAAGGCAGCAGTTCCCAAACTTTGTATTACTGAGTACCCCCTTTGTAAATGCATTTTGCTGCAACGGACCCCCCAAACGTTTCTATATATATGAAAATCTTCTAGCGATGGAGTTATTACTACACCCCCAACAGTTTCTATATATGAAAATCTTCGAGCGATGGAGTTATTATACCCACACTTATTGAAATCTTCTGCATGAGTTACACCCCCAACGTTTCTATATATGAAAATCTTCTAGCGATGGAGTTATTACTACACCCCCCAACAGTTTCTATATATATGAAAATCTTCTAGCGATGGAGTTATTACTACACCCCCCAAACGTTTCTATATATATGAAAATCTTCTAGCGATGGAGTTATTACTACACCCCCAAAGTTTATATATATGAAAATCTTCTAGCGATGGAGTTATTACTACACCCCAAACGTTTCTATATATGAAAATCTTCTAGCGATGGAGTTATTACTACACCCCCAAACGTTTCTATATATGAAAATCTTCTAGCGATGGAGTTATTACTACACCCCAACAACAGTCCAGCTGCTCTAATTTCACAGACTGCAGCAAACTTCAAATGATCTTTCATTTTGTCATGTCAGACATTTAGACTCCGGTCTGGTCCGGGTTCTTTGAATTCGCACCGGAACTAGTTTACCACTATTTTGATACATGTTTTTTAAATTTATTTTTCTGTTTGAAATGTCAAAAATCATAATATTTCTTCGAGCGCTTGAGCGCGTGAGTACCTCGTGGTCTCCTGGTGGTACGCGGACCCTAGTTTGGGATACACTGCCCTGAGGTATGAAAAGGCTACCGGAAATTAGTGTTACTGTGTTATCATTGAGAAACATTGAAGAATTGTCAAAGACACATACTATGTTAGTAAATAACTGATTGTTGTATCACTACACTATATACTGTAAAATTGTTGTATGATGTCACTACACTATATACTGTAAAATTGTTCTATGATGTCACTACACTATATACTGTAAAATTGTTCTATGATGTCACTACACTATATACTGTAAAATTGTTCTATGATGTCATACACTATATACTGTAAAATTGTTGTATGATGTCACTACACTATATACTGTAAAATTGTTCTATGATGTCACTACACTATATACTGTAAAATTGTTCTATGATGTCATACACTATATACTGTAAAATTGTTCTATGATGTCACTACACTATATACTGTAAAATTGTTCTATGATGTCACTACACTATATACTGTAAAATTGTTGTATGATGTCACTACACTATATACTGTAAAATTGTTCTATGATGTCACTACACTATATACTGTAAAATTGTTCTATGATGTCACTACACTATATACTGTAAAATTGTTGTATGATGTCACTACACTATATACTGTAAAATTGTTCTATGATGTCACTACACTATATACTGTAAAATTGTTCTATGATGTCATACACTATATACTGTAAAATTGTTGTATGATGTCACTACACTATATACTGTAAAATTGTTCTATGATGTCACTACACTATATACTGTAAAATTGTTTAGATGCATCAAAATCAAATTGTTCTTGAGCCTTGACGCTATATCCCCGTAATGGTTCCTGTGGTACTGCGACCATAGTTTGGTGATGTCACTGCACCCATGTATGAAAAGGCTGATCCAAATATATGTAATTGTTTATGAGAAACAAAATTTAAAAGTTGTAAGTACACACTATATACTGTAAAATTGTTGTTGTATCACTACACTATATACTGTAAAATTGTTGTATGATGTCACTACACTATATACTGTAAAATTGTTCTATGATGTCACTACACTATATACTGTAAAATTGTTATATGATGTCACTACACTATATACTGTAAAATTGTTCTATGATGTCACTACACTATATACTGTAAAATTGTTCTATGATGTCATACACTATATATAATTTATGATGTCCACCTATATACTGTAAAATTGTTCTATGATGTCACTACACTATATACTGTAAAATTGTTCTATGATGTCACTACACTATATACTGTAAAATTGTTGTATGATGTCACTACACTATATACTGTAAAATTGTTCTATGATGTCACTACACTATATACTGTAAAATTGTTCTATGATGTCACTACACTATATACTGTAAAATTGTTGTATGATGTCACTACACTATATACTGTAAAATTGTTCTATGATGTCACTACACTATATACTGTAAAATTGTTCTATGATGTCACTACACTATATACTGTAAAATTGTTGTATGATGTCACTACACTATATACTGTAAAATTGTTCTATGATGTCACTACACTATATACTGTAAAATTGTTCTATGATGTCACTACACTATATACTGTAAAATTGTTCTATGATGTCACTACACTATATACTGTAAAATTGTTCTATGATGTCACTACACTATATACTGTAAAATTGTTCTATGATGTCATACACATATACTGTAAATTGTTCTATGTTCACTACACTATATACATGCTTAAAAATTGTTCTATGATGTCACTACACTATACTGTAATTGTTCATGATGTCACTAACTATATATGTAATTGTTCTATGATGTCACTACACTATATACTGTAAAATTGTTCTATGATGTCACTACACTATATACTGTAAAATTTTTCTATGATGTCACTACACTATATACTGTAAAATTGTTGTATGATGTCACTACACTATATACTGTAAAATTGTTGTATGATGTCACTACACTATATACTGTAAAATTGTTATATGATGTCACTACACTATATACTGTAAAATTGTTCTATGATGTCACTACACTATATACTGTAAAATTGTTCTATGATGTCACTACACTATATACTGTAAAATTGTTCTATGATGTCACTACACTATATACTGTAAAATTATTCTATGATGTCACTACACTATATACTGTAAAATTGTTCTATGATGTCACTACACTATATACTGTAAAATTGTTCTATGATGTCACTACACTATATACTTTTCTAAAAAATGATTAAAGTCTTCTAAATATACAGTAATACGTTAATATTGCTTACAAGTTTGTTGATTTTTTTTATTTATCCAGAAGCACTTGAACTTTCAGCTCTTCGACTCGGTGCCATAGACATCGTAACCCTTCGGTTCGGTGCCACGAACACCGTAAATCTGGAGAACATGTGGTTTTTCTGCAAGCCCGCGAAATTGAACCGCACTCACAGGAGACTTGTCACCCGTCGTCTAACGCGCTACGAACACGCTAGGCAGGCGGGTATTGTTTACAAGTAATTTCTTCACACCTCTCTGTTCTGCAACTCTCACAATCTCTTCTATGGAATTGAGTATAACTGGCACAACATACTATCGCTCTTAGACTCAGATCACATGGAAATCACAAAGAGTGGTTAACAAGTGGTCGATATGGAGCGTTCGAAGAAGACTACTTAAAGACAAAGATGACGTATCATCTAAGCCACACCGCTAAGCCACACCGCTAAGCCACACCGCTAAGCCACATCAAAAC
Organism: Arion vulgaris; assembly: GCA_020796225.1. Lineage (NCBI taxonomy): Eukaryota > Metazoa > Mollusca > Gastropoda > Stylommatophora > Arionidae > Arion > Arion vulgaris. Next base: position 57,809,024 of record CM036760.1, read on the forward strand.
ATAAAGTAAATTAATTTTATACAAAGAATTCAATGAAATATTCGCCAACAATGACATTATCAAGCAAACGTTACAATATAAAACATCAACGTAAGATGGTATAACACAGAAAAGAAACAAACAAACACAAGCTAATATGAAGGTAATTTGATCACGAGTATTAAAGCGATTCTTGCAAGAAGCAAACTTCTCAGTCAGAACAAACGCTGGTAAGAAAAAAAAAATACTGCAAAATATAGACAAGAATATATGCAATAAAAACATCTATTAAAGAATAAATGAGGAAGAAGAAAAAAAGAAACGAAAGAAAATGTAACATAATTAGAGAGCGTGCACTAATGTAAACAATGATTGACAAGCTTAAAGAAAGAGTGCACCACTGATCTTTGGTTGTGTTGGGGTTGGTAGTGTTCACAAACGTGATTCCAAATTCTAAACTTTGTTCGTGACTATAAAGACATTTACAACGAAACAAATAACCGATGACATGAAGATTGATTGTAGAATTGACGAAGACTAAAGACATTGTTGATGACTTTATATGCAAATGTTACAGTAAATTAATTTCTCAATTCAGTATAAGTTGTTGATCAGATCTCAAGACCAACCCATTTAATCGTCATCTGGTCTCCGGTGCACACCGCCTGCAGTGTTAGTTATACATTACTGATACGCCCATGTTTAAAACGCGATGATAAACCTGGGAATTACCCAACAGTAAGAATCTGAAGATTTTCTTGGGGCGTGTAAGTTCACAAAAAACGCTGTAATGCAGGAGATGCTGGCGGTTTTTGTTTTGCTGAAGCAACATGAATGTTGAATATCATATCTCTTTCCCGGCCAGTTCGTGAAGAATGGGGTAGATCAAGTCAAATCAAGTTTATGCGACTTAAGTATATCAAGTTCTGTTGGGGATTTAGCACGACAAATAGGTCTTAGACATTCCTAAACGCAAGCGTATAAGGTAACCAATGTAGAGATGGAATCCCTCTGGATTTTCCGTTCCACCATCTCCAACTGAGCTCCGCCTTGAGACAGATAGAAATTGCACCACATGAAAACACACCAGCTTCTTTCGACAGTTAGATTTTCACCTCCAATGTGTCAAGGACATCTGATCCGTTTTCATTGTTGAGCGCAAATGCTGCAGGCGTTGCTATCAAATAAAGAAGGTGGGGAACAGACAAAAGAAGGAAATATTTGATGTTGTAAAGTTATGTACAATATTATTTTACTTGCAATACAAATATTGTTGTAGCTGTATGTTTAATTGACAAAGTGAGGAAACTGTTCATAGACATGTTTGATGTTTGTTCCTATGACTTGCTAGTGTTACACTCCAGGGAAACAGGGCAACATGGTCTGAACAAAATGTGTACCTTTCAGAAATTTTGTTTGAAATTTCAAAATTTATTTATCCCAGAGAGAACAGTATAAACATAGTATTAACTTTATAGTCACGAGACGGTAAATCAAGAGAGAACAGTATAAACATAGTATTAACTTTATAGTCACGTGACAGTAAATCAAAACTTAAAGAAAGCTCGTTTTAACCAGTATCAATAATATGAATAAGATTAAGGTCTTTGTCAACAGATGTCTTCAACGTATTCACAGACTGAGATAGTATGATAGAATTGTTAACACAGATCTGGAGATAAGAACATGACAGGAACCAATGATGACAGAAGTTATAAGGAGAAAATGACGATATGTTGGGCATACGCTGCGGAAGACAAAGTCGAGTGTCACTAGACAAGCACTTGAGTGGAACCCACAAAGGAAAAAAAAGGAGACGTCCTAAGCAGATATGGAGACGGAATCTTCCTGAGAAACTGAAGGATGCTGGAATATCCTTGGAAGCCATAAAGAAAACCTGGAAACAAGGGAAAACACGGTTGAGACCGTATGCTCCTCGAGGAGCGGAATGAAATATGTAAGTAAATAATAATAGTATCGACTATAGTTACATTATATAGTAAATGCGAGAGATGAACATTTGAAACAAGGTTGTTTTATAATAATAGTATCGACTATAGTTACATTATATAGTAAATGCGAGAGATGAACATTCGAAACAATGTTGTTTTATAATAATAGTATCGACTATAGTTACATTATATAGTAAATGCGAGAGATGAACATTCGAAACAATGTTGTTTTGACTAAATCAATATAGACCTGTGTTAATATTGTATGTATAGGAGAGATAACATTGAAAAAGTGTTTTTATTGCCTATTGTCTTTCTCCAGGTGGATGATGGAACTGGTGGATGATGGAACTGGTGGATGATGGAACTCTTGCCGTTAAGCGTAGCAGTAAGAGCTTTAATTTGTGTTCAGAGAAGAGCACCCTGTTGTTTATATCCGTGTGTATTTAGTGTGGTCTTGATATTGTCTATCAATTTTGTTCGTGGTCTTCCCTTGACTCTAGTATCCGATCTCTTTTTATTGTAAGCTGTTATTGGTGGTTGGTTGTATTTTATTATCATTAAATGTCCAAACTACTGAATTTGTTGTCTTTCGATATATTCGGTGGATGAAGCTATGCCAACTCTGCTTCTGATGCCCTTGTTTCGTAGTCTATCCTTCCTGGTGACCCCACTGCCTTCCTCAAACATTTTATTTCACACGTGGTGAGCTTTCTGTGATGTGTTGCTGTAAGAGACCAAGTTTGGCACTGGTAACAAAGTGTTGGTGAGCTTTCTGTGATGTGTTGCTGTAAGAGACCAAGTTTGGCACTGGTAACAAAGTGTTAGTATGAAAATATTTTTATCATCTGTCTTTTCACTTCCATCTTGATCGTTGGGTGTTGTAGTAATGGTGCCAGCTGGTAGGTCACTGCATTTTCTTTTTTTTGCATCTTGTCTCTATTTCTCTATTTAGTTTCCGTCCTCAGTGAAAATGCTGCATATATATTTAAATTCAGAAACGTACTTTACTCTGGTGTTATCTATTTGTATGTTTGTTTGGCTTGGTGTTCTGCTGATTTTTATTCAGTATGGATAATAGGACAGAGGTGCAGTAATACTACAAAGGGAAGGCGAAAGTTCAAAACTCGCCATAACTTTCTTTTAACTAACTACCAAGGAATATACGGTTTCAAGATGGTGGCGAGCTGTTGTGTTTAGACTGCGATAACGGTGAACTTGGACTATCCCGTCTTATTCGCGTTTTGTGCCAGTTTCGGTTTTCAAACTCTGCACGCCAACTACAGAGAGTGCTGCACAGACAAGAAACTCCGTAGTTCCAAAAACAATCCATCCTAGTGGTCTCTTGAAAAAATTGCACGTTCAACTTGGTCTGGATTCGAACTCACAATCTCCAGAAAGACAGGCAAACGCCTTAACTACTTCACCATAAGAACCCCGATTGATACTAATGAACAAACAAACAAATCAACGATAATACGGTAGACTGCAGTGACACTCTATATGACGGATGGCTAAAGATGAAAACTGGACGTAGTATTCAGTAAGTATACAGTGTTCTTATTGATTGATTGATTGATTGATTGATTGATAGGACCATCATCATTGCACTTCGGTGAGTAACATTGTGTGCTCCGATCTCTTTCTTATACAGGAAGATCTCAGCAGCAGTGGGCCAACTCCGTAGCACCGGCAAGGGTCCCGATGTAATTTTGAAGATGGTGAAGATATTTTTGTATGAATATTAGATAGTCTACAGCGTAAACTTTACAAGTACTCGTTACCGAACAATGCCAGTGATTGAAACAAGGCAGTTCTACAACTTAAAATAGTATACAACGTAGGCGTAACAAGTACTCGTAGCAAAACAATACCAGCGGTTGAGACAAGGTAGTACTACAACTTATAATAGCGTATAGTGTAGACTTAACTACTCGTTGCCAGCGGTTGAGACAAGGTAGTACTACAACTTATAATAGCATATAGTGTAGACTTAACAACTACTCGTTGCCAGCGGTTGAGACAAGGTAGTACTACAACTTATAATAGCATATAGTGTAGACTTAACAACTACTCGTTGCCAGCGGTTGAGACAAGGTAGTACTACAACTTATAATAGCATATAGTGTAGACTTAACAACTACTCGTTGCCAGCGGTTGAGACAAGGTAGTACTACAACTTATAATAGCATATAGTGTAGACTTAACAACTACTCGTTACCAGCGGTTGAGACAAGGTAGTACTACAACTTATAATAGCATATAGTGTAGACTTAACAACTACTCGTTGCCAGCGGTTGAGACAAGGTAGTACTACAACTTATAATAGCATATAGTGTAGACTTAACAACTACTCGTTGCCAGCGGTTGAGACAAGGTAGTACTACAACTTATAATAGCATATAGTGTAGACTTAACAACTACTCGTTGCCAGCGGTTGAGACAAGGTAGTACTACAACTTATAATAGCATATAGTGTAGACTTAACAACTACTCGTTGCCAGCGGTTGAGACAAGGTAGTACTACAACTTATAATAGCATATAGTGTAGACTTAACAACTACTCGTTGCCAGCGGTTGAGACAAGGTAGTACTACAACTTATAATAACATATAGTGTAGACTTAACAACTACTCGTTGCCAGCGGTTGAGACAAGGTAGTACTACAACTTATAATAGCATATAGTGTAGACTTAACAACTACTCGTTGCCAGCGGTTGAGACAAGGTAGCGCCCTAACTTCAACGAAGACATGCGATGTGTAAGATGTACTAGAGGTTTATACCTAACGTCTGTCACGGCAAATTAAACCTGTCACTTAGACGCTTCCATTGTTGATTTATGGTTTATTTCTGACTCCAGCCACAAACGAAGCACTTTTGCAAGTTTGGACAATCAATATTGTCCCTCTTGACTCATCAACACATCCCACCAGCACAACATTCTGTCACTTGTTTCCATCTCTTCCCTGTACTATATTGTCCCAGTTTGCTGACATTTTTTTGTGGATATGTTTTTTTTTATGTAGAAGATAATCACCTGGAGTGATCGATGGGGAAGTGACAGCAGGAACAAAGAATATTGATAGAAACCTGTGGGGACATTGAAAGTGGGGATTATTATAGCACGCATGATACTGATAAATGCTTCGATGAATAAATGTGTGTTACTGGAGTGAAGATTATGAAAGTATGTCAAGGAGATGCAATTAGCGAGAACAGTTTAGTTGATGATAGAGACACAAATAAAATGATTAGTTTCATTGGTAGTCGTATCATTCTGCTTCTTCTTCGACCAACGCTCCATATCGACAACTTGTTAAGCACTCTTTGTGATTTGTATGTGATCCGAGACTAAGAGCGATGTACGTTGTACCAGTTATGCCCCTACAAGTAGGCAAGTGCATCCAATTTCTGCGACGCTTTTTATTTACTAGGTAACTTCCTAGGCCCTTACCTCAGTCCCCTGTTACGACATGTTTGTAGGTCGCAGTGTCACTATTCTTTGCTCCCCTTCCGAGCCCCTGCAACGCGGGAGAGTCGTGTAATAGTATTGATCACTTCAAATAGCTTATACTAAGCAGAATGTTGCAGGAGAGTCGTGTAGTAGTATTGATCACTTCAAATAGCTTATATTAAGCAGAATGTTGCAGGAGAATCGTGTAATAGTATTGATCACTTCAAATAGCTTATACTCAGCAGAATGTTGCAGGAGAGTCGTGTAATAGTATTGATCACTTCAAATAGCTTATACTCAGCAGAATGTTGCAGGAGAGTCGTGTAATAGTATTGATCACTTCAAATAGCTTATACTCAGCAGAATGTTGCAGGAGAGCTGTGTAGTATTGATCACTTCAAATAGCTTATACTAAGCAGAATGTTGCAGGAGAGTCGTGTAATAGTATTGATCACTTCAAATAGCTTATACTAAGCAGAATTTGCAGGAGAGTCGTGTAATAGTATTTGATACTTCAAATACTTATACTAAGCAATGTTGCCACTAACAGCCTTCAGTATTTTCCTTAAAGGTGAAATGTCCTGCCTTTGAAGCCGTCATAATAAAACCGTTAGATCTATCTTCTCCGTGGTATTCTTCTTCTCATTTTTTGCAGGGTTACCTCATTCCATTATGGTCTTCTCCAACTCTTTGTATATCTTTATACTTCAATTTTCTCATTCTTATTTGTAGCATCAGCCAGTTTTCCTTGACTTTGAGTTCTGTCTAGATAGTTCTATTTGTTCTCTTCTCTGTCCATGGTACACGGAGTATTCTTCTGTAACACTTATATTCTTCTTCTTTGAAATTGGTTTTGCATGCTCATCTAATCCATCAGTCGGGTTTCCTATATGAAGCTGCATGTCAGTTGGAGTTCCTTGTGAGTTCCCCACAGCTTGCTCTGTAATCTTCGTTCATGAGGCCATGTTTAATTTCGTTATAGTATGTATGATGAATAGGACTGCATGGCGAGCTTTCGAGTCTGTGCTTCAGTCTGAAATGCGCACTGTGCAGTCTGAACAGGCTTTATTATGTGTATGTGATGGCTGAGCATGCAGTGTTCTGCTCTGGAGTGACAGATTGTTGTGTTCTGTTTTCTTTTTAGTCTCCTGATTGGATCTTGTGGGTGTTTGCTGTGGGCTTTGTCTGCACAATGCATTGCATTTTCATTTTATATATGTCTTGATCTCTGGTAGTGACATTCGATGTTTGTGTTGTATCAATTTTGTACTAAGTTCAAAAGAACATATATGTTTTTGGACTGCATTGTTAAGTGTCCACGCTTCACACCTATATGTTGCCACTGGGAAATTGCATGCTCCTAGTATTCTTACCTTTGTTTTCCCATCAGTTCCATTCCATATTGTTTGTAAAGTAGTAGCTGCAATAATAGTAGCAGCAGTAATAGCGTGTATGTACTGTGTTCCCCAACGTACCGTTGTGTGTTACACGAATATGCGATTTATCGATAATACAAGAACTTACAAACTCGCTTGCATCCAAGATGAGATAATACAAGAACTTGCAAGCTCGCTTGTTTCCAAGATGAGATGATACAAGAACTTGCAAGCTCGCTTGTTTCCAAGATGAGATGATACAAGAACTTGCAAGCTCGCTTGTTTCCAAGATGAGATGATACAAGAACTCGCTTGCCAAGATGAGATGATACAAGAACTCGCAAGCTCGCTTACATCCAAGATGAGATGATACAAGAACTTGCAAACTCGCTTGTTTCCAAGATGAGATAATACAAGAACCAGCTTGCATCCAAGATGAGATAATACAAGAATTCGCTTGCTTCCAAGATGAGATAATACAAGAATTCACTTGCTTCCAAGATGAGATAATACAAGAACTAGCTTGCTTTCAAGATGAGATAATACAAGAACTAGCTTGCTTCCAAGATGAGATAATACAAGAACTAGCTTGCTTCCAAGATGAGATAATACAAGAATTAGCTTGTTTCCCAAGATGAGATAATACAAGAACTAGCTTGCTTTCAAGATGAGATAATACAAGAACTAGCTTGCTTCCAAGATGAGATAATACTAGAACTAGCTTGCTTCCAAGATGAGATAATACAAGAACTTGCAAGCTCGCTTGCATCAAGATGAGATAATACAAGAACTAGCTTGCTTCCAAGATGAGATAATACAAGAATTCGCTTGCTTCCAAGATGAGATGATACAAGAACTTGCAAGCTCGCTTGCTTCTAAGATGAGATATCTTTGTTTGATTGCCATTTGAAGTGATATTTTTTCAGACCTCAACGGCTCTCAGATCAACCAAGCCTTACTTGAGAAACAGAGAAACGCTTGGAAGTAGAAGTGAACTGCTTGATGTTGATGAACCCCCTCCCAATGTTGACCCTTTCACCCATTGTGCACCGAGGATTAAAAAAGAAAGACATGTCCAATCTCGAGGTTTCAAAAAGGTTTCCTTTACTATTGCAGCACATTTCTGGCTACTTTCAGTGTTGGATAGAACATTCACAGATCACATCTCTTCATTGCTACGTACAACATAATAATCTTCATTGCTACGTACAACATAATAATAACATTGTTACATACAACATAATAATAACATTGCTACGTGCAACATAATAATCTTCATTGCTACGTACAACATAATAATCTTCATTGCTACGTACAACATAATAATAACATTGTTACATACAACATAATAATAACATTGCTACGTGCAACATAATAATAACATTGCTACGTACAACATAATAATAACATTGCTACGTACAACAAAATAATAACATTTGGTCACGGGAGAAAAGTCCAAGCCAAGTTGAATCAAGGATGTAGATGAAGAATAAGTAGACTATTATCACTATCACTGATTTATATTATGCATTCAATGCATGACCTTCTATTGTGGCGCCTCCTATGGGTGCCGGCACCCCAGGTTGCAGTTCCTATTCCATGATAACAATGGGTATAAAACGATTTAGATCGATAACAGTCAATGTGCAGTGTTTGAACATGGCACTTATCTCTTCCACTTTCTGCACACACACTTTATGAATAGTTAAACCACAGCCTGGCATTGGACTGAAGGGCAGGCATTCTGAACACAGTTCGATCCTAGATGCAGCAGAATAGATAAATCGACATAACTAGGATTGCTCTAGCATGAAGGTTAGACTCTATTAGTCATGATCGATGGGTCTGTATTTGTTTCCATTAGTTTCTACTTCTAGCCGAGACAAATATCCAAATAGTTCGCAGATATCTCTGGGTAGGTGAGGTGAAGCGTCTAGTCATATAGGAGATACATGTAAATATGGCGATCCAGTGTGTAAATATGTATAGAGAAAGTTATGGAAGGTCAACTCCATCTAAGATATCTTGGGTCAATTGAACCGGATCGATGACGATCGGATAACCAGGTGTATTCTTTACTTGTAGTCGTCTGGAAAATCAACGTTAGGGAGACTCTTCCTACTTTACAAAGGCGTATACACGCGTGACTTGAAAGCGCTTGACATGAATGTACAAGACTTGGAGGAGTTTGCCAGGAAACAGAACCAGTTGGGGACAGCATCTGAAAACGGGTCTGAGAACTAGTGAAGCCAGACTAAAATTATTTCTTGATATAAAACGTGTCAGGAGAAAGCAGAAGAAGAATCAACCATGGACGCTACATCCGTTGTTTCTTGAGACTAATACGCCATCATCATCATCATCATTATCATCATCATCAGCATCATTGTCAGGAGTGGTGTCCGTTTAAACCAGTTAAATGCCCGTCTGCCCAGCGTGTTCGTAGCGCATTGGACTACGGGTGACTATCCCTCTGTGTGTGCTAGTTCAATTCCGCGGGATGGCAGAAAAAGCCACAGATTCCCCAGATTTACGGTGTTCGTGGCACCGAACCGAAGGGTTACGATGTCCATGGCACCGAGCCGAAGAGCTGAAAAGCTCAAGTGCTTCTGGATCGGAAAAACCCTTACCAAAAAAAAACCGGTTAAATTTTCTCCATTTTGTTATTTTACTGACATCCTTCCCTTGGATGTGTATCTCTGGAGAACTGACAAACAGACTATCGATATTTCTGTTGGTTCAAGTCGAAATAAGAGTAGAACCGTTGCTATTTGAAATTTGAGACATTCAAAGGTAGATTTAATTCCGTTGAAATCTGAATCAAAATATCATGTAGTCTTTGCAGATAATATGATATGATGTCTCTGTCAATTCCTCTTTCTAATTCTAAGTATGCAGTAGGTAGAGGATCAATTTCTTTCTTCACTTGTGAAGCTCACGGTTAGGAAAATAAACACAAATCATTGTTGTGTCCAATTCGAAAAGCGAACTCTCTACGCATTGCGATAAACTGGCCCACTCGATCAAATATACTGTCATGAAATAGTTGAGAGAGCGAACCCGAAAAACGCATGACTAAATAGTATGTACTGGGCGGGAGGTGCAGGTGTGTTGTAAACATTGCGCAACATATATATATATATTTCTCTCGTACCGTTATACGTTACATGGACCTTGCAAGTAATTTCTCCATACCGCTCTGTCCTGTGCAATTCGGTAAATCTCTTTCATAGTATTAAATCCGATATTTCATGCCTCTTTCAGGGTTATTTCTGGGCCGTACTCTCTTTCTTGAACCCTGTGCTTCTCACTTCAATGCTTGCTTTTGTATTCTTTGATTATTTCTTCTCAATGATAGCGCAATATATTTACTCTAAAACAGAACAAAATTACACAACAATCATAAATACTGGATTATGAAGTGGTGTTACTAGAGCAAGCTTCTTCTTCTTCTTTAAACGCTCTATATCGACCACTTGTTAACCACTTGTGTGATTTGTATGTGATCTGAGCCTAAGAGCGATTGTACGTTGTGATTTGTATTTGTATGTGTGTAGTTACATCCGATTTCTACTACGCTTTTTGTTTACTACGGTACCTTTCCTAGGCCCTACATCAGTCGCCTCTTACGGCATGCCTTGTAGGTCGTAGTTGTACTATTCTTCGTTTCCCTTGCAGGCCCCGGCACCACACTGTCGAACAGAAGCAATCATCCTTACTTTTAACTTTGTTCACATTTTAGAAAAATGAAACAAGAACATGGCCACACGTTTTCCTAAAACTGTAAGTTCATTTTTTTAACGAATAAATAGTTAGGGCTGACGAGAAGAAGGAATTTGAAAACATTGTCAGAACAACTTTTAAACAAGCAACAGAAATCGTGTTTATCAATATGTGGTTTATCCTTTGATTCACAGAAGCCAAGATCATCTGCAGCATTTGAAGGCTTTCAGGAGATCATTAACATTGAGCAGGGTATGTCGTTGTTGTAGACGCAGCTAAATCCTGGTGTGAATATGAGAAAACTTCACGGTAGAGGGATCAAGGGTTGCTAATATGTAGTTGTAAATAACACAGGTGAGAGCTCATATCATACCTATTGCAGGTGTCTGGAATATTGTTTTAGGAATTCGCTCCTGTGTTGCCGAGGCTCGCAAGGGGAGAAAAGAATAGTAACACTAGGACCTATAATCGTAAGAGGTGACTAAGGTAGGGGCCTAGGGAATCTACTTTAGTCAATAAAAAACGTCGCAGAAATCGGATGTGCTGTACTACTTGTAGACGGATAACTGGCATAAAGTTCAAGGAACTTTCGAAGAAGAAAAGAAGAAGTAGGCGCACAACTGGCACGATGCACACTGTGCGAGTTCTTCTTTGAACGCTCCATATCGACCACTTGTTAACCACTATGTGTGATTTGTATTTGATCCTAACAGTGATTATACGTTGTGCCAGTTATGCGCATACAAGTAGGCCAGCACATCCAATTTCTGCTGTTTTTTAAATTTACATTGTAGGTTCCCTAGGTCAGTGCCGGATTAGGCTAGCGCGGGGTCCGTAGCAAATTTTAGCGCGGGGCCCTAGGTTTTGTATGATAATAAAATAAAACACAACTTTTACAAACAAACTTGTCTCGATTTAATGTGAGCAAATTTAGAGATAGCACTAGACAAATCAATTTCTCTAAGTAAATTACATTCAATGTTCATTAAGGTGGGGTTATTTAGACGATCTTGTCCCATCGTGTTTTCTTAACTCACTTTTTATACTCTTTAATGTCGAAAAAGAACGTTCTCCGCTGCAGTTAGTAATCATTAAAGACAAGTAAATTCGTAAGACTATTTCTACATTTGGGAAACACGACTCTAATGAATTTTCCTTTACAAGTTTATTAAATTGCAGTTCAAGAGCCTCATGCTTTTCGTTGCTAATAGCAGCAGCTACATTAGTTTTACAGCAGTAGACGACTAAGATGGTTGGGACATGTGAGAAGAATGGAAACTTGCAGCATACCAAAACAAATGTTGTTCTGTGAACTTTCGGAGAGGAAGAAGCACCAGGGCAGACCACTGCTCAGATATAAAGATGTCTGCAAAGCCTCAATGAAAAACTTTTCTATAGATCCCAGCACATGGGAGGGACTAGCTGATGACAGAGTTGTGTGGAAGCCAAATTACGAAAGGGCGCAGAGTCTTTTGAGAAGAGACTTATGTACGAGCTGAACGACAAGAGAGAAAAGCGAAAACTCAGAAGTTGTCACAGTAAAACACTTGCCAATTGACCGTCTGTAAAGATGAAAAAGGCCATATACATTAGTTTTAAGAAGTTCAATGAACTGCATAAGTTCGTCGCCTAGGCTTTCTTCCAAATCCTCTTGGTAAGAGCTGACAATATTTGGAGTTATTTTCAAGATCTCTTCCTCTGTAATAGATTTTAACTGCCGGAGTATTCCAAATACACCAGTCACTCTATGGTACAGCATAAATCAATAACTTTGCAAACAAAACAGAACAGTTGTCCTTTAGTTTCTGTATAACACAACCAATCTCTCACGTGAGTTTTGTTTGTTGGTGTATGTGTGTATATGAAAAACGACTTTCGACAAAATCGTGGATTGTTTTCTTTATCGTATGTTTTTTTTTTTGTGTTTAAGACATGAAATCACTGTTCATATGTTCCGTTCACCAATATCATTGGAGTAAATTTTACTTTCGTTGTGTTTTTGGCTTGTAGATGATGTTGCTACATTAGAAGCATGTGCTGTGCTTTCTGCCTCTCTTTGGCTTGAAGATGATATGGCTAAATTGGAAGGACTTGCTGTACATTCGATTTCAGTTTGTCTTGTGAAAAATGTGGCTAAATCGTGAAGAGTTGCTGATCTTAATGGTAATATTGGTAATGATGATTCTTCTATAGCACTGCTTTCATCTACTGCACAGTGGGACACGTCTTCTGTATTTTCTGCTTCGATTTCGTTGGATTCAGCACCATCACAAACATCTAAAAATTCAGACAGCTTGCGTGTTTTTGATATAACATCTGGTTATTTTTTCCATTTCATCTGTCACATAGGCGCGAGGGCCCCTAGAAGCGCAGGGCCCGTAGCATTTGCTACTTCTGCTACTAAGCTAATCCGGCGCTGCCCTAGGTACTACATCAGTCGTATCTTACGACATGCCTTGTAGGTCACAGTGGTACTATTCTTTGCTTCCCATGCGGGTCCCGTCACCACACGGGAGTCTGTGGAGTTCAAATATGTCATCAGGTATTTCAAATTTCAGTGTAAAAAAACTGTGTAAATACTTCCGTCTGTATTGTATTTACAAACACCGATATGTGGAAAAGTATATGGCAGGAACCCATGATGACAAGGGACAGGAACAGAAAATGGCGGTGGTTCGGGTATACCCTGCGGAAGGCACAGTCGAGTGTTACTAAACAAGCACTTGAGTGGAACAAACAAGGGAAACGGAAAAGATGATGCTCTAAACAAAGTCGGGAACTGATTGTTCTTGAGGAATTAAAGGATGCTAAATTATCCTAACCTGAAAGCCGTTGAGGGTGGGAAGCTGTGGAACTGAACTTCGGACCAAGCACTTACAACGCAATGGAAAAATAACCACTGTGCTAACGCGGGTCCAATGCATGTATATATTATATGTGTGTATGTGTGTATGTAATGCAATGCAGTGTAATCTTATGTAATGTAATGCATGTTATGTAGTATAATGGTATGTCTTATCTTATCTTATCTTAACCACATTTGCCGTGAAGCGTCGTGGGAGAGTTAGTTTCCCTATCTTGTGCCAGGTGTGTTGCGCTTGACGTTGTCAGTCCATGCTTTCGCAGGGACTCTGAGATGTTATCTATCCATCTTGTTCTTGGCCTGCCTCGTGCTCTGCGCCCTGAGTGTCGATTATTATAGGCACGTGATGGTAGTAAATGTGGTTCCATTCTCATTAAATGGCCGAACCACTTGAATCTTTGCTTCTCGATGTACTGTATGCATGGTATAGTACCAACGATGCTTCTGATATTCTCGTTTCTCACTCTATCTCGCCTTGTAACGTTGACAGCTTTTCGTAGACATCTCATTTCACATGTTGTAATCTTTCTTTCTTGTGTCTTAGTCAGGGGCCATGTTTGGCACTGATAGCAGAGAGTTGGAATAAATATGCAGTTTATCAGTTGTCGTTTGACTGCCATGTTAATGCTTGGATGTTTTAATAGTGGTGACAGTTGGTATGTCATTGCATTTGCCTTCTGGCATCTAGTCTCGATTTCTCTGTCCATCTTTCCATCTGCTGTGAATATACTCCCGAGATATTTGAATTCTGGAGTCTGTTGTATTTTGACATTATTCACGTGTATATTTAGTTGACCTGTTGACCTGCTTATTGTCATGACTTCTGTTTTGGAGGTGTTAATTTTCATGTCATATTTTTCGCATGTGGCTTGCAGGGCATTTATGTGTTGTTGAAGTTTGTGTTCGTTGTTGTAAATTATACTCTGATCATCTGCAAAGAGTAGGGTCAATGGTATGTATTGTTATGTAATGTTATGTAATGTTATGTATGTTATGTGTGTTTGTATGAGTGTGTATGTGATCATGTAATGTAATGCAATGTAATATATTGGTATGTATATCTGGTAAACACTAGTAAAAACGCCCGAGTGGTTACCGGGCCCAAACTTGGGGTGTAAAGAATAGAACCACTGTTACATGCCACGCATGTAGTAAGAAGCGACTAAGGAGGTTTGGCTGAAATCGGATACACGTGTCCTAAACGTGTAGAAGTCTATGCGTTTAGGAGCCTACCAAACCAATGTGCAACGTATACACGTTCTTGGCAAAGATCAAACATATCACAAAGAGTGATTAAAATTAGTCGTAAAGAACGAACGCAAAGAAGAAGAAGACTAGTAACAACTGTTATAAGAAAGAGAAGATAGAGAGAAGATAGAGAAAAGATAGAGAGAAGATAAAGAGAAGATAGAGAGAAGATAAAGAGAAGATAGAGAGAAGATAGAGAGAAGATAAAGAGAAGATAGAGAGAAGATAGAGAGAAGATAGAGAGAAGATAGAGAGAAGATAAAGAGAAGATAGAGATATGTTGGGAATACTTTAAGAAGAAATAAAAATGTCACAAAGCAGACATTGAAATGGGAGATCAATGGTTCAAGAAAGAGAAAATGTCACAAAGCAGACATTGAAATGGGAGATCAATGGTTCAAGAAAGAGAAAATGTCACAAAGCAGACATTGAAATGGGAGATCAATGGTTCAAGAAAGAGAAAATGTCACAAAGCAGACATTGAAATGGGAGATCAATGGTTCAAGAAAGAGAAAAAAAAATGTCACAAAGCAGACATTGAAATGGGAGATCAATGGTTCAAGAAAGAGAAAATGTCACAAAGCAGACATTGAAATGGGAGATCAATGGTTCAAGAAAGAGAAAATGTCACAAAGCAGACATTGAAATGGGAGATCAATGGTTCAAGAAAGAGAAAATGTCACAAAGCAGACATTGAAATGGGAGATCAATGGTTCAAGAAAGAGAAAATGTCACAAAGCAGACATTGAAATGGGAGATCAATGGTTCAAGAAATAAAAATGTCACAAAGCAGACATTGAAATGGGAGATCAATGGTTCAAGAAAGAGAAGGTGTCCTAGAAAAACCCTGAAAGGAACTTTAGTGAGAGAAGCAAGAACTCCTGGACACAATTCCGTAGAAAAGATAGAACGAGTTGCTCAGGTTAGAGTGGTTAGGAGAGATTGAAGAGTATGAAGACTAGTAAACGTAATACGTTTGAAAACTCGAACAGCTTTATTGATAAGAAGTTGTGGAGGTCCAGATCAACTGTTTCCATCGACATTACATATGACATATATAGATATACCATCTTCATGGTCCCTTTGAGTGTATACAGCTTCCACAAGAGATTGTCATTAGTACAGTTATGTGGTCATTCTACTAATTGTTTTCATGTCAGTCAACATTGTTTTCATGTCAGTCAACATTGTTTTCATGTCAGTCAGCTTTGTTGTCATGTCAGTCAACATTGTTTTCATGTCAATCAACATTGTTTTCATGTCAGTCAACATTGTTTTCATGTCAGTCAACTTTGATGTCATGTCAGTCAACATTGTTTTCATGTCAGTCAACATTGTTTTCATGTCAGTCAACATTGTTTTCATGTCAGTCAACTTTGTTTTCATGTCAGTGAACATTGTTTTCATGTCAGTCAACATTGTTTTCATGTCAGTCAACATTGTTTTCATGTCAGTCAACTTTGTTGTCATGTCAGTCAACATTGTTTTCATGTCAGTCAACATTGTTTTCATGTCAGTCAACATTGTTTTCATGTCAGTCAACATTGTTTTCATGTCAGTCAACATTGTTTTCATGTCAGTCAACATTGTTTTCATGTCAGTCAACATTGTTTTCATGTCAGTCAACGTTGTTTTAATGTCAGTCAACATTGTTTTCATGTTAGTCAACATTGTTTTCATGTCAGTCAACATTGTTTTCATGTCAGTCAACATTGTTTTCATGTCAGTCAACATTGTTTTCATGTCAGTCAACATTGTTTTCATGTCAGTCAACATTGTTTTCATGTCAGTCAACATTGTTTTCATGTCAATCAACATTGTTTTCATGTCAGTCAACTTTGTTTTCATGTCAGTCAACATTGTTTTCATGTCAGTCAACGTTGTTTTAATGTCAGTCAACATTGTTTTCATGTCAGTCAACATTGTTTTCATGTCAGTCAACATTGTTTTCATGTCAGTCAACATTGTTTTCATGTCAGTCAACATTGTTTTCATGTCAGTCAACTTTGTTTTCATGTCAGTCAACATTGTTTTCATGTCAGTCAACATTGTTTTCATGTCAGTCAACATTGTTTTCATGTCATTCAACATTGTTTTCATGTCAGTCAACATTGTTGTCATGTCAATCAACATTGTTTTCATGTCAGTCAACATTGTTTTCATGTCAGTCAATATTGTTTTCATGTCAGTCAACATTGTTTTCATGTCAGTCAACGTTGTTTTAATGTCAGTCAACATTGTTTTCATGTCAGTCAAAATTGTTTTCATGTCAGTCAACATTGTTTTCATGTCAGTCAACATTGTTTTCATGTCAATCAACATTGTTTTCATGTCAGTCAACATTGTTTTCATGTCAGTCAACATTGTTTTCATGTCAGTCAACGTTGTTTTAATGTCAGTCAACATTGTTTTCATGTCAGTCAACATTGTTTTCATGTCAGTCAACATTGTTTTCATGTCAGTCAACATTGTTTTCATGTCAGTCAACATTGTTTTCATGTCAGTCAACATTGTTTTCATGTCAATCAACATTGTTTTCATGTCAGTCAACTGTTTCATGTCGTCACATGTTTCATGTCAGTCAACATTGTTTTCATGTCAGTAAACATTGTTTTTATGTCACTCAACATTGTTTTCATGTCAGTCAACATTGTTTTCATGTCAGTCAAAGTTGTTTCAACTCTATTCATAGTTCTTCTCCATCTTTTGTTTGGACTTTCATCCTTTCCTTTCCACTGTCCATCGGAGAGCTGCCCTAGCCAATACCATTCTTCTTCCTCCTCTTTCAACTCACAACTAAGCATAGATCTTCAAAACTTTTTCCAGTCCGTCCTCTCTCTTGTCATCTCATCCATTTCTTTCAACGTCTTGCCTATAGTTTTAATATCAGTCCCTAGCTCTCTTCTCCAGGTATTTGTAGACCTTCTCCAGGTATTTGTAGACCTTCTCCATGTATTTGTAGACCTTCTCCAGGTATTTGTAGACCTTCTCCAGGTATTTGTAAACCTTCTCCAGGTATTTGTAAACCTTCTCCAGGTATTTGTAGACCTTCTCCAGGTATTTGTAGACCTTCTCCAGGTATTTGTAGACCTTCTTCAGGTATTTGTAGACCTTCTCCAGGTATTTGTAGACCTTCTCCAGGTATTTGTAGACCTTCTCCAGGTATTTGTAGACCTTCTCCAGGTATTTGTAGACCTTCTCCAGGTATTTGTAGACCTTCTCCAGGTATTTGTAGACCTTCTCCAGGTATTTGTAGACCTTCTCCAGGTATTTGTAGACCTTCTCCAGGTATTTGTAGACATTCTCCAGGTATTTGTAGACCTTCTTCAGGTATTTGTAGACCTTCTCCAGGTATTTGTAGACCTTCTCCAGGTATTTGTAGACCTTCTCCAGGTATTTGTAGACCTTCTCCAGGTATTTGTAGACCTTCTCCAGGTATTTGTAGACCTTCTCCAGGTATTTGTAGACCTTCTCCAGGTATTTGTAGACCTTCTACAGGTATTTGTAGACCTTCTCCTACTCCTATTTTCTGCGTGTTTCAAAAACATTGCATATCTTGCATTGCTTCTGGCAATACCAATACTGCCGCACAACATTGTGGGCGTCCGTAGCTTAAGGGTTAGTGAGCTTGATCACAAATCAAGCGTATCTGTTCACACACCGCGGCAGGCAGTTTGGAAGCAAATTCGTTTCCGTGGGATTTTTACATAGGTTAAAATAGATCTCACCGTTCAGAAGGTGCTTGCATCTGCTATGCTTCTAGTTCAGAAAATTGCTTGCCAGAATGCCCTTACCAATCAGCATAGGACTTCCAACTCTGACAGGGTGGAAATTACCTTGACTTTCAACCCACATAGTTCACTGGTGAAAAAGTTATATTCCGTTACCTGTCTATTCTAAAATCGGATCCTGAGACACGTACAGTCTTCCAAAAACTAGCCCATGTTGGCTAACAGAGGGTTAGGAGCCTTAAGGATATGTTGGTAAACAGTCACCTTAAATCCAATGTCCAGAGTCATTTTGGAACCGTCCGTTGTGGCCGTTGGTGATGCCATACATGTGCTTATGTGATACAGACCTAGACTGTATCTTTTCCAAAAGCCACGTTTGTTATTGAGGCTGATTTCCCATGCAAGCCCCGCAATATAATCTACGCCATCACGTGTAAACGTTGTGACAAGGCATATATTGGCGAAACTGGTAAAATGCTCAGTGACCGTTTCGGCCAACACTTACGTGATATGCGCCAATGCTCTGTGACCCCTGTAGCCACTCATTTCAATGGAACTGACTATTTGGGAGCTCGTGATGTCCAGGTCACAGCCATCCGATCATGTTCATCTGATGATCGAAGTCGATTTGCTCCAGAGTCGTTTTATATCTTCATATGGTACCTTGTGACCCCATGGACTCAACGCACTACATTCCTATGCTTCTTAGTACTTTCTCGTGTCGTGCTCTGTACTCTATAAGTGTTAATTGTATACAGGTTATATACATATTTGATTTGTATTGTTTATCTTCTTTTTTCCCGCTTCTTTTCTTTTGCATTTACTCCGTTATTCGTTTTTAGTCACATATTTTCATGTTAGGGCCGTTAGAGAACTTGTTGTTTGACTCTACTTATTGTGTGTTGTGTGAGAGGTGACATTCTTCATGTTAGGGAACTTGTTTGATTCTACTTGTTGTGTGTTGTGTGAGAGATGACATTCTTCATGTTAGAGAACTTGTTGTTTGACTCTACTTGTTGTGTGAGAGGTGACATTCTTCATGTTAGGGAACTTGTTGTTTGATTCTACTTGTTGTGTGTTTTGTGAGATGTGACATTCTTCATATTAGAGAACTTGTTGTTTGATTCTACTTGCTGTGTGTTGTGTGAGAGATGACATTCTTCATGTTAGAGAACTTGTTGTTTAATTCTACTTGTTGTGTGTTGTGTGAGAGATGACATTTTTCATCTATCTTGTATCCTGTGCTTGATAAAGACCTTCTGGTCTAACGTTGCTGTGTGTTGTTATTGTTTTTGTATAACTTCGTCTTCCCCTGTATTGATAAAACCGTTCAGAAAACAATGGCAAATTACTGAACGTATAAGTGGTGCTAAACAAACAACGACTCGTTTACTGTGGCTGATGGCTAAGTTCTGTAAAGGATATGTCACGATTTTCAATTCATACAACACACTCTGAAATGCACCTTCATCTTCGACTTTAAATAAAAGTTCCAATGATGCACATTTGTTCGTTTTAAACATTCTTCATTTGCTATCGTATTTAGCCATAAATATATGCATTTATGTTAGCGGGTGTAAAATTCATTTGCACAAGATAGTGTTGCACCTAACAACTCGAGAAACACAAAAATGTGGTGTACGTCACGTTCACCCGTGAAGCCACCGAGCTATGAGACGAGGGCTGTGCCAATTCCTAGTTTACGAGCTGCATTGTGAAAGGTTGGATGTAAACATGTCCTCGACATATCGACGTGTGCCAGCGTGTCAGATGGGGCTAGCATGTACTCACGCCTTGTGATGATTTTAACAGAAACTCGGTTTCAGGCTTAAACTGTGGAGAAAGTGCTGGAAAATAGGATGTGTGTGTGTATGTGTATGCGTCTGGCCTATGCATGCGTGTCTGTGTATATACGTGTGCAGAGCAAGCTTTTGAGTACATAATGTTTGTGTGTGTACGTGTAAATATATGTGCGTTTGCAGTCTTATATATTTGAATTAGTGTGTTTATATGTATACCAACATCAGCATAAGAAGGAAAGTTGGGACAGAACCTTGCTTGAATTATATTGAGAAACAAAGAATGAAGTGGTTCGGCAACTTAATAAGAATGCATCCAAACTCCACAGTATACAGTCTTCTACAGTAGAACATCAGGAAAGAAGGTGAGAGGATGGTCACGAAAAAGATGGTAGATGACATAGAAGAATGATGTCAAAGAGGAAAACTAACAATCACCCACGCGACCAAAACAGCGCAAAACAAAAACGGAGAACCAGGACAGTGAGCAACAAACCCGGTAGCAGTGTAACGGCAAAACAATAAGAAGATATGTCTAGGGACGGGCGTTCTTGCTATGTAGTTCTTGCGTTCTGTGCATCTGCAAGTATGTGATCTCTGAGCTTATGTTCGTGAGTCTTTGTATTCTGTGGTTGAGGTGTTCTTGTGGTTGTCTCTTTATATGTGGGTGTTAGTGTGTGTATGTATAGCACCCGAATACACCAGTCACACGAACGTACAACCTGAGAATGGAATCACCAAGAGGTAGGAACAGACCAAGAAAAAGATGGATTGATTGTGTTACATATTGCTTAAAACTCCACACTATCACAGCATATCAAGCGACCTAGCGTGCACTATCTCGGAAACCAATGATCAGTTAAACATGCCACGTATACCGGTAAAAAGGAAATAACAAAAGAAAAAAAAAGTTATCGTGTGTATGTGTTTGTGAGTATCTACTCGTGTTCATGTGTTTATATTCATATCTATATCCGACTGTGTTCTTTTGGGTATATGCCCTTCTGTTTGTCATTCACGTGTCTTTTTGTTTTACAGATTAATTGATTGATTTGATTGATTGATGGGGACATCATTAGTTAATAACAATGTATGCCCCAATCTTTTTCTTACTCGGGATAATCTTAGCAGCAGTGCATGAGATCCGTAGCACCGGCGAGGACCATCGATGAAATTTTTTAAATGTTGAATTTTTAAATCTTCAAAATAAAATTTGACTAGTCAAATACTTTGCACCGAAGTCTTTCCGATTTTCTGCTGACAACGTTTTTTTTTTAGTGTTCAACTTGAACTTCTGTGCATGTATACATGCTTGTTATGTTTGTTTTATGTTTTTGCATATGACTGCATTTATGTGGTATATGTTTGTGAAGTTTATTGTCATTCATCTGTCGTTACTGCCTTTAGTACCACATTTTAGGGCTGTGTAAGACAGGTGGGACGTGAGCCTGAGGAATTTAATAATGACCGCATGGCTAGTGCAGTGCCGTGAAGTTGTTCAGATTTTTTATTTATGCCCACAACAGAAAAAAATATCCTTTGCCTTACCGTGAATTGAATACGGGTGTCCCACATGGGAGCCGCGGTCTAATCTATTCGGTCATACGCTTCTCGAAGTTTATTGTATCCGATGTATTTCTGAATGCACGTTTATTTCGTCAGGTAACGTATTTCTTCGTTATTTGTCAATCAAGTGCCATGCCTGTCGGCGTAGACGATCATGTCTCGTCACAACTCTTGACATTTTCTGATGTTTCTTCCAATACTCTATACCGATCACTTGTTCAACCACTCTTTGTGATATATAAGTGATCTGAGAGTAAGAGCGATTGTACTTTGTGTCACCAGTTATGCGCCTACAAGTAGGCTAGCACATCCAATTTCTGCGACGCTTTTTATTTACTAGGAACTTTCCTAGGCTCCTACCTCAGACGTCTCTTACGACATGCCTCGCAGTTTTACTATTCTTTGCTCCCCTCGCGAGCCCTGACAACACACGGGCGAAGGACAGTTGCTGAAATGACATGCTTGAATGAGTGATTTACATATATATATCTTCCAGAACTCAACTCAAATCATCGCACCGTGTAGGTAAGTATGTATCTCCTCTTTCAAGCACACATAAAATACTTATTCCTGAGTTAGGTTCATTTGGCTCAGAAATTTAAATGGCATCTGCGAACTATCGAGCGCTCTCCGTGGATCTATGTTGAAAACATTATATCCAATGTTTTCTACGTGCTTCAACTTGCCAGTGTGACTAAAAGCAAAATTGGCGAAGTAGTCTGGCGGTTTTTTTGTTAGGGTTTGTTAGTTTCGTTATTAGTGTGCCAGATATGCTTCGGAATCTCAAGGCCAGACACAGGGGATTTTTAAATGTTTTATAATCGCGGAAAACTTTGCTAATCTTTCTACTTTTCTTCAATGCCTGATTTCGTTAACTTAGACACAGGGTTGGCAAAGACCATCATTGAAGGAAGCACCTTTGCAAAGAATAGAAGAGGAAGACCACGGAGAAGATGGATTCATGATGTGACTGACGATTTTACCTTGACGGCTGCAGAGACGTAGCATCTGGTCTATGAAATTGAGAAATTGTAAACAACTGAACTGTTAGGGTAACAATGTTCTGCTCTTGACAAGCTGTTGGATGATGATGGTGATGAAAATACAGCCATAGAAGAGACTTGGAGAGCTGTATATCATAGTAGTTTGTACACTAGTATCATAGCAGTGTGGTCAGTGTTCTCTCTCTCGATCCCCGCTTAGGCTGATGTACCAAACTTTATAATGAATTCTGCTGTTGTTTTTAAGGACTTCATCCCTCCGTACAGCTTCTCATTAAGCTCTTTATTTTCGGACCAGGTTGCATGTCTCAGGCCTGCTAGCAACTGACAGTCTTGGAGTATGTGCTTTGCCGTCATGTCCACCTTTTCACAGTGGCATAGGCTGGTTGTACCACTTTTAAATTTGTTGAACATGTGGGTCTGTGTTCGATTCTCCAGAGTCATTGAAGACATATTTCGCATATCTCACACTATCCTTCATCAATCTCACTCATCAACTAAATAAGAAGTTCCTGTGACATCACATTTCTATACCCTAGTGTGCAGGAGATATGAGGACCAATTCCTTTTCTCACAAGTAGAACGTCGAGTGTTGGATTGAACCACCAACCCTCTTGTGTCCGAGTCGCCAGGCAAACGCTTACGCATCACATTAATCCGTCCTTCCTCTCATCAACAACCCCACATTAACTCCGTCCAACACTTTACAAACCATTCTACCCAATATTAGGACTCACACACACACACAAAAACAACACATAACTTAAGAATGAGTATTACACCAAAAACATAACTACCTTCTCCGAATATCAAATATCGACGTTAAACAGCAGGAGTGTAAAGGTATGTATGAGCTAGTGCACTGAGTTATGGATGTTACGAATTCTACCTCGGCCTATTACCTATGATAATTCAACTATTCATTCGTCTCATTATCTCCCTATGTGATCCACTTCTCTGCTTCAGTAAGTAGTCTCGTTTGTTCTAGTTTCTTCAGTTCTTGGTCTAATTTAACAGACAGTGAGATCACATTCCCCGATGGTTGGTCGGGTTCGGTTTGGGGGCCGGCTACCTCACCCGGTAAAAACTACAGAATGCATCTAACCATAAACTAACAAGTGTTGGTTGAGGGCATATGCCCCAACAGAGGTTTCTTCTTATTCTGTGGTCTCACTAGATTGGGATTTCGGATTCTCTATTAAAGGCAGTCGTCTGTCTCAGATTGTCAGCCCCGACATACATTTTGTTTTGGACGCTGGTGTAAGTGGGCCATCTCTTTCTTCTCAGGTCTGCGTACTGAAGGCAGTTCTGTAAGATATGCTGTGTAGTCATACTCGCCAAGCCACAGGGGCACAGGTGGTTGGTGTCTATCTTGAATTTAGTGTACAGGTGGTGTCTCATTCTGTTGTGACCCGTCCGGAGGCGAAGTATGACAGTCTGGTCCCTTCTGAACAGTAAACAACAGTGGTTTAAAAGGCGAGAGAGAGAGAGAGAGAGAGAGAGAAAGAGAGATCAAAATTATAATCCGTGTATCATGTTGATAGTTCTTGACCAGCATGTTCTTGAAATCTGATATTACTAAACTTATCCTCCCAGCTGTCTGTGTGTTCCCAGGGCTCGCAAGGGGAGCAACGAATAGTAACACTGCGACATTCAATGCATGCCGTAAGAGGCTTCTGAGGTAGGGGCCTCAGGAAGCTACCCTAGTAAATAAAAATCGTCGCAGAAATTGGATGTGCTGGCCTACTTGTAGGCTCATAACTGGCACAACGTACAATACCTCTTAATCTATGATCACATACAGCTCACACAGAGTGGTTTAACAAGTGGTCGATATGGAGAGTAAGAAGAATAAGAAGATAACCAGATGGAGTTGATTTTTCAAAAACAAATAGTTCTTATAGCACCTCATCCTCAAATGATCACCATAGAGAAGTAATGGCGGACTGTATGATGTTGTCAAGGTTGTGTAATCCCACTCGCTGACACGATTGAGATGGTTGTCGATAAGATGCAGCCGAAAAGAGCGTCATACCAAATATACAAATAGATTGAAATTAATCAACATCAAACTGGCGTGTTGTGCCGCTGGACGCTGCTGGATGTGTTAAGGCGGAGATCGGAGCACGTATGGACGTGTGTGGAGTGGTACGATGATAATCCTCATATAACTGATGATCACATAGTTAAACTGGTTGATAAGAACGAAAACAAACAAACAATATTACACTGTTCTGTCACAGTTTATTCACTTTCAAATAAAAATGATACATTTCCTCACCAACATATTTGATATCTGTTAATGAAAGTAGCAAATAAATCAACTTTTCACCTATACGTATATTTATATGTATTTAAGTGTAATAAATGTCATCACCATCTCACCAATATTTTATAAAAACTGTGACTGAATATAATACATGACTTTTTACATGACTCCAGTATCATTCATACAATCAAATAGTTTGTTTTGAGCAGAACACTGCCCCCAACAGTCCTTAGGCATTTCTGTCTCTATAATAGGCTAGATGGCATGCCTCTGCAGCCGTCATGCTCAAATTATGTATTTAAAAAATAAACCAACTGTCGTTACTACAGGTAGTACAGCTTTTATAAAGGGGAGGTTTTTTCGATCCAGAAGCACTTGAGCTTTCAGCTCTTCGGTTCGGTGTCATGGACATCGTAACCCTTCGGTTCGGTGCCACGAACACCGTTATCTCTTTCTACCAGCCCGCGGAATTGAACCGCACTTACAGGGGTTTGTCACCCGTCGTCAAACGCGCTACGAACACGTTGGACAGCCGCATGGCTAGTGCAGTCGCCGGGAAGCTGTTCAGGTTAGGATATTTTATATATGTCCACAACAGACAAAAATCCTTGGTCTTATCATGAAATGAACAAGGGTTTCCAACATGGGAGCCACATTCTAATCTATTCAGTCAGACGCTCCGCATTTGTCCAGACGCTAAAATTACGTAACATCCTGAATCCATCTTCTCTTTGGTCTTCTACTTCTTCTTCTACTTGCTAGAATACCTCCTTCCATAATGGTTTTTCTTCACCTCTTCGTGTTTTTTTTAATGTCCAAAATACTTCAATTTTTTTTTACCAATTTGTAGCATCCGCTTTTCCTTTTTTAAAGTTCCCTCTGTATAACAGAGCCGCAGTAGCGTAACTGTACAACAGAGCCGCAGTAGCGTAACTGTATAACAGAGCCGCAGTAGCGTAACTGTATAACAGAGCCGCAGTAGCGTAACTGTATAACAGAGCCGCAGTAGCCTATTGTTAGAAATTAATTTCAGTGGAGTTAAATTTTTTCAGACCGTAACGGCTCTGAGGTCGACCCGCCTACATTTGGTACAATGAAAAGCACTGGGAATGTGTGCTGTTTACCAAATCACCCATCGTGTACCGGCGGTTAATGAAAAATGTGGGTCTAACAAGTACCCAACATACCTCAAGGTATGAAACAGAGATAGCATTTCTCTGTGTATAAATATATTTGTTCTCTTCTCTGTTCGTGGATACACTGGGGACCTCTTCTGTAACATTTATAATCATAAGCAGGGGCCTCTGTTCGTAGATATACGGGGGACTTCTTCTGTAACATTTATAATCATAAGCAGTGGCCCCTGTTCGTAGATATACGGGACCTCTTCTGTAACATTTATAATCTAAGCAGGGCCTCGTGGCGTAGAGTTAGATGCTCATCTCTCGTGCCAAAGGTACCAGGTTCGCTCCCTCGTAGAGCGATCGGGATATTTTTCCAGAGATCCCTGATCTCAGTGTAGGTGAGATCGAGTTCCTAGTCCTATCGGAGACGGACGATAAAACGTAGGTCCCGTGTTCAATTTGAGCACGTAAAAGAATCCTTGGTAGTTCAAAATCGAGAAGATCAGGCTGGAAAGCTGCTGCCCGGGCAAAATTCATTAGAAAAGATTAAAAATAAAATTCCTACAAAATATCTTCACCATATTCAAAATTACATCAGGTACTCTTGTTGGTGCTACGGAGTTCTGCAGCTGAGATCTTCCTGTGTAAGAAAGAGATCGAAGCACACATGATTACTCACCGAACTGTAATGGTGATGGTCCTATCAATCAATCAATCAATCAATCAATCAATCACATGTACATATATGCTTTCCAACTACTTTCTCCTCCATATACTATATTTATATACTTGTAAATGAAAGAAACAAAAATTTTAAAACAACTTTGGTACAAACTCCATTTTTTTAAAAATACAGACCAAACCGAAGAGAAGCCAAATTATAATACAAAATAAACTTTACACAAGTTCGGGTGACAATTGTGATGTGTATCTGGTACTTCCCATTTCCCAAATTCATGTAAACAAACATTTGAGTATAGAAATGACTGGTTAAAACAATGAAATGAATACAAAGATTCGCACAAAATCTTTGTTTATATAGAAGAAACATTATCCTTATAATGTGAATAATATTATGTATTAACATTTCAATACAAGTTTAATGAAAATAAAATGTTTCATTCAAAATAACAAAACGAACAGACAAAATAACAGTAGTAAATAATATTTTTTAGTAATTCATTAATAGTAATAACTGTTATAAGGATGAGACGATATCAATCAGAAAGCCACAAATACCAACACAAGACAACTTCTATATTATTAGCAGATTAGAACAAGTTGTCATTCTGCGCCTCAGAACAAGACACAATCGACTCCACAGTAACATTCATACAAAATTCAAGATTGACAATTCAGCCATGTGTACATGTGGACAGGCGCATCAGACTGCAGAGCACATACTTTAAGACTGCCCCGAATATGATATACAGAGGCAAACCACAGCCAGGCTCTAGCACAGGCCAGACAACTGGACAGGTATTCCCTGACCTATATAAGAAAAGGGATCTGAAAATTACAGATGTTTGATAGAACACTGCATGCTTTTTTGCAATTTTACTAAATTCTGTCAGTCTATGGTTATTTATTGGTGAAAAATATTTATAATATTGATATTCCTTATTGTTAAACTTAACTTGTTGCATAATATGACTTCGAGTTAGCATTTTGTGTTGATTTTAAAATGAATTCGTCTATATACACCAATACTGGAATGCGAGGTCACGTGGTGTAGTTGGGGTCTGATTTCCCACAATTATTACCTGAGCCCGAAGGCCCAGTAGTTTATAGTTGGCTCTGGGCAAACTCACTGGTCTAACGAAACAAAACTAGACATACAACTACTCGGACCTCTGTGTGAGCTACAAATGACAGTGAAGTTTATATAAGAGACAACGTTGAATATATAGACAATATTTCAAGCGAACAAACGAACGAACGAACGAACGAAAGGAAGGAAGAATGAAATATGTTGGGTATACTATAAGAAGACAGAATCAAAGAATCATAAAGCAGACATTTTGTTGAGGACACAGGCTTCAAGGAAGAAAAGATGCTCTAAGGAAACCCTGAAACGAACTTAACAAATAAATAATATCGGTCTGTATTTCGTGGAAGATATTGAACGAATTACCCAGAATGAAAATCGTGGCATATCCTTTACAGAACTTCGCCATAAACCACAGTAAACGAGTCGTCGATTTTCGAGGCACCACTTATACATTCAGCAGTTTACCATTGCTTTCTGAACGGTATTGTCACAGAATAGAGCTCTAATATTACCCAAAATAGAGACGTATTATTGTCACAGAATAGAGCCGTATTATTGTCACAGAATAGAGTCGTATTGTTGCCCCAGAATAGAGCCGTATTATTGTCCCAGAATAGAGCCGTATTATTGCCACAGAATAGAGCCGTATTATTGCCACAGAATAGACCCCTAATATTACCCAAATTAGAGCAGTATGAACATAAAAATTGCTTGCAGGTCCTATGTAAAGTATAACAGTACGAGAGGAATCAAATAATAAAGAATCATTAATATTAAATACTTTAGTAACAGCAATAATGACAAAGAAAATTATTATCATTATCAGTATATTTTACATTTCCAAGAAATGGTCATGGGCGTCCATACGTTAATGCAAGGAGGGGAAAGGGTGCTCTCTCCTTCCCCGGAAAATGAATTTTGGATATAACAGTTTAATGTTATTAATCTGATCTTCTCCATTTTCACGTAGTAAACGTAATACTGTACCACCAACAATTTTTTTTATTCATAGCCTCACTTCCCTCCCTGGAAACAGTTAGGTAGACGCCCATGAAAATATATAATGAATCAGGTAATGATCATAATTTCTTGGAATTCAAATATTTTCTCTATGAAGTCTCAATGTTCAAGAGTGAAAAATTAGTACACAAAAATAATTCTCAACATGTGAGAATGAAAATGAAGAGCATAACAATTGGGCAAGTAATCAACAACAAAAATATATATATATATATATATATACTGTCATGATACATTTATTTATCACAATATTAGACCAAAATTTCCTCATAAATGAACACATTTTGTTGACTTGTTATATCTCAAATTTGAGATCTTAGACTAGTATCTTTTCTTGCTCTCCTTCTTCTCTTCTTCTTCTCCTTTACCACTTCATATTCTTCTTCTAGTTCGTCCGTTATGAAGTTAGGCGTAGTCAGTGCGACCAGTATGGTGATTCTGGCTGATTTTTGCATGAAGGCTTGCTTTCCGATCATGAGTGTTCCTATCCATTGAGACGAGCCTTCTCCTACTTCAGTTACCCTTCATCACTCTTTCTGAATTGTCTACGGCCGAAGGATTGACCGGGTTTTACTCAATATGGCTCGGTCCTCTCCGCAGAAATGGCACGCCACCTGCCGAGAGTATTGCACAAAGCACGAACTCCGTAGCTCCGACAACAAACCTAGGGGCCTCTGAGAAAAAATACAGTTGTGGGGGTCCAGATTAGATACGAGTTTAGGAAAGCAAAAACTGAACCACTCAGTCACAGAAGCCTCCATTTGTGACTTGTAGTCCAAGTCAAAGAATGTGGGTACTTTGCTTTGCTTGTTTCCAACATCAACTGAGAAGATACAATGTTTATTACTTTCCATTCAGTTATGTTATGCGATCGATCGATATCATGGCACATTGGGTATTCTTATGCGTGCTGTGCCCTCCGCTGCAGCAGTCATCCCAAAGTCTACGTGCTCACAGTAGGCGATGTACAGAGACCTACAAATCTGAGGTGGTCAGACCGGATCAGATCAGATCTGCAGACCAGATCCGACCAGATCTGAAGAAAACCTTGCTCACAATACCCATGAGAAGTTGATTAGTATATCCGCCCCGAGTGGTTACCGGTTCCCAAATGTGGTGTGTAAAAAATAGAATCACTATTACTTGCCACGCATGTCGTAAGAGGCAACTAAGGAGGTTTTGGCTGAAATCGGATGCACGTGTTCTATATGTGTAGAAGTCTATGCGTTTATGGGCCTACCAAAGCAATGTGCACCGTATACACGTTCTTGGCACAGATCAAACATCACAAAGAGTGATTAAAATTCAAGGGGGCGCCAGCAAAAATAGTTGAGAATCACTGGTCTTAAACATAGTGCCCCCTGCGCCCATGAATAATCTCACTATGAGCTACTCTTAAACATAGTGCCCCCTGCGTCCATGAGTAATCTCACAATGATCTACTCCGAACTGTTTTCGTGCATTCATGTTTATAAAAAAATATTTATTCTCATAAATTATTGATACATTTTTAATTCTTTAATTTCCGTGGGTTAAATAGAATTATTTGTTTTATCGTTAATAATTTGGAATCGTTCTCAATTTTTAAAATCTGTCTTTTCTTTATTTCTGTAGTTTATCTTTATTGTTGTATAGTATCTTCTGTAGGTTCTCTTAATTTATATAGCTTCACTTAATTTATTTATTTCTTTTCTTTATTTCTGTGACCTCTCTCTATTGCTTTAGATGTTCTTCATTGTCAGTACTTCTCTATATGTCTGCGGAGACTCTTTAATTCTGTGAATTATCTTGTTTTCTGTGGTTTCTCTTTATGGTAAGTGAAGTGAAAAACAACCGATATGTTATTGTTGGCGTATCACCAGTGTCCTTCGCCATTCATGAGAGTATTATTTCAAACTTTAGAAGTCCTTGCAATTTAGACCTCCAAGAACCTGATGCCTTGCAGGTTTGGCTGGGGACAGCAAAAGGCTAACGGAGAGTGAACCCAGTAAACGCTGGTTGAAACCGAACACACCACAGAAGAATAAGCTGAAGGTTGTGAACGTATACCCGTTCTTTGTATTAAGCTGTTTATATATCACATTAGAATGATAAAAACGGCATTAAGAACGATCGCGAGAGAAAGAGAAAGATCTCCAAGTACAAGATTAGGGTCTCCTGTAGTCCACATCGTTCTACAAATAAAATTAAGAACATTGAAATATTTAGGATATATAAAAGACACTAGATGTTGGAGAAGACCATTAAGGGAATGCGATATTCTGGCAAGAAGATTAGAAGAAGATCTCGAAGAAGATGGACTGATAATGTGAATGATGGTTTGAGTGTGGTCACAGCAGAGGCGGGATATATGACACATTAGAGAGAGATAATTTCTGAAGGACTGTTAGGATGGCAAAGCTTTACTTAGGACAAGTTAGTTGATGATGATTTTGTTGGGACCACCAATTGTTCTCATGTCAATAAAGCCTCAGTTTTGTAGTAAAGCAACACTAGAATGTATGGAAACCGCCGTTATTTTTACCATTCCACACAAAGGGGTAACGTTGGTTAAAGTAAAAAAAAAAGGATCCAACACAATATTACCAATTATAACACAAGGTACAAAAACTTACTAAAACTTATACTACCCGTGTAACTAGATACTTCCTTGACTGAAAACAACCAGGACATGGGGTAAATAAAAGAGTGATCTACAGATGTAATTGAAATGTACAAGGAAGGAGACAATGTTTGAAATGAAGAATAATGAAGCCACAAAAACTTGTGGACAAGTACATCAAAACCACATCTTTCATGTGATTTTTTAAAATTGTAGTTTACTGTAAATGTCTTCGACAGAGCACTTACGCAGTAGCTCGGATGACGAAAATAATTAATTCCCTATCAGATCAGCAAGTGTCGTGGTCAGTGGCGTATTAGTGTCATTATGTGCTAAAGGCCAGCCCTGTAAATTTTGGTGATATATCTATTAGTTTTAAATGTTGAACGTTACAAGCATAATACTTTTCTTCTTCTTTGAGATCTATTAGTTGTAAAATGTTGAACGTTACTTCGTTAAATATGTCTCAACAAAACTAAACGAGGCAAGCATAAATACTTCTTCTTCTTCTTCTTTTGAGGTTCGTCTGCTATAAATTTAGGCGAAGTCATGGCGCTGGGTATGGCGCTTCTGACTGATTTGTGCACGAAGGCCTGTTTTCCTTTTATACAGTGTTCCTCGTCATACAGGCTTTTTCTTTCGACTTCAGAGGTTAGCATAAGGACTCATTTATCAGTGTTCGACTTCAGAGGTTAGCATAAGGACTCATTTATCAGTGTTCGACTTCAGAGGTTAGCATAAGGACTCATTTACGTCTGTGTGTTGCCGGGGTTTGAAAGGGGAGTAAATAATGGTAATATTGTGACCTATAAGGTATGTCGTACTGAGGTAGGGACCTAGGGAAGCTACCCTACTAAACACAAAGCGTCACAGAAATCGGATGTGCTGGCCTACTTGTAGGCGCATAACTGGCACAACGTACACTCGCTCTTAAGCTCAAATCACACAAAAACCACAAAGAGTGGTCGAAATGGAGCGTTTGGAAAAGAATACTACTCATTTAGTGTAGAACAGTAAGATGTGGATGTGGAGGTTATCTACCCCTAGTGTAGAACAGTAAGATATGGAAGTTATCTACCCCTAGTGTAGAACAGTAAGATATGGAAGTTATCTACCACTAGTGTAGAACAGTAAGATATGGAGGTTATCAATCCCTAGTGTAGAACAGTAAGATATGGAAGTTATCTACCACGTGTAGAACAGTAAGATATGGAGTTATCTACCCCTAGTGTAGAACAGTAAGATATGGAGTTATCTACCACTAGTGTAGAACAGTAAGATTGGAGGTTATCAACCCTAGTGTAGAACAGTAAGATGTGGAGTTATCTACCACTAGTGTAGAACAGTAAGATATGGAGGTTTATTCACTACCCTAGTGTAGAACAGTAAGATATGGAAGTTATCTAAATCTTTGTTCACTTGATTATTCCCATTTTGGACATAGTATTGTTTTCGTTAAGATGAATAGTGTTAACTGTTGCTCAACCAAATCCTACTTGGAGACCATTGCCGTTTGGTCCGCAACTGCTTATTCGTCCACTATAAAATTTTCTTATTTTGCAGTTGTCACTCCATAAAAAAATGTCGCTCAACTGTGAAGTAAACAAAAATGGTATAGAGGCGGAGGATTGACTATTGTTGTGTCAGGTTTTCATAATGACCTGGTCGAGTTTTCCATAATGACCCTGGTCCGAGATTTCCATAATGACCCTGGTCCGAGTTTTCCATAATGACCCTGGTCCGAGTTTTCCATAATGACCCTGGTTCCGAGTTTTCCCTAAATGGCTCGATGACTTCCCACAGAAATGGTAAGTCCCTTACTGAGATTTCTTCACAAAGCACTAATTCCGCAGCTTCTGCAACATCTTATGGATCTCCGGGAAAATGCATTCGTGAACAAAACGGTGCGGTCAGCATTCGAACCTACTTCATTTAAATTCATACATTAGTCAGTGTTCTACATTAATCCTGAAATATATAATAATTAGTCAATAACTGATATAGATATCAGTTATATGAGAACTACCATCATCACACTCCAGACATGCCCATAAGTGCCTCGATCTCCACCTCAACAAATCCAGCGGCTGGACACTGATATAGATAGTTATATGATACCATCATCACACTCCAGACATGCCCATAAGTGATACTTTTCCCCATCTTAACATATCCAGCGATTGGACACTGATATAGATAATAATAAGTCAGTGTTACATGTTAACTCTCTGAGCCGCAGTGGCGTAGTTGTTAGTGAATTCGTTTCTTAGACACGTGGCCCAAGTTCAATTCCACGATGGGCGTGGAATATTTTCCCTCAAAATAACGTCTCTGATATCAACATAGCGCCAATCAGGAAAAGCGCTTGGAAATTAAAAGCTGTTGGTGTAATGTTTACCGTATTAACCATTTTGTACTTACTGGCGCTTGGAAATTAAAAGCTGTTGGTGTAATGTTTACCGTATTAACCATTTTGTACTTACTGACGGTCAATGGCAAATACGGGTCCAACATCGTAATCCCCTATATACCACTAGCTGTGATAAATAGTTACTTTATTTGACAATTGAACTCTGAATAATTTGGTTACATTTGAGAATTAAGATAATAATTAAAATATTGTTAAACAACAGCAAGTAAACAACATGTGGTATGGCATTGTTGAACTTATCTTATCTTAACCACATTTGCCGTGAAGCGTCGTGGGGAGAGTTACTTTAAATTGTTGAACTAATTTAACATATTTATTACTAAAATAATGAAATTTTTCTAAAGCGCCCTGATATTAGCGTGTATTAGCCCACTTGTATTGGCCCACTTGTATTGGCCCACTTGTATTGGCCCACTTGTTTTAGTTC
Source organism: Arion vulgaris (assembly GCA_020796225.1). Lineage (NCBI taxonomy): Eukaryota > Metazoa > Mollusca > Gastropoda > Stylommatophora > Arionidae > Arion > Arion vulgaris. The sequence goes on from CM036760.1 coordinate 57,843,362, forward strand.
ACTTGTTTTAGTTCACTTGTTTTAGTTCATTTGTATTAGTTCACTTGTATTAGTTCACGTGTATTAGTTCACTTGTTTTAGTTCACTTGTATTAGTTCACTTGTATTAGTTCACTTGTATTGGTACTAATCTTTAAAAGATTATTACTAAATCCACTTTATGATTTCGATTCAACCCAGAACTTGTATAATTTGCAATGAAAAATCAACCCAGAACTTGTATAATTTGCAATGAAAAATCAACCCAGAACTTGTATAATTTGCAATGAAAAATCAACCCAGAACTTGTATAATTTGCAATGAAAAATCAACCCAGAACTTGTATAATTTGCAATGAAAAATCAACCCAGAACTTGTATAATTTGCAATGAAAAATCAACCCAGAACTTGTATAATTTGCAATGAAAAATCAACCCAGAACTTGTATAATTTGCAATGAAAAATCAACCCAGAACTTGTATAATTTGCAATGAAAAATCAACCCAGAACTTGTATAATTTGCAATGAAAAATCAACCCAGAACTTGTATAATTTGCAATGAAAAATCAACCCAGAACTTGTATAATTTGTGCAATGAAAATCAACCCAGAACTTGTTATATTTTGCAATATAACAGACTTTTATTTCAATTGAAAACTTAAACTCGACTTAATTTGTTTCAGAGTAGCTTGAAAGCACGCCTCCTTCTTCTCTTACATCATTTACTTTATTAACATGTCAGACATTGTCGTCTTCTGGTAGAAAACGAAGGTATACTAATCAACTTCATGGGTATGGTGAACAAATGGATTAGGATGGTGCTGCAGCGGAGGACAGAGCACGAATGGAATGCCTAAGTGCCATGACGTCAATTGCATAACATAACATAGCTTCATTATAGAAGTGTTGGGGTGGGATATAGTGTTAGTGTTCTTGCTCTACTGCACGTTGTAAGCTGTTATTCATTCTCTTACAGCTGTTCTTGATGCCGTCGCTCCATCTTTTGCGTGGTCTTCCTCTTGCTCTGTATTCGTTATACTTTTTCAGTGTGGCTCTCTGTGGTAGACGATACCATGGCATTCTTGTTAGGTGTCCAAACTATTTACTCTATTGTTCTTTTATGAATTATATAGCAACAATTTAAACCACATATTCCTTCCGTTCAGTTATCAGTTATATGAGGACTATCATCATAGCACTCCGGACATGTTCATCGATGCTTCGATCTCCGCCTCAACAAATCCAGCAGCCTATTCAATATTACATGAAGATCAATGTTTTAAGTCACGTGTTTGGGTGACAACAAAATGAACGATGAAGAGATTCTGCGCATGCGCTAGTTTCTGTACTTTGCGATTGATTGATTGGTTGCCCTGAAACGCACACGCAGTTTGATTGGTAGCTTTTATTACTGTGCACATCACGGACCAGATCTCGGGTCCATACGGGAGAGGATGACAAAAATATTGGATCGGAATATTTCACAATTTAATGCACTTGACTGTCACATAAATATTATATTCTTGTTCTTTTATTAAACTTGCAATCATTATCATCACATTTCCCCATATATAATAATAATAATATAGTACTTTTAGTTGTGTCCCGCATCCCAAACGAAACCTCAATGCCCTTGAAAACCTGACCAGATGTTACTTATGACAGTTTCAAGTAGCAAACGTTCATGTATGCAGCCAGCAGACTGCCCAAAGACGGGGGGAGGGTTGGTGGAGATGATGGGCTAGGGGGTTGGTGGTTCGGGTTTTTTTCTTCTTCATTATATAGGCACCTGTACAGCGCGCGTGGTATCTAGGTCACTTATAACGAGCTGATCTGTATCCAACAAAGACACAGTTGTCACCACGAGCATACAAAACGGGTACTTGAGTTTGTTACATTGACGGTTTTGCAATATACTCTCTAGCCAATCGTTACACAACTACGGTACACCATTTGGCTCTTTTCCATAATAATTAAAAAAATAAAATCGTGACATATCCTTTACAGGACGTAGCTAATAACAACAGTAAACGAGTCGTCGATTTTCTAGGCACAACTTTTACGTTCAGTAGTTTGCAATTGCTTTCTGAGCGGTGAGGTCTACTTTGACCGTTTGTAAAAATTCAAGGGAACTAATTTGCTTCCAAACCTGCTCACCGCAGAGTTCGAACCAGGTACGCATGGATTGTGATGAAGCTCACTACCGTTTAAACCACAGATGCTCACAATTAGTTCTTGAATTATCGGCCAATTTCTATTATTTCATAATAAGTTCTTAAATTGTCGACGAATTTTTAGCCACGGCATTGATATAGCTAGCTAATTATTGATATTTCCTTTCGCTGGACTGGGAACAAAAATATCCGTTAGAAATGAATGAGGTCCCGTTAGAAATGTATGAGGTCCGTTAGAAATGAATGAGGTCCCGTTAGAAATGTATGAGGTCCGTTAGAAATGAATGAGGTCCCGTTAGAAATGTATGAGGTCCCGTTAGAAATGTATGAGGTCCCGTTAGAAATGAATGAGGTCCCGTTAGAAATGAATGAGGTCCCGTTAGAAATGAATGAGGTCCGTTAGAAATGTATGAGGTATTTAAAAGCGTTTTTGTTTTTCCGATCCAGAAGCACTTGAGCTTTTCAGCTCTTCAGCTCGGTGCCATTGACATCGTAACCCTTCGGTTCGGTGCCACGAACACCGTAAATCTGGGGAATCTGTGGCTTTTTCTGCCATCCGCGGAATTGAACCCGCACACACAGAGGGATAGTCACCCGTAGCCCAACGCGCTACGAACACGCTGGGCAGACGGGTATTAAAAGCGTTTAAAAACAGTGGTTAACTTTATTGTACTGGGCCGCCCGCGTTGTGTTGGGGTTCACAAGGAAAGCAAAGAATAGTAACACTGCTACCTACAAGGCATGTCGTAAGAGGCGCTTGATGTAGGAACTAGGGAAGCTAGCCTAGTAAATAAAAAGCATCGCTGAAATCGGATATGCTGGCCTACTTGTAGGCGAATAACTTGTACAACGCACAATCGCTCTTACGCTCAGATCACATACAAATCCTATAGAGTGGTTAATAAGTTGTCGACATGGAGCGTTCGAAGAAGATTGAACTGGGGTACTGTATATAGTGGTGCGTCTGGCCGAATGGATTAGAACGTGGCTTCACTATGGAAGAGATCCGTGTTCAATTCACTGTAAGGCCAAAGAGTGTTTTCAGTCGGGTGCATAAAGAAAAATCCTAACTTGAAAAGTTACGCGGCGACTGCACTAGCTAATAAATTCCACAGGCACATGTTCCCACCTGTTCTACAACGCCTAAAAAGCGGTATTACAGGTTGTAACGGTAGTTTTTAAAACCGTATATAACTCGGTCTCTCTAAAGCAGATATGGCACAGAAATGCTAAGAGTTTCCTACACGAGTAATTAGAATGTGGGATAAGCTAGCCATGAAGATAACTGACAACCATAGTTGGAAATGCTAAGCTAAAACAAAAAGTATCAGGCGTAGGACTGAATTCATTGTACCTGGTTTCCCATAGCTTCCATCCCGCTTCAGCAGAAATGGTACGCAAGGACAGGAGGAGGGGCGCACACAAAGCATGAACTTCGTAACAATCTCGGGTTCTCCGGAAATAAATTGCTCATGTGACTCGGTCCATATTCAGACTTACAACCTTCAGGACGCCAGGCAAACGTCTTAACCACTATGCCATAGAGAAATCTACAAGGCTAGGCTTCTCCGGGTTAATGCGACAACTTCGTAAATGTAGAATGTTGCTTCTGCCCAGTTAAAGTTATTCTAAGAAATGTTATGATCATTTATCTGGTTGCTTGATAGTCCTTATATTTGCATATAATACAATGTTCTGTAGCCTTTTCATACCTTACGGTCTGAAGTGTCTCTCTATTTCCATTTTTAGACCCTAGTGTGCAGGAGGTATAAGAGTCAATTTCTTATATCTCGGATATAACAGACCAGGCGACTCATCTGCTCACGAAACGCAAATTAAAGCTCATACCGCTATGCGTTTAGGCAATAGTGGACAACCAATGCTGTCATCCACCTGGGGTAAGATATACAATAGTTGACAACCAATGCTGTCATCCACCGGGAGTAAGATAATAGGCAATAGTGGACAACCAATGCTGTCATCCACATGGGGTAAGATAATAGGCAATAGTTGACAACCAATGCTGTCATCCACCTGGGGTAGATAATGCAATAGTGGACAACCAATGCTGTCATCCACCTGGGGTAAGATAATAGGCAATAGTGGACAACCAATGCTGTCATCCACCGGGGTAAGATAATAGGCAATATGGCAACCAATGACTGTCATCCACCTGGGGTAAGATAATAGGCAATAGTGGACAACCAATGCTGTCATCCACCTGGGGTAAGATAATAGGCAATAGTGGACAACCAATGCTGTCATCCACATGGGGTAAGATAATAGGCAATAGTGGACAACCAATGCTGTCATCCACCTGGGGTAAGATAATAGGCAATAGTGGACAACCAATGCTGTCATCCACCTGGGGTAAGATAATAGGCAATAGTGGACAACCAATGCTGTCATCCACCTGGGGTAAGATAATAGGCAATAGTGGACAACCAATGCTGTCATCCACCTGGGGTAAGATAATAGGCAATAGTGGACAACCAATGCTGTCATCCACCTGGGGTAAGATAATAGGCAATAGTGGACAACCAATGCTGTCATCCACCTGGGGTAAGATAATAGGCAATAGTGGACAACCAATGCTGTCATCCACCTGGGGTAAGATAATAGGCAATATGTATGTCGAGATATAGTGAATAAAGTGAAAAGAAAGGATTAAGCATGAATATAAAGTAAACAGAGGTTATGGTTGTCTTCAAGAAACAGGAAACACCACAATGCAATATGGAAATCAAGAACACAACACTGAAACAAGTCCATGGATTCAAGTATCTGGGAACATTCCTAACATCAGATGGAAGGTGCAGGACAGGGATTATGACTAGAACAGCTTAAGGGAAAGCAATTTTTATTGAAATGAAAAACATATTATTCATGAACTCACTAGCAATGACACTGCGGAAACGAGTACTCCAGTGCGATATATTGAACCAATACTTATGTATGGCAGGGAATCATGGACAATGAAGAATCAATCAATAAGATCGATGGAAGGCATAAAGATGTGGTTTTATAGAAGAATGCTGAAAATTCCATGCACAGCGAAGAAAACAAATGAGGTTTTAAAACAGACCTGCAGACACAGAAACGTCATCAAAAGAATACGAATCAGACAATCAAGGTTCTTTGGGCATATAATGTAATGAGCGGGTTTTAGAATATTTGGTTACATTCGGGGAAGGCAGAGAGAGAGAGAAGTTGGATGGTCTGACATCTTGGTACGACATAAGATTGACGTCAAACTGATTAACTGCACCAGGAAGAGAGAGGAGGAGTTGTTAGAGGCAGATCACCGGCAGGCATGGCACTTGAAGATTGATATCGCGAATACGAGTTTTCATCCGTTTGGGCAGAGGAAAATATAGATGAGCAGCTCTGACAACCATACCTCAGACAGCCATACCTCAGAAGCTCTGACGACTCCAGCAGCCGTCCCCTCACAGTTCTGACGACCTGACAGCTCGACGCCTCCCAGACAGCCGACGACCTACCACGCCTGACGACCATACCTCCTGACATACCTCAGCAGCGACGCCTCCCCGACAGCTCGCGACCATACCTCATGTTCTGACGCCATACCTCGCCACTACCAGCAGCTCACGCCATACCACGCCGACGACCATACCTCAGTCGCGACACTCAGACGTCGACAGCCATACCTCAGACAGCTCTGACGACCATACCGCAGGCTGACGAGACAGTTCCGAAACGACCATACCTCAGACAGCTCTGACGACCATACCTCAGACAGCTCTGACGACCATACCCCAGACAGCTCTGACGACCATACCCCAGACAGCTCTGACGACCATACCCCAGACAGCTCTGACGACCATACCTCAGACAGCTCTGACGACCATACCCCAGACAGCTCTGACGACCATACCCCAGACAGCTCTGACGACCATACCCCAGACAGCTCTGACGACCATACCTCAGACAGCTCTGACGACCATACCTCAGACAGCTCTGACAGTCCTCTATATAGCCATACTATCTCAGTCTGAGAATAAGTCAAAGACATTTGTTGAGAGTGGTCTGAACATGATTTGCATTTACCTTGGTGACTCATGTTTTCAAGTTATACAACAACAAGACAGATTTCACAGTTGTTCTAAATCTCTGAAACTTTGTTTTACTAGAAATGGTAATAGATGTCTGTGTGCAGGAGAGCAAAGGCGTGTCTGGTTTTTCGAAACCTGGCGTTAATCTCCACATCTGTACCCCCTGATGGGTTGATCTTACCACAAAGGTAGACAAATTCCCCAGATGTTTCATGAGAACAATTCTATTAAGCAATAGTGAATTATACAATTTCAGTTTATTAACTTAATTGGATTTCCAAAATGTTGCAGCGCATAAAACGTTCGCGTTTGAAATGAAATAAAATTAGGGATATGGGTTACGTTAAAATTATCAACGTTCCACTAAATCTCTACACTTGGGTCAACAGTTAACAGAAGTATATTTATCTTTGTTCCGGGACTGATGGATGCCGATGGCAATGAGAGCGATGGGCAGGCTGCCAGATTCTGCCATCATATCGGAGGAAGGGGAGATCTATACGCCCACGGAGCGACCATACGGTCTGAAAGGCTACTGTACATTTTAGACATAGATGAGGAGGATCTTCAAAATAATGTTTATACACTGTCAGCTTGTATTGCTATACAATATCAGCTTGTATTGCTATAAACTGTCAGCTTGTATTGCTATAAACTATCAGCTTGTATTGCTATACACTGTCAGCTTGTATTGCTATATACTGTCAGCTTGTATTGCTATAAACTGTCAGCTTGTATTGCTATAAACTGTCAGCTTGTATTGCTATAAACTGTCAGCTTGTATTGCTATAAACTGTCAGCTTGTATTGCTACACACTGTCAGCTTGTTTTGCTATACACTGTCAGATTGCATTGCTATACACTGTCAACTTGCATTGCTATACACTGTCAACTTGTATTGCTATACACTATCAGCTTGTATTGCTATACACTGTCAGCTGTTATCTTTGATAATGCTGTCTATACACTGTCAGCTTGCTTTGCTATACACTGTCAGCTTGCATTGCTATACACTGTCAGCTTGTTTTGCTATACATTGTCAGCTTGCATTGCTATAAACTGTCATCTTGTATTGCTATACACTGTCAGCTTGCATTGCTATAAACTGTCAGCTTGTATTGCTATAAACTATCAGCTTGTATTGCTATACACTATCAGCTTGTATTGCTATACACTGTCAGCTTGTTTTGCTATACACTGTCAGATTGCATTGCTATACACTGTCAGCTTGTATTGCTATACACTGTCAACTTGCATTGCTATACACTGTCAGATTGCATTGCTATAAACTGTCAGCTTGTATTGCTATACACTGTCAACTTGCATTGCTATAAACTGTCAGCTTGTTTTGCTATACACTGTCAGCTTGCATTGCTATAAACTGTCAGCTTGTATTGCTATACACTATCAGCTTGTATTGCTATACACTGTGAGCTTGTGCTATAAACTGTCAGCTTATTATAAACTGTCAGCTTGTATTGCTATAAACTGTCAGCTTGTATTGCTATACACTGTGAGCTTGTATTGCTATACACTGTCAGCTGTTATCTTTGATAATGCTGTCTATACACTGTCAGCTTGTTTTGCTATACACTGTCAACTTGATTGCTATCACTGTCAGCTTTATTCTATACACTGTCAGCTTGTATTGCTATAAACTGTCAGCTTGTATTGCTATACACTGTCAGCTTGTATTGTCAGTTATTTTTTTCCATTATTTTGATGTTTTTATTCGCTTATTTTTGTCAAAATACTTTTGAAGAACAGTTCTGAATAGCATCACCATTATTGTGTTCGTAAACGCGCTCGTATTTCTTCTCTAAGAAAAATTATTTACTAAATTTGTGTAATTGTTTGAAAATATGACACAATCTCTTAAGTTACCGTAATTGTATGAAAATATTACACCATCTTTTAAGTTACCGTAATTGTTTGAAAATATGACACCATCTCTTAAGTTACCGTAATTGTTTGAAAATATGACACCATCTTTTAAGTTACCGTAATTGTTTGAAAATATTGAAGAAATTTATGTTTATTGCTTAAAAAATACTGTAAAAGTTTGTTCAATTGCGTAAAAATATTTAATAATCTCTCAATTTTCTGTAACTGCTTAGAAACATTGAAAATCTATTAAGTTTATGTAGCTTTCTTGAGAAAATAAATGAATAACTTAGCATTTTGTAATTGCTTGAAAATATTTCACAATCTCTCTAGTTTCCATATATATATAAATAATTTTTGTCTTTACAGACGGTCACAAGTTTCTTCTTGAGACAATTTCTAAGTTTGCGTTTGTCTTTCTTTGTCTTTCAGCTCATCCCTTAATCTTTTTTCAAAAGATTTTGCAACTTTGTGCAACGTTGCTTTCCATATAACTCTAGTTTATATAAATACTGAAAAATATTGAAAAATATCTGTAGCTTCTATAATTGTCTGAAAATATTGAATAACATCTGAAGTTTCTGCCATTTATTGAAAATATTGAAGAAAAAATGAATCAATGATTAACAGAACAATATTTTTTATCACACACGTATATATTTTGTTGAAATCTTTAAAAACAAGTAAAATTAATAAGTCTAAACAATTATGGAATTTCCAATAATTTGTAAACATCCCACATATTAGAATAATACTTTGAAAACATTTAGTTTATATGTAGCATAGTAGATGGTATTTTGTCTGTGTAAGAAAGAGAGCTGATTTGACATGTTTGTTCACCGAAGTGCGATGATGATGGTCCAATCAATCAATCAATCAATCAATCAATCAATCACTCAATCACTATTCAGTCGTATATGGCTGAGTTTAACCTGCTTAGACCATTATCTTTCAACAAGATTATCTCCATCTTCTTCCGTTCAGTTTCGTAGTCTAAACTGTGACATGGGTCTAATGTCTTTTCCCAGGTAGATGATGAAATTGGTTGTCCACTTTTGCCGTTTGTTCGAGAGGTTACCGGGGCCCAAATTGGGGTGTAAAGAATAGAACCACTGTTACCTACCACGCATGTCATAAGGGGTGACTAATGAGGTTGAGAGTGGGGCTAGCTACCCCACCCCGTAAAACACTAGATAGCTACAGAAACCCACAACCAGGAACATTCATAGCTCGCCACTCGAGGAAGAAGAAGAACCCTGCAAGGAGGAGATCTGGAAAATATATTCTTGGATAGGCGGGCTTGGAAGGCCTTGGCTGCGGACTTATGCCTCCCTGTGGAGCGAAGGGTGAAGAAGAAGAAGACTATTGCCGTTAAGCGTAGGGGGTCGAAGCTTTAATTTGCGTTCCAGGGCCAGAAGAGTCGCCTTCATTGTCTTATATCCGTGTTTATTTAGTGTAGTCTTGATATTGTCTATCCGGCCCACGTGCCCAGCGTGTTCGTAGCGCGTTGGACTACGGGGGACTAGTCCTCTGTAAGTGCGGGTTCAACTCCGCGGACTGGCAGAAAAGCTACAGGTTCCCCAGATTTACGGTGTTCGTGACACCGAGCCGAAGGGTTACGATGTCCATGACACCGAGCTGAAGAGTTTTCAGCTCAAGTGCTTCTGGATCGGAAAAAAAAAAAATAAAAAAAAAATATATTGTCTATAGATCTTTTTCTTGGTCTTCCATCAGCTCTAGTACCTGATCTCTTTTTAATGCATGCTGTTATCGGTGGTTGGTTGTATTCAATTCTCATGTCAAAACTACTGCACTTGTTGTCTTTCAATGTATTTAGTGAATGAAGTTATGTCTACTCTGTTTCTGATGAACTGCCTGCTTGTCAGTTAAAGTCTCTCCGGGTTCCACATAGTTTGCTCTGTACGCTTCTGTATTCATGAGGCCATGTTTCATTTCGTTGATGTGTACATGTGAGCGGGTTCCTCATAGCTTGCTCTGTACGCTTCGTACATGAGACCATGTTTCATTTCGTTGATGTGTACATGTGAGCGGGTTCCTCATAGCTTGCTCTGTACGCTTCGTACATGAGATCATATTTCATTTCGTTATGAGACCATATTTCATTTCGTTGATGTATATATGTGAGCATCTGTAGCTTAAGCTGTAGTGAGCTCGATCACAACACAAACGTGCCTAGTTCAAACTCCGCGGCACGCAAGTATGGAAGCAAATTAGTTCACTTTAATTTTTACAAACGGTAAAAATAAACCTCATCGTTCAGAAAGCAATAACAAACTACTGAACGTATCAGTTGTGTCTAGAAAATCGACGACTCGTTTACTGGGGTTGATGGTTAAGTCATGTAAGCGACACACCGCGATTTGATGGTTAAGTCATCGTAAGCGACCACCGCGATTTGATGGTTAAGTCATGTAAGCGACACGCCGCGATTTTCATTTCATGTATGATGGACAAGGACTGCAGGATGTGCTCTGGAGTCCGTGTTTCAGTATGACGTACACATTGTGTAGTATGATCAGATGATAGCTGAACCTGAAGTGTCCTGTTCTGAGACGAAAGATTGCTGTGTGCCATTTTTTGTTTAGCCTTTAGATTGTCATTTGTTTAGCCTGAAGTGCAACGATTGTCATTTGTTTAGTCTGCAGTGCAAGGATTGTCATTTGTTTAGTCTGCGATGCAAGGATTGGCATTTATTTAGTCTGCGATGCAAGGATTGGCATTTATTTAGCCTGCAGTGCAATGAATGTCATTTGATCTTTGAAAATGTGACACTGTTTTGAAACTTAAAAATTTTAATTTTTAGTCAATGGAGACTTAAACATAGCTTCCAGCCAAGAACAATATTTGAAAAGTATGTAGGAAGATTTCTTACAACTTATATTTATAAATGCAATCAGCTAATTTCATTTTGTTGAAAATGTCAAACTCAAAATGATTCTATATTAGAATCTAAAGTTGAATAAAAATGTTTCCGGAAAATTTTAAAAATCGATACACTCATTTTGCGAGTTTGATCCTACAGGGATTTGAACCCTGAACAATTTCGTGGTTGAATGCATCGCAATAACCACAACAACAGCATTTCAGCCCCCCCAAAAATACATTTTCATAAATTTAGCAATCAAAACTGACAAAACATTACGTAAGCTTACCAAGGGAGGTAAACATGAACAATAATTTGGTACAAACAAATAACAATAATTGGCACATCAACTACATTATAGAGTATCTTCCCCTGTCATATAGTAATTCATAAACTAAAAGAAATGAAATGTAGTATTAATTATACCAAGAACAATGTAGTATTAATTATACCAAGAACAATAGAAACTCACTTTGCCCACTGCCAAGATAGATAGGCTAGATGTTCTGGTTGTCTATTCAGTGGAATATTTTGCCAAATTGTTTATAAAGATGTTTTGGTAAATAGTTATTGTTCAGCACGTCTTAATATTTGGTGCAATCGTAGTAAGATGAAGCCGATGACTTGTACGATGGGGCACGAAAAGCTGCCAGTTGGCAACTAGCAGAGTTTTGAAACATATCTCGCATACTCATACCAGGAAATGAGTTGAAGTCTGATGGTCCAGGGTTCAAATCCGTGGCTGCTGATGGGTTCATGTACCAGCCGTTAGCGCGTGGGTATCCAAAGTCCTTATGCTGGGACATGGAGAAGACGCTGGAGGCTAGACCGTTAGCTTGGTGAAGAGATGAGTGGGGGGACAAATGGCTACTGTGGTGTCCGTGGCTGTGTGAAGTAGCGTGGGGGCTGCCTGTAGTATCTTCAGAACATGCATGATTGACACCTCCGCCGGCGCTGCTGCTACTGTTGGAGTTGCTTGTGGACATGTTCATGACTCCATGATGGTGATGACCTGCTAATCCATTACTTGGCTGTTGACCATGGGCTGCAGAGATGTGTGGTGTACTGGCTGACGGATAGCCAGAGCTAGAGGACAGAGGGCCGTTGCCGCAGTGGTAGTTGTAGGAGGTTGCTGGCGGCGAAGCAGCTTGACTGCATGCTGTGCTCTGCCGGTACAGCTCAGTGGAGCGGGAATACGGAAGAAGATGAGGAGAGATCAGTGGAGGAGGCCGTGAAGAATGAGGAGTGCTTGATGCTGGCCCCATATCACCACCGTTAGTTAGATGCGACGGGGAGAGAAAGTTCTCAACCGAAAAATTACTGACTGATGATTCTATTGGGGACATAGGGTCCTGGGGCAGTGATAAGGAACTGCTTGCTACCCCACACAGGCCTTGTCCTTGAAGACTTAACGCATGTCCTTGAAGATGAGCGTGTGAGAGATGCGAGTGATGTGAACCTAATCGAGCTCCGCCCATCCTGTCAGACATTGGGTGATGGTGTTCTGATAGACCACTTCCTCCTATACATTCAGATTGAGAAGGGTCTGAAGGCTCCATTTTGGTGCTTCTTGAGAGCTCCCCTGGAGACGCAGAATTGCGAGGACGATACGATTCCTTTTCTAGCTTCACGGGTGTCTCTGAAGCTGTGTCCGACATTGAGCCAGAGGTGTTGCTGCTGGCATTACCATTAGACATAGAGCCAGATTCGCCTCTGGAGCTGCTGTGTTGTATCTCTCCTTCCTCAAGACCTTCCTTTATTCCTTCTTTATTTTCATCAACCCTTTTCATTCTTTCCTCTTTTTCTTTCTCAGCTGGACTTCTTTTAAAACGTCTACGACGTCTGAGGTAACTCCCGTTATCAAACATGTTATAGCTCTCGGGATGAAGAGTCCAGTAGCTTCCCTTGCCTGGCTTCTTGTCGTCTCTTGGTATTTTGACAAAACACTCGTTCAGACTGAGGTTGTGACGAATGGAATTTTGCCAGCCTTGTCTGCAGGAAGATACAATAGAATTAAGTTACATTTTGTGTAGAACTTATCAAATTATTGTGACAATAATCAAATTAAAGAACAGACTGTTGTTGATGAGCAATATAGAATGAAGTGTAAAACATAAGCAAAATACAATACAATTTTTATCATCTTTGTAAACATAAATGTACTCTTATTGTATAAAGATATATTCCTCTCGTACCGTTATCGGTTACATAGGACCTGCAAGTAATTTCTCCATACCGCTCTGCCCTGGGCAACTCTCTCAATCTCTTCTATTCGATACTTCTTGGCTCTTTCAGCAAAGTTTACTTAAGGGTTTTTCTAGGGCGTCCTCTCTTTATTGAGCCCCTTCGTCTCCCACTTTAGTATTCTTTGCTCATTTCTTGTTCGCTCAAGTGTTGCATGAGCTCGCAAGGAGATGACAGAATAGTAATACTGCGATCTACAAGATATGTCGTAAGAAGCGACTGAGGTAGGGACTTATGGAAGCTACCATCCTAGTAAATAAAAAGCGTCGCAGAAATCGGACGTGCTGGCCTACTTGCAGGCGCATAACTGGCACAACACAACGTACAATCGCGCTTAGATTCAGTCCACATACAAATCACAAAGAATGTGTTAACAAGTGGTTGATATGGAGCATATGAAAAAAAATCATTTCTTCTCAAGGTATGCCCAACTTATCTCCTTCTTCGAGCAGTTGTTACTAGTGGTTGCTTGACCAGACATTTCTCTGATTTTAACACTTCTCCTAAAATCCTCCCATTTCAATTTTCATTATTTTTCGAATACTCATATTTTAACAAGAGAAAAAAAAATCTCTTTTAAACATACACATAATTTATAGTCTTGGTCTTGTCGTTCTGCTGTCAGTTATCAGATCATAACACTAACAATTTCAATGAACTGTATGATTCGCTTCAGATGTTTCATTGAATTCTTTAGGCCTGTACGTCTTGGTTGGCTATATTTTCTCTCTATGTCTTTATTGTAGTGCCGACATGCATGAAGGATGCGTTCTGCAGTCTTCAGTCTCAGTCTAAAAATCTTTCTAACCAATATTACGTTTCCTGTAAACACACAATATTTGTCACTAGATCAAATATGTTTCTTTATTGTTATGTTTATTGCATTAACAAATCACTTTTTATTTCCATCGAATGTTCATACAAGAATACATTTACGACAAGTTCGACATACCGGTAGAGGATTTGTTTGTACAGGCCCCATTGCTAAAACAAATGTGGGGAAAACTAACGAAACCACAACACTGGGCAACAACCGGGTAGCATTGTGACGACAAAAGAAGAAGAAGAAGAAACACTTTATTATAATATTTTTTTTTACACAAAACATGAAAATGTTGATATGAACAAATCATTCTAATCGTCCTTTGGACTCAGCACGTTCTGCACTTATAGTACTCTAGTGCCCAGATGTATTTGTTGATTTGAGTTGATTAATACATGCCCAGATGTATTTGTTGAATTGAGTTAGGGATTCAGATGGGGTCTGAAAGTGTCTCAAGCCGAAGGATTGACTTCATTGCACCAGGTTTTACCCCATATGGCTCAGTCCCTCTCCGCAGAAATGGCGCGCCACCTGCTGAGATTATTGCACAAAGCGCAAAATCCGTAGCTCCGGCAATAATCAAATGAGTGTCTGAGAAAAAAATGCATTTGTGAACAGAACGGCGCGGTCCGGATTGGAACCAGAGACTTTCGGAATTCAAGGCAATGGAATTCAAGGCAAAGGCTTAACATGGGATAAAATGTTCAGGTTGTAACTGAGGATTAGAGCATGACGGTTGCAGAGCAATCTAGAAAGGTCTTTAAAATTCTACCCGAGCAATCCAGAAAGGTTTGTTAGGTTAGCAAAATTCTACCCGAGCAATCCAGAAAGGTTTGTTAGGTTAGCAAAATTCTACCCTAGCAATCCAGAAAGGTTTGTTAGATTGGCAAAATTCTACCCTAGCAATCCAGAAAGGTTTGTTAGGTTAGCAAAATTCTACCCTAGCAATCTAGAAAGGTTTGTTAGATTGGCAAAATTCTACCCTAGCAATCTAGAAAGGTTTGTTAGGTTGGCAAAATTCTACCCTAGCAATCTAGAAAGGTCTGGTAGGTTGGCAAAATTCTACCCTAGCAATCTAGAAAGGTCTGTTAGGTTGGCAAAATTCTACCCTAGCAATCTAGAAAGGTCTGTTAGGTTGGCAAAATTCTACCCTAGCAATCTAGAAAGGTCTGTTAGGTTGGCAAAATTCTACCCTAGCAATCTAGAAAGGTCTGTTAGGTTGGCAAAATTCTACCCTAGCAATCTAGAAAGGTCTGTTAGGTTGGCAAAATTCTACCCTAGCAATCCAGAAAGGTCTGTTAGGTTGGCAAAATTCTACCCTAGCAATCTAGAAAGGTCTGTTAGGTTGGCAAAATTCTACCCTAGCAATCCAGAAAGGTCTGTTAGGTTGGCAAAATTCTACCCTAGCAATCTAGAAAGGTTTGTTAGGTTGGCAAAATTCTACCCTAGCAATCTAGAAAGGTCTGTTAGGTTGGCAAAATTCTACCCTAGCAATCTAGAAAGGTTTGTTAGGTTGGCAAAATTCTACCCTAGCAATCTAGAAAGGTCTGTTAGGTTGGCAAAATTCTACCCTAGCAATCTAGAAAGGTTTGTTAGGTTGAGCAAAATTCTACCTAGCAATCCAGAAAGGTTTGTTAGGTTGGCAAAATTCTACCCTAGCAATCTAGAAAGGTCTGTTAGGTTGGCAAAATTCTACCCTAGCAATCTAGAAAGGTTGTTAGGTTGGCAAAATTCTACCCTAGCAACCCTAGAAAGGTCTGTTAGGTTGGCAAAATTCTACCCTAGCAATCCAGAAAGGTCTGTTAGGTTGGCAAAATTCTACCCTAGCAATCTAGAAAGGTCTGTTAGGTTGGCAAAATTCTACCCTAGCAATCTAGAAAGGTTTGTTAGGTTGGCAAAATTCTACCCTAGCAATCCAGAAAGGTCTGTTAGGTTGGCAAAATTCTACCCTAGCAATCTAGAAAGGTCTGTTAGGTTGGCAAAATTCTACCCTAGCAATCTAGAAAGGTTTGTTAGGTTGGCAAAATTCTACCCTAGCAATCTAGAAAGGTCTGTTAGGTTGGCAAAATTCTACCCTAGCAATCTAGAAAGGTCTGTTAGGTTGGCAAAATTCTACCCTAGCAATCTAGAAAGGTTTGTTAGGTTGGCAAAATTCTACCCTAGCAATCTAGAAAGGTTTGTTAGGTTGGCAAAATTCTACCCTAGCAATCTAGAAAGGTTCTGTTAGGTTGCAAAATTCTACCCTAGCAATCTAGAAAGGTTTGTTAGGTTGGCAAAATTCTACCCTAGCAATCTAGAAAGGTTTGTTAGGTTGGCAAAATTCTACCCTAGCAATCTAGAAAGGTTTGTTAGGTTAGCAAAATTCTACCCTAGCAATCTAGAAAGGTTTGTTAGGTTAGCAAAATTCTACCCTAGCAATCTAGAAAGGTTTGTTAGGTTGGCAAAATTCTACCCTAGCAATCTAGAAAGGTTGTTAGGTTGGCAAAATTCTACCCAGCAATCTAGAAAGGTTTGTTAGGTTGCAAAATTCTACCGAGCAATCTAGAAAGGTTTGTTAGGTTGGCAAAATTCTACCGAGCAATCTAGAAAGGTTGTTAGGTTGGCAAATTCTACCTAGCAATCTAGAAAGGTCTGTTAGGTTGGCAAAATTCTACCCTAGCAATCTAGAAAGGTTTGTTAGGTTGGCAAAATTCTATCCGAGCAATCTAGAAAGGTTTGTTAGGTTAGCAAAATTCTACCCTAGCAATCTAGAAAGGTTTGTTAGGTTAGCAAAATTCTACCCTAGCAATCTAGAAAGGTTTGTTAGGTTAGCAAAATTCTACCCTAGCAATCCAGAAAGGTCTGTTAGATTAGCAAAATTCTACCCTAGCAATCTAGAAAGGTCTGTTAGGTTGGCAAAATTCTACCCTAGCAATCTAGAAAGGTTTGTTAGGTTAGCAAAATTCTACCCTAGCAATCCAGAAAGGTCTGTTAGATTAGCAAAATTCTACCCTAGCAATCTAGAAAGGTCTGTTAGGTTGGCAAAATTCTACCCTAGCAATCTAGAAAGGTTTGTTAGGTTGGCAAAATTCTACCCTAGCAATCTAGAAAGGTTTGTTAGGTTAGCAAAATTCTACCCTAGCAATCTAGAAAGGTTTGTTAGGTTGGCAAAATTCTACCCGAGCAATCTAGAAAGGTTTGTTAGGTTGGCAAAATTCTACCCTAGCAATCTAGAAAGGTTTGTTAGGTTGGCAAAATTCTACCCTAGCAATCTAGAAAGGTTTGTTAGGTTGGCAAAATTCTATCCGAGCAATCTAGAAAGGTCTGTTAGGTTAGCAAAATTCTATCCGAGCAATCTAGAAAGGTTTGTTAGGTTAGCAAAATTCTACCCGAGCAATCCAGAAAGGTTTGTTAGGTTAGCAAAATTCTACCCAAGCAATCTAGAAAGGTTTGTTAGGTTAGCAAAATTCTACCCTAGCAATCTAGAAAGGTTTGTTAGGTTAGCAAAATTCTACCCAGCAATCTAAAAAGGGTTTGTTAGGTTAGCAAAATTCTACCCAAGCAATCTAGAAAGTTTTGTTAGGTTAGCAAAATTCTACCCAAGCAATCTAGAAAGGTTTGTTAGGTTAGCAAAATTCTACCCAAGCAATCTAGAAAGTTTTGTTAGGTTAGCAAAATTCTACCCAAGCAATCTAGAAAGTTTTGTTAGGTTAGCAAAATTCTACCCAAGCAATCTAGAAAGGTTTGTTAGGTTAGCAAAATTCTACCCAAGCAATCTAGAAAGTTTTGTTAGGTTAGCAAAATTCTACCCAAGCAATCTAGAAAGTTTTGTTAGGTTAGCAAAATTCTACCCAAGCAATCTAGAAAGTTGTTAGGTTAGCAAAATTCTACCCAAGCAATCTAGAAAGTTTTGTTAGGTTAGCAAAATTCTACCCAAGCAATCTAGAAAGTTTTGTTAGGTTAGCAAAATTCTACCCAAGCAATCTAGAAAGTTGTTAGGTTAGCAAAATTCTACCCAAGCAATCTAGAAAGTTTTGTTAGGTTAGCAAAATTCTACCCAAGCAATCTAGAAAGTTTTGTTAGGTTAGCAAAATTCTACCCTAGCAATCTAGAAAGGTTTGTTAGGTTAGCAAAATTCTACCCAAGCAATCTAGAAAGTTTTGTTAGGTTAGCAAAATTCTACCCAAGCAATCTAGAAAGTTTTGTTAGGTTAGCAAAATTCTACCCTAGCAATCTAGAAAGTTGTTAGGTTAGCAAAATTCTACCCAAGCAATCTAGAAAGTTTTGTTAGGTTAGCAAAATTCTACCCAAGCAATCTAGAAAGGTTTGTTAGGTTAGCAAAATTCTACCCAAGCAATCTAGAAAGTTGTTAGGTTAGCAAAATTCTACCCAAGCAATCTAGAAAGTTTTGTTAGGTTAGCAAAATTCTACCCAAGCAATCTAGAAAGTTTTGTTAGGTTAGCAAAATTCTACCCAAGCAATCTAGAAAGTTTTGTTAGGTTAGCAAAATTCTACCCAAGCAATCTAGAAAGTTTTGTTAGGTTAGCAAAATTCTACCCAAGCAATCTAGAAAGTTTTGTTAGGTTAGCAAAATTCTACCCAAGCAATCTAGAAAGTTGTTAGGTTAGCAAAATTCTACCCAAGCAATCTAGAAAGTTTTGTTAGGTTAGCAAAATTCTACCCAAGCAATCTAGAAAGGTTTGTTAGGTTAGCAAAATTCTACCCAAGCAATCTAGAAAGGTTTGTTAGGTTAGCAAAATTCTACCCAAGCAATCTAGAAAGTTTTGTTAGGTTAGCAAAATTCTACCCAAGCAATCTAGAAAGGTTTGTTAGGTTAGCAAAATTCTACCCAAGCAATCTAGAAAGGTTTGTTAGGTTAGCAAAATTCTACCCAAGCAATCTAGAAAGTTTTGTTAGGTTAGCAAAATTCTACCCAAGCAATCTAGAAAGGTTTGTTAGGTTAGCAAAATTCTACCCAAGCAATCTAGAAAGGTTTGTTAGGTTAGCAAAATTCTACCCAAGCAATCTAGAAAGGTTTGTTAGGTTAGCAAAATTTACCAAATAGGTTTTTTTGCAAAATTCTACCCAAGCAATCTAGAAAGGTTTGTTAGGTTAGCAAAATTCTAC
The DNA here is from genome assembly GCA_020796225.1 of Arion vulgaris. NCBI lineage: Eukaryota > Metazoa > Mollusca > Gastropoda > Stylommatophora > Arionidae > Arion > Arion vulgaris. Next base: position 57,862,531 of record CM036760.1, read on the forward strand.
CCAAGCAATCTAGAAAGGTTTGTTAGGTTAGCAAAATTCTACCCAAGCAATCTAGAAAGGTTTGTTAGGTTAGCAAAATTCTACCCAAGCAATCTAGAAAGGTTTGTTAGGTTAGCAAAATTCTACCCAAGCAATCTAGAAAGGTTTGTTAGGTTAGCAAAATTCTACCCAAGCAATCTAGAAAGGTTTGTTAGGTTAGCAAAATTCTACCCAAGCAATCTAGAAAGGTTTGTTAGGTTAGCAAAATTCTACCCAAGCAATCTAGAAAGGTTTGTTAGGTTAGCAAAATTCTACCCAAGCAATCTAGAAAGGTTTGTTAGGTTAGCAAATCTCAGCACTAGAAGGTTTAGTTGATTCCCAAGCAATCTAGAAAGGTTTGTTAGGTTAGCAAAATTCTACCCAAGCAATCTAGAAAGGTTTGTTAGGTTAGCAAAATTCTACCCAAGCAATCTAGAAAGGTTTGTTAGGTTAGCAAAATTCTACCCAAGCAATCTAGAAAGGTTTGTTAGGTTAGCAAAATTCTACCCAAGCAATCTAGAAAGGTTTGTTAGGTTAGCAAAATTCTACCCAAGCAATCTAGAAAGGTTTGTTAGGTTAGCAAAATTCTACCCAAGCAATCTAGAAAGGTTTGTTAGGTTAGCAAAATTCTACCCAAGCAATCTAGAAAGGTTTGTTAGGTTAGCAAAATTCTACCCAAGCAATCTAGAAAGGTTTGTTAGGTTAGCAAAATTCTACCCAAGCAATCTAGAAAGGTTTGTTAGGTTAGCAAAATTCTACCCAAGCAATCTAGAAAGGTTTGTTAGGTTAGCAAAATTCTACCCAAGCAATCTAGAAAGGTTTGTTAGGTTAGCAAAATTCTACCCAAGCAATCTAGAAAGGTTTGTTAGGTTAGCAAAATTCTACCCAAGCAATCTAGAAAGGTTTGTTAGGTTAGCAAAATTCTACCCAAGCAATCTAGAAAGGTTTGTTAGGTTAGCAAAATTCTACCCAAGCAATCTAGAAAGGTTTGTTAGGTTAGCAAAATTCTACCCAAGCAATCTAGAAAGGTTTGTTAGGTTAGCAAAATTCTACCCAAGCAATCTAGAAAGGTTTGTTAGGTTAGCAAAATTCTACCCAAGCAATCTAGAAAGGTTTGTTAGGTTAGCAAAATTCTACCCAAGCAATCTAGAAAGGTTTGTTAGGTTAGCAAAATTCTACCCAAGCAATCTAGAAAGGTTTGTTAGGTTAGCAAAATTCTACCCAAGCAATCTAGAAAGGTTTGTTAGGTTAGCAAAATTCTACCCAAGCAATCTAGAAAGGTTTGTTAGGTTAGCAAAATTCTACCCAAGCAATCTAGAAAGGTTTGTTAGGTTAGCAAAATTCTACCCAAGCAATCTAGAAAGGTTTGTTAGGTTAGCAAAATTCTACCCAAGCAATCTAGAAAGGTTTGTTAGGTTAGCAAAATTCTACCCAAGCAATCTAGAAAGGTTTGTTAGGTTAGCAAAATTCTACCCAAGCAATCTAGAAAGGTTTGTTAGGTTAGCAAAATTCTACCCAAGCAATCTAGAAAGGTTTGTTAGGTTAGCAAAATTCTACCCAAGCAATCTAGAAAGGTTTGTTAGGTTAGCAAAATTCTACCCAAGCAATCTAGAAAGGTTTGTTAGGTTAGCAAAATTCTACCCAAGCAATCTAGAAAGGTTTGTTAGGTTAGCAAAATTCTACCCAAGCAATCTAGAAAGGTTTGTTAGGTTAGCAAAATTCTACCCAAGCAATCTAGAAAGGTTTGTTAGGTTAGCAAAATTCTACCCAAGCAATCTAGAAAGGTTTGTTAGGTTAGCAAAATTCTACCCAAGCAATCTAGAAAGGTTTGTTAGGTTAGCAAAATTCTACCCAAGCAATCTAGAAAGGTTTGTTAGGTTAGCAAAATTCTACCCAAGCAATCTAGAAAGGTTTGTTAGGTTAGCAAAATTCTACCCAAGCAATCTAGAAAGGTTTGTTAGGTTAGCAAAATTCTACCCAAGCAATCTAGAAAGGTTTGTTAGGTTAGCAAAATTCTACCCAAGCAATCTAGAAAGGTTTGTTAGGTTAGCAAAATTCTACCCAAGCAATCTAGAAAGGTTTGTTAGGTTAGCAAAATTCTACCCAAGCAATCTAGAAAGGTTTGTTAGGTTAGCAAAATTCTACCCAAGCAATCTAGAAAGGTTTGTTAGGTTAGCAAAATTCTACCCAAGCAATCTAGAAAGGTTTGTTAGGTTAGCAAAATTCTACCCAAGCAATCTAGAAAGGTTTGTTAGGTTAGCAAAATTCTACCCTAGCAATCTAGAAAGGTTTGTTAGGTTAGCAAAATTCTACCCAAGCAATCTAGAAAGGTTTGTTAGGTTAGCAAATTCTACCCAGCAATCTAGAAAGGTTTGTTAGGTTAGCAAAATTCTACCCAAGCAATCTAGAAAGGTTTGTTAGGTTAGCAAAATTCTACCCAAGCAATCTAGAAAGGTTTGTTAGGTTAGCAAAATTCTACCCAAGCAATCTAGAAAGGTTTGTTAGGTTAGCAAAATTCTACCCAAGCAATCTAGAAAGGTTTGTTAGGTTAGCAAAATTCTACCCAAGCAATCTAGAAAGGTTTGTTAGGTTAGCAAAATTCTACCCAAGCAATCTAGAAAGGTTTGTTAGGTTAGCAAAATTCTACCCAAGCAATCTAGAAAGGTTTGTTAGGTTAGCAAAATTCTACCCAAGCAATCTAGAAAGGTTTGTTAGGTTAGCAAAATTCTACCCAAGCAATCTAGAAAGGTTTGTTAGGTTAGCAAAATTCTACCCAAGCAATCTAGAAAGGTTTGTTAGGTTAGCAAAATTCTACCCAAGCAATCTAGAAAGGTTTGTTAGGTTAGAATTCCCCCAAGAACAGAAGGTTTGTTAGTGCAAATTCTCCAAGCAATCTAGAAAGGTTTGTTAGGTTAGCAAAATTCTACCCAAGCAATCTAGAAAGGTTTGTTAGGTTAGCAAAATTCTACCCAAGCAATCTAGAAAGGTTTGTTAGGTTAGCAAAATTCTACCCAAGCAATCTAGAAAGGTTTGTTAGGTTAGCAAAATTCTACCCAAGCAATCTAGAAAGGTTTGTTAGGTTAGCAAAATTCTACCCAAGCAATCTAGAAAGGTTTGTTAGGTTAGCAAAATTCTACCCAAGCAATCTAGAAAGGTTTGTTAGGTTAGCAAAATTCTACCCAAGCAATCTAGAAAGGTTTGTTAGGTTAGCAAAATTCTACCCAAGCAATCTAGAAAGGTTTGTTAGGTTAGCAAAATTCTACCCTAGCAATCTAGAAAGGTTTGTTAGGTTAGCAAAATTCTACCCAAGCAATCTAGAAAGGTTTGTTAGGTTAGCAAAATTCTACCCAAGCAATCTAGAAAGGTTTGTTAGGTTAGCAAAATTCTACCCAAGCAATCTAGAAAGGTTTGTTAGGTTAGCAAAATTCTACCCAAGCAATCTAGAAAGGTTTGTTAGGTTAGCAAAATTCTACCCAAGCAATCTAGAAAGGTTTGTTAGGTTAGCAAAATTCTACCCAAGCAATCTAGAAAGGTTTGTTAGGTTAGCAAAATTCTACCCAAGCAATCTAGAAAGGTTTGTTAGGTTAGCAAAATTCTACCCAAGCAATCTAGAAAGGTTTGTTAGGTTAGCAAAATTCTACCCAAGCAATCTAGAAAGGTTTGTTAGGTTAGCAAAATTCTACCCAAGCAATCTAGAAAGGTTTGTTAGGTTAGCAAAATTCTACCCAAGCAATCTAGAAAGGTTTGTTAGGTTAGCAAAATTCTACCCAAGCAATCTAGAAAGGTTTGTTAGGTTAGCAAAATTCTACCCAAGCAATCTAGAAAGGTTTGTTAGGTTAGCAAAATTCTACCCAAGCAATCTAGAAAGGTTTGTTAGGTTAGCAAAATTCTACCCAAGCAATCTAGAAAGGTTTGTTAGGTTAGCAAAATTCTACCCTAGCAATCTAGAAAGGTTTGTTAGGTTAGCAAAATTCTACCCAAGCAATCTAGAAAGGTTTGTTAGGTTAGCAAAATTCTACCCAAGCAATCTAGAAAGGTTTGTTAGGTTAGCAAAATTCTACCCAGGACAAGCTATTCGATGATGATGAAAATGTTCAAAATTAGTAATTATATTTCTACCGTGCCATTATACGTTACGTAGGTACTGCAAGCAATTTCTCCATACTGCTCTGTCCTGGGCAACTCGTTCTTTTTTTTCGTATGGAATTAAATTCGATATTTCTACCCTCTCAGTAAAGTTCGTTTTAGCATTTACCTAAGGAATCCTTTCTTTCTTGAAAAATGTATATCCCACTTCAATGTCTGCTTTGTTATTCTTTCATAATTTATTCTCAGAGTATGCTCAACATATCTCCATCTTCTCTTTATTGTGACAGTAGAGTATGCTCAACATATCTCCATCTTCTCTTTTATTTTATAACAGTAGAGTATGCTCAACATATCTCCATCTTCTCTTTTATTTTATAACAGTAGAGTATGCTCAACATATCTCCATCTTCTCTTTTATTTTATAACAGTAGAGTATGCTCAACATATCTCCATCTTCTCTTTTATTTTATAACAGTAGAGTATGCTCAACATATCTCCATCTTCTCTTTTATTTTATAACAGTAGAGTATGCTCAACATATCTCCATCTTCTCTTTTTGTGACAGTAGAGGATGCTCAACATATCTCCATCTTCTCTTTTTTTGTAACAGTAGCGTATGCTCAACATATCTCCTTCTCTTTTTTATATAACAGTTGCTACTAGTGGTTGAGAGGACATTTTTCTGATTTCATCACTTCTCTTGAATTCTCATCATTTTACGTTCATTTTTACATTTTCCAGACATCTATTTTGTTACATGTATCGAACTTACTTTCTATGTCTTTAGTCATTTTCCAACTTTTGTTAACATATGTTAGGATTGATAGAACCATCATCATTGCATTTCAGAGAGTAACAATGTGTGTTCCGATCTCTTCCAGACACAGGTAGATCTCAACGGCAGTGCATGAGCTCTGTAGCATTGGCGAGGATCCCCGATATAATTTAGAAGACAGAGAAAATATTTTGTTGACATTTAAAATAAAAAAAATCTTTCTATAAATTTTGCACAGGCAGCGGCTTTCCAGCCTGCTCTTCTTGATTTTGCCCGGGCAGCGGTTTACTAGCCTGCTCTTCTTGATTTTGCCACGGAAGCGGCTTACTAGCCTGCTCTTCTCGATTTTTCCCGGGCAGTGGTTTACTAGCCTGCACTTCTTGATTTTGCCTGGGCAGCGGTTTACTAGCCTGCTCTTCTCAATTTTGAACAACACCAAGGAATTGATAAAATAGTGGAGATTTCAAATTTTAGTTTTCAAATTATATAACTTATAGGCAACGGTTATATGGGACTGAACTAACGTCATATCACTCCGGGAGACCCATAGGTGCTCAGTCTCCCCCAACAGATGAAGTGTATGTATAGTGACATGAATACATGGCTCGCTGGTTAAGCACACTTCATATTCTGCCCCTCAGGCATTCAACTCTATGTGTACAACGTGTAATTCAAAACTTCTTAAATCGCTGAATAGATTCTGTGTCAATTTTAGTGTCTTCATCCAAATATTTTTTTTGAAGTTGGTTTATTATTTTTCCAGTCGCGTTTAACCCTCAATATTCATAGAAAAGTAGTTACAAATTATTGATATTATTTTGTTGATGTTTCTAGGTGTCTAAAAATAAGAAAGAGCCAATCGAAGTGTCTAAAAATAAGAAAGAGCCAATCGAAGCATTTTGTTGATGTTTCTAGATGTCTAAAAATAAGAAAGAGCCAATCGAAGCATTTTGTTGATGTTTCTAGATGTCTAAAAATAAGAAAGAGCCAATCGAAGTATTTTGTTGATGTTTCTAGGTGTCTAAAAATAAGAAAGAGCCAATCGAAGTATTTTGTTGATGTTTCTAGGTGTCTAAAAATAAGAAAGAGCCAATCGAAGTATTTTGTTGATGTTTCTAGGTGTCTAAAAATAAGAAAGAGCCAATCGAAGTATTTTGTTGATGTTTCTAGGTGTCTAAAAATAAGAAAGAGCCAATCGAAGTATTTTGGACATATAAAGAGACGAGAAGAGTTGGAGAAGTTTGACAAGAGGCATCCCGGCAAAAAGGAGAAAAGGAAGACCACGGACAAGATGGATGCAGGATGTAACTGGTGGTTTGAGCATGACTGCTGCATAGATATCTGGCCAATGAGAGAGGGACATTTCGAAGGACTGTTCATGACAAGCTATTTGATGATGATGATGAGGTCTCTAGTCAAGCAGACGAATAATACAATGTTGAATTCTCTTTATCTTCAGGTTTTCTGATTTGTCATTTCTCTAATGATCTCTATCCTGTGCTACGGAGTTTGCAAACTGTTGCCTGGTCCTTCATCAGATCGAACAAGGTTAAGTTATATCTGGTTCTTCATCAGATCGAACAAGGTTAAGTTATGTCTGGTACTTCATCAGATCGAACAAGGTTAAGTTATGTCTGGTTCTTCATCAGATGGAGCAAGGTTAAGTTATGTCTGGTTCTTCATCAGATGGAGCAAGGTTAAGTTATGTCTGGTTCTTCATCAGATCGAACAAGGTTAAGTTATGTCTGTTTCTTCATCAGATCGAACAAGGTTAAGTTATGTCTGGTTCTTCATCAGATCGAGCAAGGTTAAGTTATGTCTGGTTCTTCATCAGATCGAGCAAGGTTAAGTTATGTCTGTTTCTTCATCAGATCGAGCAAGGTTAAGTTATGTCTGGTTCTTCATCAGATCGAGCAAGGTTAAGTTATGACTGGACACATAAACAATTTAAACAATTTATGTTTGTTACAGCAAGTTAGACAAAATTTGCAGAAGTGAAGGACGCTAATCTATAAGCCAAGAAGTCTTGCAAGACAAATGAGAAATGAAGACTGTCTGAAATAAATGTCTGAAAAAAACACATGAGGAACTTATGGAGAGAACAAGATAGATGTCAGTGAACTAGAGGAACTTATGGAGAGAACAAGACATATTTAAGTGAACTAGAGGAACTTATGGAGAGAACAAGACAGATTTCAGTAAATTAGAGGAACTTATGGAGAGAACAAGATAGATTTCAGTGAACTAGAGAAACTTATGGAGAGAACAAGACATATTTCAGTGAACTAGAGAAACTTATGGAGAGAACAAGATAGATTTCAGTGAACTAGAGAAACTTATGGAGAGAACAAGATAGATTTCAGTGAACTAAGATGTTAAAAAAAGATGTTGACGCTGGATAGGACACACTTGGAGAAAATCGGAGTGGGGGGATATAACAAGAATGGTTCTTTCCTGGAACACACAGGGACAAGTAAAGAGAGGGAGGCATAGAAATACATGGAGACGAGATTTGGAGGCAGAAATGAACAATATAAAGAAGAGCTGGAAGGAGCTGCAGGAGATAGCTAGAGCTTGGAATAATTGGCATGAGTCTATTTCCCAATCTGGGTTTAAAATGCATGAGAGAAAGAGAGAGAAATCACTGTTCAAACCAATTACAATTTATCTGATATACATTAGGCTATTAGGGCCGCTCAGCTTCAATTGGATCCCACAGAAAATCTCGGGATGCTAAGGGGATCGGGTCGGCATGATGTTGATCATTTCATCTCTGTGTGTCATTGGTGATTTTACGTTACTTAAGAGTCTGCAAGCAATTTCTTCATAACGATTTATCTTGGACAACTCGTTCATTCAATTTATAGAATTCAGTTTGTTTTTTGTCGCCTCTCGCAGTAACGGTCGTTTCAGACTTTTTCATATTACGTCTTTCTTGAAACATGTTTCTTTCCCTTCTAATCCTGCTTGACGTTTATTTGGTCATTATTTATATGAGTATGTCCAACATATCTCAATCTTCTTTTTGTTAAAGCAGTTTTTACTATTGGTTGACCAGACATTTCTCGGATTTCATCAACTCTCATGAACTCGTTTTATTGTATGTTCAATATTTTTCGCAGACATTTATTTTCAAACACATTCAACTTACTTTCTATACAATTAAAATAATAATTGTAATATTACTACATTAAACTGAACGTCTACACTTTGTAAGTCATTCTAGAAATGCAGATTTCCTAGAGCATCAGATTGTAGCACACCTAATATCAAGGACCAGGATACGCCACTGGTAATATCAAGGATCAGAATACGCCACTGGTAAAATTTCAAGATCAGAATACGTCCCTATTAATATCAAGGACCAGGATACGCCACTGGTAATATCAAGGACCAGGATACGCCACTGGTAATATCAAGGACCAGGATACGCCACTGGTAATATCAATGACCATGATACGCCTGGTAATATGGCAGATACTCGTAATATGACGGATACGCACTGGTAATATCAATGACTTACCTGATAATATCAACAGGACGCCTGTAATTCAACAGGTATACTGGTATTCACGTAGTCAATATCAGGACAAGGATACGCCACTGGTAATATTAAGAGATGGACAGTTACAATAGAAATGACGACATTGACGATCCATTGTATTAAACATTCAATACATATACTTGTGTTATTATACGTTTAACGTCCTGTTTTGCCGGGACTTGCAAGGGAGCAAAGAATAGTAACACTGCGACCTACAATGCATGTCGTAGAACCACTGAGGTAGGAGCTTACTGAAGCTACCCTTGTAAATAAAAAACGTCGCAGAAATCGAATTTTCTGGCCTACTTAAAGGCGCACAATTGGCACAAAGTACTATCGCTCTTAGTCTCAAATCACATACAAATCACAAAGAGTGGTTTAACAAGTGGTTGATATGGAGCCTTCGAAGAGGAAGATGAATACTTGTACAAATTTGAAGTAAAGCAGAACTCATAAATTAATTGATTTTTGCCGAAGATCAGGCAATCATATCATCACAAGAAGAACAATGACAACACCACGTTACCAGCCTCCAGTTAGGACGTGATGATTGTAACATGAAAATAAATATGGATAAAAACGAAGAAATGATATTGGCTAAAGAGGAAAGCACTTCAGATATCTCCACCGACAAACATCAATTAGAGCAAGTCAAAGCCTTTACATATCTAGGGATCTTTTATTTTCAACAAATGGAAGGATAATCAATGAAATTTAACATAGGTGCAATAAAACAAATCAAATCATGGAACAAATGGCACCAATTTTGAAATGCAAACATGTCATCATGAACACTGAAAGAGCATTGTACAGCACGACAGTTCTCCTGATAGTATACTATCTGTGCGACAGCTGGATGTTGACGTCAAACGATGGAAGAAAACTAGTTCACGACGGTGGGAAATATACAGTTGGGTGCATAAAGTAGTGACTGGTTTAGACACGAAGACATCAAGACAAACATGGGTCCGTTTAAACCAGCGTTTCCCAAAGTGGGCGGTACCATCCCCTGTGGGCGCTGAAGCTTTCCAGGGGGCGATAGTGGGTTCAGAAGCATTTGGGGAGAGTTTTTTCGTGATTTTGCGATTGAATAATCATAAAAAATTTGAATTCTGCATTTTAATTCATCTTATGCCCATCTTACACGATCCATTTTTTCATCAATTTTCTATTTCATGCATATAATCATTTGAACATTGATCATGTACTACAGAAATATATATATCAATTTTCTATGTCAAAGTGAAAATAGAGCATATATCTGGGGAGAGGTGGCAGGGGTTGGCACACTGTGATAATAGGGAGGAGGGGCGTTACAAAGTTTCAATCTCTTTTATGCTTAGATCACATACATATCACAAAGAGTGATTTAACAAGTGGTGGATATGGAGGGTTGGAATAAGCAGAAGAAGAAATATAAAGCGACAGACACTTCATACCCTAAGGTCTTAATTTAAAATGATATATTCAACATATCGTCATATGGAATTATATATATCGTCAGTGAATCTTTGCATTGAGCTTTATCTTGTCGAGATCTTCTGGCACAATAGTTATAATAACAACTGGGAAAGACAAATGAAGGGACTGGGAAAGACAAATGAAGGGACTGGGAAAGACAAATGAAGGGACTGGGACAGACAAATGAAGGGACTGGGAAAGACAAATGAAGGGACTGGGAAAGACAAATGAAGGGACTGGGAAAGACCACAACACGAACGAAGCACATCAGGCTAATGTTTATTAACTGCGAAGTCGATAGGGCCTTAAATTGTTTTTAAAAAAGTAAATATAATGCTGTTAGAAGAATGGCCGAGAATGATGTTAATTGGATAAAAAAAAATTAGGTAAAAAAATTAGTGAAAGTGATACTTTTATTTGTCTCATCATCACGTTGACTGGCGTAGGTGATCATGCCTCTTCATAATTGAATTTCTAATTAAGAAACGATATGAACTAGCGGTATATTAGGATGTAGCGGGAATAATGTCAATATTAATGATGATTTTGCTTGCACCCTCTGTTGGTTGGATGGTGGAACAGTCAGCTGGGATACACTGCCTCAGTTTGGATATTATTTAATCATATTTGACTGATTCTAAAGTGCAGGTTAATTAGTTCCTGTGAGAGTCAATTCTGCACGAAATTTGGATATCCCTTCAGAAACAATCGAATTCTCATGTTAAATAGGAACCGTTAGAACGCTTTCCTGTCAGAGGTGGTTTTATACAATTTAACAGATGGAGTGAGGAGTGAGATAGATAGATAGATAGATAGAGAGAGAGAGATAGAGAGATAGAGAGAGAGATAGAGAGAGAAAGATGATGAAAGCGAAAGAGAAAAGACAGATAATCGGAAAATGAAAGCAATTAGATAAAATCCCAAGGTCGGCAACTAAATGACCATAGTTAATGAGAAAGATTAGTTTAGTTTCAGACAACTACATGATCAAAGTTAATGAGAAAGATTAGTTTATTTTAAGACAACTAACTTATCAAAGTTAATGAGAAAGATTAGTTTAGTTTCAGACAACTAAATTATCAAAGTTAATGAGAACGATTGGTTTATTTTAAGACAACTAACTGATCAAAGTTAATGAGAAAGATTAGTTTATTTTAAGACAACTAACTGATCAAAGTTAATGAGAAAGATTAGTTTATTTTAAGACAACTAAATTATCAAAGTTAATGAGAAAGATTAGTTTATTTTAAGACAACTAACTGATCAAAGTTAATGAGAAAGATTAGTTTATTTTAAGACAACTAACTTATCAAAGTTAATGAGAAAGATTAGTTTATTTTAAGACAACTAAATTATCAAAGTTAATGAGAAAGATTAGTTTAGTTTAAGACAACTAACTGATCAAAGTTAATGAGAAAGATTAGCTTAAAGAAGAAAAATATCATTTAGCCTTTTCAGAGTTTAAGGTATAACGTGCCTGTCTTTTCATATTTCTGTGTCAAGTTTGCGCGAGGTAGACGGATCAATTCCATTCCTCACACATAGAACGGCCAAGTGTGGGATTGACCTCTCAAAACTCTTATGTCCGATTCCATAAGCGACTGCTATATGCATTACGACAATCTGTAAGTCTAGTTTAAAGTTAATTGCATATCCTTTACATGACTTTACGAATCAACCTAGCTTTTTAACGCTGTTTGTGATTTTTCTAGGCATTATTACGTTCAGTAGTTTGCCATTGCTTTCTGAACGGGTGGTGCCATCGTCCTTTGTAAAAATCCACGCGAAACAATTTGCAACCAAACTGTCCGCAGCGTGATTCGAACTCAGAACGTCGGGGTTAATAGACCGAGTCATTATCCCCTAGGCCACAGACACCACAAAGTCTAGAAAATTATCGTTTATACATTTATCTCGAAATAAACTTAGATTTAGTGTGTGTGTATGTATGTATGTTTGTGTGTATAGGGGTAGAGAGGTGATCAATCATGCTTGAGTTTTATTTTATAGAGAGTGTCATAACAACTATTTGAGAAATTGATTAATTGATAGAACCATCATCATTGCATTTCGGTGAGTAACCATGTGTGCTCCGATTTCTTTCTTACACAGGAAGATCTCAACTGCAGTGCATGAACTCCGTATCACCGGCGAGAGTCCCGATGCGATTTTGAAGAAGGTAAAGATATTTAATAGGAATTTTTATTTTTAATCTTTTCTAATGACTTTTGTCTGGGCATCGGCTTTTCAGCCAGCTCGTCTAGATTTTCAACTTCTAAGGGTTTGATTTACGTGCTCAAAGTGAACACAGGACCTACGTTTTATCGTCCGTCTCCGATAGGGCTAGGAACTCGATCTCATCTACACTGAGATCAGAGGTCTCTGGCAAAAATATCCCGATGGCTCCACGAAGGAGCGAACCGAGTTCTTTGAGGAACAGGATCGAAAATGAGAGCGCTACAACAGATTGAAACAGGTTGAAAAATGTGGACAAAGTACATACATATGTTTTATGTCATACATATGTTTATGTACATACATATGTTTTATGTACATACATATGTTTTATGTACATACATATGTTTTATGTACATACATATGTTTTATGTACATACATATGTTTTATGTACATACATATGTTTTATGTACATACATATGTTTTATGTACATAAATATGTTTTTTATGAAATTACTATTTCTTCAACTCCCTCTAGCTATTTATCATCTATATGTGTGTGCGTGTATGCGCGCGCGCATGAGCATGTGTGTTAGTAGACAAGAGATGAGTAAAGGTGATGCCAGTTGAAAGAGAACGTTCTCAGTTTCACATCATCAATTAAAGCATTTCACAAGCGATAGACCAGGACAGGTGTAAATGAATCGAACACAACACTTTAAGACCAGGGAGAGGAACTGCTGTTTCTGTACCTCTCCAAACGTTTCGCTCTGTATAACACATTACTCGGTGAAAATTACATAATATTTCCAAATCGATGTATGGAAATCTACAAAGCGGAGGTGGTCATACCAGATCTGGAGACAACCGTGGGTAGCATGCGATGATACTTAGTAAAGTTGCGTTTAAGGACAAAGACACGTGTGTATGGTATCACATTTTTTTCCCAATCCAGAAGCACTTGAGCTTTTTAGCTCTTCGGCTCGGTGCCATGGACATCGTAACCCTTCGGTTCGGTGCCACGAACACTGTGAGTCTGGAGAACCTGTGGCTTTTCTGCCAGCCCGTGGAATTGAACCTGCACTCTGAGTAGTGAGAGATTGGAGATCTGGCCAACAGAAACAACACTACAAGACAAACTATGGGGAACCGTGAAGACCTCAAGCGCACCACCCTGTTTATGACACATACTGGAGTAGTCGCATAGCAAAAGTTGATCGCAGAAGAAGAAGAAGAACCTGCACTCACAGAGGGCTAGTCACCCGTAGTCCAACGCGCTACGAACACGCTGAGCAGGAGGGCGATAGTATCACATAAGGTCGCTAGTTTTATACTTATTTACATTTATGTTTTTTCTTATTTACATTTATGTTTACTTATGTGATGCCACAGACAGGTGACAATATTTCAAACATGACTAAACTAACATTGCTTATTATACATTCAACCTATATTTTAGCACAGTTAAAAACTGTCATAGTATATTATATGTAATGAAATGTAACTTTATAATAATAATAATAATACACACTAAAGGATAGAAGTGTTACAGAAGAATCCTCCGTATATCTTGGACAGAGAAGAGAACAAATACATCTATCCAGAAAGAACTCAAAATCAAAGAAAACTGGCTGATGCTACAAATAAGAAAGAAAATTGAGATATTTTGGACATATAAAAAGACATGAAGGGCTGGAGAAGACCATCATGGAAGGAGGCATACTGGCAAAGAGAAGAAGAGGAAGACCACGGAGAAGATGGATTCAGGATGTAACTGATGGTTTGAACATGACGGCTGCAGAGGTAGGACATTTGGTCTATGAGAGAGAGAAATGCCGGAGGACTGTTGGGGTGGCAAAGTTCTGTTATCCTGGTTCGAAAGTTCGGCAACAAGCTATTTGATGATGAAAGGATAGAGGGATTGAGATGGTATGATGATTCCAGGAAACCAAAAGTGACAAAAAGATTAAGTAGCTTTATAGATCACACCTTGAGTAAACCCGAAGAGAATATAACAAAAAAGGCCCGTTTCTGGAACCCCTAGAGACAAATGAATAGTTTAGAAGAAAAAACCAGAGGCAACTCCCAGTAAACCAAGAAGTGACAAAAAGGTGAATGTGTTGTGTAAGATACACCTAAAGAAAACCTGAGGGAATTATAACAAGAAGGGCCTTGTTCTGGAACCTCAGAGCAAATGAAAAGAAGTGAGGCCTAACAATACAAAGAGAAGAGATTTGGAGGCAGAGATTAATGATATAGGAAAGAGCTGCAAGAGATAAAAGATATACAAGAAAGATTTGGCATTGGTTGGTTGAGGGCATTTGTTCAAATCAGGGTTAAAAAGGTATTAGAGAGAGAGAGAGAGAGCGCATGAGAGATCAGATCTGATACCATGCTACAGTATAACTCCAGATGTTATATTTTAATGTGAGGTTTTCTATTTGTCAAATCTTGCAGTTAACAGTCTGTACAAATTTACGTCCTGTTGGATAAAGTACATACACTTTGATGGAAATTCTGATGTTCTTAGGGTCTAGAGGAGACATAACGTACACACTTTCTCGACACAAACAACACATACAAAAACAAATGTTGACTTGCTTGATATGCGTTTTCTTCTTCTTCCAGCGCTCCATATTGATCAATTGTTAAACCGTTCTTTGTGATTTGTATATGATCTGATCCTAAGAGCGATTATACGTTGTACCAGTTATGTGCCTATAAGTAGGACAGCACATCCAATTTCTGCTATGCTTTTTATTTACTAGGGTAACTTCCTAGGTCCTACATCAGTCGCTTCTTACGACATGCTTTGTAGATCGCAGAGGTACTATTCTTTGCTTCCTGTGCAGTCCCCGGCACAACACGGGCTACTTGGTTGATATGTACGAACACAAAACAATAAACACCAAAGAGAGAGAGAGAGAAAGAGAAAGAGAGAGAGAAAGAGAGAGAGAGAGGAATAAACACTAAAAGTATAAAGATTTTAAAAATTATTAAATGGTAATATGTGTGTCGTTTAACACATTCTACAATTACTAAAACCCGCTCGTATCTAACTTAAGTCATGAAGACCAGGTGGTACTCGTGTCAATTTGATCAGGTGTATGGTATTTGAATCATGGAAATGCGTTGTACATATTCCCTAGGAAATATTAGCGTAAACACACAAACTATGATATTAGAGAGCATTAAATATATGCATAACGGTTTCACATACAGAACTATGTTATGTTTGCACATATGCATCGCACCGTATACACTGATTTTCTGCGAGTTTTGCCACAGCATGACATGTTTTACAGAAAACATATCGGCTAGCATTAATCTTGTATGCGCTGTGTTTTAGCACATGTTAGATGGATCAAGTTACCGTATTTTATTGTTCATATTAATGCGATTATGATTTTAGAAATCGTAGAACTGCATATTCATTGATATAAGCTTATATGTTGTAGTGAAAATTAATTTGATCTGTTTTTGTGTGTTGTATTACTTGAAGTTTAGATATGTAAAAAAGAAGAAGGGAAAATGAATACATTGTTCATATTAATGCGGATTAGTGATTTTAGAAATCGTGCATGATATTCACTTGTCTACGTTATATTTTCTAGTGAAAATTTTGATCTGTTTTGTGTCTGTTGTATTCTCTGAAGTTTAGATATGTGCAGTGCAGAATTGAACGCATATGATCCCATTTCACAGACATCAGCCGTCTCCACGGTTGATATTCTTTCTACCGAAGGTGTTCCTATGATATTGCAGCCTGTCTCCACGGTTGATATTCTTTCTACCGAAGGTGTTCCTATGATATTGCAGCCTGTCTCCACGGTTGATATTCTTTCTACCGAAGGTGTTCCTATGATATTGCAGCCTGTCTCCACGGTTGAATTACTTCCTACCGAAGGTGATCCTATTATATTGCAGCCTGTCTCACGGTTGATATCTTTCTACCGAAGGTGTTCCTATTATATTGCAGCCTGTCTCCACGGTTGATATTCTTTCACCGAAGGTGATCCTATGATATTTCAGCCTGTCTCACGGTTGATATTCTTTTAATACTTCAGATTCAGACTGACAATGGAGTTGTTCTGAGTCATGCAACATCATCCCCATTGTGAATAATCCTGAAGTGACACTCTTACCGAAATACATGAAAATAGCAACCTTTCTTTGTTCAGATGATGGACAACTTTATCATAATTTTACGTGTTTTAGGAACCGTCCTACCTGACATCTAGAATACCCATTTATTATTGACCGTTCGGCAGTCGACGTGATACATCTCTGGTGCTATATTTGACACCGCCAGCTTTAACGAGAATCAGAAATTCAAGAACAAAGTATTTCGAAGAACAGTATGTTTCAGTTTTTTTTTCGCAAGCTCAATATTTATTTGATATTGAACGTTTTGTCAGTATTACCTTTCCTTCTGTTATGATTTGTTTTTAATACTAATAATTACTATTACTATAATAATAATTCCTCTCCTACCGTTTATACGTTACATTGCGCCTGCAAGTAATTTCTCCACACCTCTATCCTGGGCAACTCGCTCAATCTCCTCCATGTAACTGAGACCGATATTTCTTGCCTCTCAGCAAATTTCGTTTCTGAGTCTCCTTAGGTACTGTTACTATTAATATGATTATTATTTTTTTCTAATTATTAGTATTATAATTGCCACACGGCGCACGCGTTTCCACAGTCATCATCAGCGAGATGCGCCTAAATATATCAAAACGTTAAAGAACACTGCTGCAAAGTTATGACAATACACACAGCAAAAGATTACCACAGTTGAAATGGTGTAATTATAACTATTGTCAGATACTAAAGTGTTTGCTTAAAGCGAATTGAAATGAGTCTTAAACTTCACAGTGAAATTGAAATGAGTCTTAAACTTCACAGTGAAATTGAAATGAGTCTTAAACTTCACAGTGAAATTGAAATGAGTCTTAAACTTCACAATGAAATTGAAATGAGTCTTAAACTTCACAGTGAAATTGTTGTAGTTTGCTGGGTCGTCACTTTGGTTTCTCTTACTACAGTATTCTTCAACTTTCAAGAATAACTAAAAATTATTCTGAAGTTTCTGTGTATTAATGGCACAATATCTATTGTACAGTGTATAGCACTGCACCTTGCTTATGTTGTACAGTGTACAGCACTGCACCTTGCTTATGTTGTACAGTGTACAGCACTGCACCTTGCTTATGTTGTACAGTGTACAGCACTGCACCTTGCTTATGTTTATACATGATTATAAATGATTAAAATTATTTATTATACATCGACAAAATCGGTGGCATAATTCTACTATTCTCTAACATTTTTTTCATGTCTAGTGATGTTGATCAATCAATTGATGATCAATTTCAGAATCACTTGAATCACTTAGATTTTGAATTATTTGAATTCATTAGGAAATAATCCAAAATAAAATCCCAGCAAACTATTCTCACTATCATCTAAAATTACATCAGGGATCATCGCCTGCGCTACCGAGTTCGTCCACTGTCGCTGAGATCTTACTGTGTAAGAGAGAGAACGTAGCACACATTTGCACACGTAGCATCATACTCTATACTATAGAAACATGCGAGAACATGTACACATTTGCACACGTAGCATCATACTCTATACTATAGAAACGTATCAACTAAAAGATAAAAAGATAAAGACTAGAAGACTACACTTTTTTCCGATCCAGAAGCACTTGAGCTTTCAGCTCTTCGGCCTCGGTGCCATGGACATCGTAACCTTTCGGTTCGATGCCACGAACACCGTAAATCTGGGGAATCTGTGGCTTTTTCTGCCATCATGCGGAATTGAACCCGCACACACAGGGGGATAGTCACCCGTAGTCCAACGCGCTACGAACATGCTGGGCAGACGGGCGAAGACTACACTTAGAAGTCTACATTGTGTGTTTGAGGTATTTCATCTACCAGAGGTGGAGCCACTAGTCTCTCTAAGGAGGAAGACTGGAAGACTACACTTAAATGTCTACATTGTGTGTTTTATGCATGGTATTTCATCCACCAGAGGTGAAGCCGCTAGTCTCTCTAAGGAGGGAAGAAAATTGAAAACGTATAGCCTGCTGATGACCCGCAGAACACACAAGCCAATGCCACCTTCCAGCGATGTAGACCAGAAACTTTGATAAATAGTACCAAGTTTAACGGAGATCTGGCTTAACCACAATAAACGAGTCGTTGATTTTCTAGGCATCACTTATACGTTCAGTTTTTTGCCATTGTTTCCTGAACGGTGAGGTCTATTTTTACCTTTCGTATTGCTTCCAAACTTGCCCACCGTGGAGTTTGAACCAGGTACGCTTGAGTTTGTGATCGAGCTCACTACCGCTTGAGCTACAGACGTAACATGAAACATGCTCACTGATAAAAGAAACATAACTGTAGATGGTATAACCACTGAAATCTCAGACTCAAATTGAAACGCAATAAAACGAGTAGTAGAATAGATGTGTAGTAGAATAGATGTGTAGAATAGATGTGTAGTAGAATAGATGTGTAGTAGAATAAATATGTAGTAGAATAGATGTGTAGAATAGATGTGTAGTAGAATAGATGTGTAGAATAAATGTGTAGTAGAATAAATGTGTAGTAGAATAAATGTGTAGTAGAATAAATGTGTAGTAGAATAAATGTGTAGTAGTATAAATGTGTAGTAGTATAAATGTGTAGTAGAATAAATGTGTAGTAGAATAAATGTGTAGTAGAATAAATGTGTAGTAGAATAGATGTGTAGTAGAATAGATGTATAGAATAGATGTGTAGTAGAATAGATGTGTAGTAGAATAAATGTGTAGTAGAATAGATGTGTAGAATAAATGTGTAGTAGAATAGATGTGTAGTAGAATAAATGTGTAGTAGTATAAATGTGTAGTAGTATAAATGTGTAGTAGAATAGATGTGTAGTAGAATAAATGTGTAGTAGAATAGATGTGTAGTAGAATAGATGTGTAGTAGAATAGATGTGTAGTAGAATAAATGTGTAGTAGAATAGATGTGTAGAATAAATGTGTAGTAGTATAAATGTGTAGTAGTATAAATGTGTAGTAGTATAAATGTGTAGTAGAATAAATGTGTAGTAGAATAGATGTGTAGTAGAATAAATGTGTAGTAGAATAGATGTGTAGTAGAATAGATGTGTAGTAGAATAAATGTGTAGTAGAATAGATGTGTAGAATAAATGTGTAGTAGAATAAATGTGTAGTAGAATAGATGTGTAGTAGAATAAATGTGTAGTAGTATAAATGTGTAGTAGTATAAATGTGTAGTAGAATAAATGTGTAGTAGAATAGATGTGTAGTAGAATAAATGTGTAGTAGAATAGATGTGTAGTAGAATAGATGTGTAGTAGAATAGATGTGTAGTAGAATAGATGTGTAGTAGAATAAATGTGTAGTAGAATAGATGTGTAGAATAAATGTGTAGTAGAATAGATGTGTAGTAGAATAAATGTGTAGAATAGATGTGTAGTAGAATAGATGTGTAGTAGAATAGATGTGTAGTAGAATAGATGTGTAGAATAAATGTGTAGTAGAATAAATGTGTAGTAGAATAAATGTGTAGTAGAATAAATGTGTAGTAGAATAAATGTGTAGTAGAATAGATGTGTAGTAGAATAAATGTGTAGTAGAATAGATGTGTAGTAGAATAAATGTGTAGTAGAATAAATGTGTAGTAGAATAAATGTGTAGAATAAATGTGTAGTAGAATAAATGTGTAGTAGAATAAATGTGTAGTAGAATAGATGTGTAGAATAAACGTGTAGTAGAATAAATGTGTAGTAGAATAAATGTGTAGTAGAATAGATGTGTAGTAGAATAAATGTGTAGTAGAATAAATGTGTAGAATAAATGTGTAGTAGAATAAATGTGTAGAATAAATGTGTAGTAGAATAAATGTGTAGTAGAATAAATGTGTAGTAGAATAGATGTGTAGAATAAATGTGTAGTAGAATAGATGTGTAGAATAAATGTGTAGTAGAATAAATGTGTAGTAGAATAAATGTGTAGTAGAATAGATGTGTGTAACAGGGGTGGGAGGACAAGTCGCAAAATTAAGTCCCCTTTGGTTTCAGTCAAACAAAAAACGAAATCGAAAAATCAGCTAGTTCAAAAATAGGGGGAGTACAGTCCCTTGGACGAAGGATGTCGGAAGCAAGCTGACCATTGGTCAATACAAGGCCGGGGAAAAGTGCATAAAAAGGCGCTACACGGCAGTTCACAGGAAGGGGACCCCGAGAAGTTAGCAAGGAGTGACGGTCTGTTGTCAGACAGGGGGGAACAAGGTAGTTCGCCCAGTGAGGAATTCGATGCAGGTAGTAGAGTGAATAATAATTTCCAGTGTATTCTCATTTGCCACGTGTGAATCAGTAGATGATAGTTGATAAAAGCCAAGACAGCAAGTTTGTAGAATATTCCTGGATATTCTCATTTACCACGTGCATATCAGTTGGTGGAAGCTATGACAGTCAGTTTGTAGAATATTCCTGTATATTCTCATTTACCACGTGCATATCAGTTGGTGGAAGCTATGACAGTCAGTTTGTAGAATATTCCTGTATATTCTCATCGGCCACGTGCTGACCAGAAAAGCAGTTAACTAAGATAACTAAGACAGCCAGATTGTCCTATTCCAGCGGTTACCAAGTTAACTACGTGCAGGACAAGGGATCCAGTCGTTGTGATAGAACTTTATCGTCGGCAGACGTTAGTCAGAGACGCTTTATTAATGAACAGATTTAGTTAAGTTTGTTTTTTTGGTATCATTGTATTTCAGGGTCATTTGATTTAGCATTTCAATGAAATGTTTTAGGTATGAATTTGTGTGAATATTTTGTAGAATTGTCGTTTTAATAAAAATGGAGAACCACCTTGTTTGATTCTCCCATAGATAACTATACGGTTACACTGATGCCATTAAGACAGGATTTCGAACCGTGGTTGTAGCGGAACATAGCGAAGTACCCATATTAGTGATTACGATTTTAGAGGCCAAACGTGTAGGATACGATTAAGAAAAAGTTTTTACATGTAGTACTATTAGTAAATAGGTTGTGGATATATATTGTGAGTAAGATTTAATTAAGTAGGTAACAATTTAAGATTGTGGAAATCAAGGAAAGTGAGGTAAGTTGCGGAGACATTTTTCATTACTTTTTTATATTTAGAGGAAAATGGCAGTACCGGGAGAACAAAAAATGGTGCTGGAGGAGGGTAGTCATATAGGAAAGGAAATAAGCATGGCTTTCGCCAAATTAGAAATAATTGTGAGGAGACAGGGAACGGTGGAAAGAGTGCCGATGTTCTCGGGGGAAGCAGGACAATTTAAGAAATGGATAGGGGAGATAGACAAGCAAGCTTTCGTTGCAAATTTAGAAGAAAGCGAGAAAAAATACGTCGCCTTGCAAGCAAGCACAGGGGGAGTATCAGATTTCATATTAAAAAAGATGAAACAAAACCCTGAAGAGTCCTGGAAGGAGATGTTAGAAGACCTCCGTAAACGCTACACGGAAGAAGAGGACCCCCATTACGCATTCACACTCTTGCGTAAACTGAGGCAAGAGGACAGAAAACTGCTCAAGAGTTTGGAGAGCGAACAGCAAAGTTAGCGGAAGAAGCCTACTCAGTAAAAGAGCGAGAAGAATCCGGAGTTAGAAGACTGCTCATCAATATTTTTATTGATGGGTTAGAGTCTGTCCAGATAAAAAGGTTCTTGCTAAAAACAGAGCCGAGGAACTTAGAAGAAGCCATTTCGAACGCCAAAGAGGAAGAAAGTTTCATCAGAAAATGTAAAATGAGGATAGAACAAGAGCCTCGTCGACGTAGCCATGATGAAGGATACCGAAGGCGGTACGAAGATTTCCCCAGGATGGCACCTCAAGGAGCAGGAGGACGAGAGAGGAGAGAAATAGAAAACAGGTACGAACGGAGTACAGGCCCTGCCAACCAGGCGTGCTACCGATGTGGACGAGAAGGGCACATAGCTCGTTGGTGTCAAGATCAACAAAGACATGAACCTAGGTCGATGTCCAAGTTTGCGGAAAGAAGGAACTACGCATTAGGAATTTACTCAGTCAGACGGACCGAGAAGAAAAGAGAACAACGTAACATGGCTGCAAAAGGAAAGGTAGATGTTGAAGAGAAGCTTAGAAACACGAAGGAAAAACTATTGGAATCTAGGATGGTAAACTGCCAGCGAGAACTAGACAAGGTTAGCGACCAGTATGTCACTATGAAGCAAATAAACATAAAATTGATAGAAGGGCAGAAAATGCTAGAAGAAAGTTTGGATTTAGAGAGACAGGACACAGCGGCAGTAAAAGACAGTATGCAGAAAGACATAACGGACAGAGATCTAGAAATAAGAAATCTTAAAGAAGTAGTGAATAGGCAGGTAGAGCAACTACGACAAGTGGAACGGCAGAGCAAAGAGTATTTAAGACAGAAAGAAAAGTCAGACTTGGAATTGAAGTCGGTTAGTAGTGTTAAACAAGCTACTACCGCAGATACAGACAGATGGAAGAAAGAGATAATTGACAGGGACGTAAAGATAGAGAGGTACCGAAGGAAAGTAGCTATTAACCAGCAAGATACTGAGAGACTGGTTGACAAAATAAAGACACAAGACCTAGAAATACGGAAATTGACGAGAGACAGACAGAATTCTGAAAGAAAACAGATTAGTAGATCTAAAATACACTGTCATGGCAACAATGGGCCAGTGCAACAAATACAACACGTAGACACCAGTTCAGAGAAAGCACGATTGGCCGTAGAAAGCGACGAAGAATCCCAGGTAGGAGACCGTGACGAGTTTTGGATAAGCTCTTTCAAGATCCCACGGGAGGAGGTTATGAGTTTGTTGAAGGGAGTCTGTATGATTCAGACGAAGATGATAGTAGAAGTGAGAGATATAACGACAGACAGGAAAGGAATAAAAGTAGACAGGATGCGCAACTGACGCATGGGATAAATAAGATGCAAGGCAAAACGGCGAGAGGGGTTAAAACACCGAAGCCGGTGGCTCACCACAGAGATCTAGAGACTGTGACTAAGAAAGACACAGAAGTCTATGCAGAAGCAGAGACACAATTTTGGAATTTTCATAGATAGAATATTAGTCGGATACGGCTAGATGGATGGAATGAAAGAAGGGAAGAGTAGCTCGGAGCTACTGGTCGAAGTGTTTAATTTAGGCTTTAAGTTGGAAAATTTTCTATTCATTGGTAGCATTGATGTCAGAATTAGTACGTTGAATGGAACTAGACATCGCAATTTCATTGTGTCCAGATGAGTAGGGGGGAAATGTATATAGTATTATCTTTGCAGCCTGGGGCTTTGACTTGTCCTCGAATTCGAATTGAATAGGATCTTTATGATGTTGAACAAACAGAAAGTGGTTTGGCAGGTTTTAGTTAATTAGAAGTTACATAACTTATGTGTCTCACCCGAGATCACCAGCAGTGACGTACAGGTAGAAAAAGGGAGATAAACAATGGAGAGGTGTTTGCATAGTGGGAAGGTGCGAATTTGTACTGACCACATGGTGTCAAATGTTGTAATTCTCGTTTCTACAATATCACTTTGAATTAAGGAGAAATTAGGTAGCGATTGTGGTGGAAAGTTGTTTTTTTAAGTATCACAGCAATTTGCATATGAATGTATATTTTAAAATTGAAAGTAGATGACATTTTGGCGGATGGCTTTACATTGTTAAACAGGCATTTTGTTATTGTTGTACTTGCATTATTATAGGGTATTTGGATTTCTTTATGTATTTTGATGTGGTTTGGGGATGCATTCATGTATGTACCATTTATCCATGCCTAGTGTAGAGTTGTAAGATGTTTCACAGGAGCTGAGCGGAAATAACCCGCGTGATTGCCGGGGAGTCTCAAACTTTATCGAAGGTTCAGAATGTAGAGTAGAATCACTATCATGAATGCAGGTCGAAAAAGGCGGCCGAGACATGTTGTGGAATGCCACGTAAAATAATTGGGTGTTCTTGGTGAACATAGAGAAAAAAAAACGGTCCGACTATGAGCCTCAGACAGATTTGAAGGGAGCGCGAAGCTCAACATAGCGAGTATTCAAAGGTATGCCCTGGAGAAGAGACACTTGAATAAAGTAAGACACGTACGGATAGATAATCATTTTTGTAAACTTGTTGGAGTTTCAAACGGAAAATTGAAGAGAGAAAGCAAGGCAAGAACAGGCATTTGCAGCGTTGATTCTATTAGAGAAAGTACATGTTGGTCTTTACTAGCAAATGAGTATTGGTTATTTTCTTAATGTATATAATATAATGATTTTGATGTTATTTTATTTCTTGAAGTTTATATATTATATTGCAATGGTGAATAACGTTCGGCGTCGGTCATACTTTGAAAGTGATTGAAGTGCTTGCATTAAGAAGCAAAATAGGGAAAGAAGGAAAATAGATGGAGCTTTTCTAGAAATAGCTTAGCAGAAGTTTCAGTAATTATTTGTGTTTTATCTTATGTCTATATATGTATTGAATGTATTAATATTATGTGGGAGTGTTATGAAATGTTTGATGTTGAAAGATAGTAGTAGGAGAAGGAAATAGAATTTCAGGCATTAGATTTCCTAAGGAAAATCTCGAAACCAGGTAGATACCAAAACTACCCATCATTGATGTACAGGGTAGAGGCTTATGAAAATATTTGTCAAATTGACAAATGTTTTAGAAGAACGTGGAGAGATGATGTAACAGGGGTGGGAGGACAAGTCGCAAAATTAAGTCCCTTTGGTTTCAGTCAAACAAAAAACGAAATCGAAAAATCAGCTAGTTCAAAAATAGGGGGAGTACAGTCCCTTGGACGAAGGATGTCGGAAGCAAGCTGACCATTGGTCAATACAAGGCCGGGGAAAAGTGCATAAAAGGCGCTCACGGCAGTTCACAGGAGGGGACCCCGAGAAGTTAGCAAGGAGTGACGGTCTGTTGTCAGACAGGGGGGAACAAGGTAGTTCGCCCAGTGAGGAATTCGATGCAGGTAGTAGAGTGAATAATAATTTCGAGTGTATTCTCATTTGCCACGTGTGAATCAGTAGATGATAGTTGATAAAAGCCAAGACAGCAAGTTTGTAGAATATTCCTGGATATTCTCATTTACCACGTGCATATCAGTTGGTGGAAGCTATGACAGTCAGTTTGTAGAATATTCCTGTATATTCTCATTTACCACGTGCATATCAGTTGGTGGAAGCTATGACAGTCAGTTTGTAGAATATTCCTGTATATTCTCATCGGCCACGTGCTGACCAGAAAAGCAGTTAACTAAGATAACTAAGACAGCCAGATTGTCCTATTCCAGCGGTTACCAAGTTAACTACGTGCAGGACAAGGGATCCAGTCGTTGTGATAGAACTTTATCGTCGGCAGACGTTAGTCAGAGACGCTTTATTAATGAACAGATTTAGTTAAGTTTGTTTTTTGGTATCATTGTATTTCAGGGTCATTTGATTTAGCATTTCAATGAAATGTTTTAGGTATGAATTTGTGTGAATATTTTGTAGAATTGTCGTTTTAATAAAAATGGAGAACCACCTTGTTTGATTCTCCCATAGATAACTATTCCAGAACCACGTGTTAGTTTATTGTTGTGTGGTCAGACAAACGTGAAGGTTGATAGTCAGCAGGGTAATAGGATAATTATATATATTAGACAGGCATGAAACCTATACGGTTACATGTGTAGTAGAATAAATGTGTAGTAGAATAAATGTGTAGTAGAATAAATGTGTAGAATAAATGTGTAGTAGAATAAATGTGTAGTAGAATAAATGTGTAGTAGAATAAATGTGTAGTAGAATAGATGTGTAGTAGAATAAATGTGTAGTAGAATAGATGTGTAGTAGAATAAATGTGTAGTAGAATAGATGTGTAGTAGAATAGATGTGTAGTAGAATAAATCATGAAATTTTTGAGAAAGTGATATACTTCTTACAAATTTGAAACAAGCAATAAGAGAAGATATGATTTGGACAAAAGCAATAAGAGATGATTTGGACAAGCAATAAGAGAAGATATGATTTGGACA
This sequence comes from Arion vulgaris, assembly GCA_020796225.1. Lineage (NCBI taxonomy): Eukaryota > Metazoa > Mollusca > Gastropoda > Stylommatophora > Arionidae > Arion > Arion vulgaris. Next base: position 57,888,694 of record CM036760.1, read on the forward strand.
AGCAATAAGAGAAGATATGATTTGGACAAGCAATAAGAGAAGATATGATTTGGACAAAAGCAATAAGAGATGATTTGGACAAGCAATAAGAGAAGATATGATTTGAACAAAAGCAATAAGAGATGATTTGGACAAGCAATAAGAGAAGATATGATTTGAACAAAAGCAATAAGAGATGATTTGGACAAGCAATAAGAGAAGATATGATTTGAACAAAAGCAATAAGAGATGATTTGGACAAGCAATAAGAGAAGATATGATTTGAACAAGCAATAAGAGAAGATATGATTTGGACAAGCAATAAGAGAAGATATGATTTGGACAAGCAATAAGAGAAGATATGATTTGGACAAGCAAGAAGAGAAGATATGATTTGGACAAGCAATAAGAGAAGATATGATTTGGACAAGCAATAAGAGAAGATATGATTTGAACAAGCAATAAGAGAAGATATGATTTGGACAAGCAATAAGAGAAGATATGATTTGGACAAGCAATAAGAGAAGATATGATTTGGACAAGCAATAAGAGAAGATATGATTTGGACAAGCAATAAGAGAAGATATGATTTGAAACAAGCAATAAGAGAAGATATGATTTGGACAAGCAATAAGAGAAGATATGATTTGGACAAGCAATAAGAGAAGATATGATTTGAACAAGCAATAAGAGAAGATATGATTTGGACAAGCAATAAGAGAAGATATGATTTGAACAAGCAATAAGAGAAGATATGATTTGGACAAGCAATAAGAGAAGATATGATTTGGACAAGCAATAAGAGAAGATATGATGTGAACAAGCAATAAGAGAAGATATGATTTGGACAAGCAATAAGAGAAGATATGATTTGAAATTATTAAGAAGATATGTCTCTTATGTGAGAAATAGCAACAAAAAAAAAGGTATTCCAACACGTACAAAGGTAATATTAAATGAGATTTATAAGGTATAGTTTCTTAACTAAATCTGTAGTTGAAAAACATGGACAATAACTAGAAAGCAGCGGATTTTCACGAGATCTACATCCCATGCAAAAGTTCACTATGTACTTTTCTGATCAACAACGAACCACTTACCCTAGTCCTTACGACACCAATCGCCTAGCCTAGCAATACGAGCGTTTTTACGAACACAACCAATGAGCCATTCTATAAATAATGACTCACGGGGGAGTGTCTAGGAATTTTGTTTTAACTTGCTATTGTAGCTGTAGATAAAACAAGAAGAGACCATATAAGAAATCAGGAATTAGAACAACAGTCGGAACAACACCTGCTATGAGATTCATTGAAAAACAGAGGCTCAAATGGTTTGGCCACTTAGTGAGAATGAAGTTGCAAGATCCTACAACCTGAAAATGGAATCATCAAGAGGAAGAGGCAAACCAAGAAAAAGATGGATTGATGGAATTACAGACATCTTAAAACTCCACAATACCACATCATATCAAGCGACAGAGCGTGCACTATCTCGGAAACCGATCCTCAGTTAAACCTGCTACGCCTAACGGCAAAAAATAAGAGACGGACAAAAGAAAGAAAAAAAGTAATAATGTTTTTGACTCTGGCAGTGACTTTCCAGCATATTTAAAAAATAAATTCCGCAATGCCAAGACTTATTCATAGCGAAACACGTAAAAACAAAGTACTATAGTTTTACAAAATACAGAAACAGTGACGATATACAGCAACGTTTCGACCAAAGGCCTTTATCAAGCAAACGACACAACAAGAGTAACGAATTTCGACAAACACTACAAATGGACGATTACATATTGAAATATTCAAACCTATCTAATGAAAACTGGGAACAAAACGAATAACGAAATGAGTGCAACACAAAACCAGAAGCGGAAAAGAAGAGAAACAATAAACAATTAATTGAATATATATAACTTATATATGAAGCAAATACACATATAGATTACAAGGCATGAGATGAGAAAGTACTTAGAAGCATAGGAATGTAATGCGTTGAGTTCAAGAGGTCGCAAGGTGCCATACAACGAAATAAAACGGTTCTCCAGAGCAAATCGACTACGATCATCAGAGGAACATGATTGGATGGCTGTGACTTGGACATCACAAGCTCCTGAATGGCCAGTATCATTTAAATGAGTGGCTACAGGGGTGACAGAGCATTGGCGTATATAGCGCAAGTGTTGGGCGAATCGGTCACTGAGCCTCTTACCGGTCTCACCAATATAGACCTTGTTGCACCGTTTGCATGTGATGGCATAGATGATATTGCAGGACTCACACGTGAAACTGTCTTGAATAACATACGTGGTTTTTGGAAAAGAAACAGTGCGGGTCTGTATTACATATGCACACGTATTGCAGCGCCGACAGCCACACTGGGTAGTGCCAAAGTGACTCTGGATATTAGGCTTGAGGCGGCTGTGTACCAACATATCCTTAAGAATTCTGTCCCGCCTGTACGCCACCAAAGGATAGTGTTGGAAGAATGAACGTGTCTCAGGATCAGACTGAAGAATAGGAGATGATGGAATAAGACCTTTTCACCAGGGAACTATGAGGGTGGAAAGTTAAGATAAGTTTAACCCTGTCAGAATTGGAAGTTCTATGTTGGTTGGAAAGGGCAAAGGGCCTCCTGGCGAGCAATTAGCTGAACCCGATGCATGGCAGATATAAGCACATTCTCTGGGTATAGGCGCTTGCGGAAGAGGCCCTTTCCAATCAACATAGAACTTCCAATTCTGACAGGGTTAAACTTATCTTAACTTTCCACCCTCCTAGTTCCCTGGTGAAAAAGGTCTTATTCCATCATCTCCTATTCTTCAGTCTGATCCTGAGACACGTTCAGTCTTCCAACACTATCCTTTGGTGGCGTACAGGCGGACAAATTCTTAAGGATATGTTGGTACACAGCCGCCTCAAGCCTAATATCAGAGTCATTTGGCACACCCCAGTGTGGCCATCGGCGCTGCAATACGTGTGCATATGTAATACAGACCCACACTGTTTCTTTTCCAAAAGCCACGTATGTTATTCAAGACAGTTTCACGTGTGAGTTCCGCAATATCATCTATGCCATCACATGCAAACAGTGCAACAAGGCCTATATTGGTGAGACCGGTAAGAGGCTCAGTGACTGATTCGCCCAACACTTGCGCGATATACGCCAACCTTGTCACCTGTAGCCTTAATGATACTGGCATTCAGACTGCGATGCCAGGTCACAGCCATCCGATTTAAATGATACTGGCCATTCAGGAGCTTGCGATGTCCAGGTCACAGCCATCCGATCATGTTCCTCTGATGATCGCAGTCGATTTGCCCTGGAGAACCGTTTTATTTCGTTGTATGGTACCTGCGACCTCTTGGACTCAACGCATTACATTCCTATGCTTCTTACTACTTTCTCATCTCATGCCTTGTAATCTATATGTGTATTTGCTTCATATATATAAGTTATATATATCAATTAATTGTTTATTTTTCTCTTCTTTTCACTTCTGGTTTTGTATTGCACTCATTTCGTTATTCGTTTTTGTTCCAGTTTTTCATTAGATAGGTTTGAATGTTTCAATATGTAATCTCCATTTGTAGTGTTCGTCGAAATTCGTTACCTTGTTGTGTCGTTTGCTTGATAAAGGCCTTTGGTCGAAACGTTGCTGTATATCGTCACTGTTTCTGTATTTTGTAAAACTATAGTACTTTGTTTGTACGTGTTTCGCTATTTCACCAAGTTCTACTGTAGTCTCCTCCCCTCCCCTTTTCAAGACTTATTCACTTGTTCAACTTGTAACACCAGAACTACGTACTATCCGTCCGTCTTCATAAGGACTTTGATCTTCACTGATATCAGAACATGCTGGGAAAATTCTGATGGCTCGACGCGGGAAACAAACTAAACTGTTTTAGAGTTAGAGGCGGACATCATATTTCAGCGCCGCTGAGACTTCTTCAGAAAAATCACAACAAAAACTAACAAGTTATTATTAATGATTTTAATAACGGTGGGGGATAATACAAAGAGATCTGTAGAAACACAACAAAAACTAACAAGTTATTATTAATGATTTTAATAACGGTGGGGATAATACAAAGTGATCTGTAGAAATAATTATTTTGAAAATACGATTAGTGTATTATATACTATAATTAACCAACATTTTTTTAAAAAAGAAATTAATTTTGTTCTAAATAAGGGAAAGATTACAGTTATGTCTGAAATAGAAAATTTGTGAAAGCGGCAATTTTTGTCTGAAAGAGGCAATTTTGATTTGTTATGCAAACTGAGCATTCATAATTTTTTGTTTGTATAATTTGTTTGAGAAAGACTTTTTCATTGTTCATTAAATCAAGAAGAGACCGGTTTAGAAATGAAGACATCAGAGAAAAAATACATACAACATCAGTACTGAACTTCATCAAGAAACAACAAATTAAGTGGTTCGGTCACATCAACAGACAGTGCGCGCTTCAAAGAGCAATGTTACTTCGATACAGTGGATACAAAGTAAAAGGTCGTCCACGCAATAGGTGTATCACAAAGGTAACAAGAATCGACAAAAGACACTGTTATGAAGCGCACACAAAAGCCCGTTCTAGAAATCTCTTCTTATCCTGACGCTGTGAGACAAAACAGGATTAGAGAAGAAGAAGAAGAAAAGTAAGTTTGTATACATTGTGGAACAATAAGTTTTGATATTTCTTCTATTGAAGCATATGAAGAAAAGTAAGTTTGTATACATTGTGGAACAATAAGTTTTGATATTTCTTCTATTGAAGCATATGAAGAAAAGTAAGTTTGTATACATTGTGGAACAATACGTTTTGATATTTCTTCTATTGAAGCATATGAAGAAAAGTAAGTTTGTATACATTGTGGAACAATACGTTTTGATATTTCTTCTATTGAAGCATATGAAGAAAAGTAAGTTTGTATACATTGTGGAACAATAAGTTTTGATATTTCTTCTATTGAAGCATATGAAGAAAAGTAAGTTTGTATACATTGTGGAACAATAAGTTTTGATATTTCTTCTATTGAAGCATATGAAGAAAAGTAAGTTTGTATACATTGTGGAACAATAAGTTTTGATATTTCTTCTATTGAAGCATATGAAGAAAAGTAAGTTTGTATACATTGTGGAACAATAAGTTTTGATATTTCTTCTAGAAGAAAAGTAAGTTTGTATACATTGTGGAACAATAAGTTTTGATATTTCTTCTATTGAAGCATATGAAGAAAAGTAAGTTTGTATACATTGTGGAACAATAAGTTTTGATATTTCTTCTATTGAAGCATATGAAGAAAAGTAAGTTTGTATACATTGTGGAACAATAAGTTTTGATATTTCTTCTATTGAAGCATATGAAGAAAAGTAAGTTTGTATACATTGTGGAACAATAAGTTTTGATATTTCTTCTAGAAGAAAAGTAAGTTTGTATACATTGTGGAACAATAAGTTTTGATATTTCTTCTATTGAAGCATATGAAGAAAAGTAAGTTTGTATACATTGTGGAACAATAAGTTTTGATATTTCTTCTATTGAAGCATATGAAGAAAAGTAAGTTTGTATACATTGTGGAACAATACGTTTTGATATTTCTTCTATTGAAGCATATGAAGAAAAGTAAGTTTGTATACATTGTGGAACAATAAGTTTTGATATTTCTTCTATTGAAGCATATGAAGAAAAGTAAGTCTGTATACATTGTGGAACAATAAGTTTTGATATTTCTTCTATTGAAGCACATTATCATAGTATTATAGCGACGTATGAGAGCCGCTGTAGCGTAGTTGTAAGTGAACTCGCTTCGCAAGGCTGGTGGTCTGGGTTCAGCTCCCGCAATGTGCGTGGAATTTTTCCCGACCGCGACGTCTCTCAGGTCGACCCAGCCTCAACTGGGTACCAGACATGCTCTGGGAAAGTAAAGGCGGCCGGCGTGATGCTGACCACATCACCCATCGTGTGCCGACGGTCAATGAAAAATACAGGCCTAACACTGTATTGACCTATATACCACGAGGTATGAAAGGGTTCCTTTACTTACTTATGTAATAGCTCGATCACGAACCCAAGCGTACCTGGTTCAAACCCCACGGTGGGCAAGTTTGGAAGCAAATTCGATTCCGTAGGATTTTTATAAAAGGTAAAAATAGACCTCACCGTTAAGAAAGCAATGGCAAACTACTGAACGTATAAGTGGTGCCTAGAAAAATCAACGACTCGTTTACTGTGGTTGATGGCTACGTCCTTTAGGATATGCCACGATTTTCATTTCATGTACTAGAAGCTTCATAAACACACTATCTGGAGATCACATCTCAAGAAAATGACTAGGCTGTATATGGACACTTTCCCGCCTGCCTAGCGTGTTCGTAGCGCTTTGGACTGCGGGTGACTAGTCCTCTGTGTGTGCGGGTTCAATTCCGCGGACTGGCAGAAAATTCACAGGTTCCCCCGATTCATGGTGTTCGTGACACCAAACCGAAGGGTTACGATGTCCATGGCACCGAGCCGACGAGCTGAAAGCTCAAGTGCTTCTGGATCGGGAAAAAAAATACATATGGACATGCCGGAATGCAGGAAAACGAGCGTGCTGAATTTTTTGCAAAAAATGCCCCGACTCAAGAGGACAGAAGTATGAACAGAGCCGATGTCATCACTGCGGTATGCGTTCATTTTTGTGATATGGGCAAGTCTCAGACAATGGAACGAGTGCGAGAATTAGGAGTTAAGTTTGGACATGCCAGACAGTGTCGTCTTCATGGCAGAGAGAGAAGGTATACTAATCAACTTCTCATGGATACTGTGAGAAATGAACTTTAGTACGGCTGCTGCAGCTAAGGACGGACGGCTGCTCCAGCGAAGGACGGAGCCCTCAATGGAATGCCCAATGTGTCTTGACGTCAATCACAAAATATAACATATAATACAACACTGCTTTGGAATTTTTTGGCTTATACACCAGCACGACCTAAAATTCTCAATATGCAACATGGTGCGCGGTTGGACTAAATAAGACCCTGATTCTTTACTTGGGGATTTAAATTACAAGTACTTCTGAAGTCGAATTAAGGCTCGCCTGAATGGTAAGAGGCATAAGTAATAATAAAAGCAATTCATCACGCAAAAATCAGTCAGGGGTGTCATATTAGGCATTACGACACCACATGAATTCATATCGATTGAACGAAAGAAAGGAAAATAAAACAAATTCTCACTTAAGTTTGAGTAATTGAATTTAACAGTACATGAATTTAACAGTACATGAATTTAACAGTACATGAATTTAACAGTACAATACAAGTTGTACAATTGTATAGTAACATTCAACACAGTACATTGTTCTTTTTATTCGAATACTCTATATCGACCACTTGTTAACCACTCTTTGTGATTTGTATGTGATCCGAGCCTAAGAGCATTGTACATTGTGTCAGTTATGCGACCACCAGTAGGTCAAGCACATACAATTTCTGCGACGCTTTTTCTTTACTAGGGCAGCTTTTCTAGGCCCCTACCTCAGTCGCCTCTTACGACATGCCTTGTAGGTCTCCATGTTACTATTCTTTGCTTCCCGGTAACACATCATGGGCGACAGTGCAGCGTTCTAAAACATATATTATTGAAATTTGTACAACTTCTATTTGCCATATGAGTCATAGCAATTATAAATATGAACTAGTCAGAGACCACATGCTTTAAATTAATCAATATGAACAATGTACACGACATTGCAATGAAAGAATTGATTTTTTTTTTTACCTCGACAATAGAATTTCTCTTTTAAAACGGGTATTTAATGCTCCACCTGTTTCTTGAATATAGTAAATAAGTAGTGTCACATTTCTCTTGTTCGTGTTGAATTAGTACGAACGATATAAGTCAGCAATTGTGAATGAATGAAATAAAATATTTCAGAATTCAATTAACGTTTAAAAAATATTTTAATGAATAAGTTTTTCTTCTTTGTTCATAATGTATTAACTTTATCTTCCTTCCTTGATTTTGTTCGCTTGAAATATTGTCTATATATTCAATGTTGTCTCTTGTATCCTTCCTTTCGTTCGCTCACTTGAAATATTGTCTATATATTCAATGTTGTCTCTTGTATCCTTCCTTGATTTTGTTCGCTTGAAATATTGTCTATATATTCAATGTTGTCTCTTGTATCCTTCCTTAATTTTGTTCGCTTGAAATATTGTCTATATATTCAATGTTGTCTCTTGTATAAACTTCACTTGTCTTTTGTAGCTCACACATGTCTTTTGTAGCTCACACAGAGGTCCGTGTAGCTTTATATCGAGTGTTGTTTCGTTAGACCAGTGAGTTTGCCTCAGTGTATCATATTTGGGACATTCTTGAAGTATGTGCTCTGCAGTCGGATGTGCCTGTCCACATGTACACACGACTGGATTGCCAATCTTGAATTATATGTGGCTGCGGAGTCAATTGTGTCCTGTTATAAGGCGCAAAGTGACAACATGTTCCAATCTGCTCATATTATATATATATCTTATTCATATTCTATTTATTTTATAGCTGACTCAAAACAAACACCATTAACTAGTATTCATTGTTGATAAGTGGGTTGTTTTTCGGTCTCTTCACGACTGTATTTTTCGGTCTCTTCACGACTGTATTTTTCGGTCTCTTCACGACTGTATTTTTCGGTCTCTTCACGACTGTATTTTTCGGTCTCTTCACGACTGTATTTTTCGATCTCTTCACGACTGTATTTTTCGGTCTCTTCACGGCTGTATTTTTCGGTCTCTTCACGGCTGTATTTTGGATGAGGACGCTAAAATAAATGTCGAATTTACCCAGAGATCTAAGGTGTTTAGAGCTGACCGTTGTACACGTAGAACTGGAAATCTGACGGGCAGTGAGGAGTGGGCTTAAACAATGAATCACAGTAGCCATTAGTAATCTTCTTCTTTGCGTTCGTTCTTTACGACCAATTTTAATAACTCTTGATGATATGTTTGATCTTTGCCAAGAACGTGTATACGTTGCACATTGGTTTGTTTGATCTTTGCCAAGAACGTGTATACGTTGCACATTGGTTTGTTTGATCTTTGCCAAGAACGTGTATACGTTGCACATTGGTTTGTTTGATCTTTGCCAAGAACGTGTATACGTTGCACATTGGTTTGTTTGATCTTTGCCAAGAACGTGTATACGTTGCACATTGGTTTGTTTGATCTTTGCCAAGAACGTGTATACGTTGCACATTGGTTTGTTTGATCTTTGTCAAGAACGTGTATACGTTGCATATTGGTTTGGTAGGCGGCATTAGTATTGATTGATAAGACCATCATCATTGCACTTCAGTGAGTAACCATGTGTGCTCTGTTCTCTTTCTTACGCAGGAATAGTATGCATACACTTCCGACATTTGTTGGGGGGAGATTGATCACCGTATGGGGGTCTGTCTGGAGTGCTATGACGTCGATTCAGTAACCAGTAACAAATAACAGTTAATCATTTATCTAAATTATCTTCATCATATAATAGACTCCCACACAAAAACAGAAACATTCACAGGTGATCCCTGTTTCTAGGTTATCTATAGTCTTCATGTTATAGGGGGTAGCTGTGGCTAGGGGTAGCTGTGGTCTCTTCATGTTATAGGGGTAGCTGTGGTCTCTTCATGTTATAGGGGGTAGCTGTGGCTAGTGGTAGCTGTGGTCTCTTCGTGTTATAGGGGTAGCTGTGGCTAGGGTAGCTGTGGTCTCTTCATGTTATAGGGGTAGCTGTGGTCTCTTCATGTTATAGGGGGTAGCTGTGGCTAGTGGTAGCTGTGGTCTCTTCGTGTTATAGGGGGTAGCTGTGGCTAGTGGTAGCTGTGGTCTCTTCGTGTTATAGGGGGTAGCTGTGGTCTCTTCATGTTAAAGGGGGTAGCTGTGGCTAGTGGTAGATGTGGTCTCTTCGTGTTATAGGGGGTAGCTGTGGCTAGTGGTAGCTGTGGTCTCTTCGTGTTATAGGGGTAGCTGTGGTCTCTTCGTGTTATAGGGGTAGCTGTGGCTAGGGGTAGCTGTGGCTAGGGGTAGCTGTGGCTAGGGGTAGCTGTGGCTAGGGGTAGCTGTGGCTAAGTGGTTACGCGATATGAAGGTCGTGGGTTCGAATCCGGACCGCGTCGATCTGTTCACGAATGCAGTTTTTCCCAGAGACCCCTAGGATTTTTGCAGAAGCTACAGAGTTCGTGCTTTATGCAATACTCTTGGCAGGTGACGTGCCATTTCTGCGGAGAGGGACCGAGCCATGTGGGATAAAACCAGGAGCAATAAATTCAATCTTTCAGTTTTAAAATAAAAATCTTCTTTAAATACCAATCTTCATGTTATAGTTGGGCTCGCCTGCCCAGCGTGTTCGTAGCGCGTTGGACTGTGGGTGACTATCCCTCTGTGTGTGCGGTTCAATTCCGCGGGATGGCAGAAAAGCCACAGGTTCACCAGATTCAAGCCACAGGTTCACCAGATTCACGGTGTTCGTAGCACCGAACCGAAGGGTTACGATGTCCATGGCCCCGAGCCGAAGAGCTGAATAGTTGGAATTAAAACGGTCGCAAGTGATTCCAATTGCTGCCAGTCATCTGTTTCTCTACGCATGATATCATGTGTCAGTCAGGAGAAAGATCTGGTTAGATCCTTAGTCGTCATTGTAGACGTTGTCTAGCTTGCTTCATTTCTTTCAGCCAGTGCAATATTTTTCTTTGTGTTCATTGTTCATTTGGGGATCATCTTCATTGCACATCGCTAGCTTGCTTCACTTCTTTCAGCCAGTGCAACATTTTTCTTTGTGTTCAGTGTGTTCATTGTTCATTTGGGGATCATCTTCATCACACATCGGAATGTCCATAATTAGTCCGATCTCCTTCCATGCATGTATTTCAGACTAACAACTCCAGTTATGTGCTGGTTGATGTATCATCTCCTTCAATGCATGTATTTCAGACTAACAACTCCAGTTATGTGCTGGTTGATGTATCATCTACTTCCCGTCTTGCCGCTCCGTGTATTACCGTCTGTATGTAGAACGTAGTAAGCGTCCGTAACGTTAAGCGGAAATGAGCTTGATAACTCAAGCGTACCTGGTTTAAACTCCGCGGTGGGCAAGTTTAGAAGCAAATTAGTTCCCTTGGATTTATATAAACGAATAAAATACACTCACCGTCCACAAATCAATGTCAAACTACTGAACGTATAAGTGGTGCCTAGAAAAAAGCAACGACTCGTTTACTGTTATTGATGGCTATGTCCTGTAAAGGATATGCCACAATTGTAATTGTATTCATGCATAACTTGCGCAATCGAGATAGAGAATACCCTTTTTCTTCTTCGATGAAATATTCAGAGCGTGTGTTTTCCTAGTGTTTGTGATTATAACGTACAGGAATGGGCTGTCAATCCGTAGCTCCATCCCTTTTTTTTCTTTTTTCTTTCGTCCGCTTTCAACTCAGACGAAGTTTCATCTCTGAAACTGAATTTTGCGTGAAAATCCGTTTTTCCAATTTCTTACAATGGCAGCAGCGTGCACATTGTAAATTACTTTACACTGGCAGCCGTGTGCTCAATGTACTCGTAATTAGTATTCCCTCGCCATACAGGCAGATTTTCTCCGACTTCAGAGGTACTCACGTTATCGTCCTGAGTAAGACCAGGGACTCGAACAAATGCCGGACAGTAGGTTCGAACCCGAGCTATGAGGTGTCTCACAGCTAGCAGGCCGAGCTACTATCAACTACTATAGGCAGTCCCCAGCTCCATCCCTAACATAGATGACTGGGTTCCTAGTTTAACTTTCTCCTCACTCCAAGACTTTGACTTTGTCCAATTCTGCGAATTCATCTTCTATAAACGGTTTAAAAGCCGAAGGATTGACTTCATTACGTCAGGTTTTACCCCATATGGCTTGTCCCTCGCCGCGGAAATGGCACGCTACCTGCCTAGAGTATTGCACAAAGCACGAACTCCGTAGCTCCAGCAACAATCTAGGGGTCTCTGGAAAACACTGCACTCGTGAACAGAACGTCGCGGTCCGGAATAAAACCTTCGACTCGCAAGGCAAGAGGCTTAACCACTCAGTCACAGAGACGTGGTCACCTCCTCTTAACCGGGTGTCTCCTTCCATAATGATTTTATTCCAACCTTGGTGTCTTGCCACGCCACAACACATATCAATTACACCATGGGATGGCTTCATTCACAATTTAAAAAAAAAACTGGAATTTGTTATGCTGTGCTGCATAACCAGCAGTGAAAATGCAATATCGACACATCTCGGCACAATACAAGCGCTGTCAGCCTGCTAGTTTTCGGAACAGATCTATAGTCCTACTTTGACTCTACTCATCTAGTCAGGCCGCAATGATGCAGCCACAACTTTTAAGGGTCTCTATGGCGAAATCAGCGTGTTCGTAGCGCGTTGGACGACGGGTGATATCGTATCTCTGTGAGTGCGGATTCAATTCCACGGGCTGGCATAAAAGCCACAGGTTCTCCAGATTTACAGTGTTCGTGGCACCGAACCCAAGGGTTACGATGTTCATGGCACCGAACCGAAGAGCTGAAAGCTCAAGTGCTTCTGGATAGGAAAAAAATGTCGAAATTATAAAGAGTTGGCCTGACGATATAAAGGTTATAGTTGCCAATCCGGACCGAGATATATGTGCAATTATTTCTGAAGATCCCTAGGAATGTTGCTCCATGCTGGAGCTAAGGAGTTAGTGCTTTATGCAACATTCTTTGTAGTTGGCTTGTCATCTCTGCTGAGAGAGATGGAGACATATGGGGAAACATGGCAGTCAACCTTGCGTCTTTAGGTACAAATAACTATCCCAGGAGACATGGGGAAACATGTCAGTCAACCCTGCGTCTTTAGGTACAAATAACTATCCCAGGAGACATGGGGAAACATGTAAGTCAACCCTGCGTCTTTAGGCACACGTAACTATACCAACCTGATACATGCATAAATTATGAAACAGCCAAGAAAGTTTTTGACAAGACAATACACCAGGAAATATGGAATAAGAGTAGTCGGGTAACCAGACATGCAAATCAAATCACCAGACCATATCTAATTTTTTTTTTCTGCCGTCATGACTGCGGTAATACTAGAATTTAAATTGTATAACCAGTCTGAAATTCCATTATCCATAATTTTATCCAGGTCTGAATGGCTTTCACAAGAGCCAACTATAAACTTATGGGCCTTCAAACTCAGGTAAGAATTACGGGAAATCAGACCACAACTACACCATGTGACCTCGCATTCCAGTATTGGTGCATATAGATGAATTCATTTTAAAATTAACACAAAATGCTAAATCAAAGATATATTATGCAATGGTTTAACAAATTAAACCAATCTAAATCAAATATATATTATGCAATGGTTTAACAAATTAACACAAAATGCTAAATCAAAGATATATTATGCAATGGTTTAACAAATTAACAGCAAATGCTAACTCAAAGATATATTATGCAATGGTTTAAAAATTAACACAAATGCTAAATCAAAGATATATTATGCAATGGTTTAACAAATTAACACCAAATGCTAAATCAAAGATATATTATGCAATGGTTTAACAAATTAACACCAAATGCTAAATCAAAGATATATTATGCAATGGTTTAACAAATTAACAGCAAATGCTAAATCAAAGATATATTATGCAATGGTTTAACAAATTGGTTGATATGGAGAATACGAAGAAGAAATAACACAGATTCCTATTCCATATTCCACACAGGTCACCCAGAATGAGGATATTACACCAGAATAAGAGATTACAGCTAGATATCCCTTAGTGTTAAATTTAATTTGTGACACAAATATAATCTTGTTTTCGAGTGTTTTTTTTGTGTGTTTATGAATTCGTCTGAATTTAACAATACTGAAATTCAAGAGATACGTGGGTTGAGAAGTGTGATATCCTAGAATTTATACTTGAGCTGGACTGCCTGGTGTTATAGGAGGCTGTGTGAAGCTGTGTTGACGCAAAAGCAGCAACAAGATAAACATGGAAATAAATAAGGAAGAGATGGAAGAAGTATGCCAAAAATCTGACAAGACAATACACCCACATGTGGTTCTGAAATGGGATATAGAGGGAAAGATGGGTAGGGAAACGAACTGTAGACAGAGAGAGGGAGAAGTAGAAGGAATGATCTGGAATGAACTAAGCTGACTTTCTCAAGGCAGATCTGGTTGGAATAAGTTTATTAATACCTTATAATTAAAGGTATGTGGCGTCTGTGGCCTAGGGGTTAGTGACTCGGTCTATTAACCCCGACGTTCTGAGTTCGAATCACGCTGCGGACAGTTTGCTTGCAAATTGTTTCCGTTGATTTTAACAAAGGACGATGGCGCCACCCGTTCAGAAAGCAATGGCAAACTACTGAACGTATAAGTGGTGCCTAGAAAATCAACGACTTGTTTACTGTGGTTGATGGCTACGTCCTTTGGGGATATGCCACGATTTTCATTTCATAATTAAATGGTTCGGCTACATAAGCAGATTACCAACAGATAGTGCGCCTCAAAGAGCAATGTTGCTCCGTTACAATGATTACCAACAGACAGTGCGCCTCAAAGAGCAATGTTGCTCCGTTACAATGATTACCAACAGACAGTGCACCTCAAAGAGCAATGTTGCTCCGTTACAATGATTACCAACAGACAGTGCACCTCAAAGAGCAATGTTGCTCCGTTACAATGATTACCAACAGACAGTGCACCTCAAAGAGCAATGTTGCTCCGTTACAATGATTACCAACAGATAGTGCGCCTCAAAGAGCAATGTTGCTCCGTTACAATGATTACCAACAGACAGTGCGCCTCAAAGAGCAATGTTGCTCCGTTACAATGATTACCAACAGACAGTGCACCTCAAAGAGCAATGTTGCTCCGTTACAATGATTACCAACAGACAGTGCACCTCAAAGAGCAATGTTGCTCCGTTACAATGGATACAAAGAGCAATGTTGCTCCGTTACAATGGATACAAAGAGCAATGTTGCTCCGTTACAATGGATACAAAGAGCAATGTTGCTCCGTTACAATGGATACAAAGAGCAATGTTGCTCCGTTACAATGGATACGAAGCAAAAGGTGGGCCACGCAAAAGGTGGACCTCAGAGATAACAGAGGCGACGAAGATACTATTTATGAAGCGCACACAAGGGCTCGTTCTAGAAATCTCTTCTTATCCTGACGCAGTGTGGCAAAACAAGATTGGAGAAAAGAAAGAAAGAAAGCTTCAATGAAAGTTAAACGAATAAAAAGTGTCGTGCTGTAACTGTGTTAACATTGTGATGACATCAAGAATGTGTTAACATTGTGATAACAAGAAGAATGTGTTAACATTGTGATGACATCAAGAATGTGTTAACATTGTGATGACAAGAAGAATGTGTTAACATTGTGATAACAACAAGAATGTGTTAACATTGTGATAACAACAAGAATGTGTTAACATTGTGATAACAACAAGAATGTGTTAACATTGTGATGACATCAATAATGTGTTAACATTGTGATGACATCAAGAATGTGTTAACATTGTGATGACAACAAGAATGTGTTAACATTGTGATGACAAGAATGTGTTAACATTGTGATGGCAATAAGAATGTGTTAACATTGTGATGACATCAAGAATGTGTTAACATTGTGATGACAAGAATGTGTTAACATTGTGATGACAAGAAGAATGTGTTAACATTGTGATGACATCAAGAATGTGTTAACATTGTGATGACATCAAGAATGTGTTAACATTGTGATGACATCAAGAATGTGTTAACATTGTGATGACATCAAGAATGTGTTAACATTGTGATGACATCAAGAATGTGTTAACATTGTGATGACATCAAGAATGTGTTAACATTGTGATGACATCAAGAATGTGTTAACATTGTGATGACAAGAAGAATGTGTTAACATTGTGATGACAACAAGAATGTGTTAACATTGTGATGACAAGAATGTGTTAACATTGTGATGACAAGAATGTGTTAACATTGTGATGACATCAAGAATGTGTTAACATTGTGATGACAAGAAGAATGTGTTAACATTGTGATGACAACAAGAATGTGTTAACATTGTGATGACAAGAATGTGTTAACATTGTGATGACAACAAGAATGTGTTAACATTGTGACGACAAGAATGTGTTAACATTGTGATGACAACAAGAATGTGTTAACATTGTGATGACAACAAGAATGTGTTAACATTGTGATGACAAGAATGTGTTAACATTGTGATGACAAGAATGTGCTAACATTGTGATGACAAGAATGTGTTAACATTGTGATGACAAGAATGTGTTAACATTGTGATGACAAGAATGTGTTAACATTGTGATGACAAGAATGTGTTAACATTGTGATGACAACAAGAATGTGTTAACATTGTGATGACAAGAATGTGCTAACATTGTGATGGCAACAAGAATGTGTTAACATTGTGATGACAACAAGAATGTGTTAACATTGTGATGGCAATAAGAATGTGTTAACATTGTCATGACAAGAATGTGTTAACATTGTGATAACAACAAGAATGTGTTAACATTGTGATAACAAGAATGAGTTAACAGCGACCACATCAAAAACGTAACAAATAGCGCCTGTTACTCACTTATTTTCTCTGTAAAATGGGAACTTCTCCATGATAAACTGATATATGCCATTGAGTGTAATCTTCCTATCCGGTGCTGATTGTATTGCCATTGCTATTAGAGCTATGTAAGAATATGGTGGTTTAACCATTTCCTTAACTGGATGATGCGGATGGTGGCCTCCGTACGGTCCATAGGGGGATGGACGAGCCATTGCTCCATACTGATCTGCGTACATGCCCATGCCGCCCATAGCCATCCCGTATCTGCAAAAGAAGATATTTGTATTTAGTTGTTTGAAAGTAGATATGAATATTTCAACAGGGAAAAACGGACATATGGACCAGAAAAAGGGGAAAAGTACACATGTACTAGAAAAAAGGAAAATACATGAGAAAATAAACAGTGATGTGACAACAGACAAATGGATGGGGGGAAAACAGGTAAATAGGAGTATAACAACTGTTCTAAAACAGTTAAAACGATTGGGAAAACAGATAAAATGAGTGTACAAACAAAGACAGAGACGAAGAAAACGGGAAAACAGGCGGGAAAACTGACAAGCAGAAAGAAAAACAAAGACGAAAATACAGACAACAGAAAGGGAAAACAGACAAAGGGCATGAAAAGTAGACAAAGAGTTGGTAAAACAGACAACAGCAGAGGAAAAATTGAGATACGAAGTAAAAAAAAAAACAACAGGCAACTAAACAGGAAATATAGAAGAACCAAAAAACCCAGAAACAAACATGCAAATAAAAAAAGAGACTATTAACTTAATTTTATTTATAAAATATTAACAGCAGAAAATATCAACTAATTATAAATATTTCCGTTTCCTTTCCATTCTTATGGTTATTGATTGTTCGATCTTACATTTAAGTGTGACACTAAGATTGTATTGAGCCCGTTTAGTTAAAATCCTTCAATATTATATATCCATCTGCCCCTTGTTTTCTTCACGTACTTCACGAACAGTTTGTCAATATTATAGGCACTCTTCTGAAACTTATTGGTCTCTATTCTTAATTAGATATACATTCCCATCTCAAATAACATACTGACCACTTTCAAATCACTTATGGAGATAACTAAATTCTTGACTACTGTTTAGTTCACTCGTAACCACGGCAACACAAGTCCGACTTGTTCAGACGGGAAAACCACAATACCTATTTAATGGGGGCTGATTTTTATATATCTTTAGTAGAACACTGTATACTTTTTTTGTAATTTTGCCCAATTCTATGAGTCCATGGTTATTTATTGATGAAAAATATTAATAATACAAATAAATTTTCCTTATTGTTAAACTTAACTTATTACATAATATAACCTTGATTTAGTATATAGCGTTGCTTTTAAAATGAATTCGTCTTTATATAACAATACTGGAATGCGAAGTCACGCGACGGTTGTGGTCTTATCTCCTAGAATTTTTACTTCATCCCACCGGCCGTATGTTATATCGGAGGTCACGTTTCACTCTAAGACGTAAATTTAAGAATATTCTTTAAGAACGAAAATCAACTGTGTCGACGTGTCAGGATATGTAACTTCAATTTGTATATAATGGTAAGGCCCGTAATGCTAAAAGTACAGTGTACATCATAATCTTCATCCCGACCTTATATTTCCAGTGCTAAACTTAGACTTAGACATCAACATACAGAAAACTAGTCAAGGCAGAGATGAAGTATCTGAGCAGGAGTGATGGAAGTATCAAGAAAGGACCGATTTAGAACATAATAAACCAGGAAATAGTAGGCACAGCAGTAGAACAGAACGTCGTCAAGAAACAACAAATTTAATGATTCCACCACATAAACAGATTACTAACAGCACATCAAAGGGCAATGCTACTCAGTTAATGTGGATACAAGATATAAAAGAGTCCTGCACGCAAAAAGGGACGATAGAAATGTTATAAGCAGTGAAAGACACCATGTTCTAATCGCACACAAGAGCCCGTCTCTTATTATATCTTCTTATTCTGACGCTCTGCGCCCGCGTGTTGCCGGGCTAGCAAGGGGAACAAAGAATAGTAATACTGCGACCTACTAGGCATGTCGTAAGCGGCAACTAATGTCCCTGGGAAGCTACCTAGTAAATAAAAAAGGTTCGCAGAAATCGGATGTGCTTGTAGGCGAATAACTGGCACAACGTACACTCGCTCTTAGGCTCAGATCACATATATATCACAAAAAGTGGTTTAACAAGTCGTCTATATGGAGCGTTAGAAGAAGAAGATGAATTCTGACGCTTGAACAGGATTCGAGAGAGAAGAAAAAGAAGTCATGGAAGGGTTGATACCAGACAAGACAAAACAGAGGGTAAGACGAAACAGACGTTTATGTGCATGATATTACAGAGTAATTGCAAATAGATGTACCAGGTGCAAGACAGACTGCATATGATATAGATGTTAATGAGAGTTGTCATGGAAACGATGTTACCTTTAAGAGACAACATTTTACTGAATAAATGAATAATCTGTTGATGAATTAAGTATATTAATGTGCTGATGGACGTCCGTCTGCCCAATGTGTTCGTAGCGCGTTGGACGACGGGTGACAAGCCCTATGTGAGTGCGGTTCAATTCCGCGGGCTGGCAGAAAAGCCACAGGTTCTCCAGACTTACGGTGTTCGTGGCATCGAATCGAAGGGATGCGATGTCCATGGCACCGAGCCGAAGAGCTGAAATGCTTCTGGATCGGAAAAAAAAATATATTAAAAAATATGTAAATGGCTGTTTTTATATGTAAATGGCTATTCTTATATGTAAATGGCTATTTTTATATGTAAATGGCTATTCTTTTATGTAAATGGCTATTTGTATATGTAAATGGCTATTCTTATATGTAAATGGCTATTTTTATATGTAAAAGGCCATCATTGCTTGGAAATGGTTATCCATAAATGTAAATGGACTATCATTAAAAATGTAAATAGCTTTTCTTACAATATATATCCTTGGAATTTTGTACAGTTGAACATTTAAAATTTTGTACAGTTGAACATTTAAAATTTTGTACAGTTGAACATTTAAAATTTTGTACAGTTGAACATTAAAAATTTTGTACAGTTGAACATTAAAAATTTTGTACCGATGAACATTTGAAATGTACCTTTGAAAACATTAATTTTTCGAATTCCTCATCCCTCCACCACGTTCCCACTTGCGCATACCTTTACAGTTTGGTCTCATCGGATACTTTTTCATCTTTTTGTTTTTAAATCATATTTAAAAATAAGACCTTTGTTAGGTTGAAAGGATCGTGTCTCGACTTCATCATCAATCTACTTTTCGGCCAGGGACACATAATGCAGACACACAGAAGTGCCCACTTGTTCCTTTTGGGACCTCCAGAGCTTCGTGAGTAGTTTTACTTTTTTTCTTCTACATCTGTTACAGTGTGGTGTCGCAGGCCCTACGATCAACTCCTCTTACGTCCTCCTCGTCTTCAAACTTCCCTCGAAGCATAAGAGATCAACAAATTTCTTTCAATGAAACCTGCTTTGAGCAAGCCAGGTTAATCAATTCCAGTTTATTCCGCCTCTTCTTTTCTTTGTCTACAGTTTGTTTAAGAGAAGCTTTTATTTCTTTTAAAAAAAACCCATATCAGTCTGGTCTGTCTTGTATGTGTGTGTGTACGCGCGCATACCTTATGTGTGCATGTGTATGTGCACCTGCTTATGTGTGTGAGTGTGTGCGAACCTACCTTGTGTTGTGTGTGTAGCGCCTGGCTTATTTGTGCGTCTATGTGTGTGAGTCTGTCCTGTGTGTGTGAGTGTGTGCGCGCCTATCTAAGTGTGCTTATGTATGTGAGTCTGCCTTGCGTGTGATTATGGGTGTGCGCCTACCATATGTGTACATGTGTATGTGTGCCTGCCTTGTGTGTGTGTGTGTGTGTGTGTGCAAGCCTGCCTTGTGTTGCGTGTGTGTGTGTGCCTGGCTTATTTGTGCGTCTATGTGTGTGAGTCTGTCTTGTGCGTGAGCTAATGTGTGTGCGTCTGCCTTGTGTGTGCGTCTACGTGTGTGCGTCTGATTGTGTGTGAGAGTGTGCGTGCGTACGCATACCTTGTGTTTGCATGAGTGTGGGTGCGCCTACCTTTTGTGCGTCTACCTTATGTATGTGTGCGCGATTACATTGTGTGTGCATATATATGTCTATGTGCGCGCGCGTGTGTGTACACATCACTGTGAACATTAACCTAACGTTCTGTATACCGAACATCATGATGACTTGATGAGATGATGGATGTACTGAATAAACGACCTGGTGACAGACAAGTCAGTGCATTTAACACGGTGATCCACAGAACATGTTTCTAACGCAGTTAGATGACACAATATTTGTTGACAGGGTGCGGTCCCTGGAGCAAAGTACGCGGAATCGTGACTAGCGTTTATGTGTGTGTACAAGGGTGAGTGTGTGTGTATATCTTGTCGTGTGTATATGTATATTATGCATGTGTGTTTGGGTATGTATGTGTATGATGTACGTATATGTGTGGATGATATGTGTGTGGGTCTGACTCAAACTGGTTCAACACGGAACAAGAGTCCTAACTTGCTATCAATAACTAATATGAATGTATGCACGAGCTATCACGTGTGACTTTGATTGACTGATTGACTTATAAGACAATCATCCTTTCACTTCTGTCAATAACCATGTGTGTTCAGATCTCTTTCTTACACGGGAAGATCTCAGCCGCAGTACACGAACTCTGTAGCACAGGCCAGGGTCTCCGATGCAATTTTTAAAATTGTAAAACTGGGAATTTTATTTTAAATATATTTTTCCAAAATGATTTTGCCCTGGCAGCGGCTTTGTAGCAAACTCGTGTAGATATTTTAACTGTTAAAAGTTATTTTATGTGGTCAACTAAATACATTGGGTCTACATTTTATAGGTCGTCTCCGATAGGACTGGGAACACGATCTCACCTACACTGGGATTGTGGACATCTAGAAACATATTCTGATCGATCCATTCAGGGAACGAACGAGTATTTGGAATCGGCTAGTGCATTCGCTGCGTAGGCGAGTGGCCCGGATTCAATCCCACAATGGCCCTGAGGTCGACACAGACTTATTTGGGTACCAGAATGCATTGAGAAGTAAAGAGCGGTCGGCGTGATGTTGAACACATCCCACTTTATGAACCGATGGTCAAAGATAAATGCCGGACTAACGACGAATTCTCCAATATTCCTTATGGTATGAAAACGTCTTCCCTCTGACCTCGTTCCTAAACAAGCAGACAGTTGTTTTCAGAATGCGGTTCATTAAAATTGCAAGCTATTATAATTTTATTATATCTTAGTATCGCCGCTGACCGAACTCGGTAACGCCTCTGGGAGCCGCGAACGAAAATTTGAAAAACTTCAGTGTTTTAACTTTAAAAACACTTTTTTGGACATATACATATTTGACAAATGTATCCAATATATATATATATATATATATATATAAGTAGTTTCTTAGATTTTTCAAGAGGAGTTCATTCTTTTTTTTCCTGCTTTATTTTTCATGTTTGTTGGCCTACACGCTCTGATTTAACAAAAACAAGGTTAGCCCGTAGGTTGAATGGGGCGTGCCTCGGCTTAAAGTGGCCTTAATCCCCTATATAAAGAAATAAACAATAAAAATATAGCAAACATTTACATCGCAGCTACAAATACAATTAGTGTGTGAAGTTGACTTTATTCGCCCCTATCTATTCAGGTATACTCAGTGCGCCTAAGATTAATTTTTGCGTAAAGGTTTGCTTTCTGGATCATCTTTGTCCCTAGCAAATTCAGGGAACAATTATTCCCACTTCAGAGGTATTAGTAATTTAGGACTAAAAGTAAAGATCTGGGTTTCCTGTAGTCCAAAAGTGTTGGTTCAAGCTGGCCTTAAAACCTGGAATTATCACGGCTCGTGGTCACTATTACAGCTTGTTATAAGCTTCACTTTTGACGTACCCGAACACAATAGTGAGTTATAGCACAGCTAGTTCTAAATAAGTTTATAGATGGGTCTGGTTATAAGCTTCACTTTTGACATATCCAAACACAATAGTGAGTTATAGACATAGAGATATAGCAATGTGTAAGTTAAGAGGTGAAAGCTTTGAACAATTTCTAAGAATTTTTCAGAAGTGAAAGCTTTGGACAATTTGTAAGACTTCACCACAAGAGGTAGAGGCTTTGGACAATTTGTAAGACTTCACCACAAGAGGTAGAGGCTTTGGACAATTTGTAAGACTTCATCACAAGAGGTAGAGGCTTTGGACAATTTGTAAGACTTCCTCACAAGAGGTAGAGGCTTTGGACAATTTGTAAGACTTCCTCACAAGAGGTAGAGGCTTTGGACAATTTGTAAGACTTCCTCACAAGAGGTAGAGCTTTGAACAATTTGTAAGACTTCATCACAAGAGGGTTAGAGGCTTTACATTTGTGCGAAACCCTCCAAGAGGTAGAGGCTTTGGACAATTTGTAAGACTTCATCACAAGAGATAATGGCTTTGGACAATTTATAAGAATGGTTTAATTTCAGGTGTCCGAAAACCACTCCAAAAGTACATGAGGCGAGTTTCATGTGTAGTGTGATCGGAATATTTTTCCAGAGATCTCTGTTGTCAGTGTAGGGGAGATCAAGTTCCTAGTCTTATTAAAAACGGACGATAAATCGTAGGTTCCGTGTTCAAGTTAAGCACGTAAAAGAACCCACCATGTGGAAATCGGTAAGAGTAGGTTGCAAAACCGCTGCCCGGGCAAAATTCATTCAAAATGATTACATTGAAACTCCAGCAAAAACTTACATCGTGTACATTCGCTGGTACTAACGAGTTCGTGCACTGCAGCTGACATTTTCATGTGTAAGAAAGAATCGAAGCACACATGCTTATTCGCCGAATCATGTGATGATAGTCAGTGGCGGCTCGTGATCATTTTTTTTGGTGGGGCCAGACATTTTTCCAGATAAATCATGGTTTTGGGTTGCTATATTTAAATTTATAAAATAATAAATACACGTTATAAATTATTTTTGGTGGGGCCCGGCCCAACTGGCCCTTAATGACGCGTCACCACTGATGATAGTTATATCAATCAATCATTTCAACACGACATGACCAACAGCCGGTGTGTCGATGACGCAATGTAAAATCATGAAAGAGAACGCTGTGTTTTCAAAATCAAAAAAAGAAGTGTGTTCTAGTGAGAACATTTTACACAGGTATAGAAATTGATTCTCCCAGTATTAACAAAAGACCCAACTACGTCTAAAAACACATGATCTATAATGAAACGTTACAGAATGAACACTAGTCTTTTTTGTTTAATTTCCTCCCTCCCTCCATATGTTTCTTTTGTTTAACGGGGAACAGCTTGGTTAGTCTTCGATCTGCGTGCCACATTCCTGATGAGCCTAGCACACACGTCACTCGCCAGTCAAGCCTATTGTAGCTCCCATGTGCGATACCGTTTAGTCCTGGGCTAGCTTTCATTGGCTTGGGAGTTGAGTTCAAGAAGCTTCAGTGTGTGAAAGTGGAGCAGGCGATCAGGGTGAAGTATTATGAAACAGCTTCAGTGAAGTTAGTACGATGCGACAAGCAGATATCATGAAAGGTTATATAGTACGGGTGGATTTGTTCTGTGCAAGTTATAATACCTGGTTAAACGAGCAGTATTCAAATACATATTAGTAAGCCCGCAAAATTATCCGAGACGTGTCATTTTACTCCGTTTTCTTGTGTTCGACCGGTATGAATTCAAGAGTAGTCAGGGTATAACGTTTCTGACAGATTTTTGCGTGAAGGCTTGTCATCTTATTAACAGTAGCAGTATTCTATTTCTTCCTCTCCTTTCTAATCCTGTTTTGCCTCACAGTGTCAGGATAAGAAGAGATATCAAGAACAAGCGCTTTTGTATGCTTTATAAATAATGGTATGCACTGTCTCTGTTATTTCTGTGGTCCTTTTTGTGTGGACGATCTTTTGCTTTGTATCCACTGTTTCAGATTAGCATGATGATGGTTCAATCAATCAATGATTGCTAAAAGTATATCATTTACTCAAAGGAAATAGTTTATAATTTACCGATGGGAAAACTTGTATAATTTACTGAAGGAAAGAAGTATATAATTTACTGAAGGAAAGAAGTATATAATTTACTGAAGGAAAGAAGTATATAATTTACTGAAGGGAAAAAGTATATAATCTACTGAGAGGAAAAGTATATAATTTACTGAGAGAAAAGTATATAATTTACTGAGAGGAAAGTATATAATTTACTGACGGAAATATTATATAATCTACTGAAGGAAAAGTATATAATTTACTGAAGGGAAAAAGTATATAATCTGGAGGTACAACAATAATAGGGAGCTAAAGGGTTAATTCAAGTTTCCACGAAAATGCCTTTCTTAATATGCCCAGGTATTTCTAAACCTTTCCTTACTCCTCAGTCCCTGCGAGTTCCACAATAGTGCCTGTTTTGCAATGCTTCCTGACGGCTTTCTCAATGTGTGTGTCATAATCTTTCTTAATACACGGATTCATCATCATCATCATCAAATAGCTTGTCTTGAGCAAACGTGGCCACTCTAACAGTCCTATGGAATTGATCTCTTTCATAGGTCAGGTCTGACGCCTGTTCAACCGTGAGTCATGTTTATTTCAGCAGCTACATCCTGCTTCGATCTTTCCCGTGGTCTTCCTCTTTGCCGGGGTGATTCCTTCTATAATGGTTTTCTCAACTCTGCATGTGTTTATAAATGCACAAAATACTTCAACGTTTTTCACATTTTTATTTGTAGCATCGTCCATCGGTAGTTTCAATTATATATGTCTGGTATAGAACTCATGGGGAGGAAGGGGGAATGTTCTCTGTGGCTAAGTGGTTAAGTCCTTGCCTTGTGAATCGAAGGTCGTGGGTGTTCGAATCCGGACCAAGCCGATCTGTTGACGAGTGCATTTTTCCCAGAGACCGCTAGGATTTTTACCGGAACTACGGAGTGCGTGCTTTGTGCAATGCTCTTGGCGTGTGGAGCGCCATTTCTGTGGAGAGTGACTGAGCCATATGGGATAAAATCCGGAGCAATGAAGTAAATCATTTGGTTTTACAAACTGTGTTTATAACTCATTAATCATCATCATCAAGGTACGTATCCTTTATAGGACGTTGCTCTCTTTGCTGCACATCTGAAATCACTGTCTCTAGCTAGTTCGCCACTCCGTCGCTGGTTACATTTCATGATCTGCATCAAGTCCTTGGCAAGATAAAATCAGAAGTTTGCCATTTCTTTCTGATTGGTTCTGGCCACTTAATCATAATAATCTCTAGTGTGCCCTGAGCCGGATACCAGACTGTTCCTGCTCCCGCCTTCGAAGCCGTTGTTGACATTGTCAATCTTCCGCCTTTTCCGCCAGCAGCCTTGTGTACTGTAGAAGGGAGACTTCCTTCTAGTTTTGCTCTACGTAGTTTCACCGGCTTGTCGAAGCCGTTGCCAGGGGGTGGCGCTGCTGTACACAAGCAGACTCGAGGAGCTATACGCGAGCTGGGCAAGAGTGGGGGAACCAAATAGGCTCAAGGCCGCCCTAAAAAGGACGCGACTGGCTCTCACCGTAATTGCCTCTCATTAATCACTTGCTACAAACATACTTGAAGCTACATATGATTGATGTATGCATGTATGTTATATGTGTATACTTGTGAGTATGTGTGATATTGCTTCGTCTCATATATATAAGATAAAAACAAACTACAGCCTGTATTTGTGCAAGCACTTTTCAAAATCTGATCACCTGATTGTCTGGGTCGTGCAGTCTACGCTGTGTAAAAAACACAAGGCAAAGTAAAGATATGCTTTTTTAAAAAAGAGATTAAATTTTGTGCCTATATTAATGTATGGCTCTGAAACATGGACAATGAACAAGCAGTTAGAAGACATAATTGATGCATTTGAGATGTGGATATATAGAAGAATAGGTAGAGTTTCATGGACAGAAAAACAGACAAATAAACAAGTTTTAGGAAAACTAGGGATGAAGAAACAATTATTAAGAAATAAAATTCAGACAAGTAAAGTATTTTGAGCATCATAAAAGACTGATACCATGATAGAACATTTACTAGAGGAGTTGAGGGAAAGCAGAGGAAGACCGAGAGATAAGTGGAAGTAAACTTTAAGAAATGGACAGGTTACAGTCTGGCAGTGTGCTCACCTGGCAAAGACAGAGGATGCTGGAGATTTCACCCAACCTTCGATATGGAGACGGCACCTGATGATGATGATATTTTGTGGTCTGAAGGAGCTCTATCTTCATGGCTAGACAATGGTACTTAGGAAATAAAGGTTTGTGGTTTGAATTCTGTGTTTGGTAAATTGTCTTTTCAGGTGTCCTAAATACTTGTTCTTTTTATGACTATACTCATTGTGGTCTAGTTCTTCACCTAGAGTTCTTAGATACTCATTGTGGTCTAGTTCTTCACCTAGAGTTCTTAGATACTCCTTGTGGTCTAGTTCTTCACCTAGAGTTCTTAGATACTCCTTGTGGTCTAGTTCTTCACCTAGAGTTCTTAGATACTCCTTGTGGTCTAGTTCTTCACCTAGAGTTCTTAGATACTCATTGTGGTCTGGTTCTTCACCTAGAGTTCTTAGAACACCTTACTCACACTTTTTTCTTCTTCTTCTTCTTTTGTCGTCATACTGTTACCGGGTTGTTGCCCAGTGTCGTGGTTTTCTGTTTTTGTCTTGCGCTGTTCTTGTGGTTTGGGTGATTGTTATTTTTGCTCTTTGATAGGATTCTGCAACGCCACCTAACCATCTTTTTCGCAGTCTTCATCTCGTCTTCTTTCCTGGTGTTCTGTTGTAGAAGACTCTACAGCGGACACTTCTGTAACACTTATTTTGAAAAACACATATATACTTTTCCACTGCCTTGTTAAATTAAATGTCCAATTTTCACACCCTTACGTTGCCACTGGAAATATGCATGCTTTTAGTATTTCTTCTCTCTCTCGCGATCACCGCCCAGACCGATGTACCAGATTTTCCCATAAATTCTGTTCATGTGGAAATCTGATTCATGCAGCCTTAGCATTGGTGGGTTTTTACGTTTTACGTCACATCTTCAGCACCATTTGGAGCTCTGGTGCTTATCCTTCGGCGATGTGTCCGGCTTCAGCCATCGTTTACTCGATTCGCTCTCCGTTCTGTAGCCATCTAGTGTTTTTACCGTGTGGGGTAGCTAGCCCCACGCCCAACCTCCTTAGTCGCTTCTTACGACATGCGTGCCAGGTAACAGTGGTTCTATTCTTTACACCCCAATTTGGTCCCTGGTAACCACTCGGGCGCTTAGTATTCTGATATTTTGTGGGTTTTTTTTCCATTTCGATTCCATACTGTTTTTTAGTTGTTTAAATGCTTTTGTAAGGCTGTTTTGTTCTTCTTTTAGAAAACATGGAAACCGAATACAAATAATGAAACAATGATAGCACAGTATGAGTAAGAAAGTATGAGTAACGAAGTATGAGTAACGAAGTATGAGTAACGAAGTATGAGTAACGAAGTATGAGTAACGAAGTATGAGTAACGAAGTATGAGTAACGAAGTATAAAGGGTTTTAAAGCCAAAGGATTGACTTCATTGCACCGGGTTTTACCCCATATGGCTCGGTCCTCTCCGCAGAAATGGCACGCCACCTGCCGAGAGTATTGCACAAAGCACGAACTCCGTAGCTCCGGCAACAATCCTAGGGTCTCTGGAAAAACTGCACTCGTGAACAGAAGGCCGCGGTCCGGACTCGAACCCACGACCTTCGACTCGCAAGGCAAAGGGCTTAACCACTCAGCCACAGAGACCCGAAGTATGAGTAACGCTATACAGAATGAGCTATTGAAGAGTTTACTCGATACAATTATACATAAATGATTAGATACTATTCAATATAGAAAGATAATGATAACATTATATACAAACTAGCCACGACAGAGATAAAGTGTCTACGCAGAATACTGTAGTACATAGAATCCTTTCGAAATTAGTATTTGAAAAAAAGTGGCTTACATTATCTGTACTGAACGTCACTCAAGAAATCTCAAATTAAATGCTCGACAACTTAACAAATTACCACAAACATTTGCCGAACAATCTTACTCCGATACAATCTTACTCCGATACAATCTTACTCCGATACAATCTTACTCCGATACAATCTTACTCCGATACAATCTTACTCCGATACAATCTTACTCCGATACAATCTTACTCCGATACAATCTTACTCAGATACAATCTTACTCCGATACAATCTTACTCAGATACAATCTTACTCAGATACAATCTTACTCCGATACAATCTTACTCCGATACAATCTTACTCCGATACAATCTTACTCCGATACAATGGATAGAAAGCAAAATACAGGCCACGCAAAAGTTGGACCCTCAGAGATAATAAATAGAGGCGACAAAAGATATTGTATATGAAGCGCACACAAAGGGCCGTTCTATAAATCTCTTTTTATCATGAGGCTGTGAAGCAAAACAGGATTGGAGGAAAAAAAGATTATAACATTATATGATTGGGCGAAACTGGGAAAACAAGTTATGTAGTTTTAATAATGTAACAGTGGTTTCTGTTACATAACAAACGGGTTTGGGACAGATTGAATGACGATTGATTTTCGTTTGTGAAAGATTGTACATAATGATTTAGTAAGCTTGCAACTTTATAAATAAATGGGAAAGATATAAATATATAAGTATCGGTAGTTATGTTCTCCATCCACGCGGGACGGGAAAGAGAGGCGCACAATTAGTTATTAATAGACAAGACGTCACTGAACTTTTGAGAAGAACAATAGATGTTCGGATTCTTCGTGATTGTGAAGAGCATGTATAATGATGAGAGCCGTAGTAGCGTAGTTGTTAGTGAAGTCGCTACTTAGGAGCGTGGTTCGGGTTCAATTTCCTATTGGGCGTGGAATATGTTTCCGACCGTACCGGCGGTTAAGTCAACCCAGCCTCAACTGAGTACCAGGAAAAGCATTCGACACAGCCGCAACTGTTTACCAGGAAAAGTATTCGACACAGCCGCAACTGTTTACCAGGAAAAGTATTCGACACAGCCGCAACTGTTTACCAGGAAAAGCATTCGACACAGCCGCAACTGTTTACCAGCAAAAGCATTCGACACAGCCGCAACTGTTTACCAGGAAAATCATTCGACACAGCAGCAACTATTTACCAGGAAAAGCATTCAACACAGCCGCAACTATTTACCAGGAAAAGCATTCGACACAGCCGCAACTGTTTACCAGGAAAAGCAGTGAGAAGTAAAGGTGACCGACGTGATGTTGACCACATCCCCGATCGTGTGCCGACATGTAACAAAAAATACGAGCCTAACACTGTATTACACAAAATACTTAAAAAACCCAAAACTGTCGTTACTGCCTGTAGTACCGCTTTTTAGAGCGATGTAGGACAGATAGGACGTGAGACTGGAAAACTGTAATAGTCGCATGGCTAGTGCAGTCGCCGCAAAGCTGTTTAGGTTAGGATTTTTATTTTATGCCCACAACAGAAAAAAAATTCTTGACCTTACCGTGAATTGAACACAGGTCTCCCCGCATGGGAGCCACGCTCTAACAACTTCGACCACACGCTCCTAGCCCATTATACTTTAATGTATTAAAAAGGATTTCTTTACTCAATATATATATCTATGATGATAGTATCCGAAATGAACTGTTTATATACTATTCTTATCTGTCATCATAATCATCCAGATTGTCGACATATACCACGGTTGATGTCACTAGATTGTCGACATATACCACGGTTGATGTCACTAGATTGTCGACATATACCACGGTTGATGTCACCAGATTGTCAACATATACCACGGTTGATGTCACTAGATTGTCAACATATACCACGGTTGATGTCACCAGATTGTCGACATATACCACGGTTGATGTCACCAGATTGTCGGCATATACCACGGTTGTTGTCACTAGATTGTCAACATATACCACGGTTGATGTCACCAGATTGTCGACATATTTTATTTTATTTTTTTCCCGATCTAGAAGCACTTGAGCTTTTCAGTTTTTCGGCTCGGTGCCATGGACATCATAACCCTTCGGTTCGGTGCCACGAACACCGTAAATCGGGGAATCTGTGGCTTTTCACCCGTAGTCCAACTCGCTACGAACACGCTGGACAGATGGGCTATTGTCGACATATACCACGGTTGTTGTCACAAGATTATCGACATATACCACGGTTGTTGTCACAAGATTATCAACATATACCACGGTTGATGTCACACTCCTTAAGTTTCAAGATTTTGTCCGTCTTCGTTATGGTCCCTGCCGACTCGTGCTACGTTGGAAGCCGCGAATTCCTCCATTCCAGCCTCTCGATTTTGATTTTTTTGGGTCCATGTGGCCCGTGTTATACTTCCTGTCACCCCTCATTTTACTACATCGACTTTCACGTTAAATAGAATTTCAAGGGAAAAAAAATGTGTTTATAAATATTAAGTTTCAGTTTATTCTTAAGACTCTATGAACACGGTCTTCCAGCTTTTGTTATCTTATTTTTCTGTGGTAACCGTTCTACTTAAACCATAAGCTTATCTTTTCCTCTTTTACAAGAGAAAGCGTCGAAATGTCAACGTGTACCTTCAAATAAATAGCACATTTGAGCCGACTATGCTTTGAGAGACCGTGCACTACGTGGTTTTAACTGACAATGAGTGGAGAATGCAGTTTTAGTTCAGAGTAGGGTTCCAATGAGTGGAGAATGCAGTTTCAGAGTAGGGTTCCGATAAGCGGAACAAGAAGTTTCAGTTCAGAGTAGGGTTTCATTGAGTGGGACATGCAATTTCAGTTCAGAGTAGGGTTTCATTGAGTGGAACATGCAATTTCAGTTCAGAGTAGGATTCCGATGAGTGGAACATGCAGTTTCAGTTCAGAGTAGGGTTTCATTGAGTGGAACATGCAATTTCAGTTCAGAGTAGGGTTTCATTGAGTGGAACATGCAATTTCAGTTCAGAGTAGGGTTTCGATGAGTGGAACATGCAGTTTCAGTTCAGAGTAGGGTTTCAATAAGTGGAACATGCAGTTTCAGTTTAGAGTAGGGTTTCAATGAGTGGAACATGCAGTTTCAGTTCAGAGTAGGGTTTCAATGAGTGGAACATGCAGTTTCAGTTCAGAGTAGGGTTTCAATAAGTGGAACATGCAGTTTCAGTTTAGAGTAGGGTTTCAATGAGTGGAACATGCAGTTTCAGTTCAGAGTAGGGTTTCAATGAGTGGAACATGCAGTTTCAGTTCAGAGTAGGGTTCTGATGTGTGGAGCAAGCAAGAGTAGGAACAGTGTGTTCGTTATCTATTATCGGTCTTATTTGTTCTTCTAAGTTGAAATTACAACTGAATCTGTACATATTACAATAGATATCTCAACAGTTATTCTTCTAAGTTGAAATTACAACTGAATCTGTACATATTACAATAGATATCTCAACAGTTATTAGTTAGTATCACCTTTCATTTAAAAACATAGCTGAACGATAACGCCACTACTCATTTAATTCTGAATGGAAGTCCAGTAATGTTTGTATTGAATACAACGGCAAATCTGTGTGTTATTGTGTAAAGCTTGCGTTTCTATCAGAATAACAAAAATGTATTGAAGAGCTTCATTTCATCCTTAATCGTAAGAAAAACTTTCTTTAATAGTGAATATCATGTATATTGTGAATTTCTACTGTCCACCAGAATGTCCTTAACTTGTGGAGAATATGCTGGTGTTACATTTTATATTAATCATGTAAGTACCTAATCTGAAATTCTTGGCTTCTCCGAAAATAGTTAATTCATATTTTTCATGATTGTTGGCCGACAGAATATATGGATACAATAAATCAATACAGTCGCCCGAGTGGTTACCGGGGCCCAAATTTTGGGTTGCAACGAATAGAACCACTGTTACCTGCCACGCATGTCGTAAGAGGCGACTGAGGAGGTTTGGCTGAAATCGGATGCATGTGTCCGCTAGGGGAATGCTAACCCGAAACAAATGCTTGCAGAAAACGGATGCATCATGGCCGTAAGGCGCATAACATGGTGCAACGACCCTTCACAACGAGGAATGGGATAACGGATTCTACGGTCGTCAATCTGCCTCGGAGATTTAGTCACGCATTAAGAATGTCAGACCTACCATCACGAGGGTGGCCAAAACTTACTGCTGGAAGAGGTCGGCAAAAACTGGGAAACAGAAATCATAAGAATTATATCCTACAGAACTGCCCCAGTATGCAGACTTGAGAAGAAAGGTGACCCACTTACACTAGCATCCAAGACAAACTGTATGGCGTGGCTGATAATCTGAGGCAGACGACTGCCTTTATTAGAGAATCCGAAATCTCAATCTAGTGAGAATGCAGAAGACAAACTGTATGGCGTGGCTGATAATCTGAGGCAGACGGCTGCCTTTATTAGAGAATCCGAAATCTCAATCTAGTGATAATGCAGAAGAAGAAGAAATCAATACAGTCAAATTTAGATAATGATGAAATAAATGAGCTGCTTTTTACAGATGATCAGTGTCTGATACACTAAAATGAACAAGACCAACAACATCATATTGACACCTTGAACAAAAATTATATGAATCATGACATGAAATTCAATAACACTAAAACAGAAATAATGAATATGGGAAGAAAACATAATAAACTAGACATCCATGTCAATGGCACTACAATAAGCCAAGTGAAAGAATTCAAATACTTAGGAAGCATATTCACAGAAGACGGAAGACTAGAAGCTAGAGTGCAAAAAGCAAATGATGTAACCTACCAGCTAACCCGATTGTTAAGGCACCCAAAAATTTCACTGACAGCTAAGCAACAGATGATCAACAGCATGTTCATGCCTACTTTGTATTACCCGAGTCAAACATGGACAATGAGCAAGGCGTAGTCACAAAAAATAAATACAAGTGAAATGCGGTGCCTGCGAAAAGTTACCAACAACACCAGAAAAAACAGAGTCATCAGCATAAGAAAGAAAGTTAGCACATAACCTTGTTTGAATTACATTGAGAAACAAAGAATGAAGTGGTTTGGTCACTTAATAAGAATGCATTGAAGTGGTTTGGCCACTTTATAAGAATGCATCCAAACTCCACAGTATACAGAGTTTTCTACAACAGAATATCAGGAAAGAGGGCGAGAGAGGACCACGAAAAAGATGGTTAGATGGCGTACCAGAATCCTGTCAAAGAGCAAAAATAACTAACACCCCAGCCACCAGAACAGCGCAAGACAAAAACAGAAAACCACGACACTGGGCAACAACCAGGTAGCAGTGTGACGACACTGGGCAACAACCGGGTAGCAGTGTGACGACACTGGGCAACAACCAGGTAGCAGTGTGACGACAAAAGAAGAAGAAAAAGTTGGCCGACAAAGAGACCACAATTTTCTTTAATTAAAAGTTGTGGCACACATTTTTATCAGGATAGACTAGGGAATGAATTATATTGGAAGAGAAACACCTTTATGATAATGACTGTGCCATCGAGATGCCACTGTATAGTGCAAATTCCCCCATGTCTTAAAATGAATAAATAATATGCATTAATAATGCATCCTCCCCATGAGGCCATTACCTTGTAGTGGTGGGGAGGCTTGCGTGCCTCAATGATACAGTGAGCTAGGACGGCGGGAACTTATGTTCCCGGAAGGTTACCCAAGCCGGAAAGGTCACTGAGGAGGGGGACAGACGAAGCATGGTCTCCTGGTCCTCCAGGTTTGGGGTTGGGCTTGGGACTAACGATCCCATCCTTTAAAAAAATTAAAGTTACGGAAACAACAACAAACATACAACCTATCTACGGGCATGAAGGGCTACCAGAGTCATTGACTCACATGACTGGAAGTGGTGAAAGCCGAAAGGAAGCTACTTTCATGAGGACGGAAGTCCTGAATGCCAAAACCAAGACCAGAATTGGATGCTGGAATGTAAGAACAATGTACGAAACCGGAAAACTATCACAAATAACAGCAGAAATGAGAAGATATAATCTACATATAACCAAGACTAGTATCTATAACAGCTGTGTGCTGTCAACTTTGCTGTATGGATCGGAATGCTGGAGAATGACAGAACAGGATATGTCCAGACTCTCCGCCTTTCATACAACTTGTCTGCGAAAATCTTACGCGTGTACTGGCCGACTACTATCTCGAATCAAGAATTGCTTGCACGATGCCAACAAGAGAATATGGGCACTATCATCCGAAGACGACGCTGGAGATGGATTGGACATGTGATGCGCATGGAGACTGGCTCCGACACGAAAACTGCACTGAGATGGACTCCAGAGGGTAGGCGAAAGCGTGGAAGACCCAAGACGACCTGGAGGAGAACGATAGAGCAAGAGCTGAAGGAAATGAATCATAGCTGGAACACAATACAGAGGAAGGCCATGAACAGGGAAGAATGGTGTACGTTTGTTGCTGCCCTAAACGCCAGGGGCGTAACAGGCTAAAGAGAGAGAGAGAGGATTAATAATGCATAATAGATGTACCTGCGTGACACTTTCCAAAGGGGGACTGTGAGCTCTGATGCTTTAGACAATAGGCAATTACCCGCGCGTGTATCACAAATGATACCTGGGCTCATGGTCCTGGTATGCAAGCAGCTTTGTTCAATTGGATTTCATATTATACAATTTTGATCATTTTCTGCGCGATCGCGTAAGCATTTGCATACACACTGCAGCAGTACATAAGTTAATATATTCACTACTCTAGGCGTGGAGGGTGAAATAAGATCTGCGGGTTATAGGCTCTGTGCAACTCTCTCTCTCTCTCTCTCTCTTGGAGATATTGCTAGTGTATTCTGGGGTGTGCAAATGTGAGCGTCTGTAGCTTGAGCGGTAGTGAGCTCGATCACAACCCAAGCGTACCTGGATCAAATTTCGCGGCGGGCAAGATTGGAAGCAAATTAGTTCCATTTTTTTTACGAACTATAAAAATAGACCTCACCGTTCAGAAAATAATGGCAAACTACTGAACGTATCAGTGGTGCCTAGAAAATGGACGATTCGTTTACTGGTGTTGATGGCTATGTATGGAAAATTGATATGCCAAGAGTTTCATTTTTCGTTCTGGGGTGTATTCATGCAACGGTAGATTACTTAGAATACCATGGACAGAGAAAAGAACAAATGCTTCTGTTCAGCTTGATAAAGAGAGTTGGCTAGTAAAGGACATAAAAAAAGGAAAATTAAATATTTCGGACACATCAAATGACATGAGTGCATAGAGAAGATAATTTTGGAGGGAATGATGACAGGAAGAAGAATGAGAGGAAGACCTAGAAGATGATGGGTGCAAGATGTCATTGACAATCTAAGAATGATTGTTGCTGACGCCGTTTACTTCAACAGAACGTGTGAGCTACAAAAGACAGTGAAGTTCATACAAGAGACAACATTGAATATATAGACATATTTCAAATGAACGAAAGGAAGGAACAGAACAGGGAATTTTTCAGGATTGTTGTCATGGGAGCCAAGTTTCGAAAGGCACAATGTACTTGATGATGATGATGATTCTGTAGATATTACTAATGTATTCTGGGTAAGTATTGGTGAATAGTTTGGACATATAAAATGACACGAAGAATTGGAGAAGACCATTAAGACACGACGGGTTGAAGAAGACCATTAAGACACGACGGGTTGGAGGCCATTATGGAATGAGTCCTACCGGCAAAGAGAACTAGAGAAAGAACACGGAGAAGATAGATTCAGGATGTAACTAATGATTTGAGCATGACTGCTGCAGAGACAGAACATCTAACCCTTGAAAGAGACAAATTCTGAAGAACTGTTAGGGTGGGAGGGAGCAAGTTTCGCTCAGGACAAGCTATCTGATGATGATGATGAGGATATTACTAGCGTATTCTGGGACAATGCAAGTATATTCTAGAATCAGCTGAATGAACTAGTTGACGTAGTGCAGACAAAAAGTTATAACAAAGACCTAATGGTGCATTGCAAAAATGCAGAAGCTATGGCCATTTAAAAAATCAGATTCATATAAAAACGCAATGATTGATTGATTGAATGGACCATCATCATTGCACTTCGGTGAGTAACTATGTGTACTCCGATCGTTTTCTTACACAGGAAGATCTCAGCTACAGTACACGAACCCTGTAGCACCGGCAAGGGTCCCGGATGTAATTTTAAAAATGAAAATGTTTTCTCTGAAATTTTTTTTCATAATAAATTTTGCCATTGCTTAAATTGAACTACGGGACATGTTGTCCGTCTCAAATAAGACTTGGAACTCGTTAAAACTCGATCTCACCGACACTGAGATCAGGGATCTCTGGAAAAATATCCACATGGTTCAAAATGCATCATCAAAGCAAGTAGGATGAAGCTAAGAAAGGTACATGTGACACCAGTAACGTTGAATCGTACAGGCGCGGAGAAAGCTGTAAAATAAAAGGATTCTTTAGAATTAAAATATATTTCGTAAGAAAGGTACATGTGACACCAGTAGCGTTGAATCTTACAGGCGCGGAGAAAGCTGTAAAATAAAAGGATTCTTTAGAATTAAAAAATAAAAAATATTTCGTTTTAACATTTCTGAAACTTTTTTTTTTTTTTAAACTTTCTTAAACATTAGACTATTAAATTTCAACAATGTTGTTTAACTGTATAATAACGTGGATTCTACGGACGGATTTAATTCTTATTTTTCATATTTGTTATTGGTTTACTTGATCTGATATAACTAAAATAAGGTTCCTTATTAATCCCATATACTTAACACATAAACAAAAGTGTTATCATTTCTATTCATTTATAATTACTAAAACTGTCACCCGTGCGTCGCCGGGGCTCGTAAGGGGAGCAAATAATAGTAACACTGCGATCTACATGGCATGTCGTAAGAGGCGATTGAGGTAGAGACCTAGGGAATCTACCCTAGTAAATAAAATAGCGTTGCAGAAATCGGATGTGTTGGCTTAATTGTGGACGCATAACTGGCACAACGTACAATCGCTCTTAAGCTCAGATCCCATACAAATCACAAAGAGTGGTTAACAAGTGGTCGATATGGATCTTTCAAAGACGAAACAATATTTGTAAAAATTAATTATTAATTAATTAATTGATAATTCATTAAATATTATTTTACCTAATAAATTCTAAAACAGTGTTTAACTGTTTTTAAGTTCAACTGTATTATAATTACTAAAACTGATAGTTGACTATAAATTGTTTATAACATAATTTGGTGTTTTCATTTCTAAATCTCAATTTGTAAACAAACTTCAAGAACGTCATTCAGCAATTCCAGAACGTTGTTTCTTGCTAATGTAGATAAAATATTGTCGACAAGAAGAGATACATGCACAAGTCTTGTTCTCACGCGAATATTTAGTACCCCCTTTCCTTACTCAAACCTGTAGCTATGTTCCATCTCTGCCCACATTTTGGAACTAAAAAATAAAATAATTTCCATTTCCCGGTTCTCTGGGCTCCTTTCCTCGACGGTTTCGGGTGACAGAGCATCCAAAATGTCAGCGGGAAAACGTTAGAGTTCACGGGAATACGAGCACCTGTCATTTCCAGCCGCTTGGGAGTAATCAGATTCATGCAGCAGTAAACAAGGACCACATAAGTAGAATCAGGAATTCTCAACAGAAGATTGGAAAATCTATGTACTGATTTTAACATATGTACTGTGACGGCAGTGAAAGAAAGACAAGAGAGTGAAAGACAGACATATGGAGATAGGTGTGTGTGGTATCGTTTGTCAAATGTAACCGATTCTGTCATGAAAGAATCATCAGTGATCATGTGTGAAATGAAAATCGTGGCATATTCTTTACAGGACGTCAACCACAGTAAATGAGTCGTTGATTTTTCTAGGCACCACTTATATATTCAATAGATTGCCATTGCTTTCCGAACGGCGAGGTATATTGTTACCGTTCGTAAAAAACAACCGGAACAAATTTGCTTTCAAACTGCCCGCCGCGGTGTTTAAACCAGGTGCTCTTTGGTTGTGATCGAGTTCTTTACCACCACGCCACAGACGCTCATCTGATCATGTGTACGATTTTGTTAATTGTGTGTCTAGCTTCGGCGAAGTAATTTCTCTTCTTACAGCTTCAATAAAAAAATACAACAGATCACTAATATTTGTTTAATTTCTTTTTTTTTTCAATTGTGGGTTGCAAATAGAAGATCTCTTTAACCTGTGATGATCTTGGAGCTTAGAACAACAACGAATGCACACCATTATTCTCTGTTCTTGACCGTCCTCTGTATTTTTTCCCAGCTGTGATTCATTTAATGCATCTCCTGTTTTACTGTTCTCCTCCAGGTCGTTTTGTGTCTTCCAAGTTTTCGTTTACCCTCTCGTGTTCATCTAAGTGCAGTCTTTGTGACAGGAGTTAGTCTCCATGCGTATCACATGTCCGATCCATCTCTAAATGATGTGTTTAGCCACGACGAAGTAATTTCTTCATGCGTATCACGTGTCCGATCCATCTCTAAATGATGTGTTTAGCCACAACGAAGTAATTTCTCCATGCGTACGTATCACATGTCCGATCCATCTCTAAATGATGTGTTTAGCCCCGACGAAGTAATTCTTCTTTCTTACAGTTTTCAAGGGAACACAAAACTGATCAATCAACCAAGTGCCATGCCTGCCAGCGTAGGCGACCATGTCTCTCCACAACGCTCTCTCCTTCGTGCAGGTAATCAGTTCTAACGTCGATCTTTTGTCGAACCAAGATATCACACAATCCAACATCTTCTGCATCTGTTTTCCACGATCTCTCCTTCCCTGAATTGTATCTGTTGTCACCAAATGTTCTAAACTTATCACTAATATTTGTATCATTTTGTTTTCAAATTCAGCATCTCTAAGAGAACATAGTGTTGACATTATTCAGAAAACTAATATCAGTAATATATTCTAGTTTATGTAGCATATCTATTTTCAGAAATCCGATGTAGAAGGAATAAGGTAACAATTGTTATCAGAAAATAAAGAGGGAGATATGTTGAGCATACGCTGAGAAGAAACTATCAAAGAATCACAAAGTAGGCATTGAAGTGTGAGACAAACAGTTCCAAGAATAAAAGGACGTCATTGGGAACCATTGGGAAGTGATGAAATCAGAGACATGTCTGGTCAACCACTAGTGACAACTGTTATAAGAAAGAGAAGATGGAGATATGTTGGACACACCTTGAGGAGAAATGATCAACGAATATCAAAGCAGGCATTGAAGTGGGATGCAAAAGTTCAAGAAAGAGAGGTCGACCTAAGGAGACCTGAAACGAACTTTGCTGAGAGAGGCAAGAAATATCGGTCTCAGTTCCATGGATGAGATTGAGCGTGTTGCCCAGAACAGAGCGGTATGGAAAAGTTACTTGCAGGCCCTATGTAACGTATAACGGTACGAGAGGAATTATTATTATTATTATTATTTGGAACCATGAAATAATCTTTACTGAGAGGAGATGCATATTGGGCTCAATTCCATTGAGGAGATTGAGCGAGTTGCCAAGGATGGAGAGGTATAGAGAAATTGCTTGCATTCTCTATGTAACGTGTAACGGTATGAGATAAATATAGTAACTAGTTATAAACCAATCAAAGGAAATCTGTCATATTGTCTAATGGGAATAATTGTGTACAAATAGGTTAGTGATCAAATTTTATGAACACAAAACTCCATTTTACAGTACCACATCTATTGAGTTATGCTATAACACTTTCCGAATAGAGGAGTTTCTGAACAGAGGAGTTTCCGAACAGAGGAGTTTCCAAACAGAGGAGTTTCCAAACAGAGGAGTTTCCAAAAAGGCGTTTTCGAACAATGGGATTTCCAAACAGAGGAGTTTCAGGGTTGTGAATCCCAGTCGCTGACCAGATTGAGAGCGATAGGTGTCAACATTGGTACAACCCGAAAAAAACGACATACCAAATATGCAAAGAGATTGTTTAATCAACATCGAACTGGCGTGTTGGGCGGCTGGAAGCTGCAGAATTTGTTGAGGCAGAGATCGGAGACAAATCGATGATGATAGTCCTCATATAACTGATAATTAGCCCGCGTGTCCAGCGTGTTCGTAGCGCGTTGGACTACGGGTGACTAGTCCTCTGTAAGTGCGTGTTCAACTCCGCGGACTGGCAGAAAAGCTACAGGTTCCCCAGATTTACGGTGTTCGTGGCACCGAGCCGAAGGGTTACGATGTCCATGACACCGAGCCGAAGAGCTTTCAGCTCAAGTGCTTCTGGATCGGAAAAAACCAACAAAAAAACCAACAAAAACTGATAATTACGGTACTGTGTTAGATCGGATTGATTGTAGTAGAGGATGTTAAAACTGATGTGTTTTTAAAGTAAGTAATCATTTTCGAGGTTTTTCTATAAAGTTTTGGTAAACATTGTATAGCCATATATGGCTGATACATAGGCATCGCCGTGTACAATGCTTTGAGGTGACGCCTACTACATTAATGAAAACTGCTAACGCATTCAGAAATATGCATTATCAGCAGGAGAGTTTTAAAACAAATAATTGTATCACAAGCTTTCTTGATAAAATTGTATGTTTTTTTAAACACTTTAAAAAACTCAAATATAAGCATAATGATAAAATGATGAATTTATAGAAATAGATGCAAAAAGTTGTCAACATGCACAGTAAAAATTATCTTGAAATAGAAGTTAATGAAACTTGAATTAAAAAGCACATTTCTCAAAAACTTATATTAGAATGCAAAACTGTAAAGATGTGTTTTCTTCTCTAATATAAGCACAATTAGTAGGTCACATTGACATAAATTAGAAGGTAAGACTGTCCAGGAACAAAATAACACATTTTCAGTTAATTAGAAGTCAGACTTTCAATTTATTAATTTTCAATTAATTAAAAAAAACAGATTTTCAATTAATTCGAAGATCCATTTTCAATTAATTAGAATCAGATTTTCAATTAGCTAGAAAACAGACTTTCAATTAACTAGAAAACAGACTTACAGTTAATTAAAATACAGATTTTCAACTAATTACAAGACATATTTTCAATTATTTATAATCAAAATTTTCTATTAATTTTCAGTCACATTTTCAATTAATTAAATAAAAGACAAATTAAAGACAGTATTCAATTAATTAGAAAACAGAAGCTCAGTGAATTGAATGAAGCCCGTATAAACGATGCATTAGAACAGA
Organism: Arion vulgaris; assembly: GCA_020796225.1. NCBI lineage: Eukaryota > Metazoa > Mollusca > Gastropoda > Stylommatophora > Arionidae > Arion > Arion vulgaris. The sequence continues at coordinate 57,930,624 of CM036760.1, forward strand.
ATTTGTCAATGAAGTAAAAGACATTTTTTCAATGAATTTGTAAACAAAACTGTCATTAAACTAGAAGACACATATTTAAAATTATTAAAAGAATTTAAAAAAAAACCCCAGAAATCCCCACTAAGTATAAGTATTTTTCAATGATTCAGAACACACAATTCTCACACTTTTCTTGTAAGCAGGAAAAGTATAATGTAGGAAAAAAATGGTTTGGCTTCTTATATAACTGTTGTAAGTAGGCGTTTGTAGCTTAAGTGATAGTGAACTCGATCACAACCCAAGCGTGCCTAGTTCAAATACCGCGTGCTGGCAGTTTGGAAGAAAATTTGTTCGGCGTGATTTTTAAGGAACGGTAAAATTAGACCTCACCGTTCAGAAAGCAATGATAAAACTACTGACGTATAAGTGGTGCCTAGAAAATCAAGGACTAGGTTACTGTGGTTGAGGAGGAAGCTGTGTAAATGATATGTCACGGTTTATGTAGTATTTAACTGCATTGTGAGCATCTGTAGATCAAACAGTAGTGAGCTCGATCACAAACCCAAGCGTACCTGGTTCAAACTCCAGGTGGGCAATTTTGGAAGCAAATTCGTTTCCGTGGAATTTTACAAAAGGTAAAAATAGACCTCACCGTTCAGGAAGCAATGGCAAACTACTAAACGTATAAGTAGTGATTAGAAAATCAACGACTCGTTTACTATGGTTTATGGCTACATCCTGCAAAGGATATGCCACGATTTTCATTTTCAATACAGCTCGTTAGAATGTAGGAGAGTAGGACATGAGAATGTTGAGTTCAATGACAGCATGGCTAGTGCAGTCGTAGCCAAACTGTTCAGGCTAGGATTCTTCTTTATGCCCAGACTGAAACTCTCTTTGGTCGTACCGGGAATCAAACCAGGGTGGTCTGAATGGGAGCCCGTGCTCTAATCCATTCAGCCAGACGCTCCACGGCTTTTTATGTATTGACTATTATTTGTAAATTTTCACAATATTTAGATTCTGACTTTTATTCTTAAATTCTTACAATGAGTAGATTCTCACGATGTGTAGAACATAGTGGGCTTAATAATAATTTAGTATGTGGAGAATCACATACAAATCGCAATAACTACACAGTTGATGGAATCAGCCTTAATTATTTGCATGCAACTTGGCCTTCGTGAAACTGGTTCTACAGGGTGTTCAAAATAAAAGTTGCCAGGTCAAGTGAGCCAGTCTGGCATGTTTATGAAAATGAGAATTCTTCAATTATGACGTGGTATATGTCAAGTGAGCGAGTCTTTTTGTTATGGTGTGTAATTATGGTGCGGGAAGAGGCAATGAACAAATGTGATAAAAGGACCAGCTAGTCAGTACCGGCTTTAATAGTAAATAGACAGAGCACCGCCCGTGTGCTGCCGGGGCCCGCAAGGGGAGCAAAGAGTAGCGGCACTGCGACCTACAAGGCATGTCGTAAGAGGCAACTAAGGTGGGGTTTGGCGTAGGGCTGGCTACCCTATCCAGTAGAAAATTTTAGCCACAAAATCCAACCAACCATGAACAAGTCACATAAAAATAAAATAAAAACTGTGCCAACCAAGAGGAAAGGAAGCTCTTCTAGAAGAGGTATGAAGCGATGCAGAGAAAGCCGCAAGGAGTCTACACCGCAGATTATCTTCCTTTCACCTAGGAAAAGCTCCAGAATTGGTACCTGGAATGTTAGAAGTATGTATGAAATGGGAAAGACAGCACAGGTTGTAAATGAGATGAAATTTCACGGGATTGGCATCTTGGGATTATGTGAAACTAGGTGGAATGGTGCAGGCAAACAACGTCTAAACACAGGAGAAACAATGCTGTTCTCAGGCCATATGGAAGAAAATGCCCCCATAGTGAAGGAGTGGCTTTAATGCTATCTAAAGAAGCGGAGAAGGCACTAATAAAATGGGAAGCAGTGAGTCCTAGGATAATCACAGCAACATTCAGAACCACCAAAAGAAAGTATTCTTGAATGTGACCCAGTGTTATGCACCTACCAATGATAAAGAGGAAAAAGTAAAAGAGGAATTTTACATAAAACTTCAAAATACTATAGGTAATCAGAGAAATGGGAACATCAAAATTCTGATGGGCGACCTCAATGCCAAAATAGGTTCGGACAACATAGGCTACGAGGAGATCATGGGGAAACACGGACTAGGAATAATGAACGAAAATGGAGAACTATTCACTAATTTCTGTGCAGCGAATCAATACGTCATAGGTGGAAGTGTCTTTCCACATAAAAGAATACATAAAGCAACCTGGGTATCACCAGATCACAGAACAGAAAATCAAATTGACCACATATGCATAAACAAGAAATTCAGGTCATCTCTACAAGATGTAAGGGTCCTAAGGGGGCAGATGTAGATTCGGATCACCATTTGTTGATAAGTAAAATTAAACTGAAGCTTAAGCGATACATAACATCCCATGAACATAGACACCAATATAATGTAGGATACCTCAGAAGTCAAGAAACAAAGGAACAGTTCACGGTCACAGTCTCTAATAAGTATGAGGTTTTGCGGCAATTAGAAGATGAGGTGAGTGCGGAAGAATGCTGGCAGCAAGCCAAAAATATTTGGAATGAAACATGCACAGAGGTATTAGGAAAGAAGGAGCGGAATCATAAGGCATGGATAACTCCAGAAACTCTCAAGGAAATAGAAGAAAGGAAAAGAGGAAAGCAGATTTAAATAATAGCAAAACTAGAACTGCCAAAGCCATAGCCCAGGAAAAGTACACAGAAGCTAGCAAGAAAGTGAAGAAACAAATAAAGTTAGATAAAAGACAATACGTAGAAGATCTAGCAAGAGAAGCAGAGGTAGCTGCAGGAAAAGGAAACCTTAGGGATCTTTACAACATCACTAGAAAGCTAGCAGGAAAATACAGACCATCAAATGGGTTGATCAAAAATAGTAGTGGGGAAACTATCACTAATGTTAGAGACCAAATGGAAAGATGGATGGAATACTTCAAGGAACTCCTGAACAGACCAGCACCTGCAAAACCCCCAGATATCCAACCGGCAGAGATTGACTTGGACATCAACTGTGAGAAACCATCCAAGGAGGAGATTAGTAAAGCCATTAAACTTTTAAAAGATGGGAAAGCGGCCGGTCCAGATGGTATTCCAGCGGAGGCGGTTAAAGCCAACATAAACACATCCACAGAAATACTGTATAAATTATTTAGCAGAATCTGGGAGACCGAAGAAATACCAGCAAACTGGAGAGAAGGATACCTGGTGAAGCTACCAAAGAAAGGGACCTTCAGAAGTGTGAAAACTATAGGGGAATAATGCTGTTGTCAGTACCTGGGAAAATACTAAGCAGAGTCATCCTGGAGAGATTGAGAGAGGCCATCGATATAAAGCTAAGAGATGAACAGGCAGGCTTCCGACCAAATAGATCCTGTGCTGACCAGATAGCCACATTACGTATAATAATAGAGCAAAGTATTGAATGGAAATCCCCACTTTATATCGGATTTGTTGATTATGAGAAGGCTTTTGACAGTATTGATAAGGAAACCCTTTGGAAATTAATGAGGCATTATGGAATCCCACAGAAAATTATTAACCTAATAAAAGCAACATATACAGATATGAAATGTAGAGTTCTTCATGAAGGTAAACTAACAGATACTTTTGGAATAGAAACAGGAGTGCGTCAGGGATGTCTTCTATCACCTTTGTTGTTCTTACTGACAATAGACTGGATTATGAAGACCACAGTAACTAACACCAGAAATGGAATCCAATGGACTCTGACAGAGCAACTAGATGATCTGGACTTCGCTGATGATATAGCCCTTCTGTCACATACACGAAATCAGATGCAGGATAAGCTAAACACATTGAATCAAAGGTCCCAGCAACTAGGGCTGAACATTCATAAGGGAAAGACAAAGATATTGAGAATTAACCAAGCAAACGACAACTCGATCTCCCTGGGGAAATCCCACTTCAAGAGGTAGAATCATACACATATTTGGGCAGCAACGTAGACAAAGAGGGTGGAACAGATAGAGATGTTAAAATAAGAATACAGAAGGCAAGAGGAGCTTTCATTGCACTGCGAAACATTTGGAAGTCCAAAGAAATCAAATCTAGAACAAAAATACGGATATTTAACTCTAATGTTAAAGCAGTTCTACTGTATGGGTCAGAAACATGGAGAACAACTAAAACAATAGCGCATAAATTGCAAACATTCATCAACTGGTGTCTGCGCAGAATAGAGGGAATAAGATGGTATGATAGGGTCACAAATGAGGAACTTATGGAGAGAACAAGACAGATTCCAGTGAACGAACAGGTTAAAAAAGACGCTGGCGCTGGATAGGACACACTTTGCGAAAACCGGAGGGAATATAACAAGAAGGGTCCTTGCCTGAACCGCAGGGGCAGCGAAAGAAGGGAGGCCGAGAAATACATGGAGACGAGATTTGGAGGCGGAGATCAACAATATAAAGAAGAGCTGGAGGGAGCTGCAGGAGATAGCTAGAGATAGGAAGACTTGGCATGAGTTGGTTGAGGGCCTATGCCCCAACCCGGGGTAAAAGGCAAAGAGAGAGAGAGAGAGACAGAGCACAATGCGTACCTGGAAACTTTTGATTTGTCAGTGGGGTTACTTTTATCTTGAACACCCCTGTAGTTAGTTCCCCCAAAAACTCAATAAGAAATGTCTCCATGCTCTTAAATTACCTTAAATTGTGTTTTTTAATATTATGTTTATTGGTACTACACATTAGATTCAACTACATAATTCATTCATCATTAAGTAGCTTGTCCTGAGCAGAACTTTGCCACTCCAACAGTCCTTTTGAATTTCTCTCTCTCATAGGCCAGATGTCCTGTCTCTGCAGCCGTCATGTTCAAATCATCAGTTACATCCTGAATCTATCTTCTCCGTGGTCTTGCTCTTCTTCTCTTTGCCAATATGCCTCCTTCCATGACGGTCTTCTCCAGCCCTTCGTGTCTTTTTATATGTCCAAAATATCTCAATTTTCTCTTTCTTATTTGTAGCATCAGCCAGTTTTCTTTAATTTTGAATTCTTTCTGGATAGAACTATTTGTTCTCTTCTCTGTCCAAGATAAGTACATTACACACTTGATTATACTACAATTTAACTGCTCCTTACACACCAGATTAAATTACACAACTGTTCATTACACATTTGATTAAACTACATAACTGTTCATTACACACTAGATTATACTACTACATAAATGTTCACTACACACTTCATTGCACATGTACTGCCTAAACTTGTACCAGTGCCCGTAGAAGCGAACCATACTTTTCATCTGAACATACACTACACACATGCCATTAAACACACTGCTGATACATTATTACACACATAACATTAAACACATTGCTGATGCACTACACACATAACATTGAGCACATTACTGATACACTACACACATAACATTAAACACATTGCTGATACACTACACACATAACATTAAACACATTGCTGATACACTACACACATAACATTAAACACATTGCTGATACACTACACACATAACATTAAACACATTGCTGATACACTACACACATAACATTAAACACATTACTGATACACTACACACATAACATTGAGTACATTACTGATACACTACACACATAACATTAAACACATTGCTGAGAGTTTGGGATTCTTCTCGGAATAAATCTCTAGAAACACTTCCTTATCGTCAGATATAATCCAACATACCACTCATAAAACAAAATAGCAATAATCCCATCAAGGCAACTCCCTTCAAGAACCAGCGCATGTTTTTAACAATAGAGAACCTTCAGACTAAGAACATGATACAGCAGGCTTCGTTAGCACATGCACAAGACAGTCAGTGATTATGTTCTTGTGTCACCGCACTAGAAAACGCTGACCACAGACTTAAGTCGTCTTAATAAACAACCCGTAAGTAGCAAAATGTCTCTTAATAAACAACCTGTAAGTAGCAAAATGTCTCTTAATAAACAACCTGTAAGTAGCAAAATGTCTCTTAATAAACAACCTGTAAGTAGCAAAATGTCATCCACGTAAAGGTGGTCCTCCAGAGATATCAAATGACACGAAACACACTGCCCATGAAGCACACACAAAAGCCGTTATAGAAATCTCTTAATAAACCTGGCTGTGAGGCAAAATGGATTAAAGAAAGCCCTGTATAGAGAGTCGAAGGTCGTGGGTTCGAGTCCGGACCGCGCCATTCTGTTCACGAGTGCAGTTTTTCCAGAGACCCCTAGGATTGTTGCTGGAGCTACGGAGTTCGTGCTTTGTGCAATACTCTCAGCAGGTGGCGTGCCATTTCTGCGGAGAGGACCGAGCCGTATGGGGTAAAACCCGGTGCAATGAAGTCAATCCTTCGGCTTTAAAACCGGCTTTAAAGGAAAGTAGAAATAAACATTGACCCACCCATATTCCAACAAAGACAACACGGTATAGCCCAACGGGGGGTCTGGTCAGCATCATACATTTCATCACATCTATTGGCCTCTTAATATAGACGAAATGTAGACAATAACGATGAAGAAGAAGAAAACAACAACATTGGAAACTTATACTTCTTTGGGATTCTTCGCAAATAAACATGACTATGGAAAATCGCATTAGCGCAGTGACTAACACACTTCTCCTAGACGGTTTGTCAGGGTTCAGTAACCAGTTTAACCCCTTCCCACCCCTAAGCCTATATAATGGATCGCTGCAGTTTTGGAGAAGACGTAAAGCCAGTATACTAGCTGTATTAGAGGCTAGTACAAAATAGATGAGCCCAGAGTTAAAAGGGTTCGAATTCTTGTTTTGTGCAACACTCTCGGCAGATCACGTGACATTTATGACGCCAGAGACGGAGCTATATTTGGAAACTGTGCAATGAGGTCAATACTTCACATTTATATTTTAGTTTAGTTAGACACTTTGTGTGACATTTATCAAAGTAACATTTAGTTTAGTTAGACACTTTGTGTGACATTTATCAAAGTAACATTTAGTTTAGTTAGACACTTTGTGTGACATTTATCAAAGTAACATTTAGTTTAGTTAGACACTTTGTGTGACATTTATCAAAGTAACATTTAGTTTAGTTAGACACTTTGTGTGACATTTATCAAAGTAACATACCGGTTTCTTCTTCTTCTTCTTCTTCTTCCAACTATACATATCGACCACTTGTTAACCACTCTATGTGATTTGTATGTCTTCTTCTTCTTCTTTACGTTCGTTCTTTACAACCAATTTTAATCACTCTTTGTGATATGTTTGATATTTGCCAAGAACGTGTATAAGTTGCACATTGGTTTGGTAGGCCCCTAAACGCATAGACTTTCACACGTTTAGGACATGTGCATCCGATTTCAGCCAAACCTCCTTAATCGCCTCTTACGACATGCGTGGCAGGTAACAGTGGTTCTATTCTTTACACCCCAAATTTGGGCCCCGGTAACCACTCGGGCGTTATTTGTATGTGATTTGAGCCTAATAGCGATTGTACGTTGTACCAGTTATGTACCTACAAGCACATCCAATTTCTGCAATACTTTTTATTTACTAGGGTAGCTTCCCTACATCCTGCATCAGCCGCCTCTTACGTCACGCCTTGCAGGTCGCAGTGGTACTATTCTTTGCTTGCCTTGTGGGCCACGTCACCACACGGGCGAGTTTTAAAATCACATCTCTAAATAAATCACTTGATATGAAAATGTATTATTACCTATTAACTACCTAAATCAGAAGTAATGACATTCGCCAGAGAGGAAAACACTACCAACATCTCCATCGATAATCATCTACTAAATCAAGCAAAAGATTTCACATACCTGGGGAGCATTGTTTCAGCAAATGGAAGAATAACTAATGAAATTCAACACAGATGCAACAAAGCAAATCAAATGATAGGGCAAATGGCGCCAATTTTAAGATGCAAACACGTCACCATGAACACAAAAAGAGCAATGTTCAACACAATCTTTCTCCCCACATTATGTTACCAGTGCCAAACCTGGACGCTGACAACAAACGATAGAAGAAAACTAGTCACAACAGAGATGAAGTGTCTACGCAGAATGATGGGTGTAACAAGAAGAGACCGGTTGAGAAATGAAGACATCAGGAAAAAGTGGGTACAACATCAGTACTAGACTTCATCAAGAAACAACAAATTAAATGGTTCGGTCACGTAAGCAGATTACCATCAGACAGTGCACCCCAAAGAGCAATGCTGCTCCGATACAATGGGTACAAAGCAAAAGGCCGGCCACGCAAAAGATGGACCTCAGAGATAACAGAGGCGACGAAAGAGACTATCTACGAAGCGCATACTAGGGCCCGTTTTAGAAATCTCTTCCTGACCTGACGCTGTGAGGCAAACAGGATTCGAGAAAGAAAGAAAGAACTACCTTATTAACTACCTATTATAACACTGATGGGTTTTTTACTTTTACTAACTACATGTATTATAACAATTATGTTTTCTTTACTTTTACTAACTATTATAACAACTATAATAAGAAAATTAATATTAAAACGAAGTGTTACAGTAATCAACAACAGTATAAAACTGTATATATGTTAAAAGTAGTAGTGCGTGTAACAAGTTATAAAAACCGTTACATAGCTTATATACAAGTTTAGCGTGGTAACTAGAAGACTTTACATAGGCTGAAGATTTTTAAGACCGTCATGGCAAAGCTGTCGCCACGAGGTGAACTGGTACAAATTTTAATTTTGAAACCACGCCAGAAAATAATCCCAGATATTACCTGGGATTCACAAACCAGTGTTCTCATATCTGAGAGATTTATACTCTATCTACTCAGCCACATGATCATCATGAGCGTTATAAATATCATAAAATACAAATAATCTTTTAAAAATATATATGTATATTTATTTCTCTCTTATCGTTTTTTCGTTATATAGGGTCTGCAAGTAATTTCTCAATACCACTCCGTCCTGGGCAACTCGCTCAATCTCTTCCGTGGAATTAATGTTTTTCTGTCTTGTCTCTCTCAGCAAAGTTCGTTTCAGGATTATCCTAGGGCGTCACCTTCCTTCTTGATACATTTGCCTGCCACTTCATTGTCTGCTGCGGTATTCTTTGATCATTTCTTCTCAAAGCATGCCCAACATATCTCCATCTTCTCCTTCTTATAACGGTTGTTATATAAATATATGCCCGCCTGCACAGCGTGTTCGTAGCGTGTTGGACGACGGGTGACAAGTCCCCTGTGAGTGCGGTTTTTTTTTTTTTTCCTTTTTTCCTTTCGTCCGCTTTCAACTCAGACGAAGTTTCATCTCTGAAACTGATTTTTGCGTGAAAATCCGTTTTTCCAATTTCTTACAATGGCAGCAGCGTGCACATCGTAAATTACTTTACACTGGCAGCCGTGTGCTCAATGTACTCGTAATTAGTATTCCCTCGCCATACAGGCAGATTTTCTCCGACTTCAGAGGTACTCACGTTATCGTCCTGAGTAAGACCAGGGACTCGAACAAATGCCGGACAGTAGGTTCGAACCCGAGCTATGAGGCGTCTCACAGCTAGCAGGCCGAGCTACTATCAACTACTCTAGGCAGTCCCCCTGAGTGCGGTTCAATTCCGGGGGCTGGCAGAAAAGTCACAGCCTCTCCAGATTTACGGTGTTCGTGGCACCGAACCGAAGGGCTACGATGTATATAGCACCAAGCCGAAGAGATGAAAGCTCAAGTGCTTCTGGACCGAGAAAAAAAACAAAACAAATATTGATGTATATTAAGGCAAACATATCTCGCTATAAATACACGACAAATTTGACAAGAAGAATGGAAATTGACAACATAAGTACAAAAAACAATCAAAACATTAAAACACATGGAATGAAGTATATAATAGCGAAAAAGATGTTTAAATTGTGAATCTTCTTCTTCTTCTGCAATCAACTTTTGCTATGCGACTACTCTGGTATGTGTCATAAACAGGGCGGTGCGCTTGAGGTCTTCACCGGTTCCCCATAGTTTGTCTTGTAGTGTTGTTTCTGTTGGCCAGATAACCAATCTCTCACTACTCAGACTAGGGCAGTCTTACAGGATGTGCTCTGCGGACTGCTTTGGTGCTCCACAGGTGCAGGCTGCCGAGTCCCTGAGACCCATTCTGTGGAGGTGTGCTCAAATTGTGAATAATGAATGCTGGGAGTAACAAGAAGAGACCAGTTTAGAAATGAAGACATCAGGGTGAAAGTGGGCACAACATCAGTACTGAACTTCATCAAGAAACAGCAAATTAAATGGTTGGGCCACATACACATATTACTAACAGACAGTGCGCGCATCAAAGAGCAATGTTACTCGGATACAATGGATACAAAGCAAAAGGACGGCCACGCAAAAGATGAACCACAGAGATAACAGAGGCGGCGAAAGACACTGTTTATGAAGCGCACACAAAAGCTTGTTCTAGAAATAACTTCTTATCCTAACGCTGTGAGGCAGAACAGGATTCGAGAAATGAAAGTTAGCATGTTTCCTCACCAGCAGCTGCTGATGATAATGATGATGACGATGCTGCAATGTAGTAACAAACGTGTATACTGTGACTTAAGAACATGATTGGAAGGTAGTGACAGACGAGAACATGACTGGAAGTTAGTGACAGATCCACCAAGCGTGTGAATCATCTCCACAGTAAGAGAGTCAGTATATCTAGTGCAACTGACTTTACGCGTGACTTCTTTCTGAACATGTTACAGATGGTTACATTGCGATCGTTAAATCACTCCATGCATAAGTTCGCAAACAATAATAAACATATAACCTATGGATGGAACAGGATTTATGGATGGAACAGGATTTATGGATGGAACAGGATTACAAGCAGTATATCTTCTTCTTCTTCAAACGCTCCGCATCGACCACATGTTTACCACTCTTTGTGACTTGTATGCAATCCGAGCCTAGGCGCGTTTGTACGTTATGCCAGTGATTCGCCTACAAGTAGGCCAGTACATCCGATTAATGCGACCATTTTTATTTACTAGAGTAGCATCCCTATGGAAGGGAACTGACATAAGAACAAAATTAAGGGTTAAGAGCCTGCGTTTTTCCCTTGACAACTTATGGCTGTGAGACATGGTCCATCGACATAGCGACGGAGATCATTAATGCCTTTAAATGTAAATGCTACAGAAGATTACTTAGAATACCATGGACAGAGATAAGAACAAATGCTTCTGTTCTGCAACAGCTTGATATTGAGAGAGATTGCTATTAAAGAACATAACATTAAGGAAATTAAATATTTCGGACACATCAAACGACATGAGTGTCTAGAGAAGATAAGTTTGGAAGGAATGGTGCCTGGAAGAAGAATGAGAGGAAGATCTAGAAGACGATGGGTGAAAGATGTCATTGACGATCTGAGAATGATTGCTGCTGACGCCGGTCAACGTGCACAGAACAGAGAGTTTTTCAGGACTGCTGTCATGGGAGCTAAATTCCGGAAGGGACAAGCTTCTTGATGATGATGATGAGCTTCCCTAGGCCCCTATCTCAGTCGCATCTTACGACGTCCCTTGTAGGTGACAGTGTTACTATTCTTTGCTCCCTTGAGGGCCCCGGCAACACACGGGCGTCTCCTCCAATAAAACTACGCATTTTGGAGATGATTTCTTTGGTACTAACTCGTATCAATAAGTATGCAACTTCTTTGGTATTAACAATGGCGAAACACTTAAACGCAAAGTACTGTAGTTTTACAACACGCACAAACAATAACAATACACAGCAACGTTTCGACCAAAAGGCCTTTATCAAGTAAATGATACAAGAGAGCTGAAAAATTTCACTTCTCGCACAACACAGAACTTGTAGAGTCAAACAATAAGTTTAAATAATACTATATATTAGTATTAACTAACAATAAGATTTCAACATCTTTGGTATTAAACTATCAATATAAATACAATGATATTAGTAGCATGATATTAATGAAGTGTGGCATGTCGTGGATGATACAAGCTGGAAGGAAGATTGATCAGTTGAGGACATTTCTGACCTTGCCATATAAGTAGAAGGATGGATTCCAATTGTTAGGATTATTTCAAACTTGAACGTCGTTATAGTTATTCTTATTTTAAGAGAATGTAGTGAAAGTTTGAACGTAAAAATAGATCTTGAAACTGACAAAGTAGAAAGAGACAGGAGAGAGAGAGACACAGAGAGAGAGAGAGAGACAATAAGAAAGCACATCTCAAAATTAACTTATCGCAGATAACGACGAGCATCATAATGTTGTTGTGTGATTATGTAGATTGTGAGGATAAACCTGAGTGACGTTTTTATAACTAACGCACGTGCTTGGGTCATCGTCGTGCAAAACGATCCATACAGCATAACTAATTCAATTATGAGGCGGTTACTGTCAGGTCTTTGGAATGAGTCAACTCTAACGGCCTTCATATGACCAATCAGATCTGATACCATGCTACAGTATAACTCCAGATGTGGTACTTTCAAGTGAGATTTTTTAATATTTAGAAATCTTATGGTTAAATGCAGTGGCGGCTCGTGATCATTTTTGTTGGTGGGGCCAGACACAAATTTGCTGAAAAAAATCATGATTTTGGGTTAAGTCATAAAACAAATACATGTTACATATTATTTTAGGTGGGGCCGGCCCACTTGCCCCTAATGACGAACTGCCACTGGTTACATATATGAACAAATGTGTATCCTTTTGATAGTATGCATACACCTTGGCAGAAATTCTGTTGTGTCTGTTCTACATGCCGTATAAGACTAACGGGGACGCAAAGTACTCACTTTATCGGTGCAAACCACACAGATTATGTTCCTTTTTGCCCATGTGATGCAACCCTGGCGCTCTATTTATTTGACGCCACTGGTTTTAACGATAATTAGAATGTCAAGAGAATAAATTATGTTCTAATAATAATATCTTTCAGTTTTTTTTAGAAAGAACAATATTTCTTTAAAAAAATAAACGTTTAGTCAACTATTAAGTTTTCATCTGTTATTACTTTTTGTTATTAATGCTACTATTATTATTGTAATTGTAACAGAGTACCCACGCCTCCTCGATCATTAGTCAGATGGTGAGCCCCAAAAATATGAATGCCGAAATCGAATGTGCTGAACCGAAATATCGCAGCAACGTTGTAAATTAAAATCGCGACGTACTTTGGTACTTTCATTGCGTACGATCGCGAGAGTGAGTACTTTCATTGTCTACGATCGCAGGAGAGAGAGTACTTTCATTGTGTACGATCGCGAGAGTGAGTACTTTCATTGCGTACGATCGCGAGAGTGAGTACTTTCATTGCGTACGATCGCGAGAGTGAGTACTTTCATTGTGTACGATCGCGGGGTGAGTACTTTCATTGAGTACGATCGCGAGAGTGAGTACTTTCATTGCGTACGATCGCGAGAGTGAGTACTTTCATTGTGTACGATCGCGAGAGAGAGTACTTTCATTGTGTACGATCGCGAGAGTGAGTACTTTCATTGCGTACGATCGCGAGAGTGAGTACTTTCATTGTGTACGATCGCGAGAGTGAGTACTTTCATTGTGTACGATCGCAGGAGAGAGAGTACTTTCATTGTGTACGATCGCGAGAGTGAGTACTTTCATTGCGTACGATCGCGAGAGTGAGTACTTTCATTGTGTACGATCGCGAGAGTGAGTACTTTCATTGTGTACGATCGCAGGAGAGAGAGTACTTTCATTGTGTACGATCGCGAGAGTGAGTACTTTCATTGTCTACGATCGCGAGAGAGTACTTTCATTATGTACGATCGTGTGAGAGAGAGTACTTTCATTGCGTACGATCGCGAGAGAGTACTTTCATTGTGTACGATCGCGAGAGAGAGAGTACTTTCATTGTGTACGATCGCGAGAGAGTACTTTCATTGTGTACGATCGCGAGAGAGAGTACTTTCATTGTGTACGATCGCGAGAGAGTACTTTCATTGTGTACGATCGCGAGAGAGTACTTTCATTGTGTACGATCGCGAGAGAGTACTTTCATTGTGTACGATCGCGAGAGAGTACTTTCATTGTGTACGATCGCGAGAGAGAGAGTACTTTCATTGTGTACGATCGCAGGAGAGAGAGTACTTTAATTGTGTACGATCGCGAGAGTGAGTACTTTCATTGCGTACGATCGCGAGAGTGAGTACTTTCATTGTGTACGATCGCGAGAGTGAGTACTTTCATTGCGTACGATCGCGAGAGTGAGTAATTTCATTGCGTACGATCGCGAGAGTGAGTACTTTCATTGTGTACGATCGCAGGAGAGAGAGTACTTTCATTGTGTACGATCGCGAGAGTGAGTACTTTCATTGCGTACGATCGCGAGAGTGAGTACTTTCATTGTGTACGATCGCGAGAGTGAGTACTTTCATTGTGTACGATCGCAGGAGAGAGAGTACTTTCATTGTGTACGATCGCGAGAGTGAGTACTTTCATTGCGTACGATCGCGAGGTAGTACTTTCATTGTGTACGATCGCGAGAGTGAGTACTTTCATTGTGTACGATCGCAGGAGAGAGAGTACTTTCATTGTGTACGATCGCGAGAGTGAGTACTTTCATTGTCTACGATCGCGAGAGAGTACTTTCATTATGTACGATCGTGTGAGAGAGAGTACTTTCATTGCGTACGATCGCGAGAGAGTACTTTCATTGTGTACGATCGCGAGAGAGAGTACTTTCATTGTGTACGATCGCGAGAGAGTACTTTCATTGTGTACGATCGCGAGAGAGAGTACTTTCATTGTGTACGATCGCGAGAGAGTACTTTCATTGTGTACGATCGCGAGAGAGAGTACTTTCATTGTGTACGATCGCGAGAGAGTACTTTCATTGTGTACGATCGCGAGAGAGAGTACTTTCATTGTGTACGATCGCGAGAGAGAGAGTACTTTCATTGTGTACGATCGCGAGAGAGTACTTTCATTGTGTACGATCGCGAGAGAGAGTACTTTCATTGTGTACGATCGCGAGAGAGAGTACTTTCATTGTGTACGATCGCGAGAGAGTACTTTCATTGTGTACGATCGTGTGAGAGAGAGTACTTTCATTGTGTACGATCGCGAGAGAGAGTACTTTCATTGTGTACGATCGCGAGAGAGTACTTTCATTGTGTACGATCGCGAGAGAGAGTACTTTCATTGTCTAAATTCACAAGTGGTTTATAATTGGTTACGCCCATGTGTTGCCGGGGCCCAAGGGGGATGCAAAGAATAGTACCACTGCGACATACAAGGCATGTCGTACGAGTCGACTGAGGCAGACGCCTAGGAAGCTACCTAGTAAATGAAAAGCGTTGCAGAAATCGGATGTGCTTGCCTAATTGTCGGCGCATAACTGGCACAACGTACAATAACCTTTAGGATCAGGTCACATACAAATCATAAATAGTGATTAACAAGAGGTCACATTGAGCGTTTGAAAAAGAAGAAGAAAATAATTGGTTCTTCCAGAGAAAAGACAAAGATGAAGATATAAAGAAATAAAAAGGCTATCAGAAAACATCATCAACAGAAAGAGAGGTTGACTGTAATGTAGGTTTATTTCAGTCAACTTTGAATGCAGAGACGGTCAATAATCTGATTACGAATATATTAATAATTAAATTAGAAAATCTAAAAAAAAGGACTACCTCCGTTACCAGTTTGACAAGTGATGAGGGTAGCTTGATGAACACTTGAACGCTGTAAGCATCCATTAAGTTTAACCAGATGTGTGTATGATCCCTCAAGTTTGAATCAATATATATATGGCATTTATTAAGTCGTACTAGTAACTTTGGCACTAAGCCAATCAAAATGACTAACAGCTCTAGCCAGGGTGTGTTACTTTATGATATGTGCACACAGTGTAGTTAGTTACCGGTGAAATACTGTTATAGTATTTTACCTCTTTTCAAGAAAATTACCGACAGCAAGTTTATGTTTTATCGCAAGTAGTAGTAGTAGTTGATGTAGTAGTTGTAGTAGTAGTGGTAGTAGTAGTAGTTGTAGTAGAAGTTGTAGTAGTAGTTGTAGTTGCAGTAGTTATAGTAGTAGTAGTTGTAGTAGTAGTATAGTAGTAGTAGTAGTGGTAGCAGTAGTTGTAGTAGTTGCAACAGTTATAGTAGTAGTATTGAGTTGTAGTGGTAGCAGCTGTAGTAGCAACAGTAGTAGTAGTAGCAGTAGTAGTAGTATTAGTTGTGGTAGAAGTAGTAGTAGTAGTAGTAGTAGTAGTAGTAGTAGTAGTAGTAGTAGTAGTAGTAGTAGTAGTAGCAGCAGCAGCTGTAGAGTATCAAAGAAACATGCCTCTGCAGCACTAAATGACCACAGATAATATATATATATATAAGCTTTGTCAAACGCTTCCTACTAAACTTCATTAGTGAGTCATATGTGGTTGTAATGTAACTGGTAATGATGCGGTTGACAGATTAGCCAATGATAGGATAAGGGGAGGGGAGGGGGTGTGTGTCTAATGACTGTTTAAAAAATAACGGAACCCTTTTTAATTTCTCGAGGTATATTGGGAAATACGTCATTAGGCCCGTATTTTTCATTGACAGTCGGCACACGATGGGTGATGTGGTGAACGTCACATCGGCTCCTTCACTTTCCAGTACTTTTCCTGGTACACAACTGAGGCTGGGTAGACCTGAGAGACGTTATGGTCATAAAAACATTTCACGCCAACTGTGGATTTGAACCTGGCCTACTAGCATAAGAAGTGAGTTCACTAACAACTATAGTAATAATAATTCTTCTCGTACGTTATACGTTACATAGGGCCTGCAAGTAATTTCTCCAGACCGCTCTATCCTGGGCTCAATCTCCTCCATGGAACTGAAACCGATATTTCTGGTCTTTTTCAGCAAAAGTTCGTTTCAGGTTCTCTTTAGGTCGTCTTCTCCTTCTTGAACCCTTTGCATCCCACTTCAATGCCTGCCTTTCTATTCTTTGATCATTGCTTCCCAAGGTGTGCCCAACATATCCCCATCTTCTCCTTCTTATAACAGTTGTCACTAGTGGTTGACCATACATGTCTCTGACCATACATGTCTCTGATTTCACATCCCTTCTCCTGAATTCGTTCCATTTTATATTCATTATTTTTTGCTGACATCTATTTTCAAATGCATTCAACTTGTTTTCTACATCTTTAGTCATTTTCCAACTCTCGCTGGCATATGTTAGAATTGATACAACATTTGAATTGAAAATTCGTAATTTAGTTTTAATACTATAAAACTTGCATTTCCATATTTTATTTAGACTTTTAAAAGCTGAACACTTTACAATACCAGTGTTCAACTTTGCTACTTAAAAAAAAAAACTACATAACTCAGAATCGAGAATGAGCATATACAACCGGTCACATAGTTGAAGAAGAAATATGTTAACTTGAAGCTGTCAAAACCGAGATACAAACCCAATCTATATCGCATAAAAAGCCTGCGAGCTAACCACTGAACTATACCACTGTTCTACGTTGCATGTTCAAAAATCAATACGAAGTGTATGGTTGCCATTAAATATACAATGTATGCAATGTACCAAGTGACAGTAAGTACATTACATAAAGTAGTAGTAATAGTACTGTTATTATAAACCTAATATTGCTTTGAGTATTATGTAATTTGAGTTGTGCTAAAATGTACCCTCGTACCTAAGATAAAATCGCACTTGAGCTGCAAATTTGGATCATTTCGCTTATTGAAAAAACTATATATATATATAATATATATAGATATATATGTATATATATATATATGTATATATATATGAGTGTAAGTGTGCATACCAGTTGTGTGTGTATGTTTGTTGGTTTAATAAGAACATATATATAAACTGTTACTTATTTGGTATGTGTTTTCATATATTTTGGTATATCTGTAGTGTGTGCATACTCGGGCCTTGAAATGTGGAGTGGAGGGCCCTTATAACCTCATGTGCTCGTCTGCCCAGCGTGTTCGTAGCGCGTTGGACTACGGGTGACTATCCCTCTGTGTGTGCGGGTTCAATTCCGCGGGATGGCAGAAAAAGCCACAGATTCCCCAGATTTACGGTGTTCGTGGCACCGAACCGAAGGGTTACGATGTCCATGGCACTGAGTCGAAGAGCAGAAAAGCTCAAGTGCTTCTGGATCGGAAAAAAACCAAAACCTCATGTATGTCCTCCCGAGAAAGGGATGATGGCCCTACAACACAACTCTACATTCAAAACTACATGGCACCAGAGATGAGCTCCAAACAAAACTACATGACACCAGAGATGAGCTCCAGACAAAACTACATGGCACCAGAGATGAGCTCCAAACAAAACTACATGACACCAGAGATGAGCTCCAGACAAAACTACATGGCACCAGAGATGAGCTCCAAACAAGAGTCGCTTCCTTATAAGAAAACGACTGACCATAAAATCATTAAAATAGCGATCGTAAAGAAGATGGAGAAGTTTAGGAACTTATAACCTAAGGCATTTATAGCCAGCCTAAGGTCTCTCTCTCTCGCGATCCCCGCCTAGACTGATGAACCAAATTTTATCATGAATTTTACTGTTGCTTTTTGAGACCTGTCCTCCGTACAGCTTCTCGCGAAGCTCTGTGTTATCAGGTCAAACTGGCAGTCTTGCAGTATGTGCTCTGTCCCTCCGTACAGCTTCTCGTGAAGCTCTGTGTTATCGGGCCAAGTTTCTTTTCTCAGGCCTGCTAACCGCTGGCAGTCTTGCAGTATGTGCTCTGTCCCTCCGTACAGCTTCTCGTGAAGCTCTGTGTTATCGGGCCAAGTTTCTTTTCTCAGGCCTACTAACCGCTGGCAGTCTTGCAGTATCAACCTAAGGTCTGAATCGTGAAGCTGACATTGAAGTAGAAGGCAAAAGGTTAACGAAAACAAGGACGCTATAGTGAAATGCTAAAACGAACAGTACTGAGAAAGAAGAGATATATCGGACTCACTTTTCACAGAAGAGATTGAACGAGTTGTCCAGGAAGAGCGACACGAGTAACCTCTCACATGCCATATATAACGTTTAACGTGACGAGAGAAATATTGTAATAATAGTATTCTATAATTCTAAACAGCAGTAATAGTAGTAGTAGTAGAGTAGTAGCAGTAGTAGAGCAGTGGTGTAGTAGCAGTAGTAGTAGCAGCAGTAGTGCGTAGTCGAGCAGTAGTAGTAGCAGTCAGCAGTGTTAGTAGCAGTAGTAGCAGCAGCAGTAGCAGTAGTAAGCAGTAGGCAGTAGTAGTAGTAGTAGTAGTAGCAGCAGTAGCAGTAGTAGGAGTAGTAGTAGTAGCAGTAGCAGTAGCAGTAGTAGCAGTAGCAGTAGCAGTAGCAGTGTAGCAGTAGCAGCAGTAGTAGTAGCAGTAGGCAGTGTAGCAGTGCAGAGCAGTATGCAGTGTAGTAGCAGTGTACAGGTGCAGAGTAGAGCAGTAGAGTAGTGCAGTGCAGTGCAGTAGTGCAGAGCAGTAGTAGTAGCAGTAGTAGCAGTAGTAGCAGCAGTAGCAGTAGTAGTAGCAGTAGTAGCAGCAGTAGTAGTAGTGGCAGTAGTAGTAATAATAGTAGTAGTAGTAGTAATAGCAGTAGTTGAACAGTAATAAAAGTAATAGTAGTAACAGTTGTATCCTTCCTTCCTTCCTTTCGTTCGCTTGAAATGTGTCTATATATTCAATGTTGTCTCTTGTATGAACTTCACTGTCTTTTGTAGCTCACACAGAGGTCCGTGTAGTTTTCTGTCGAGTGTTGTTTCGTTAGGCCAGTGAATTTGCCTCAGTGTATCATATTCGGGGCAGTCTTGAAGTATGTGCTCTGCAGTCTGGTGTGCCTGTCCACATGTACACATGGCTGAATTGTCAATCTTGAATTTTGTATACATGTGGCTGCGGAGCCGATTGTTTCCTGTTCTAAGGCGCAGAATGACAACTTGTTCCAATCTGCTCATATTGCAGTTCCAACAATAGTAGTAGTAGTAGCAGTAGTAGTTGTAGTAGTAGTTGTAATAATAATAGCAGCAGCAGCAGTAGTAGTAGTAGTAGGAATAATTGCCTTATAATAACAGTAGTAGTTGTAGTAGTAACGGAAATCGAAATCGCTTCTTCGGCGCGTGGCCGAGTTCAAAAGCGCAAGGAACCGGCGCGCCAGGATTAGAGAGATGGCTCTAATCCCCTGTCCTCACCTCCACGTGGTGACACTGGTAACAGACGGTGGTTCCAGTCTGGCCAAGAGGGCAGGTGCTGTGGAAGAGCTACTCTGGGGCAAGTAGAGATGCAAAGGTAGCCATGTTTGATGGGATTCGCCCGCAACACAGACGAGCGAACTCCCAGAGTGATTATTAATGCTCGCCTCTCCCGGTCGAAAGGAAAAGATTGAACGACACATGTGGAACCTCGCGGGGCGGAACTCGGAACCCACGCATTCTCTCTCTTGCTGCGTACTCTCTTGAGCCGATGAGAATACCGGGTGATGAGTTGGACTGCGCGTTCAAATCGAATCAAATCCATCGAAGAGAGGTTGACCCGCGTGTGGCGAATTTCGGAGCCCAAGCATGCTCACTCTTGCGTACTCTCTTGAGCCGATGAGTGTGCTGGGTAATGAGTTGAGTTGCTCGTGGGCAACATGGGGCAAACTCAGATTTCGGACAGCCCAGTAGGAATTGACGGAAACGGTGAGGTAGGCACCAGGGCAGAGCGAGCGCGCACATGGACGTGCAAAGGCGGCGCCACATGTGGCAAAAAATGTGAGCACAAAAAATATGATGGTGACAGGGGTATCAGGGCAGTGCTAGCACGCACGTTGGCGAAAGTCTCATCAGTGGGCCTCATCGAGGGGCAGGCATGGCAAGAGGGTGCGCGTCCCACCCAGTAGAACAACTGGTAAGCCCAGCAAAGGCAAAACCAGTGCAAGCGTGGCAACGGCGTAGCGGCAGCAGCAAGCGTGACAGCAGCATCGCAGCAGCGGTAGGCAGGGTGTGCGTCCCACCCAAATGTGCAGAGCAACGGGAAAACCCAGCAGAGGCATAACCAGTGCGCGTTTACGATCGCAGGGAACTACTGCTGCCTTGTAGATTGATTGGCAACAATCAAAGGCTAGCGGAGCAAACCGTAAACAAACCTGAACGGGCGACAAACCAAGGTGTTCACTAAAACGACCGGTTTTGTTGGGTAGATGGTGCTCATAAGCCCGGGAGGGCAGGCCGTCTAAGGATCGCTGCCCTGAAAGAAAATGGCAACCCACTGCCTTGTGGGTTTGGCTGGGGACAGTCTAAGGCTAGCGGAAGAAGCGAATCCGCACAAAATAGCTGGCTGAAATCGAACACCCCACCGAAGGATAAGCAACTGAGCTCAAATAGATGCTGAAGGTTGGTGCACGTACATTACGTTCTGATGTTTGGTTGTTTATATATCACAAAGAGAATGATAAAAACAAGCCTAGAACGATCGAAGAAGAAGAAGAAGACACACTCAGGTCGACCAGAGCCAACTATAAACTTATGGGCCTTCGGACTCAGGTAAGAATTATGGGAAATCAGACCACAACTACACCACGTGACCTCGCATTACAGTATTGGTGTATATAATTCATTTTAAAATCAACACAAAATGCTAAATCAAGGTTATATTATGCAACAAGTTAAGTTTAACAATAAGGAATATCAATATTATCAATATTTTCACCAATAAATAACCATAGACTAACAGAATTGAATAAAATTGCAAAAATGCGTGCAGTGTTCTATCAAACATCTGTAATTTCCTGCCCCCTCTTCCGATCTAGGTCAGGAAATCCCCGGTCAGTTGTCTGGCCTAGTTATCTAGAGTTGGCTGTGGGTCGACCCAGCCTCAATAGGGTACCAGAAAAAAAGCATTGATAAGTAAAGGCAAACCACGTGATGTTGACACAGTCACCCATCGTGTTCGGGGACGGTCAATGTTAAATATGGGACCAAGAGAAGTCTATGAATACGTAATTGCCGACAAATAGTGATGGTTTCACACTGAGATAAGGTGGGGAGTTAAAAGGTGCATAGCAAGATAAGGTGGAGAGTTGCAAGATAAGGTGGAGAGTTAAAAGATGGACAACAAGATAAGTTTGAGAGTTAAAAGGTGCATTGCAAGATAAGGTGGAGAGTTGTAAGATAAGGTGGAGAGTTAAAATGTGCATAACTAGATAAGATGGAGAGTTAAAAGATGGACAACAAGATAAGTTTGGGAGTTAAAATGTGCATAGCAAGATAAGGTGGAGAGTTAAAAGGTGCATAACAAGATAATGTGGAGAGTTAAAAGGTGCATAACAAGATAAGATGGAGAGTTAAAAGGTGCATAACAAGATAAGGTGGAGAGTTAAAAGGTGCATAACAAGATAAGATGGAGAGTTGAAAGGTGCATAGCAAGATAAGGTGGAGAGTTAAAAGGTGCATAACAAGATAAGATGGAGAGTTGAAAGGTGCATAGCAAGATAAGATGGAGAGTTAAAAGGTGCATAGCAAGATAAGGTGAAGAAGTGGCGCTTGTGCTACTCACAATGAAATACCACATCTTTCTTATCCTTACTTTCGTTCGCTTGAAATATTGTCTATACATTCAGCGTTGTCTCTTGTATAAACTTCACTGTCATTTGTAACTCACACAGAGGTCTGTATAGTTTTCTGTTGAATGTTGTTTCGTCAGGCCAGTGAGTTTGCCTCAGTAATTCTTCTTGTGATGGGAACTTTCAACGAGTACAGATTGGTATCAAATTTGCTATATTTCAAATGTGTTACATATAAAATGTGCTATATTTCAAATGGGCTATATTTCAAATGTGCTATATTTCAAATGATATATATTTCAAATGTGCTATATTTCAAATGTGCTATATTTCAAATGTGCTATATTTCAAATGTGTTATATTTCAAATGTGCTATATTTCAAATGTGCTATATTTCAAATGTGCTATATTTCAAATGTGCTATATTTCAAATGTGCTATATTTCGTTCCAAAATTCGTGATCACACTAAGGTATAATTTGTACGAAATCTATCTGATGGATACAAGTAATTTTTTCATGCAGTCTTATTTACCTCTCGACGTTACGAATCCATGTTTAACTAATTGGTAGGTAGCTTAGTTGATGCAAAACAACGTGTTTTGTTATATAATTTTGCATTAGCACAACAAAATGATAATCAAAGTTTAGAACTTACAGTAATACACAAAATGGTGGCGAATGATTGCAAAGGCGTATTCCCATTACATATTATAAAAAGAAAGGTCACATAGTGAATAAATGATACCTTCCACTTCTATAAATGAAAGTAAATGTTGCGTACATACGCCAATGACAGTCGGTAGGAAACATTGTGAACTGATTAATTCCGCGGGATTCCCGATTTTGACTTGCACTGAATTGCATTTGGAACACAGAAATGCTTAGTTATAAACAAACTTGACAATCGTACTGTAAAATTTCGACAAGTATACCAGATCAACATCGCGGTAAATTTAGTAATAACATATAATAAAATTATTCGCCCGAGTGATTACCGGGGCCCAAATTTGGGATGTAAAGAATAGAATCACTGTTACCTTCCACGCATGTCGTAAGTGGCGACTGTGGAGGTTTGGGTGAAATCGGATGCACATGTCCTAAACGTGTAGAATTCTATACGTTTAGGGGCCTACCAAACCAATGTGCAACGTATACACGTTCTTGGCAAAGATCAAACTTATCACAAAGAGTGATTAAAATTGGTTGTAAAGAACGAACGCAAAGAAGAAGAAGATAAAATTATTACATAACTAAAGGTTTGGGTGGGCAAAAATACTTTTGGAACGTCGTCACTGTTACCTAAATAAAAATGCAAAAATCAAGAATTTCTGTCAGTGGATGATTTGATATCGGTCGGTAAAGATGATCACGAATTTTGGAACGAACTATAGTAGAAAGAATGAGGCATATTATTTACCCTTTGATAGAGGATATCCCTAACAAGCCACGCAAATGTTCAGAACATCACATGGGCAAATTCCTAAAACTAACCTCACAATTCTTTTTTAAATATTAAATATTATTTCTCTATTCTCTATTACCACACATTTTTTTAATTTATCATCTCATTTTGCGTAATTTACCCACGTTTCCGGTCTTTGTCTAGCGCAATGCTGTACAACTCGACGCCCGCGATGCCATGAGGCCCTTGCGATACATCCCTGGCACACTAATTTAATTTTCCGAGTTTAACGTTAGTCAGAATTTCGAGAAAAAAAATGTGTTTCTGAATAACAATATGTTTCAATTATTTTATTATTTTCGTAGGTTAAATATTTTTCTTCCCTTCTGCGTTCGCCCGCTGTGAATTCGGGTGGTAATAGATAGTAACAGCCATGACGCCTGGTAATGCGATTCTACCTGATTTTTGCGTGAAAG
Organism: Arion vulgaris; assembly: GCA_020796225.1. Taxonomy (NCBI): domain Eukaryota; kingdom Metazoa; phylum Mollusca; class Gastropoda; order Stylommatophora; family Arionidae; genus Arion; species Arion vulgaris. The sequence goes on from CM036760.1 coordinate 57,955,076, forward strand.
CCTGATTTAAATATGCAAAAAAAAGTTAATCTTGTAATCAGAAATAAGCTTTCCTCTGTTATTTATTTTATTCATGTTTCTATTAATATTACTTTATTAGTATTAGTATTGCTATTGTAACTGTCACATGGCGCTCGCGCCTCTACAGTCATTAGTATTGTTATTGTAATTGTCACATGGCGCTCGCGCCTCTACAGCCATTAGTATTGTTATTGCAATGAAGAAATCCAATGTGTACAGATCTACGAATATCTTGGCTCAATAATTAACAATAACGGTGACTGCTCCAAAGAGATCTCAAGAAGATTGGCAATAGCAATCAAGAAGTTAAACACAATGAACAACATGTGGCAAAGCACCAGCAAAATATTAAAATCGAAAATTATTGAGAGCATGCATTTTCCCAGTGTCTACTTATGGTTGTGAATCATGGACTTTTATACAAAAATTAAGAACGAAAATCCAGTCCTTCGAAACTAAATGTTACAGAAAGATCCTACAAATACCATGGACAGAAAAAAGAAAGAACACTGATGTCCTGAAAGAACTAAATGTTAAAGAGAATTGGCTGATAAACAACATACTATACAGAAAAATTACATACTTTGGTCACATCAAGCGTCACGAAGGCTTGAAAGAACAATATTAGAGGGCAGGGTCCCAGGACGCAGAGGCAGACCAAGAAGAAGATGGCTACAAGATATTAAAGAAACCATGAACATGACCATCGATGAAGTGGGTGAACTGGCTAGAGATAGAGGGAATTTAAGATGTGCTGCAAAGAGAGTAACGTCCTATAAAGGATACGCACCTTGATGATGATGATGATTGTTATTGCAATTGTCACATAGCGCCCTCGTCTATACAGATATTAGTCCGAGGCGCACCAATATACGAATTCGTTGGTGTAGGGTGGTAAGCTACATGATGTGACAAAACTCGAAATTGCTAGACCCGAAGGTTGCAAATATCTCAGCTATTCGGCTAACTATGCAAACTAGCAATTGCAACGTATCTTCGTTGTTCGGCTCAGATCACATAACGGTCATAATAATGTACCAAGAAGTGGTGGGGTTGAAGGGGGAGAAGAGAAGAACGAACGCAGAAGAAGAAAAGAAGAATCCAGAAGAAATTGTTTAAACAACTATTTCTGCAGAACGTAGTTTGCTTGTTATTATTAGTTTGCTTAAAACTATTGGCAGACAAGAATATACTATTAAAACAGACGACTAAGCAAAATTCATTAGATTCTTCAGGTTCTCGTTCCACCTGTCCTATACAGCCCTAAAAAGCAGTACTGCCGGCAGTAACGATAGTATTGTTATGCGAAAATAAAAGAAAACAGTTCCACCGTGTTTTAAGAATAAAGACTATAACGACTATCGACATTTTGTTCTAGTACTGGTTTTCTTGAAATCAAATATCTAATCTTGCAATCCTGGATGTAGTGCAAGTTTATAACAGAGAACATATAGAAGATGCCAAACCAAGATCATCTTGCAAAATCCTGGATGTAGTGCAAGTTTATAGCAGAGAATAATATGGAAGATGATAAATGAAGATCATCTTGCAATCCTGAATGTAGTGCAAGTTTATAACAGAGAATAAAATGGAAGATGATAAATGAAGATCTGGAAAAGAATAAAAACAACCAAAACTTTATTATACAATTTAACCCTTTCGTCTTTCTTAGACGGTACACTGGCTCGAGGTATTTTTTAAGATGACGAAGAAAAAATATACTTTCTAATGTAGAATGTATTGCAAAATAAGTGCGTTCTAAAGTAAAAAAAAAAATTGCGGAGGAAAAGGTTTAAAAGAGATATTATTATCCAAACAAATAAAACAATGTGATAAAATTGAGCCAAAAATTGAGCCAGAATGTGTTGTATATATATATTAATCATTTCTCTATGGTTAAACCACGACACTGGACAACAACCCGGTAGCAGTGTGACGACACTGAGCAACAACCCGGTAGCAGTGTGACGACACTGGGCAACAACCCGGTAGCAGTGTGACGACACTGAGCAACAACCCGGTAGCAGTGTGACGACACTGGGCAGCAACCCGGTAGCAGTGTGACGACACTGAGCAACAACCCGGTAGCAGTGTGACGACACTGAGCAACAACCCGGTAGCAGTGTGACGACACTGAGCAACAACCCGGTAGCAGTGTGACGACACTGGGCAACAACCCGGTAGCAGTGTGACGACAAAAGAAGAAGAAGAAGATTTCTCTATGGCACAGATCAACAATGAAGACACAGTTGGGAAACAGAATTAATGCCTTAGTGATGTGGATATACAGATGAATATGTTGTAGTTCATGAGAAACAAAGAAGCTCTAGAAAAAACTAGGAATGAAAGAAAAGCTAGGAATGAAGAGATAATTAATGCAGGAATTAAAAATGAACAAATAAAATAAGGATACATTCTTCTTCTAACCAGGGCTGCCAGTTTTCACTCTTGGGCAGCCAATGCCAGTTTGTAGAATCTGCATGTGTTCTGTAATTGTGGGAGACTAGTGTAAAGGGTATTATGAACAGATGGGTGTGGTGGGAGGAGTTCTTGTCTAGCTTTATGTAGTCCAGGACATTAGGGATACATAAATACATATGATACATTTATCGAAGCCTTATTTGAGGGAAAAGTTGGAGTACGGTGAGCAAGAGGAAGACAGAGACACAAGTGGGAACAAAACATCAAGAGATGGATATTAGTGTCTGGCAGTACGTTTGAAGTCGGTGAATGCCCACCTGCATGACGGGGTCACCAGTAAAATAGTAGAACCAGGCCTTCACGCAAAAATCAGTCAGAAGCGTCATTCAAGACGTCATGGCTAACGCATGAATTCACAACGGGCGAACGCAGAAGAAGAAGATTTTCTGGCATAGTGCAGCATCAAGTCAGGAGACAGAGAATGTTGGAATTCCATTGAAACCAACTTGTGATATGTAGACGGCACCTGATGATGATCGTGCAGAAATATGGAACACTGAATAAACAATCACACAACAGTCTTCCGTCTTAGAGCAGGACACCGTTAACCCAACCACAACATGCACAGAATAAAACCTGCTCAGACTGCCAGTTTATCTTTCAGACTGCAACAATAACAACAAACTTCCGAAACACATCCTACAGTCCTGACCATCACACGTAAAGCCAACGAACCATGAATGAAGGTTACATATGAAGCTATAGGAAATACACAAAGAAGAGCCAACTGACCAGCAGCTTTCTAGTTGCAACCCTCTTATTGTAGATTGTGAATATGAAACAGATCATACAACAAAAACAAACAGAAACAGAAGAATATAGACAAAATTACAACATCTAAGTATTTAATTGACACAACATTGCAATAATTTTATTGACACAGAAATAAATAAATGAAGAAACCGGGAAGACGTAAGAAATGATGAAGAAGGTGTTGAAGATAGCAAAACAATTAAATAATTCAGACGCAAAGAGAACTACTACTTAAAAACTATTCCTGGGAAAAACACAATTGTTAACTAGGCAAGAGAAAAAGGCGTAATATCAATTTGGGTGGGAAAAACACAATTGTTAACTAGGCAAGAGAAAAAGGCGTAATATCAATTTGGGTGGGAAAAACACAATTGTTAACTAGGCAAGAGAAAAAGGCGTAATATCAATTTGGGTGGGAAAAACACAATTGTTAACTAGGCAAGAGAAAAAGGCGTAATATCAATTTGGGTGGGAAAAACACAATTGTTAACTAGGCAAGAGAAAAAGGCGTAATATCAATTTGGGTGGGAAAAACACAATTGTTAACTAGGCAAGAGAAAAAGGCGTAATATCAATTTGGGTGGGAAAAACACAATTGTTAACTAGGCAAGAGAAAAAGGAGTAATATCAATTTGGGTGGGAAAAACACAATTGTTAACTAGGCAAGAGAAAAAGGCGTAATATCAATTTGGGTGGGAAAAACACAATTGTTAACTAGGCAAGAGAAAAAGGCGTAATATCAATTTGGGTGGGAAAAACACAATTGTTAACTAGGCAAGAGAAAAAGGCGTAATATCAATTTGGGTGGGAAAAACACAATTGTTAACTAGGCAAGAGAAAAAGGCGTAATATCAATTTGGGTGGGAAAAACACAATTGTTAACTAGGCAAGAGAAAAAGGCGTAATATCAATTTGGGTGGGAAAAACACAATTGTTAACTAGGCAAGAGAAAAAGGCGTAATATCAATTTGGGTGGGAAAAACACAATTGTTAACTAGGCAAGAGAAAAAGGCGTAATATCAATTTGGGTGGGAAAAACACAATTGTTAACTAGGCAAGAGAAAAAGGCGTAATATCAATTTGGGTGGGAAAAACACAATTGTTAACTAGGCAAGAGAAAAAGGCGTAATATCAATTTGGGTGGGAAAAACACAATTGTTAACTAGGCAAGAGAAAAAGGCGTAATATCAATGTGGGAGGGGGAATGGGTTTTGAGAGAGAAGACATTAAAAGATGAATACAGAACAATTGAAAAGAAAACATCACCATGACAAAGGACAGAAAGTGTTGGTAATCCAATGAAACCGACGTTCAGCGTGGAGATTACGTTTAATCAATCAATCAGTCTGTCAATTATGGTCAACGATTATTGAAATTGAAAAGTTACAACAACTTAAGTTTTGTTCCCATGGAGAGCATGATGATAGACGTTGTATGTGAAGAAAAACTAGAAACACTTATAAAATAACATAACAAGATAGTTGTGAACAAATGTACAAAGAAGATCATGGTTCATGACTAGAAGTGGAAAAGAAGAGAAACAATACTGTGGTCTGGTTTCCACTTCTAGTTTTGTGTTGCACTCATTTCGTTATTCGTTTTTATTCCCAGTTCATTAGATACATTTGCATGTTTCTGTTATCGTCCATTTGTAAGTGTTCTCTATAATTCGTCACTCCTGTTGTGTCGTTTGCTTGATAAAGGCCTTTTGGTCGAAACGTTGCTGTTTATCGTCACTGTTTCTGTATTTTGTAAAACTATAGTACTTTGTTTGTACGTGTTTCGCTATTTACCAAGTTTTACTGCAATATTCCCCCTATTTCGATTATCTCTGAAGTCCACCTTTTGCTTTTTATCCATTGCATCGAAGCAACATTGCTCTTTGAGGTGCACTGTCTGATGGTAATCTGCTTATGTGGCTGAACCATTTAATGTGTTGTTTCTTGATGAAGTTCAGTACTGATGTTGTACACACTTTGTTCATGATGTCTTCCTTTCTCAACCGGTCTCTTCTTGTTACACCCAGAGACCTCCCAAGTTTTAACCCATATAGCTCGTAGCCTCTTGGCATAAATGTCGCGCCACCTGCAGATAATATTGCTTAAAACACGAACTCCATGGTTCCGGCAATAACGCCAGGGCTCTCTTGAAAATATGCACTCGTGAACAGAACGACACGGTCCGGGTTCGCACCCACGACCTCCAGAACGCAAAGGAACGGCGTAACTACTTATGATGATGAGATTTAGTTCTATATAAATTTTAGTCGGCGGTCGTTGGCAAGAGAGAGGTAATAGCGTAGTGGTTAGTGCACTTGCTACGTAAGCACATAGTAAGGGGTTCAATTCTACAGTGGGGGAGTGAAATTCCCTTTTCTATGCTAACATCCAACCACAGTTATGTACCAGATAAACACTGGGAAGTAAACTAGTCGGCGTCATGTTGACAATTCACTTGTTGCATACCGTTCGCCAAATAAACACATGGACTACGCCGAGCTCTATGTTCCACAATTCACAAAATAATATGAACACACAAGTCCTAAAAAAATACAAACAATTCGCTGACAAGGACATATGTCATCACATCATGTCATATGTGCCAACACACAAATGGGGCCAATGATACGAAGGTGAAAGATAGCACGCTACGCTAGGGACAACTTGCCGTGGAAATTCTGAAACTTGTAAAAACAAAGTACTGTAGTTCTACAAAGTACAAAAACAATAACAATTCACAGTGCCAGCGACGTTTCGACCAAAGGTCTTTATAAAGCCGTGGTCTCCGATAACATACGCCCGGCTGGGACAGGTAAAAATTCTAGGAAATAATACCACAACCGTCACGTGACTTCGCATTCCAGTATTGTTGTATAAAGATGAATTCATTTTCAAAACATCACTACATGCTAAGTCAGGATTATATTATGTTTAATATTTTGTCCACATATTGTTTATTATTTTGTCTAAATTTCGTTATTATTTTGTCCACATTCTGATTATTATTTTGTCCATTATGATTGCTATTTTGTCCACAATTTTACTATTATTTTGTCCACAATTTTACTATTATTATGTCCACAATGTGACTGCTATTTTGTCCACATTGTGACTACTATTTTGTCTCACAGCGTCAGGATGAAAAGAGATTTATAGAACGGGGTTTTGTGTGCGCTTCGTACATCACTGCCTCTGTTATTGTTGTGCTCTACCTTATACGTGAAGCGACCTTGTATTCATTATATTTGACTAGCAATGCCTTTCGAGACACAATATCATTTGGTAATCTTCTTATTAATAACAAGATTAAGAGAGATGGGTGCCGATATTGGGTGCAGCCCGAAAAGAACGACATATCAAATATACTAAGAAATTGATTAATCAATATCGAAATGGCGTGTTGGGCCGCTGGATGTGTTGAGACGGAGATCGGAGTACCTATGGACGTGTCTTGGATGCTAAGGTGAGTTCTCATATAACTAGTAACCAGGATTTCTCTTTGTTTTATCAGACAAATCTTGTTATTTGTTTCTCTATGTGTGACCAACTGATCGGTGTCTAGACATAAATAGCTTCTTCTTCTTCTTCTTCAAACGTTCCATATCGACAACTTATCTTTGTAATTTGTATGTGATCTAAGCCTAAAAGCGATTGTACCTTGTAACAGTTATGCGCCTACAAGTAGGCCAGCACATCCGACTTCTGCAATGCTTTTATTTACTAGGATAGCTTCCCTAGGTCCTACATCAGTCGCCTCTTATGACATTCCTAGGTATGTCACAGTGGTACTATTCTTTGCTTCCTTTGCGGGCCCTGGCACCACACGGGTGGTCCTCAATATGACTGTGTTGGTAACGTTCTGGTGTGGTCCTTGTATTTCATCTGTACTGTGGTCTGGTTGTAACCATAATAAAAGGAGATAGGAGGCACGGAAGGGGTGGGGGGCTGAAATTATGCAGTCATTTTCAGAAATAATCTCAACATAAAATATTTTTGGTATCCTCCCAATAATTTCTAATTACTTTACTTATTTTTTATTTTAGTATGCCTCTGTCGGGAATCGAACACAGGTCGACTGCTTGGATGTCAACCGTGCTAACATTTACACTACCGACGAACTTACCAGGGAAAGCGAAAGAGATGAAAGCATTAAAATACATAGAGAAAATATTTGGAGGAAGGGATTAAAGATATACCGAAAGCAGGAAAGACCTACAAGAGACATCTAAGGACGACTTGGCATAAGTATGAGTTGATTGGGGGCCTATATTCCAATCAGGGTTTAAAAAAGAGAGAGAGAGGGATAGGCAGAGAGAGAGAGAGAGAGAGAAATGAAATGGCACAAATAAAAAGTGTCATCAAACAAATGCAGAATGAGACAGGAGCAGATAGAAAAAGCTTGCATTTGAACAAGTAAAAGAACCCTTGGAAGTTCCAAATCGAGAAATCCCTTCAGCTGGAAAGCCGATGTCCGAGCAAAATGCATTAGAAATAGTTTTAAAATATTAAAATTCCTACAAAATATTTTTAGCATCTAATTTACATCGGGGACGTTTCGCCGGTGCTACGGAGTTGTTCACTGCCACTGAGATCTTCCTGTGTATGAAAAAGATAGGAGCACACATGGTTATTCACCGAAGTGCAAAGATGATGGTCATATCAATTAATCAGAATCAAACAAAGTTGAGGGAAATAAAAGCTTCTATATTTTATGAATTATTCCAGACGAAGATCAAAAATAAAATACAAAATAATAAACAACGTCTATTCGGACTATCTGCTATATATTAACGAATATTTGGTTAATTTTGTGATATTTAAGAATATTGAGAGTTAATTTTGTGATATATTGAAGATACTGGGTTAATTTTGTGATATATTGAAGAATATATGGCTAATTCTGTGATATATTGAAGAATATATGGGTTAATTTCGTGATATATTGAAGAATATTGGGTTATTTTGTGATATGTTGAAGAATATTTGGTTATTTTGTGGTATGTTGAAGAATATTGGGTTATTTTGTGATATGTTGAAGAATATTGGGTTATTTTGTGGTATGTTGAAGAATATTGGGTTATTTTGTGGTATGCTGAAGAATATTGGGTTATTTTGTGGTATGTTGAAGAATATTGGGTTATTTTGTGATATGTTGAAGAATATTGGGTTATTTTGTGATATGTTGAAGAATATTGGGTTATTTTGTGATATGTTGAAGAATATTGGGTTATTTTTGATATGTTGATAATTATTGGTTATTTTGTGGTATGTTGAAGTAGATTTTGTGGTATTTGATGATTGGAAAATTTCATGTTCTTTGATCAATGGCTCAACATATCTTGATTGTGTGGTGTGTTTTTTTGACTGATTGGACAAACTATTCAGTATCTAGTGAATAAAATCATACCTTGATTTATTTCTTACAAGATCTCAGTTGCAGTTGATTTATTACAACAAGATCTCAAGTTGCAGTTGATTTATTTCTTGCTAACAAAGATCAAGTTGCAGTTGATTTATTTCTTGCTAACAAAGATCTCAAGCTGCAGTATATGAACAGCGCAGCACCGGCGACTGGCATCTATAATTTAGTAGTCATCTATAATAATATAATCAACCAAAATAAAGTTTGATAGTTCTTGACTTCCGTTGACTTCCGAACTGAGCTTCGGAAAAGTTTCCACTTGAGCTGGAGATAGCAAACTTAGGAAGACGGATCATAATGATGTCATAAACATGTTGAATAAGCTAGACAATTATGAATGAAGGACATAGCAAATTCTATCTTCAGTTTAAGTGAATGTTTATTCCTATCGAAGACGGACGATAAAACTTAAGCCATAGTCAAATTTGTGCTCGTAAAATAACCTTAGTTGTATAGTAGGCTGAAAAGCTACCGGTCAAGCAAAAATCATTAACACAAATTAAATATTAAAATTTCTACATTATTTACATCATCCACTAAATTATAGATGACTCCTCGCCGATTTTCCCTGCAACTTGAGATCTTTGTTAGCAAGAAATAAATCAAGAGTATGGATGATTATTCACTGTAATATACCGCATAGGGCCCTATCAATCAAACAATATATCAATCAGTCGATATATCAATCAATATATAAATCGATCGATCGATCTTTCTCAGTGTCAATGTCTAAAGTGATTCTTACGCTATTTCCCGTCGTCCAAACAGTAGATATTGGTATATGCATGTTTTCGCAATTTACTGCATTCTGTCAAGACACTGGGCAGCAACCCGGTAACAGTGTGACGACACTGGGCAAACAACAACCCGGCCGTAACAGTGTGACGACAAGAGAAAAAGACTGCATCCTGTCAAGACACTGGGGCAACAACCCGATAACAGTGTGACGACAACAGAAAAAGACTGCTTTCTGTCATGACTCTGGGCAACAACCCGGTAACAGTGTGACGACACTGGGCAACAACATGGTAAGTGTGACGACACTGGGCAACAACATGGTAACAGTGTGACGACAAAAGAAAAAGACTGCTTTCTATCATATAGTGTGTGTACATTTATCAGAGTTTGGAGGGATAACAATCTTGAAGGCATCATCCAGATATTGACTTTTAAAGGCATATGTCATATGTCAGTTCAACAGTACGTAATGGTTTGTATACCAAATATACTTTGGGGAGTATATGGTATGTGTATATGGTATGTGTATATGGTGTGTAAGGTTTTGTATATGGTGTGTGTGTATATGGTGTGTGTGTATGGTGTGTGTGTATATGGTGTGTGTGTATATGTTTATAAATATCAATATATTTAAATATCTATATACAAAAATCTATCCATAAACAAACTAACAATAAAATAATACTGGCTGATGCTACAAAAAAAAGAAATGAAGAAAATTGAAGTATTTGGGAAATATGAAAAACACCAAGAGTTGGAGAAGCCACCATTATGAAAGGAGGCATGTCGTTAAAGAGGAGAAGAGGAAGGCAAAGGAGAAGATGGATTTAGGATGTAACTCATAATTTGAGCCTGACAACAGCAGAGGCGGGGAGACATTTATCTTATGAGAGAGAAAGAAATTCGGAAGAATTGTTATTGTGTAAAGTTTTGCCTAGGACAAGCTATTTGAAGATAACATGTTTGCGTAAGTGAAGATGTGTGCATATGTGATTTGATATTGTTCCTGTGATTATTAAATAGTTTCGTTCCATGTGTCCTGTGTCTGACTACCAAATTAACTCTTTCCATACCATGTTAGTTCTATCTAACCAGCTTGTTCTATGACACAAGAATGTTTATCCGTAGCCCCTGCAATATATGTTATCAGAGGGCACGCTTTTATCAATCAAACGTTTTGTGCTTACGTTGTTAGTAGGTAGACCACGAAAAAGATGACAGCAGAATCCTGTCAAAAAGCAAAAATAACTATCGCCCAAGCCACCAGAGCAGCGCAAAACATAAAACAGAATATCAGGACACTGGTCAACAACACAGTAACAGTGTGACGACACTGGGAAACAACACGGTAAATGCGACACACTGGGCAACAACATGGTAACAGTGTGACGACAATGGGCAACAACACGGTAACACTGTGACGACATTGGGAAACAACACGGTAACAGTGTGGCGACACTGGGCAACAACACGGTAACTGTGACGACACTGGGTAACAACACAGTAACAGTGTGACGACAAAATAAAATCATATTAATAACTATTAGAAGAAAGATAAGATGAAGTGGTAAGAGAAGAAACTTACAATCAAAAAGATATTTGACCAACGGGAAATAGGTCTAAAGCCTAGCGAAACATTGACGATGAATAAAATCGATAGTTCGATCCATAGTTTGATTTATTGATATATTGATTGATTGAGAGGGTTCAAGGATGAAAGGACGTCTTAGGTTAAACTCTGAAACGGACTATACTGAGAAAGGCAAGAAATATCGCACTCATCTCCATTGAGGAGATTGAGCAAGTTGCCCAGAATAGAGCGGTATGGAGAAATTACTTTCATGCCCTAGGTAATTTTTAAAGGTATCAAATGAATATAATAAAATCACATTAAAACATAGTATCCAAATTACTTATTTACATATACATTTTCTTTACTTTTTATAGCAATTATAAAAACTTGTAAGTTTTGAATTAAAAAAAAGACAGTACTCTATTTGAAAATAGATTATTGGTGGTGTGAATAACTGACATTTACATGCCGCTATAGTGGTTCATTGTATGGAATGAGTTAAGAAAGTGAATTAAATTTTAAACAAGGACATATATTACAGAGCTATGATTATATAGTCGTTAGTGCAGCTACTATGTTGGAGTGTTTTCCTGAGTTCAATCCACAGTAGGATTTGATTTTTCTCCAACCGTAACGGCTCTTAAGTCATTTCAGTCGCAAATAGGTATCAACGAAACACTGAAGAAGTATAGACTCCCTGCGTGTGATGCTGACTCGTTATCATCTATCGTGCGCCGTTGTTCCAATCATAAATACTGGTCCAACACTGTATTCCTCAATATACAGAAGCGTTGTCCTGAGTTCAATCCCACAGAAGGATTTCATTTTTTTCTGACCGTAATGGTTCTCAAGCTATTTCAACCTCACTTAGATACCAAAGAAACACATTGAAGAAGTCGACTACCGGAGGGTGATGTTGACTCTATCAATAATTTATCCTCTATCGAATACACTATCAATACTCATCGAAAAATACTGGTCTAACTAACACTACATTGCTCCCTATAGAATATGGTATGAACACCGGTTTACTTTGAGCTTTTCTTTTATCGCTAAGTACCGATGTTCCGTATGTCAGTTGATGGACGTATATATTCTGATCGCAGAAGTAAAAAGTAGATCTTTTTCAACGTACGAATTTATACTATTATTATAATCATCAAGGGATATAGTGACTGGCGTATGCAACCATTATTTGTCTTTTGTCGTCGCACTGTTATCGGATTGTTGCCCAGTGTCGTGGTTTTCTATTTTATCTAGCGCTGCTTCAATAACTTGTATGTTAGCTATTTTTGCTTTCCGGCAGGATTCTGTTCTGCAATCTATCCATCTTTTTCGTGTTCTTCTTCTGGCTTTCTTTCCTGATGTTTTGTTGTAGAAATCTCTTATACTGTGGAGTTAGGTTACATTCTTATTAAATGGCCGAACCACTTCATTCTTTGTTTCTCAATGTATGTAATTAAAACAAGGTCGTGTCTCAACTTTCTTTCTTATGCTGATGTTGGCGACTGTCTTTTCTTGTTTGGTAACTTTTCGTATGCATCCCAATTCACGTGTTATTTTTTGTGACTGTGCTTTGCTCATTGTCCATGTTTGCAGTCATTGATCATAGCAAACGTCTGTTCTTTGCACCGTTTGTTGGTTCCGATGTTGACACTCTTCCATGCCATGAAGCAAGACCATCATTTTCTCGCTAGATCTTCCTATGTCTTATCAACCACTGATTTTACCGGTTGTCACAATGTTGTCTAAACCTTTCTCATTACTTGCCCCAAAAATGACGACTTAGATGAGAAAAAGGATTGCTTAACTTGATTTTTATATCATTTATTTTATTTGTAATATATCTCATATTAATATAGAGAAATTATCAAAGTCAAATAAGTATAATAGTTAGTCAAAGTAATATATGTATGATATTTTAAAATATGATATAGAAGTTATCATTTGCTTGATAAAGGCTTTCTGGTCAAAACGTCGCTCTCTCTTGTTTTTGTATTTCGTAAAACTACATACTTCATGTGTACATGTTTCGCCTATGCTACATAGTTTGCTGCATAGTTTGACTGGAATCTTACCTTGTGTCTTCATAAAGTAATATCAGTATAATAGTTCAGTTAAAGTAATAAACAATATATTAGTCAAAATAATGTGGTGGGACGGATTAGCGTAACGTATAAGCGCTGCTCGCTTATCAACTCGGACTTAGGAGGATTGTGGGTTCAATTCCACACTCGGAACTCTCCCCGCACTTCATACCTTAAGGTTTTAAAAAAGGCTATGGAAAATTTCATTTCAACCAAAGTGATATAAGTGTACCGTCGACGAAGTGGGTAAACTGGCTAGAGACAGAGTGAATTTCAGATGTGCTGCAAAGAGAGCAACGTCCTATAAAGGATATGCACCTTGATGATCATGAATATAAGTGTAATAGTTTACCAAAGTAATACAAGTATAATAGCTAATCAAAGTAATACAAGTGTAATAGTTCTTCTTCTTCTTTGCGTTCGTTCTTTATGACCAATTTTTTTCACTCTTTGTGATATGTTTGATCTTTGCCAAGAACGTGTATACGTTGCACATTGATTTGATAGACCCCTAAACGCATAGACTTCTACATGTTTAGAACACATGCATCCCAAATTTCATCCAAACCTCCTTAGTCGCCTCTTACGACATGCGTGGCAGGTAACAGTCGTTCTATTCTTTACACCCCAAATTTGGGCCCCGGTAACCACTCGGGCGAGTATAATAGTTACTTAATGTAATATAATTAAAATAGTTAAGTTCAAGTTATATAAAAATAATAGATAACGAGACAGACAGCGTGAAGACGGTAAACTACTGAACATTATTTATGAGGTTATATAAACTATAGCAAATACAAAACTAGAATAACTAACTTAGATTTTAAAATGAATAGACAATACTAACTAAAATAACATTATTTGTTTATTAACAATGTCCAAATAGATTTTATAGTACAAAATATCAAAACAAATTGTCCAAATAATTCTAATTGTGTTAAATAAGTGGAAATGTCTAAATAAATATAATTAAATTGTGAAAATAATATTTTTTGTTTAAATATAGAAATATTTAATTTTAAATTACCTAGAGAAAATATGAATATTTTAGACAAGAGTTTCTTCTGAGTAATTTAACTTTCAAAATAATAAATTTGTAATTGATATTGTCTAAAACATAATTGTGCATTTTAATTGCTTGCTTCTTTTAGCAGGAAAATATTGAAGGTAAACATAAATGTCAAATGTGATTACTTAAAAGATAAAAGTGGAAGTTAAAATATGTTAAATTTGATTATTAGAAGAGAAAATTATAAAGTTAAAAATATGTCAAATTTAATGACCAGAAGATGGAATTGTAAAGTTAAAAATATGTTAAATTTGATGATCAGAAGAGGAAAATTTTAAAGTTAAAAATTTGTTAACTTTGATGACCAGAAGAGGAAATTATAAAGTTAAAAATATGTTAAATTTGATGACCAGAAGAGGAAATTATAAAGTTAAAAATATGTTAAATTTGATGACCAGAAGAGGAAATTGTAAAGTTAAAATATGTTAAATTTGATGAAGAAGAGGAAATTTTAAAGTTAAAAAATTTCTTGATTGTGCCACTTAGTCAAAATATTGAATGTATTAAAAATGCCAATTTTGTTTATTAATTAAAATAAAATGAAGAATGAACATAAATTATGATAATGCAAGATTTTATTACAGAAAGAAAACAATGAAAGCAAAAATAAAATGCAGTTTGATTACAAAATAAGTAATTGAAGCAAAATTCGGTTACAGAAGTAAACTTTGAAAGTAGAAATTAATTGCAAAATATGGTTACTTGCAATAAAATTTGGAAAGTTCAGTCAATAAAAAATTAATGGAAATTTGGTTAGAGAAGAAAAAATTGTAAAAATAAGTGAATTGTAAAATTTGAAGTACTTGAAATAAAAAATACATAGACAATTTGGTTATAGAAATGAAAACAAAGTATAATAAATAGCAAAATGTGATTACTTGAAATAGAGACAATATGCAAAATTTAGTTACAGAAGAGACAAAATGTGATTACATGAAATATAGACTATGCAAAATTTAGTTTAAAGTATAAGTGAATATGCACAATTTAGTTACAGAAGGGAACATTGAAAGTATAAGTGAATGTTCAAAATTTAGTTACAGAAGAGAAAATTGAAAGTATAAGTGAATGTTCAAAATTTAGTTACAGAAGAGAAAATTGAAAGTATAAGTGAATGTGCAAAATTTAGTTACAGAAGAGAAAATTGAAAGTATAAGTGAATGTGCAAAATTTAGTTACAGAAGAGAAAATTGAAAGTATAAGTGAATGTTCAAAATTTAGTTACAGAAGAGAAAATTGAAAGTATAAGTGAATGTTCAAAATTTAGTTACAGAAGAGAAAATTGAAAGTATAAGTGAATGTGCAAAATTTAGTTACAGAAGAGAAAATTGAAAGTATAAGTGAATGTTCAAAATTTAGTTACAGAAGAGAAAATTGAAAGTATAAGTGAATGTGCAAAATATGATTGCTTTCGAACAAGAGAATTAAATGACTTACCCGCCATGTCTGTAGTAGTTCTGATCCCCATATAAGCCAGACATTAGACCCAGCCCAGTAGTGTTACCAATGTTTCCTATAGAGATGTTAGAAATCGAACCCATGCCTCCTACAGCTCCGCTGGTAGGTGACTGTAACCCTACCGTCTGCATGTCCAACATACTCGGGTACAGGGTGTGCGATGACGGAGGTAAATACGTGTTGATGTTTTCCCGAATTGTAAAGTCTGCCTTGGTTGCAATTTTTGCTGGAATTGTATCAAAATTCTTGTATGTTTCCTTAAATTAGTCAGTCTCACGTCATCTGGAGTTTGACATTTACAACTTGAAATGAAACTTTGTTCTTGACAATGTTTGTTTATTTTATTAACTTATTTTTACAGAAATATATTTAGTAACAGAAAATGTCAACATTCTTAAGTTCTGTGACACCTCGCAGTCTTACTCCAACGTAAATGTTTTCAAAGTTAGATTACTATTCTTAATAAATCCACAACAATCCACGTAGTCCATTTGAAAGCAAACAAATAAATGAAATCTGGTAGAATTAGAATGAAATTTAATTTTACTAACTCAGAACATTAAGAACAATTAAGAAAAGATTTATGTCAGTGTAATACCGGTAAAGTGGTCGTTATATGAATATTTAAGAGGTTGTTTTGCTCAGACTGTCACTAAGAAATGTTCCTTTAAAAAAAACCTCGAAAACACAAAATTTCTTCTTGCCGGGATTTCAGCTCGCTTCTTTAAGATATGTACTGGTTGGTGTTCTTAACATCTCGGTAGCAATACATATTTTGTTAGTATTTTAACTGTACCGTGTAGTTTATGCTACTTGTATGTCTTTTTTTTACCTTTTCTTGAAGCAATTTCTAGATCTCTTTATGTGATTCCCGTCAGCTTCAATGTTGTTATACGTTCTGAAGTGAATATTAGTTAGATGCTGGATCAAATCTCACGGAATTTATCACCAAATTGAGGCCGTTTCTACTCAATAAATTTACAAAACTTGAAAAAACTAAAAGAGTTTACAATATTTCATATATTCATGACTTTGTTATTACAGAATCTCATACCTAGAGGACGTTTTCTGTACTAATCATAGTTAACAATGACCGACTTAACACAGTCTTGTTTCATTTGTTAAGAAAGCAAGTTTCTATTGTATAAGCACTTCACTATCTGAACTTTAGAATGGTTTGTTAAATTATAAGGTTCGGCACTGCACAAATGGAATCCTTAAATCCCAGCTTTTAGAACTGCTACTTTAGTTTATGACAATTTCCAAAAATGATAATAGTACAGACCAACAAGGATTCCAGTTAGATCTATAGCCTGAAGTCAGTTGTCGCGAATCCATGTTGGAACAAACGAACAAGAAATGCTTTGAATAAACGAGATCTTCGTTTATTTTTCCAAGCAAAATATGTTACCGTAAGATCAGGCTTTGACTAAAAGCACAATATCAAGATGGGAATATCTCCACGTGAAGTTTATGGTCCACTTATGGGTTGCAGAATTCCTAATCTTACGACACGTTGTCTCAATTGTCCAATAGAGTTCCGAATTTTTAGATTTAAGTTGGCAGTAAACAAACGCAGATATGCGTGGATTAAACAAAAACACTGAGCCCAACAAAAAAAAACAGTTGCCCACGAAGTGCACAGAACGAAAGGCAGCAGATCTCCAGAAATTATCGCTGTACCAACTCGAACACACAGTGAAACCAGCGAGTCGTGGAAAATGTATATAAATTCACAAACGTTCTAGTGTTTATCATAAACCAGTCTGACGTGGTGGGTCGTTGTTGATTCTCAATTCGTCTGTCAGTCACAATCCGCTTAGTACTCGTAACCACTCCGCTAATTTAGCCACGCCCTCTGTTTCACCCGTGACTTGCTGTTCGTCCTCATGCAGTGGGATTCGTTGTCCAATAGAAACATGCGAAGCTAAGAAGGGTGGGATTAACTCCGATCTTGCTAGTCACTCAACGTCCCAGGAGGTGAAACAAACGAATAGCTGTCTATCATCCCCAACGAGAGCACAGGGAGTGTGAAATCAATGAAGACACCGACATTTCTAAGGAAGTTTGTAGAAAATGAAAGAAATTTACTGGATGGAGGAAAACGATTGAGATGTAAAGAGAAAATAACGAAGTCTAACATGAGAATTCAAACAGACGAAAGCATGGGTATATAGAAACACTTGTGATATATAGAAACACTTGGTGGATATATAGAAACACTTGGTGGATAGATAGATATTCAACGATATGAAATAAATATATATTTAATTTGTCAATATGTATGACAAAGTGAAAATAGTTTCCAAAAAAAATAAAATAAAGAAACTAACTATATTATATATATATATATATATTCTATATTTCATATACAAGTTTGAACAATACGAGCATCTCAAAATGACATAATATGAAAATTAGTAATTTTGGGGGAAAGTACCGAAACTGTTAATGTCTTACATCAATTTTTCTATTTATAAATGCCGGTATCAGAGAGAAGTTTGGAGCACGGCTTTGCTTTAATTTCAACAAGAAAATTGATAAGAAACTGGACAGCTTTGAGAATAAATGTCTACGAAAATTATTAAAAGTCAAATGGAGTGATTTCGTTTCTAACAACACAGTGAGAGATAGAACACACCAACAACCCATATCAAATATTATAAGGAAACGAAGGTGGAAATATTTAGGTCATGTTCTTAGATCAGACGAAAAGAGACTAAATCGACAAGTCCTTATGTGGTCACCAGTTGGCAAAAGAAAACGTGGAAGACCAAAGACCACTCTTCGAAGAATAATCCAACAAGAAAGTAAACTATTGGGATGTAAAACCATACAAGATCTCCAACTGCCAGCAAAGAACCGCATCACATCGAGATCTAAAACCTCTGCCCTATGTGCCGCCTTTGGCACGAAAGGAACAAACTAACTAACTAACTTTGCTTTAATAATATTGACAAACACAATAAAATGGTTTGGTCCCTTAGTAAGAATTCAGTCAGAGAACATTGCCTATAAAGATTTCTACAGAAAAACATCACAGCGAAAGTCGAGAGAAACTAAGGAAAAGATTTGATTGTCAGGATCAAGGAAAAATATGCAGAAATTCATCATTCAAGTCATACAAGAAACAAAAATGCAAAACAAGACCACAACACTGGGCGAGCACCCTGTTAGCAGTTTGTCGACAAAAGAGGAACTAATTACAATAACTATATCTACTAGTTGGTATAGTTGGAAAATGACTAAAGATATTGAAAGCAAGTTGAATACATTTGAAAATAGATGTTATCGAAAAATAATGAATAAAATGGAACGAATTCAAAAAAGTAATGAAATCAGATAAAATGTCTGGTCAACCACTAGTGAAAATGTTATAAGAAAGAGAAGATGGAGATATGTTGGACACACCTTGAGAAGAAATGATCAAAGAATATCAAAGCAGGCACTGAAGTGGGATGCAAAGGGTTCAGGAAAGAGAGGACGACCTAAGGAGACCCTGAAACGAACTTTGCTGAGAGAGGCAAGAAATATCGGTCTCAGTTCCTTGGAGGAGATTGAGCGAGTTGTCCAGGATAGAATGGTATGAAGAAATTGCTTGCATGCCCTATGTAACGTACAACGGTACGAGAGGAATTATTATTATTATTATATATCTACTATTACTTGTTTCAGTTGATGTATGATACAGATGGCTTGATTGATTGATTGATAGGACAATCATCATTGCACTTCGGTGAGTAACCATATGTGCTCCGATCTCTTTCTTACACTGGAAGATCTCAGCTGCAGTGCACGAACTCCATAGCACCGGCGAGGATCCGGGATGTAATTTTGAAGATGGTGAATATATTTTTGTAGGAATTTTATTTTGAATCCTTTTCTAATGAATTTTGCCTGGGCAGAGGCTTTACAGCCTGCTCTTCTCAATTTGGAACTGTCAAGGGTTCTTTTATGTGCTCAAATTGAACACAGGACCTACGTTTTATCGTTCGTCTCCGATAGGACTCGGGACTCGATCTCACCTACACTGACATCAAGGATCTCTGGAAAAATATCTAGATCGCTTCGTGTGGGAGCAAACCTGAAATCTTTGGCAAGAGAGACAAGCACATAATCTCTGCGCAACAGAGGCTCCCTGATACAAATGACAGTAACTTTGAATGATTATGCAAGACAACAATATATTTATATATATATATATGTGTTTGTAAGTGTGTGTGTATGAGATATATACAGAGATATATGTGTATATATGACAACGTAGGGATGTGAAATATGGACATTTAACTAGACAGTAGAAACGCATAAAGTTGCGTTTGAATATATGTATTACAGAAGTTCCGTGCATACCATGAACATAGAATATATGTATTACAGAAGTTCCGTGCATACCATGAACATAGAATATATGTATTACAGAAGTTCCGTGCATACCATGAACATAGAATATATGTATTACAGAAGTTCCGCGCATACCATGAACATAAAATATATGTATTACAGAAGTTCCGTGCATACCATGAACATAGAATATATGTATTACAGAAGTTCCACTCATACCATGAACATAGAATATATGTATTACAGAAGTTCCGTGCATACCATGAACATAGAATATATGTATTACAGAAGTTCCGTGCATACCATGAACATAGAATATATGTATTACAGAAGTTCCACGCATACCATGAACATAGAATATATGTATTACAGAAGTTCCACGCATACCATGAACATAGAATATATGTATTACAGAAGTTCCACTCATACCATGAACATAGAATATATGTATTACAGAAGTTCCACGCATACCATGGACATAGAATATATGTATTACAGAAGTTCCACGCATACCATGGACATAAAATATATGTATTACAGAAGTTCCACGCATACCATGAACATAGAATATATGTATTACAGAAGTTCCGCGCATACCATGAACATAAAATATATGTATTACAGAAGTTCCACGCATACCATGAACATAGAATATATGTATTACAGAAGTTCCACGCATACCATGGACATAAAATATATGTATTACAGAAGTTCCACGCATACCATGAACATAGAATATATGTATTACAGAAGTTCCACGCATACCATGAACATAGAATATATGTATTACAGAAGTTCCACGCATACCATGAACATAGAATATATGTATTACAGAAGTTCCACGCATACCATGGAACATAGAATATATGTATTACAGAAGTTCCACGCATACCATGAACATAGAATATATGTATTACAGAAGTTCCACGCATACCATGGACATAGAATATATGTATTACAGAAGTTCCACGCATACCATGGACATAAAATATATGTATTACAGAAGTTCCACGCATACCATGAACATAGAATATATGTATTACAGAAGTTCCACTCATACCATGAACATAGAATATATGTATTACAGAAGTTCCGCGCATACCATGGACATAGAATATATGTATTACAGAAGTTCCGTGCATACCATGGACATAGAATATATGTATTACAGAAGTTCCACGCATACCATGAACATAGAATATATGTATTACAGAAGTTCCACGCATACCATGGAACATAGAATATATGTATTACAGAAGTTCCACGCATACCATGAACATAGAATATATGTATTACAGAAGTTCCACGCATACCATGAACATAGAATAACACAAATGGATCTATCTAGAAGGAACTCAAAATTAAAGAAAACTGGATGATGCTACAAATAAGAATGACAAATTGAACATATAAAATGACATGAAATGTTGAAAAAAGGCCGTTATGGAAGATGGTATCCCGATAAAGAAATAAAACCCCGCAGAAGATGGATTCGGATGGGACTGATGATTTGAGCGCGACGTCATAGAGATCGGACATCTGGCCTGTAATGGAGAGACATTTCGCAGACTGTTAGAGTGACAAAGCTCTGTCATATATATATATTGAGAACTTCAATTGGAATTCATCAGCTACAGCACTTTGTTTCTATATATATATATATAAATGAGTTAGTTGATTGATAAGAAACACGATCATTGCACTTCGGTGAGTAACAATGTGAGCTCTGATCTCCTTTGTGACAGTTCACGAGCTGAGTAGCACCGACGAGAATCGCCGATGTAATTTTGAAGATGGTTAAATGTTTTATTAGGAATTTTTTTTAAAATGTCTGCTTTGGATACCAAAGAAACTCAAAGACGTAAAGACGGTGATCCAATTTGATGACTAAATCAAACATCGTGCATTAATAATAATAATAATACTTTCTCTCGTAACATTATACGTTTAACTTGATACTTCCAGCATTCTGCATAGACACTTCATCTCTGTCGTGACAAGTTTGTTTCTATCGTTTGATATCAGCGTCTAGGTTTGGCACTGATACCATAGTGATAAATACATTATTTATACAAGTATATATTTGTCACAAATTTCAAGATTTTATTGTTTATTTGTCTAGACTTCTTTGAGAATTGTGAACGTCTGATTTGTTTTCTTAATATTTTTTAATAATGTTCCCATTCTGAATCTCCATTCTCTATTATACTTTCCAGATGAAAAATTTTTTGAACTTTCCAAACGATTTCATTTTGTAATATTATTATTATGTCCGATTAAAAAAAATTTTTTTCTCAATAATGCAATAGTAGACATGCATTTTGATGTGACCAATACAAGACTGTCTGGTCAACCACTAGTAACAACTGTTTCAAGAAGGAGAAGATGGAGATATGTTGAGAAGAAATTATCAGAGAATACCAAAAACAGACATTGAAAAGGGAGGCAAAGTGTTCAAGAAAAGAGGACACACAAGGGAAATCCTGATACAAATTTTGCTGAGAGAGACAAGAAATATTGGACCATGAACGATATTGAGCAAGTTGCCCAGGACAGAGCGGTATGGAGAAATTGCTTGTATATATGTGTGTAATAGCACGTTGTATGTGAGACAGTAAAACAGTCTAAAGATAAAAGATTGACTTCATTGTACCCGGTTTCAACAGACGGGATCGGACTACCTCCAAATGTCAAGCAATATGCCATGAGTATTACACAATTTCGGGGAGTTTTGCATAGATCAGTTTTGAATAGATCAGTTTTGGATAGATCAGTTTTGAATAGATCAGTTTTGAATAGATCAGTTTTGAATAGATCAGTTTTGAATAGATCAGTTTTGAATAGATCAGTTTTGAATAGATCAGTTTTGGATAGATCAGTTTTGGATAGATCTGTTTTGGATAGATCAGTTTTGGATAGATCTGTTTTGGATAGATCAGTTTTGGATAGATCAGTTTTGGATAGATCTGTTTTGGATAGATCAGTTTTGGATAGATCTGTTTTGGATAGATCAGTTTTGGATAGATCAGTTTTGGATAGATCTGTTTTGAATAGATCAGTTTTGAATAGATCAGTTTTGAATAGATCAGTTTTGGATAGATCAGTTTTGAATAGATCAGTTTTGAATAGATCAGTTTTGAATAGATCAGTTTTGAATAGATCAGTTTTGAATAGATCAGTTTTGGATAGATAAAGATGATGTTCTTCGGTCTATTGGCGACATTTTTTTTGGAAAGAGGACACTAAACTTGTTGTTAAATCTATGAAGAAATGAACGAGTTAGGAATAATAAGTTGTACAAGTTGGAGTGGATGCATGAAGGAACAGAGAGAAGCGTATTTTTAATCAGCGTGCGACACGATCCATCAGTATACATACCATTTGACATTTGTTTGGGGAGGCTGGGCTCCTATGGTCAGTCCGTATTGCTATAGCATTGGTTCAATAACTAATAATCAATTTGCTCGGGTACGCTCTCCCTAATATGTGATAATCTCTACACGTAATATCGGACAGGCTCGTGATCATTTTTGTTGGTGGGGCCAGACATTTTTTCCGGATAAATCATGGTTTTTGATTGCTATATTTTAATTTATAAAATAAAAAATGCACATTATACATTAGTTTTAGTGGGACCCGGCCCGACTGGCCCTTAAATGACGAGCCGCCACTGCTTGTGTGTAATTTATATAGAAGCAGTCAATAGACTATCCTTAGAGACTAAACCTGTTTTCCCCAAAAGAGGTTTAATGCCGTTATGTGTTTTGTAAAACAAAGTCAAATAAGTATAACTAGTCTTGTCAAAAATCGATATATTTCATAGAAGATGTAGCTTGTACAGAAAGACAGTATTGATTACTGCGTTTAGTTGTGTGTTAGGGAGAACATTGTATACTGTGTTACTGCGTTTAGTTGTGCATTGTAGGGATAACATCGCATACTATGTTACTGCGTTTAGTTGTGTGTTGTAGGGAGAACATAGCATACTGTGTTACTGCGTTTAGTTGTGTGTTGTAGGGAGAACATTGCATATTGTGTTACTGCGAATGACATAACTGTAATAGTCTGTATTACATTTCTTCTTCTTCGCGTTCGTTCTTTACGACCAATTTTAATCACTCTTTGTGATATGTTTGATCTTTGCCAAGGACTTGTATACGTTGCACATTGGTTTGGTACGCCCCTAAACGCATTGCATATTACATTTAAAAAGTAGTTTAGTTTAGTCGTACGTTATTCACTTCATATAGCATTAAGTGTGCTATTCACTTCAGATTATCTTCACTGCACGTAGAACCAACTAGTCCATAAGTGTTCCGATCTCCTCCTCAGTATGTCTGTCCTCAATTGTATTTTGTAATCTTCCTAAAGAATGTTGCCCTTATAGTGACTTTCTAACCAGCTCTTCTCGACTTTGAACTACCACGGGTTCTTTTACGTGCTCAGATTGAACAGAGGATCTAGGTTTTATCGTCCGTCTCCGACAGCACTAGGAACTCGATCTCATCTATACTGAGATCAGTGATCTCTTGAAAAATATCCACAGGGCTCCACGAGGGTGCGAACCGAGTACCTTTTGACACGAAAGCGAGTACCTAATCTCTACGCCACAGAGACATTGTACTCAAACGCACAAAAACAAAGCACACATTGTTCATACTCACATACACACACACACCATACCAACACACGCATATTGATTTCACATACCATTGATATATACGTATAGCAAGCACGCAAACATACACACAAACCACACATACACTCACACACCGCTCACTAATACCCATCCTCCCTAGCCTACCCTCACGAGCTACTACCACACAATGAACTTACAAACACTATCACACCACCAACACACGCATACACACCACACCACCAACACACGCATATCGATTTCACAAACCATCCACATATGTATATTGTGAACACACACACACAGACAAACCGCACATACAAACACACATAGCTCACTAATACTCTCTCCCCCCTACACTCACGAAATACTAACACACAATGATCATACAAACACTTACCAATGAAAATCACACTCAAAAATCACAAACACCAACGGCATAGCCACACTTCCTATCACCAATTGAACCCAGAACGACTAAGGCGGGGTTCATAACTCCAGCTATCCATGGACGTGCGAGCCTCCCGCAAGGGTACCCAGAGGCGTAGATTATAACTGATTTAATCAATTATTTCATTCGTCAGGGGGAGGTTCACTATCATTCCATTGTTTCTGCTTCATCCAAAAACATTGTCACTTGATACTCAATTGTCCAGTCTTTCCCTACTTTCTCATCCCGGATTAGAACATCACACACACACGCACGTACTCACACACATACACACGTACAGAGACGCACGCATACACACTCTATCGTGTGTTGTAAATGTAACATTTTCTTTGTGTTTCATGCACGATGATGATGATATTCACTGACTCACTAACAATTATTACACAAGAAGTGTCACTTTCTAAATGAGACGTGACGTAAAACTGAACGCTTCTTCTTCTTCTTCTTGTTCTTCTAGTTAGTTAATTGCATATCCTTTACAGAACTTTGCGAATCAACCCCAGCTTTTAACGCTGTTTGTGATTTTCTAGGCATTATTACGTTCAGTATCTGTGGATTAGGGGTTAGTGACTGGGCCTATTAACCCCGACCTTCTGAGTTCGAATCCGCTGCGGACAGTCTGGTGGCAAATTTTTTCGCGTAGATTTTTACAAAAGGATGATGGCACCACCCGTTCAGAAAAGCAATGGCAAACTATTTAACGTAATAATGCCTAGAAAAATCACAATAGCGTTTAAAAGCTGGGGTTGATTCGCAAAGTCATGTAAAGGATATGCAATTAATTTTTAGTTTGCCATTGCTTTCTGAACGGGTGGTGCCATCGTCCTTTGTAAAAATCTACGCGAAACAATTTGCCACCAGACTGTCCGCAGCGGATTCGAACTCAGAACGTCGGGGTTAATAGACCGAGTCACTATCCCCTAAGCCACAGACTCCACTCTTCTTCTACTTCTACTTTTCTTTTGGGATCTCTGGCGCGTAGAAGTAGATGATCGTGTGCCGACGGTTAATGAAAAATGTGGATGTAACAATGTCTTACCCAACATACCTCAAGGTATGAAACAGAGATAGCATTTCTCTGTGTATAAATATATTTGTTCTCTTTTCTGTTCGTAGATATACGGGGAACTCTTTGTTAACATTTATAATCATAAGAAGGGGCCTCTGTTCGTAGATATACGGGGGACCTCTTCTGTAACATTTATAATCATAAGCAGGGGCCTCTGTTGGTAGATATACGGGGGAACTCTTCTGTAACATTTATAATCATAAGCAGGGGCCTCTGTTCGTAGATATACAGGGGACCTCTTCTGTAACATTTATAATCATAAGCAGGGGCCTCTGTTCGTGGATATACGGGGGAACTCTTCTGTAACATTTATAATCATAAGCAGGGGCCTCTGTTCGTAGATATACGGGGGACCTCTTCTGTAACATTTATAATCATAAGCAGGGGCCTCTGTGGCGTAGATATACGGGGGACCTCTTCTGTAACATTTATAATCATAAGCAGGGGTCTCTGTGGCGTAGAGGTTAGATGCTTATCTCTCGTGCCAAAGTTACCAGGTTCGCTCCCTCGTGGAACCATCTGGATATTTTTACAAGAGATTTCTGATATCAGTGTAGGTGAGATTGAGTTCCTAGTCATATCGGAGACGGACGATAAAACGTAGGTCATGTGTTCAATTTGAGCACGTAAAAGAGCCGGTGGCAGTTTAAAATCGGAAAGAGCAGGCTGGAAAGCCGCAGCCCAGGCAAAGTTCGTTAGAAAATATTAAGAATAAAATTTCTACAAATATTTCTTCACGATCTTTAAAATGACATCGGGGACCCTCGCATGTGCTACGGAGTTCGTGCACTGCCGATCAAATCTTCCTGTGTAAGAAAGTAATCGGAGCACACATGGTTACACACTGAAGTACAATGATGATGGTCCTTTCAATCAATCAATCTTTTCTGCAGACGATGGTTATATTAGTAGACCTGAGGTCAACATGAACGATATCCTGCCCGTATGTTTCTTGGGCTCGCAAGGGAAGCAAAGAATAGTTACACTGCAACCTACTAGACATGGCGCATGAGGAGACTGAGGTAGGGGCCTAGGAAAGCTACCCTAATAAATAAAAAATATCGCAGAAACCAGATGTGCTATCCTACTTGTAGGCGCATAACTGACATAACGTACGAGCGCTCTGAGGCTCAGATCACATTCAATCCACAAAGAGTGGTTTAATAAGTGGTCGATATGCAGGGTTCAAAGAAGAAGAAGCTATTGACGATATGGTGCGGTGCATGTCATTGAGAATACTGTAGAGTGAGATACTAGGAGGATATGGTGCGGTGCATGTCATTGAGAATACTGTAGAGTGAGATACTAGGAGGATATGGTGCGGTGCATGTCATTCAGAGTACTGTAGAGTGAGATACTAGGAGGATATGGTGCGGTGCATGTCATTCAGAGTACTGTAGAGTGAGATACTAGGAGGATATGGTGCGGTGCATGTCATTAAGAATACTGTAGAGTGAGATACTAGGAGGATATGGTGCGGTGCATGTCATTCAGAGTACTGTAGAGTGAGATACTAGGAGGATATGGTGCGGTGCATGTCATTGAGAATACTGTAGAGTGAGATACTAGGAGGATATGGTGCGGTGCATGTCATTGAGAATACTGTAGAGTGAGATACTAGGAGGATATGGTGCGGTGCATGTCATTCAGAGTACTGTAGAGTGAGATACTAGGAGGATATGGTGCGGTGCATGTCATTCAGAGTACTGTAGAGTGAGATACTAGGAGGATATGGTGCGGTGCATGTCATTGAGAATACTGTAGAGTGAGATACTAGGAGGATATGGTGCGGTGCATGTCATTGAGAATACTGTAGAGTGAGATACTAGGAGGATATGGTTGCGGTGCATGTCATTGAGAATACTGTAGAGTGAGATACTAGGAGGATATGGTGCGGTGCATGTCATTGAGAATACTGTAGAGTGAGATACTAGGAGGATATGGTGCGGTGCATGTCATTGAGAATACTGTAGAGTGAGATACTAGGAGGATATGGTGCGGTGCATGTTATTCAGATACTGTAGAGTGAGATACTAGGAGGATATGGTGCGTGCATGTCATTCAGAGTACTGTAGAGTGGATACTAGGACAAGGTGGGGAATGTTTAGAGCTAAATAGAAATTGCAAGAAAATAAGGGAATGTACACTTAGAATATATGTAGAAATATATTAAGAAAACTGCTGGTCATTGTCTGAGAGGAGATCGGGGGATATGGTGCGGTCTACGGATATGTTCGGAGTGCTATGATGATAGTCCTCATGTAACTGATAGCCCGCCTGCCCAGCGTGTTCGTAGCGCGTTGAACTTACGGGTGACTGGCCGTCTGTGAGTGCGCGTTCAATTCCGTGGTCTGGCAAAAAGAAACAGATTCCCAGATTTACGGTGTTCGTGGCACCGAGCAGAAGGGTTACGATGTCCATGGCACCGAGCCGAAGAGCTGAAAAGCACAAGTGCTTCTGGATCGCGGGAAAATAATATATATATAACTGATAACTGATGTTAAGAAAATAAAAGAAATAGGAAATGAAAGCAAAATATACAAGAAATATTTTAGACATTTGGAAGAAATTAATTTAAAAAGAAAAAAACTGGGATAAAAAAAATTGAAGAAAATATGTAATTGGGATAACAAAAAAATGTAAATTTATTATAAATGAGGGAAAAAATTGGAAAGAAATCAATTTATAAATTGCGTAATTATAGAAAATATGAAAAGAATGAGTGAATGTGAACAGAATACGAGAAATATAAGTGTTAAGTATATACATGAAGCATAGGGTGAGATTCTCGGATACATACGATTAGTGCTATCCGTTTGATACGTTAAGAGCTCATCTGACTAATGATCGTGTGGATGCGGGTATCATGTGGTAATTGTAACACTAACATGAAGAATAAAGTTAATAGTAACATGACTACAAATAATAACAAGTAATATGACTACAAATAATAACAAATGTAACATGACTACAAATAATAACAAATGTAACATGACTACAAATAATAACAAATATAACACGATTACAAATAATAACAGGTAACATGACTACAAATAATAACAGGTAACATGACTACAAATAATAACAGGTAACATGGCTACAAATAATAATAAGTAACATGACTACAAATAATAACAAATGTAACAAGACTATAAATACTAACAAGTAACATGACTACAAATAATAACAAGTAACATGACTACAAATAATATCAAGTAACATGACTACAAATAATAACAAGTAACATGACTACAAATAATAACAGATGAAAACTTAATCCGAGAACTGCCCTAAAAAATAACAATACGTGACTAAAAACAGAAAATAAATGTTTAAGAAGAATTCTGCAAATTGTCTGGCCAAATACCTTAACACATGATGAGCTTTTGAAACGAACAGATTCTGCATCCCTGGAGACCATCATTAAGAGACGAAGATGGAGGTGGTTTGGACATGCATGTCGTATGTCAGTGGGGACATTGGCTAGGACAGCTCTCAGGTGGACAGCAGATGGGAAGAGAAGGCCTGGCTGTCCAAAGGAAACATGGAGGAGAACTGTAGAGAGAGAGTTGAAGGAGTTTAGCCTGACGTGCGAGACAGTTGGTAGAATGGCAACAGAACGGCAACATTGGAGGTCTCTTGTGGAAGCATTATGTGTCACTCGGGACACGAGAGGCTAATATATGGAAACACGGAAAACTAAATAAATATGAGAATTTTAAAAAATACAACAATTTGGGCTGATACAACAATACAGACATACAACAATTCAGACTGATACAACAATACAGACATACAAGAATTCAGACTGATACAACAATACAGACATACACCAATACAGATAAATTATTAAACGTTAAAAAAAATTTGTTAATAAATGATTAAACGTTATAAGGGAACTTAATCTTGTTAATAAATGATTAAACGTTAAAAATGTTAACATATAAAAGAAGCATTGAACTGTTCAAGAGATATTCAACTGCCAATAAAAAAAATTAACGTGTCATCGATCTAAATAGATTAAGATCCACAACATTTTAATTGTTCATTTAATCTCGCCACAGGCTTGCATTGTATTTCTCCCCTCGATCGCCAGCTCACAAACTGTCCAATTCTAACTGGACAGTAGACAAGCGAGTAACAGACAATAGATGTCATTTCCAGATTAACTTTTAGAAAAGTGACCCCTCTGTATACAACACGGATTCCTGGCATTCTTGGCTATTCAGTAAAACTCTGGATGCTAGGATTCTGCACATCAGTTCGATATGTGAAAGTTCGTACGCAAAATACGTGTACATAGTCAGGACACGTGCAATGAGCCTTCTGCACGTGCAAACACAGTGGATGGCACATTAAGAATGTTATAAGATACTTGTGTGGACGATTGGACCAAGAAACGCTTTCTGGGAGGTTGTATTCAGTACGGATGCCTCTGCCACTTTATTATTTTAACGAAGTGACAGAAGCGTTGTCTAGTGGAGGCTGTATGGTCACGGTTTAAAAAAACTGGAGAAAAATGTATGCAATTAATGAAGAGACTTATCCGAGGATTAGCGAGAAGAGATTTGAAGTTACTGACTTCATGGACGACATAGCACACACACTAGGGTTGATACAGAAGAAAACAAGCAGAGTAAGTTGATCGGTCTTCTTAATTTTACTTCGAACGCTCCGTATCGACCACTGTGTGTGATTTGTATGTGATCTGAGCCTAATAGCGATTGTAAATTGTGATATGCGTCTATAAGTGGGCCAGTACATCCGATTTCTGCAACGTTTTTATTTACTAGGGTATATTGCCTAGCCCCCTACCTCATTCGCCATTTACGACATGCAGTGTAGATCAGTTTTATTATTCTTTGCTTCCCTTAGGGTCCCAACACCATACGGGCGAAATTGATCAAATGAGTAGGTCTAAAAATTAATACTAATAAAAACAAGACAATGTCCAGAATAAATAAAAAATACAAAATTAAAGAGGTTATGGTAGAGGGAGAAAAGTTAGAAGAGGTGAATAACTTCAAATATATGAGCAGCTGTGTAACTATAGACAGAGATGTAGGAAATGAAATCGAGGAAAGAAATGAAGTGGAAGCTTGAACATTTCAATCATAGAACACAATATAGAGATTATCAGCTTACAGGGTCAAGACTAAAAGCAATACATACAAATGAAATATGAGCTCAGTCTTACTGTATAGAACAAAGACATGAATAACAAGTATGTAGATAGAAAGAGGCAAAGAAGGTTTCGAGGTAAAAAGTCTCAGAATAATTCTCCGAATTTGTGGTGATCAAAGAATGCATAATACTTAGATCTCTCTACTCAGACATATCAATATCAACGAAGGAATCAAATGGAGGAGATGACAGTTGTTGAGATATACATTAAGAATGCAGAAGACCACACACGTATATATATAGCTCTGAAATGAAATCTGGAAGACAAGAGGTGCATGGGAAACCTAGCAGAGGCTAACTAGAGAGAGAGAGAGAGAGAGAGAGAGAAGATGGGAGAAGGACTTGGAATGAACTAATCTGGTTTGCTCAAAACAGAAATATACAAAAACGATCTAAAAGCGAAAGATTGCTGTCATTGAACCAGATTTTCCCATAATGCACGTTGCCTATATGTGAATATATGCGGCGTATAAGCGGCGTCGGAATATCTAATATGGGTTGAAGAGATAATGCATGTTAAGTCTGAGCATATTAGTAGTTTTAAAAACATTAAGCAAACAACCCGTTTCCATACCATGTGGTATAGTGGAAACTGCGGTGTTATGCCCGTAGTATTATTTCACAAACAGCACATGATTGTGATGTAGTCAACATTCAGCGAGCTGCAGATGAGAGACCTCTGACCTATGAGAAATAGAGATATTCTAAAAGACGGTTAGGATGTCTAAGTTCTGCTCAGGACAAGCGAGAGCCCACTTCAACCCCCTTCAATTCCCGTTGTTTCTCTTGTGTCATATTTAGGTTGGGTTCAAATGAGACCTGTTTCTTCTTCTGCGTTCTCACTAGATTGGAATTTCGGATTCTCTAATAAAGGCAGCCGTCTGTCTCAGATTATCAGCCACGCCATACAGTTTGTCTTGGACACTAGTGTAAGTGGAACACCTTTCTTCTCAAGTCTGCATACTGGGGACAGTTCTGTAGGATATAATTCCTATGATTTCTGCTTCCCCGTTTGTGCCGACCTCTTCCTGCAGTAAGTTTTGGCCACCCTCGTGATGATGGGTCTGACATTCTTACCGCGTGGCTAAATCTCAGAGGCAGATTGGCGACCGTAGAATCCGTTATCCCATTCCGCATTGTGAGGGTCGTTGCACCATGTTATGCGCCTTACGGCCTGGTGCATCCGTTTTCTGCAAGCATTTGTTTCGGGTTAGCATTCCCTAGCGGACACATGCATCCGATTTCAGCCAAACCTACTTAGTCGCCTCTTACGACATGCGTGGCAGGTAACAGTGGTACTATTCTTTACGTCCCAAATTTGGGCCCCGGTAACCACTCGGGCGGGACCTGTTTGAAAAGGGGAAAAAAATCCGCTTCAAATGAGAATTTTGAGCCTGAGACCAAACGTCTAGAAAGCTAGTGCACCAATCACTGTACTACCACAGTTCTAAACTTTAATTGAATTATTCAAATAGACTGGATACACTGTTGACAATATTCACTTCATATGAACTTTTGGTTCGCCCACAAAGTGAGCAAAGAATAGTAACACTGCGACAAACAAGGCATGTCGTAAGAGGCGACTGAGGTATGGGTTTAAGGAAGCTTATCTAGTAAATAAAAAGCGTTGCCGAAAACGGATGCCCTGGCCTACTTGTAGACGCATAACTGGTACAACGCACAATCAAATCACAACGCATAATCAACGCACGATCATATACAAATCACAACGCACGATCATATACAAATCACAACGCACGATCATATACAAATCACAAAGCACGATCATATACAAATCACAACGCACAATCATATATAAATCACAACGCACGATCATATATAAATCACAACGCACAATCATATACAAATCACAATGCACAATCAACGCACAATCATATACAAATCACAACGCACAATCATATATAAATCACAACGCACAATCATATATAAATCACAACGCACGATCATATATAAATCACAACGCACAATCATATATAAATCACAAAGATTGGTTAACAAATAAGGAACGTTTGAACAAGAAGAAAGAAGAAAATGAACTGTTGGAAAAATCTGAACACAATGTTGGTAAACAAACATTTCTTATGAATTATTGAACAGGACTAGAAACACTATTTGTAATACCATCTTCAGATGAACTGTTTGGTAAAACTGGATACATTGTTGGTAATAAGACTCAGGGTCGTGCGGTATATGTTCTCAGTATAATGCAAGTCCTTGAAATGCCAACCCTTACATTTTTTTCTCTAAAATATCCTTCAATTGTGGTTTTGATTTTGCCTCCCTTACGGTACCGCCTGATACGGCCGCTTCTCTGTATCACATCAAGGTACGGTCCTGATAACTCCTTCAGATAAACTGTTGAGCAAAACAGGACACACTGTTGACGATAACAACATTGGATGTATAGTTGGTAGTTACCGGACATCAATTCCATCTTAATTTCATTTTCTCCATCCTCCACTAAGTTCAAATTAATCAAACAAAAAATGGTTGACATGGTAGCACATATCAAATAAATAAGTAAGGACATCGTATGCCTCCTGCACAGATCAAATTTCACAGACAGCCCTGCGGCAGTATGGTTGACAAAGTGATCATTGATTGGTGGACAGTCTGCAATCTTCCCCTCAGCTAGAGTCCCGAGTCGTGGGAGTGTTCTCTTTTTTTGGGGAGGTTGAAATTGCTTCCGGTTGAGAGAAGAGTGGAACGGGAAAATAAGAAAGCGACTGTTTTAAATATGGGAGTAGAGGTCAAGGGTGTTATACTAGGGAACAAACATTAGTGGATGAAACATTCTACAGGAAGACAATTTAGACACTCTACAAGGAAGACGAGATGGACATTCGACAAGAAAATACAGACATTCAACAAGAAAATACAGACATTCGACAAGAAAATACAGACATTCGACAAGAAAATACAGACATTCAACAATAAAATACAGACATTCGACAAAAAAAAGTCAGACATTCCACAAGAAAATACAGACATTCCACAAGAAAATACAGACATTCAAGAAAGAAGTCAAGATAGACATTCTACAAGAATGTCACATCAAGCGACATAATGGTCTGGAGAGAACAATATTAGAGGGCAGGGTCCCAGGACGCAGAGGCAAGGCAGACCAAGAAGAAGATGGCTACAAGATATTAAAGAAACCATGAACATGACCATCGACGAAGTGGGTGAACTGGCTAGAGACAGAGTGAATTTCAGATGTGCTGCAAAGAGAGCAACGTGATATAAAGGATACGCATCTTGATGATGATGATAACAAGAAATATATTATTGGCACAGAATTCAAACTTTATTAAACAATGTTCCATAACTCTGTACTTTAACATTGGGTTCAAGGTCTAGTTGACAATGATCATTTTATTGCTTAATCAATTTGCACGACATCGTTGCCGAACCCTCCTGTGTGGTACGCAAGGGAAGCAACGAATAGTACCACTGAGCCCTACAAGGCATGTCGTAAGAGGCGACTGATGCAAGACCTAGGAAGCTACCTAGTAAGTAAAAAGCATCGCAGAAATCTGATGTGCTGGCCTATTTGTTGGCGCCTAACTGGCACAACGTACAATCGTTCTTAGGCTCAGATCACATACAAATCACACAGAGTGGTTAGCAATTGGTTGATATGGAGCGTTCGAAGAAGAAGAAGAAGCGTAGATCCAACAATAATTCCTGTGTTCTCCGGAAAAAATTTCATTCGTGAACGATACGATACGAACTCACGACCTTCAGAACGCAAGATAGCGGTTTAACCACTTATGAAGTCATGGAACTCTGGCAGTTCTGACTTATTTTCTATCTATGCTGACTCATGTCAACTTGTATACACATGATGATGTTGCAGTGTTTTCTTGGGCAACCCCACCATGACAGCGGTACTCAAACTATGCATTACCACTGACCCCTTTTACATTTGCTATTCAAATGTTCAAAAGACTCCACAAGTTCATATATATGAAACTCTTCTAGCGATGGAGTTATTATTATATCACACCAACAGTCAAGCTGCCTTCAATTTCTCAGACTGCGGGAAACTTCAAATGATCTTTCACTAGTTCCTGTCAGATATTTAAACTCCGGTCTGGTCCTTTGATTTCGCAGCGAAACTAATTTACCACTGCTTTTATACATCTTTTTTTTCCCCCTCCTGCCCATCGTGTTTGTAGCGCGATGAACGACGAGTGACATCCCCCGTTAGTGCGATTCAATTTCGAGGCTGGCAGAAAAGCCACTATCTCTCCAGATTTTTGGTGTTCGTGGCACGGAACCGAAGGGTTACGATGTCCATGGCACCGAGCCGAAGAGCTGAAAGCTCAAGTGTCTCTGGATCGAAAAAGAAAATGATCTTTGTAACATTTTTTTTTTGGTTTGAAATGTCAAAGATCATAATATTTATTTAAGTGAATGAGGACCCCATATGAGTACCTCGCCGACCACCGTGGTACAAGGATCACATATGAGTACCTCGCCGACCACCGTGGTACAAGGATCCCATATGAGTACCTCGCCGACCACCGTGGTACAAGGATCCCAGTATGAGTACCTCGCCGACCACCGTGGTACAAGGATCCCATATGAGTACCTCGCCGACCACCGTGGTACAAGGACCCCAGTATGAGTACCTCGCCGACCACCGTGGTACAAGGATCCCATATGAGTACCTCGCCGACCACCGTGGTACAAGGACCCCAGTATGAGTACCTCGCCGACCACCGTGGTACAAGGATCCCATATGAGTACCTCGCCGACCACCGTGGTACAAGGATCCCAGTATGAGTATCTCGCCGACCACCGTGGTACAAGGATCCTAGTTTGAGAAACGTTGTATTATGACATACTAAACTTCAATTAACACTTAACCACAGAGAGGCAGACAGACAGGCTGTTTCAAATTTAACGAGCTTATTAATAGATCCGATGACGATGTGTCGCTATGGCTCACCCCTTCCTTACACATACAAGTAGTTGTATATACAAAGTAAAAACCACAATGTACTGTAATAGTATTTTCTTCTATAGAACTTACAACGTAAGTACCACATTACTTCTGAAGTCGGAGATGGAACGCTTGTAGGAGGAAGACACTGATAATAAGGAATGATTGGCTGAAATCGGATGCACATGTCCAAAACGTGTAGAAGTTCTATGCGTTTAGGGGCCTACCAAACCAATGTGCAACGTATACATATTCTTGGCAAAGATCAAACATATCACAAAGAGTGATTAAAATTAAAGAACGAACACAAAGAAGAAGAAAAGGAATGCAGGCTTTCACGAAAAAATCTGTTATAAGCGTGGTACCAGACGCTCTAACTACGCCTAAATTCCTAGAGAGCAAACGGAGAAGAAGTAGAAGAAGAGGTACCACATTTTAAAAGCTTTTGTTTGCCCACCTGCCCAGCGTGTTCGTAGCTCGTTGGGCGACGGGGTGA
This sequence comes from Arion vulgaris, assembly GCA_020796225.1. Taxonomy (NCBI): domain Eukaryota; kingdom Metazoa; phylum Mollusca; class Gastropoda; order Stylommatophora; family Arionidae; genus Arion; species Arion vulgaris. The sequence continues at coordinate 57,991,829 of CM036760.1, forward strand.
CAATGCCCTGTTAGTGCGGTTGAATTCCGCGGGCTGGCAGAAAAGCCACATGTTCTCTAGATTTACTGTATTCGTAGTACCGAACTGAAGGGTTATGATGTCCATGGCACCGAGTCGAAGAGCTGAAAGCGCAAGTGCTTCTGGGTCGAAAAAAAAAAAAAAAAAAGTTTTTGCTTAAAATAGTGATAATGGTCCCCCCAAAATATATTTAAACAATGAAAGGATATGCTGAGAAATAATACTCTTGATATTAAGTAATAAGGTATGATGTAAGATGTGACAAAATTACAAAATATGTCGTAAGAGATGACGACCTACACGGTATGTCGTAAGAGGTGAATGCAGGGGAAGAGATGACAGGACAAGTTGACGTTTGGGGAGTAAGGACGGAGAAGATTTGCAGTTGACGTTTGAGAGTGAACGAAGGAGAAGATTTGCAGTTGACGTTTGAGAGTGATCGAAGGTAGTTGATTACCAGTTGACGTTTGAGGATGCACGAAGGGGAAGAGGAACAGTTGACGTTTGGGAGTGAACGAAGGAGAGACGTGTCGTTATGCTGAACAATTAGAAGAGCATTCATATCAGCAAAAACGCAGCCCAAAGAAAGAATAATTACACCTGGCTGTACCTTATCTCAGGTAATTCCTGGTAGGTGTAACAGTATTCAAGGTGGGAATTCGGGCATTTATTCATTATACACAACAGATAAGCACAGGTACACACATGCAACATTGTGAAAATAGATTACATTAAGAGCACACACACGTACACCCATCCATAGACACACAAGATAGAAGCATCCACTCTAACACACACTCTCACAAACTACACATGCCCATTTCATAATCATATATTCCACTTAACAATACCACGCACAGTATATACACACACACATGACACACATCACATTAGTCGTACAGAGACACACACATGAACACACATCACATTAGTCGTACAGAGACACACACATGAACACACATCACATTAGTCGTACAGAGACACACACATGAACACACATCACATTAGTCGTACAGAGACACACACATACACACATCACATTAGTCGTACAGAGACCCACACATGAACACACATCACATTAGTCGTACAGAGACACACACATGAACACACATCACATTAGTCGTACAGAGACCCACACATGAACACACATCACATTAGTCGTACAGAGACACACACATACACACATCACATTAGTCGTACAGAGACACACACATGAACACACATCACATTAGTCGTACAGAGACACACACATACACACATCACATTAGTCGTACAGAGACCCACACATGAACACACATCACATTAGTCGTACAGAGACACACACATGAACACACATCACATTAGTCGTACAGAGACACACACATGAACACACATCACATTAGTCGTACAGAGACACACACATGAACACACATCACATTAGTCGTACAGAGACCCACACATGAACACACATCACATTAGTCGTACAGAGACACACACATGAACACACATCACATTAGTCGTACAGAGACCCACACATGAACACACATCACATTAGTCGTACAGAGACACACACACATGAACACACATCACATTAGTCGTACAGAGACCACACATGAACATACATAGCTTTTGATAACAACCATGAAACATCTCCTTGTGTACAGGTTGCAAGGAAAAGAATTAGTAACACTGCGACTAAGCATTGTCGTAAGAGGCATTCAACGCCACATCGACATTAGTCTAACCACACTGATCTACGTGATCTAGCCTAAGAGACAATCACGTTGACAACATGCCTTAGTAGTCAGGACACATCATGACCTCACATTGTCGGACAGACACCACATGAGCACAATGAGATTAGTCATAGGGCCTAGGAACTATCCTTAGTAAAGAAAAAGCACACAGAAATTCGGACCTACATGACCTACTATATAAGGAAAACTGAACACTCTTAGCTCAGATCACATACAAATCCACTAGAGAACAGTGACGATCAAGTCAATTGGGACGTTCAAGAAAAATAACCCAGAACTTAGTCGTTAGACCACAATGATGACAAATGTTGATGAGATCTAGAGCCCCATGACACACTCACTTTCTGAAGACACAAATGAACATCAATCACTTATGTACAGAAAACACATGACATCCCTTAGTAAGCGTAGGAGCCATCACATAACCCACAGCATTAGTGGTTCAGACCCACGTGAACAAGTGATGAAATTAGTCGTGAGATTCTACAAATGAATAGACTCACATTAGTCGTCAGAAACCAATGAACACACTGACATAGTCGTCTAGAAAATCAACACTCACATTTTCTGTGAGACTTTATGTACATCCATTAGTCATACCCGGATCTTTCATGAAACACATCAAACCTCAGGCCACACTCACATCACAATTGTGATTGGACCTACAATTGAACAACATATAAGTCTTCGATGTACGCAAAAAAGACAATATTTTCAGACTCTATAACCACATCACTTATCTCAAAATAGAACATCATTAGCGTCAGAGACACACGCAGTGACACACACATCTAGTCTTCAGAGACACACACATGAACCACACATTAGCGCAGGCACACATGAAACACATACATTACGTAGAGACACACATGAACACAATCACATTAGTCGTACAGAGACACACACATAACACATCACATTAGTAGTACAGAGACACACACATGAACACACATCACATTAGTCGTACAGAGACACACACATGAACACACACATGAACACACATGAACACACATGAACACACATGAACACACATGAACACACATGAACACCCCATGACACACATGAACACACATGAACACACATGAACACACATGAACACACATGAACACACATGAACACACATGAACACACATGAACACACATGAACACACACATGAACACACACATGAACACACACATGAACACACACATGAACTGGTACAAGACTTTTCATTAATCAACACAGAACTGCTCCGTGTGTTGACAGGGTTTGCAAGGGGAGGAAAGAATAGTAACACTGCGATCTTAAGGCATGTCGTAAGAGGCGACTTCTTCGAACGCTCCACATCGACTACTTGTTAACCACACTGTGTGATCTGGATGTGATCTGAGCCTAAGAGCAATCGTACGTTGTACAACATTGCCTTGTAGGTCGCAGTGGTACTATTCTTTGCTTACATTGCGGACCTAGACACCACACGAGCGGTAAAGAGGCGATTAAGTATGGGCCTAGGGAAGCTATCCTAGTAAATAAAAGCATCACAGAAATCGGATGTGCTGACCTACTTGTAAGCGAATAACGTAACATTTCTCTTAGGCTCAGATCACATACAAATCACAAACAGTTGTTGATCAAGTGGTCGATATGGACGTTCGAAGAAAATAACCCAGAACTGGAGTGGTTAGTCACCTTATAATGATGAAAATGTTGAGGAGATCTGAGCCCCCATGGACGTACTTTCTGAAGTACAATAATGATTATTATCAATCACTAGTACACATCACGTCAGCGTCTGTAGCTCAAGCGGTAGTGAGCTCGATCACAAACCCAAGCGTACGTGGTTCAGACCCCACGGTGGGCAAGTTTGGATGGAAATTCGTTTCCGTGGGATTTTTACAAAAATGTAAAAATAGACCTCACCGTCCAGAAAGCAATGGCAAACTACTGAACGTATAAGTGGTGCTTAGAAAATCAACGACTAATTTACTGTGGTTGATGGTTACGTCCCTTAGTATATGCCAGGATTTTCATTTCAATAGACATGACAAAACCTCGGCCCACTCATCAAATTGTGATTGGAACCTACAACTTTCACAACGATAGGTAAACGTCTTTCTGATGTACGCAAGAAAAAGAAGATATTTTTCTTAATTTTCAACTCATATCTTACTTTCTCTTCTAAAATAGTTACTTAGGTATCGTAGGCGTCTGTAGCGCAAGCGGTAGTGATGTCGATCACAATCCAAGCCTTCCTGGCTCCAACACCGCGGCGGTCAATTTAGAAGCAAATTAATTCCCGTGGAGTTTTACCTGCATTAAAAATAAGCCTTGCCGTACAGAAAGCAGTGACAAACTACTGAATGTATAAGTGGTGTCTAGATAATCGACGTCTCGTTTACTGGGATTGATGGTAAGGTCATGTAAAGGATATGCAACGATATTTTATAAGATTCAGTAATATAAATGACCATAAGCAGATGTAGCCATTGAGCGATTATGTTCTCATGTCTCCGTCCCTGGCACCTGATTCTCGCGCCCGGCACCTGATTCTCGCGCCCGGCACCTGATTCTCGCGCATGTAAAGGTAGAAAAAAAACATCGAAACAGTATTATCCCGAAACGTTCACACCTGAGAAAGTGTCCGGCTTTGTTGATCACCCACGGCCGGGTCTCTGAACCCCCTACACTCGTCACGTTTTATCTATTTGCTCATCTGCGTTGCAAGTGGACCAAACTGTTTGCGCTTGGGCTCTTCCAAATAATTGTTCACTTGTTTGGGGCCATAGAGCAGGCGCAAAGTAGTTTTTCGAGACCGCCCTGAAACTTAATTCAGAAATTGTATACTCGTCACAAGGGACACAATCTTGAAGTGTTCTTGTAACCAGATCAAGGGTTTGTATAGAGAAAAATTTCCATGACCAGGCTGCGTTTGCAATATTAGTAGAATCAGACTGTATAGGACTGGAGAACTACCGGATAACGAGGCAAAGTAGTCCTGGTATTTCTGAGTTGTGTGTGTTGAAAAAACATCATATATCAAGATAGGAATGCTCACCAACAAACAGCTCTCCAATCTCCATCATTTTCACATAACTATTCTTTATAACGATACAGTTATTCATATTATTTGAAAGAATGTAAAAACAGAGGATTGTTTGTTAAAAATTTGCAATTTTAAAACAAAAATTCCTTCTGTATTTAATTTATTTTACTATCATCATTAAATAACTTTTCCTGAGCAGAACTTTGGCACTCTAATAGTCTATCGCACATTTTCTCACACATAGACCTCTGCAGCCATCCTGTTCAAATGATCAGTTACATATTGAATCCAATTTTTTCGTGGTCTTCCTTTTCTCATCTGTGCCGATATTTCTCTTTCCATAATAGTCTTCTCCGGCGATTCGTGTTTCTTTTTATTTCCAAAATACTTCAATTTTCTCATTCTTATTTGTATCAACAGCCAGTTTTCTTTGATTTTGAGTTCTTTCCGGATATATCGATTTGTTCTCTTCTCTGTCCATGATAAACAGAGGACTCTTCTGTAACACATATATTTAAAAGCACATATGTTTTTTCACTGCCCTGTTACCTGTTAAATGTATGTGCTTCATGCCCTGTTACCTGTTAAATGTCTGTGCCTCTGGGAATATGCATGCATAGTATTGTGATCTTTGTTTTTCTATCAGTTCCATTCCATTTTGTTTTTATTTGTTTAATTTTACTATCACTTGCTGATTATCTCAAAAAATATACTGCCAGTGGCGGCTCGTGATCGTTTTTGTTGGTGGGCCAGACACAAATTTTAGGAAAAATCATGGCTTTGGGTTAGGTTATATTTTAATTTATTAAATAATAAATACACGTTACACATTATTTTGGTGGGGCCCGGCCCCTCTGGCCCTTAATGACGAGCCGCCACTGTTTAGTGCTAATCAATTTAGCTGTTTGCGTACAGCAATAACATGATTTACGGTTGCGTCTTCTTCTTCTTCTTTGTTCTCTACTTTTTCTTCTGATCATAAGACATCATCATTAATCCTCTCCGCTCCTCGTGGAGCATAGGGCCTCAACAGTTGTTCGTCACTCTTCTCGGTCTCTGGCTGTTCTTTTATGGTCTCCCAGGTCAATTGAGCACTCTTCAGCTCCTCAATAAGACCTCGTCTCCAAGTCTGCTTAGGCGTCCTCTTTTTCGTTTTCCCTGCGGGTTCCACTCGAGCACCTGTCTAGTGACACTCGACTGTGTCTTCCGCAAGGTATGGCCTATCCATCGCCATCTTCTCCTCTTGACCTGTGTCATCATAGGTTCCTGCCCTGTTCTTATCCACAGATCCGTGTTTGTAACTCTATCATACCATCTCAATCTGAGAATCTGCCGCAAACATCCGTTGACAAAGGTCTGGATCTTATTTGTATTTACCCTAGTGACTCGCCAAGTTTCCGAGCCATACAGCAACGATCATAAGACATAGACATTAAGAATTAGCAGAAGAGCCGCCCGAGTGGTTACCGGGGCCCAAATTTGGGCGTCAAGAATAGAACCCTTGTTACCTGCCACTCATGTCGTAAGAGGCGATTAAGGAGGTTTGGCTGAAATCGGATGCACATGTCATAAACGTGTAGAAATCTATGCGTTTAGGGGCCTACCAAACCAATGTGCAACGTATACACGTTCTTGGCAAAGATCAAACATATCACAAAGAGTGATTAAAATTGATCGTAAAGAACGAACGCAAAGAAGAAGAAGAAGAGCAAGCAATATGGGACCGACGTGTATTATGGTTCTTGTGCGTTAGCAGTTAGGCTAGAACAGGACCGTGCGGTATATTTTCTCAGTATGATGCAAATCTTCGAAATGCCGCCCTTTAAATGTTTTTCTTTAAAATAACATTCAACTGTAAATTTGATTTTGCTGATTATGCCGCCCCCATTACAGTACCGCCTGATGTGACCGCCTCTCTGTATCATAGCATGGCACGACCCTGAGCCATAATTTGTTTGGTACAACTGTCTTCATAACATGACTGAACACTAACTCTTGGGTTATCAGCAAGTAGTTAATACATTTGTTTGGTACAACTGTCTTCATAACATGACTGAAACATAACTCTTGGGTTATCAGCAAGTAGTTAATACATTTGTTTGGTACAACTGTCTTCATAACATGACTGAACACTAACTCTTGGGTTATCAGCAAGTAGTTAATACATTTGTTTGGTACAACTGTCTTCATAACATGACTGAACACTAACTCTTGGGTTATCAGCAAGTAGTTAATACATTTGTTTGGTACAACTGTCTTCATAACATGACTGAACACTAACTCTTGGGTTATCAGCAAGTAGTTAATACATTTGTTTGGTACAACTGTCTTCATAACATGACTGAACACTAACTCTTGGGTTATCAGCAAGTAGTTAATACATTTGTTTGGTACAACTGTCTTCATAACATGACTGAACACTAACTCTTGGGTTATCAGCAAGTAGTTAATACATTTGTTTGGTACAACTGTCTTCATAACATGACTGAACACTAACTCTTGGGTTATCAGCAAGTAGTTAATACATTTGTTTGGTACAACTGTCTTCATAACATGACTGAACACTAACTCTTGGGTTATCAGCAAGTAGTTAATACATTTGTTTGGTACAACTGTCTTCATAACATGACTGAACACTAACTCTTGGGTTATCAGCAAGTAGTTAATACATTTGTTTGGTACAACTGTCTTCATAACATGACTGAAAACTAACTCTTGGGTTATCAGCAAGTAGTTAATACATTTGTTTGGTACAACTGTCTTCATAACATGACTGAACACTAACTCTTGGGTTATCAGCAAGTAGTTAATACATTTGTTTGGTACAACTGTCTTCATAACATGACTGAACACTAACTCTTGGGTTATCAGCAAGTAGTTAATACATTTGTTGGTAAACTGTCTTCATAACATGACTGAACACTAACTCTTGGGTTATCAGCAAGTAGTTAATACATTTGTTTGGTACAACTGTCTTCATAAATGACTGAACACTAACTCTGGGTTATCAGCAAGTAGTTAATACATTTGTTTGAGTACAACTGTCTCATAACATGACTGAACACTAACTCTTGGGTTATCAGCAAGTAGTTAATACATTTGTTTGGTACAACTGTCTTCATAACATGACTGAACACTAACTCTTGGGTTATCAGCAAGTAGTTAATACATTTGTTTGGTACAACTGTCTTCATAACATGACTGAACACTAACTCTTGGGTTATCAGCAAGTAGTTAATACATTTGTTTGGTACAACTGTCTTCATAACATGACTGAACACTAACTCTTGGGTTATCAGCAAGTAGTTAATACATTTGTTTGGTACAACTGTCTTCATAACATGACTGAACACTAACTCTTGGGTTATCAGCAAGTAGTTAATACATTTGTTTGGTACAACTGTCTTCATAACATGACTGAACACTAACTCTTGGGTTATCAGCAAGTAGTTAATACATTTGTTTGGTACAACTGTCTTCATAACATGACTGAACACTAACTCTTGGGTTATCAGCAAGTAGTTAATACATTTGTTTGGTACAACTGTCTTCATAACATGACTGAACACTAACTCTTGGGTTATCAGCAAGTAGTTAATACATTTGTTTGGTACAACTGTCTTCATAACATGACTGAAAACTAACTCTTGGGTTATCAGCAAGTAGTTAATACATTTGTTTGGTACAACTGTCTTCATAACATGACTGAACACTAACTCTTGGGTTATCAGCAAGTAGTTAATACATTTGTTTGGTACAACTGTCTTCATAACATGACTGAACACTAACTCTTGGGTTATCAGCAAGTAGTTAATACATTTGTTTGGTACAACTGTCTTCATAACATGACTGAACACTAACTCTTGGGTTATCAGCAAGTAGTTAATACATTTGTTTGGTACAACTGTCTTCATAACATGACTGAACACTAACTCTTGGGTTATCAGCAAGTAGTTAATACATTTGTTTGGTACAACTGTCTTCATAACATGACTGAACACTAACTCTTGGGTTATCAGCAAGTAGTTAATACATTTGTTTGGTACAACTGTCTTCATAACATGACTGAACACTAACTCTTGGGTTATCAGCAAGTAGTTAATACATTTGTTTGGTACAACTGTCTTCATAACATGACTGAACACTAACTCTTGGGTTATCAGCAAGTAGTTAATACATTTGTTTGGTACAACTGTCTTCATAACATGACTGAACACTAACTCTTGGGTTATCAGCAAGTAGTTAATACATTTGTTTGGTACAACTGTCTTCATAACATGACTGAACACTAACTCTTGGGTTATCAGCAAGTAGTTAATACATTTGTTTGGTACAACTGTCTTCATAACATGACTGAACACTAACTCTTGGGTTATCAGCAAGTAGTTAATACATTTGTTTTGTCATGTTTGTTGTCATAGATGCGCTGACATAACCAAAAGAGGATCGGCTCGTTCTTATGTAGAGAAGCCTGTGCCACGGCGTCAAGAGGCTTTAATTTCATTGGTAATAATGAAAGAAAATTCCCTACACAACAAACAAAAACAAACCTACATGTTGTAGATGCCTATGAAACGGGGTGCAAAGTATTCACATTCTCGGCTTAGGGACTTAACCAGTATCTCTCGCATGGGAGCCGCGCTTTAATCCATCTGCCAGAAGCTCCACATACACTGTGATACAACGTAATAAATACTATCTTCGTGGTCAACAAACACCAGAAAGAAGAAGAAGAAAAAGTACAGCACATGATGATGATGATGATGAAAATGACAATCTAATATGATTAGAACTAGAATAGTTGTGCCTGTCAATGTCTGTCATATTTTTAATAAAGAAAGTTGGTCACTGTTTGGACTAATAAGCCGTATTAAACTAAGATAACACCCCACGTGGTTTGGAAGCTTGGTTTCCAGGGACAAACCTCGCGTTAAGACAATACATGACGGCATACTGAGGCCATTCTGGTCGTCTAGGGAGACTGCAGTGAGAAGCTGTTTCTCCTACCATTTTTTTCCAAAATGGCTGACTGACCAGGTTCGGTATGACTTTGATGACCTTCCACTTTCTCTAGAGTGAAATTGGAAGAATTCTAGGAGTGTAACGGGCATGTTGTTTTTGGAATGTTTTCTTGGGGGATTTAACGTTGCTGGGTCATACAAGAATAAGTAAGATGAGGAATTAATCAACTGTGGGAGGGACTCAGCGTATGATAGAGGGGAGGTGGGAATGCTGGGGGAAGGAGAGTATTAGCAATGACAGAGGAAAGATAAAGAGAGAGAAGAGAGAAGAGAACTCGGGGACCTATTGATCAGAGTAAGGGTAAGAGGTAGGCAGGAGTAAGGGTAAGAGATAGACAAGAGTGAAAGTAAGAGGTAGACAGGAGTAAGGGTAAGAGGTAGGCAGGAGTAAGGGTAAGAGATAGACAAGAGTGAAAGTAAGAGGTAGACAGGAGTAAGGGTAAGAGGTAGACAGAAGTAAGGGTAAGAGATAGACAAGAGTAAAAGTAAGAGGTAGACAGAAGTAAGGGGCGTTGGGTTATAATAACTAAGGGATAGTGAAGGGGGAGAATTATTAAAGGAGAAACAAAGTGGAAAAGTTGAGGTGACAGTGATAATTAGGAAGGAACTTTGAGGAAGGAGAAACAAAGTGGAAAAGTTGAGGTGACAGTGATAATTAGGAAGGAACTTTGAGGAAGGAGAAACAAAGTGGAAGAGTTGAGGTGACAGTGATAATTAGGAAGGAACTTTGAGGAAGGAGAAACAAAGTGGAAGAGTTGAGGTGACAGTGATAATTAGGAAGGAACTTTGAGGAAGGAGAAACAAAGTGGAAGAGTTGAGGTGACAGTGATAATTAGGAAGGAACTTTGAGAAAGGAGAAACAAAGTGGAAGAGTTGAGGTGACAGTGATAGTTAGGAAGGAACTTTGAGGAAGGAGAAACAAAGTGGAAGAGTTGAGGTGACAGTGATAATTAGGAAGGAACTTTGAGGAAGGAGAAACAAAGTGGAAGAGTTGAGGTGACAGTGATAGTTAGGAAGGAACTTTGAGGAAGGAGAAACAAAGTGGAAGAGTTGAGGTGACAGTGATAATTAGGAAGGAACTTTGAGGAAGGAGAAACAAAGTGGAAGAGTTGAGGTGACAGTGATAATTAGGAAGGAACTTTGAGGAAGGAGAAACAAAGTGGAAGAGTTGAGGTGACAGTGATAATTAGGAAGGAACTTTGAGGAAGGAGAAACAAAGTGGAAGAGTTGAGGTGCCAGTGATAATTAGGAAGGAACTTTGAGGAAGGAGAAACAAAGTGGAAGAGTTGAGGTGACAGAGATAATTAGGAAGGAACTTTGAGGAAGGAGAAACAAAGTGGAAGAGTTGAGGTGACAGTGATAATTAGGAAGGGACTTTGAGGAAGGAGAAACAAAGTTGAAGAGTTGAGGTGACAGTGATAATTAGGAAGGAACTTTGAGGAAGGAGAAACAAAGTGGAAGAGTTGGGGTGACAGTGATAATTAGGAAGGAAATTTGAGGAAGGAGAAACAAAGTGGAAGAGTTGAGGTGACAGTTATAATTAGGAAGGGACTTTGAGGAAGGAGAAACAAAGTGGAAGAGTTGGGGTGACAGTGATAATTAGGAAGGAACTTTGAGGAAGGAGAAACAAAGTGGAAGAGTTGGGGTGACAGTGATAATTAGGAAGGGACTTTGAGGAAGGAGAAACAAAGTGGAAGAGTTGAGGTGACAGTGATAATTAGGAAGGAACTTTGAGGAAGGAGAAACAAAGTGGAAGAGTTGAGGTGACAGTGATAATTAGGAAGGGACTTTGAGGAAGGAGAAACAAAGTGGAAGAGTTGAGGTGACAGTGATAATTAGGAAGGTATTTGAGGAAGGAGAAACAAAGTGGAAGAGTTGGGGTGACAGTGATAATTAGGAAGGAACTTTGAGGAAGGAGAAACAAAGTGGAAGAGTTGAGGTGACAGTGATAATTAGGAAGGGACTGAGGAAGGAGAAACAAAGTGGAAGAGTTGGGGTGACAGTGATAATTAGGAAGGAAATTTGAGGAAGGAGAAACAAAGTGGAAGAGTTGGGGTGACAGTGATAATTAGGAAGGAACTTTGAGGAAGGAGAAACAAAGTGGAAGAGTTGGGGTGAGAGTGATAATTAGGAAGGAACTTTGAAGAAGGAGAAACAAAGTGGAAGAGTAAGGAACGGAGAGAAAACTTTGTATATATATATATCTCCTTTTCTTCTTTGCGTTCGTTCTTTACGACCAATTTTAATCACTCTTTGTGATATGTTTGATCTTTGCCAAGAACGTGTATACGTTGCACATTGGTTTGGTAGGCCCTAAACGCATAGACTTTACACGTTTAGGACACATGCATCCGATTTCAGCCAAAAACCTCCTTAGTCGCCTCTTACGACATACATGGCAGGTAACAGTGGTTCTATTCTTTACACCCCAAATTTGGGCCCGGTAACCACTCGGGCGTGTATGGGCGTGTGACAGATCCTTTAAAGAACTTTGCCATCAAGCACAGTAAAGGATTCGTCGATTTTCTAGGCACTACTTATAGGTTCAGTAATTTGCCATTGCTTTCTGAACGGTAATGTCTATTTTTAACGTAGTACAAATTCACGCGCATAAATTTACTTCCAAACTGCCTGCCGCAGAGTTTCAACGAACTATGTACGCTTTGATTGTGATCGAGCTGACTATGTTGTTGGGGAGTTTAGGATGGATAAGGTCTATCTCTTGGTGACTTATTGTTGAATGCGGACATTAATTAAAAAATAAAATAAAAAGAGACCCTAGTCTCCTGTCGTTACTGCATGTAGTACCGCTATTTAGGGCGGTGTAGGACAGGTTGGACGAGAGTCAGAAGAATTTAATGGCTGCATGGCTTGTGCTGTCAATGTGTGCTGTCAATGTGTGCTGTCAATGTGTGCTGTCAATGTGTGCTGTCAATATGTGCTGTCAATGTGTGCTGTAAGAAATACGTGTATGTTGTTCGAATCCTGTGTTTTGTCATTTGTTTTTCTTCCATGCTCTCTTCTTCTTCTTCTTCTTCTTTGCGTTCGTTCTTTACGACCAATTTTAATCACTCTTTGTGATATGTTTGATCTTGCCAAGAACGTGTATACTGGTTTGGTAGCCCCTAAAAGCATATACTTCTACACGTTTTGGACACGTGCATCCGATTTAATCCAAACCTCCTTAGTCGCTTCTTAGGACATACGTGGCAGGTAACAGTGGTTCTATTCTTTACACCCTAAATTTGGGCCCGGTAACCACTTGGGCGACAAAAGCCTTTAATACTTGTATATTGTCAATTCATTGATCGTATACGTTGGCTCCGTTGCTTCCCTAGGTGTTCTTTATAACAAACTCCTTATTCTCTGCATAGTTTAGACAGAACGTGAGATACTGATCGTAAATAAGACGACATAAATATACGTCTTGAAAAATTCCACAAGCCATAGAAAAAATAAAGAATGAAGAAAGTCTTTTAGGAAGAAAGTTCTGTTTTCCTTTTTTTTTCTTTTCATTTGATTAAATAAAACGATCGACTTTGTGGTGCCAGGGCCCGCAAGGAAAGCAAAGAATAGTACCACTGCAACCTATAATGCATGTCGCAAGAGGAGACTGATGTAGGCCTTAGGGAAGCTACCCTAGTAAATAAAAATCAGCGCAGAAATCGGATGTGCTGGCCTACTTGTAGGCGCATAACTGTCACAACGTACAATCGATCTTGGGCTCAGATCACATACAAATCACACAAAGTGGTTGACAAGTGGTCGATATTGAGCGTTCGAAGAAAAAAAAAGAAGAAGAAGAAAGAAGAAAAAATAAAACGAAAGTAGACGTTATTGATTGAACAATTTTAAAGCTAAGGCCTTCACTCTTAATTCACATTTATCATTTGAAAACAAAGATGGCAGACTTGACGCCGGAGACAATAACACGATACCTCCAGAGAAACGTTTAAATTTATTTCTGTTGTGTCCTATATGCCACGTTTCCTGCAGACTACACCCCTATTAGCTAAAGTCTGTCTGTAGAGAACAACGAGACACTGGGGCATAATTTTCAATTGTTTCACGTGTCAGACGCCATGTACTTGGTTTTGGCATGTGCTACTTACAATGCCAGTATGTCTAGGCAGTGTTTCAAAGTCACAAATTAAAATGTAATGACTCCCAAGAGTTGATGGAGCTCGCAAGGGGAGCAAAGAATAGTATTGCAGTGGCCTATATGGCATATCTAGAGAGGTAGGTATCTAAGAAAGCCGCCTAGTAAATAAAGGTTGCAGAACTCGGATGTGCTGGCCTACTTGTAGGCGCATAACTGGACAACGTACAATTGCTCTTAGGCTCAGATCACATACAGATACAAGAATGGCTTCTGAAGTAGTCTGGAGTGTCCGAAGAAGACCTACCCATGACTGTAAGAATAATGTATAGAGATTGTATAAATTATAGGAAGTTGTCCTTCTTATTCTAACGACCACTTGTTAAACCATTCTTGTGATTTGTATGTGATCTGAGCCTAAGAGCGATTGTAGGTTGTGCAAGTTATGCGTCTACAAGTAGGTCAGCACATCCGATTTCTGCAACGCTATTCATATAATAGGGTCGCTTCCATATTTCCCTACCTCAGTCACCTCATTCGATATGCCTTATAGGTCGCGTGGCATACTACTCCTAACCCTTGCAACCCGGCAGAAGAAGGAAGAGGCTGAAGAGTAGGACGATAGGAAGGAGAGAGATAGACTGAAAGAGATAGAGACGATAGGAAGGTGAGAGATAGACTGAAAGAGATAGAGACGATAGGAAGGTGAGAGATAGACTGAAAGAGATAGAGACGATAGGAAGGTAGGAGATAAGATAGAGACATAGGAAGTGAGAGATAGACTGAAAGAGATAGAGACGATATGAAGGTGAGAGATAGACTGAAAGAGATAGAGACGATAGGATGGTGAGAGATAGACTGAAAGAGATAGAGACGATAGGAAGGTGAGAGATAGACTGAAAGAGATAGAGACGATAGGATGGTGAGAGATAGACTGAAAGAGATAGAGACGATAGGAAGGTGAGAGATAGACTGAAAGAGATAGAGACGATAGGAAGGTGAGAGATAGACTGAAAGAGATAGAGACGATAGGAAGGTGAGAGATAGACTGAAAGAGATAGAGACGATAGGAAGGTGAGAGATAGACTGAAAGAGATAGAGACGATAGGAAGGTGAGAGATAGACTGAAATAGATAGAGACGATAGGAAGGTGAGAGATAGACTGAAAGAGATAGAGACGATAGGAAGGTGAGAGATAGACTGAAAGAGATAGAGACGATAGGAAGGTGAGAGATAGACTGAAGAGATAGAGACGATAGGAAGGTGAGAGATAGACTGAAGAGATAGAGACGATAGGAAGGTGAGAGATAGACTGAAAGAGATAGAGACGATAGGAAGGTGAGAGATAGACTGAAAGAGATAGAGACGATAGGATGGTGAGAGATAGACTGAAAGAGATAGAGACGATAGGAAGGTGAGAGATAGACTGAAAGAGATAGAGACGATAGGATGGTGAGAGATAGACTGAAAGAGATAGAGACGATAGGAAGGTGAGAGATAGACTGAAAGAGATAGAGACGATAGGAAGGTGAGAGATAGACTGAAAGAGATAGAGACGATAGGAAGGTGAGAGATAGACTGAAAGAGATAGAGACGATAGGAAGGTGAGAGATAGACTGAAAGAGATAGAGACGATAGGAAGGTGAGAGATAGACTGAAAGAGATAGAGACGATAGGAAGGTGAGAGATAGACTGAAAGAGATAGAGACGATAGGAAGGTGAGAGATAGACTGAAAGAGATAGAGACGATAGGAGGTGAGAGATAGACTGAAAGAGATAGAGACGATAGGAAGGTGAGAGATAGACTGAAAGAGATAGAGACGATAGGATGGTGAGAGATAGACTGAAAGAGATAGAGACGATAGGAAGGTGAGAGATAGACTGAAAGAGATAGAGACGATAGGAAGGTGAGAGATAGACTGAAAGAGATAGAGACGATAGGAAGGTGAGAGATAGACTGAAAGAGATAGAGACGATAGGAAGGTGTGAGATAGACTGAAAGAGATAGAGACGATAGGAAGGTGAGAGATAGACTGAAAGAGATAGAGACGATAGGAAGGTTAGAGATAGACTGAAAGAGATAGAGACGATAGGAAGGTGAGAGATAGACTGAAAGAGATAGAGACGATAGGAAGGTGAGAGATAGACTGAAAGAGATAGAGACGATAGGAAGGTGAGAGATAGACTGAAAGAGATAGAGACGATAGGAAGGTGAGAGATAGACTGAAAGA
This sequence comes from Arion vulgaris, assembly GCA_020796225.1. Lineage (NCBI taxonomy): Eukaryota > Metazoa > Mollusca > Gastropoda > Stylommatophora > Arionidae > Arion > Arion vulgaris. Next base: position 58,007,957 of record CM036760.1, read on the forward strand.
GATAGAGACGATAGGAAGGTGAGAGATAGACTGAAAGAGATAGAGACGATAGGTAGGTGAGAGATAGACTGAAAGAGATAGAGACGATAGGAAGGTGAGAGATAGACTGAAAGAGATAGAGACGATAGGATGGTGAGAGATAGACTGAAAGAGATAGAGACGATAGGAAGGTGAGAGATAGACTGAAATAGATAGAGACGATAGGAAGGTGAGAGATAGACTGAAAGAGATAGAGACGATAGGAAGGTGAGAGATAGACTGAAAGAGATAGAGACGATAGGAAGGTGAGAGATAGACTGAAAGAGATAGAGACGATAGGAAGGTGAGAGATAGACTGAAATAGATAGAGACGATAGGAAGGTGAGAGATAGACTGAAAGAGATAGAGACGATAGGAAGGTGAGAGATAGACTGAAAGAGATAGAGACGATAGGATGGTAGAGATAGACTGAAAGAGATAGAGACGATAGGAAGGTGAGAGATAGACTGAAAGAGATAGAGACGATAGGAAGGTGAGAGATAGACTGAAAGAGATAGAGACGATAGGAAGGTGAGAGATAGACTGAAAGAGATAGAGACGATAGGAAGGTGAGAGATAGACTGAAAGAGATAGAGACGATAGGAAGGTGAGAGATAGACTGAAAGAGATAGAGACGATAGGAAGGTGAGAGATAGACTGAAGAGATAGAGACGATAGGAAGGTGAGAGATAGACTGAAAGAGATAGAGACGAAAGGAAGGTGAGAGATAGACTGAAAGAGATAGAGACGATAGGAAGGTGAGAGATAGACTGAAAGAGATAGAGACGATAGGAAGGTGAGAGATAGACTGAAAGAGATAGAGACGATAGGAAGGTGAGAGATAGACTGAAATAGATAGAGACGATAGGAAGGTGAGAGATAGACTGAAAGAGATAGAGACGATAGGAAGGTGAGAGATAGACTGAAAGAGATAGAGACGATAGGAAGGTGAGAGATAGACTGAAAGAGATAGAGACGATAGGAAGGTGAGAGATAGACTGAAAGAGATAGAGACGATAGGAAGGTGAGAGATAGACTGAAAGAGATAGAGACGATAGGAAGGTGAGAGATAGACTGAAAGAGATAGAGACATAGGAAGGTGAGAGATAGACTGAAAGAGATAGAGACGATAGGAAGGTGAGAGATAGACTGAAAGAGATAGAGACGATAGGAAGGTGAGAGATAGACTGAAATAGATAGAGACGATAGGAAGGTGAGAGATAGACTGAAAGAGATAGAGACGATAGGAAGGTGAGAGATAGACTGAAAGAGATAGAGACGATAGGAAGGTGAGAGATAGACTGAAAGAGATAGAGACGATAGGAAGGTGAGAGATAGACTGAAAGAGATAGAGACGATAGGAAGGTGAGAGATAGACTGAAATAGATAGAGACGATAGGAAGGTGAGAGATAGACTGAAAGAGATAGAGACGATAGGAAGGTGAGAGATAGACTGAAAGAGATAGAGACGATAGGAAGGAGAGAGATAGACTGAAAGAGATAGAGACGATAGGAAGGTGAGAGAGTAGACTGAAAGAGATAGAGACGATAGGAAGGTGAGAGATAGACTGAAAGAGATAGAGACGATAGGAAGGTGAGAGATAGACTGAAAGAGATAGAGACGATAGGAAGGTGAGAGATAGACTGAAAGAGATAGAGACGATAGGAAGGTGAGAGATAGACTGAAAGAGATAGAGACGATAGGAAGGTGAGAGATAGACTGAAATAGATAGAGATGATAGGAAGGTGAGAGATAGACTGAAAGAGATAGAGACGATAGGAAGGTGAGAGATAGACTGAAAGAGATAGAGACGATAGGAAGGTGAGAGATAGACTGAAAGAGATAGAGACGATAGGAAGGTGAGAGATAGACTGAAAGAGATATAGACGATAGGAAGGTGAGAGATAGACTGAAAGAGATAGAGACGATAGGAAGGTGAGAGATAGACTGAAAGAGATAGAGACGATAGGAAGGTGAGAGATAGACTGAAAGAGATAGAGACGATAGGAAGGTGAGAGATAGACTGAAAGAGATAGAGACGATAGGAAGGTGAGAGATAGACTGAAAGAGATAGAGACGATAGGAAGGTGAGAGATAGACTGAAATAGATAGAGACGATAGGAAGGTGAGAGATAGACTGAAAGAGATAGAGACGATAGGAAGGTGAGAGATAGACTGAAAGAGATAGAGACGATAGGAAGGTGAGAGATAGACTGAAATAGATAGAGACGATAGGAAGGTGAGAGATAGACTGAAAGAGATAGAGACAATAGGAAGGGAGAGATAGACTGAAAGAGATAGAGACGATAGGAAGGTGAGAGATAGACTGAAAGAGATAGAGACGATAGGAAGGTGAGAGATAGACTGAAAGAGATAGAGACGATAGGAAGGTGAGAGATAGACTGAAATAGATAGAGATGATAGGAAGGTGAGAGATAGACTGAAAGAGATAGAGACGATAGGAAGGTGAGAGATAGACTGAAAGAGATAGAGACGATAGGAAGGTGAGAGATAGACTGAAAGAGATAGAGACGATAGGAAGGTGAGAGATAGACTGAAAGAGATATAGACGATAGGAAGGTGAGAGATAGACTGAAAGAGATAGAGACGATAGGAAGGTGAGAGATAGACTGAAAGAGATAGAGACGATAGGAAGGTGAGAGATAGACTGAAAGAGATAGAGACGATAGGAAGGTGAGAGATAGGAAGGTGAGAGATAGACTGAAAGAGATAGAGACGATAGGAAGGTGAGAGATAGACTGAAAGAGATATAGACGATAGGAAGGTGAGAGATAGACTGAAAGAGATAGAGACGATAGGAAGGTGAGAGATAGACTGAAAGAGATAGAGACGATAGGAAGGTGAGAGATAGACTGAAAGAGATAGAGACGATAGGAAGGTGAGAGATAGACTGAAAGAGATAGAGACGATAGGAAGGTGAGAGATAGACTGAAAGAGATAGAGACGATAGGAAGGTGAGAGATAGACTGAAATAGATAGAGACGATAGGAAGGTGAGAGATAGACTGAAAGAGATAGAGACGATAGGAAGGTGAGAGATAGACTGAAAGAGATAGAGACGATAGGAAGGTGAGAGATAGACTGAAATAGATAGAGATGATAGGAAGGTGAGAGATAGACTGAAAGAGATAGAGACGATAGGAAGGTGAGAGATAGACTGAAAGAGATAGAGACGATAGGAAGGTGAGAGATAGACTGAAAGAGATAGAGACGATAGGAAGGTGAGAGATAGACTGAAAGAGATATAGACGATAGGAAGGTGAGAGATAGACTGAAAGAGATAGAGACGATAGGAAGGTGAGAGATAGACTGAAAGAGATAGAGACGATAGGAAGGTGAGAGATAGACTGAAAGAGATAGAGACGATAGGAAGGTGAGAGATAGACTGAAATAGATAGAGACGATAGGAAGGTGAGAGATAGACTGAAAGAGATAGAGACGATAGGAAGGTGAGAGATAGACTGAAAGAGATAGAGACGATAGGAAGGTGAGAGATAGACTGAAATAGATAGAGACGATAGGAAGGTGAGAGATAGACTGAAAGAGATAGAGACGATAGGAAGGTGAGAGATAGACTGAAATAGATAGAGACGATAGAAAGGTGAGAGATAGACTGAAAGAGATAGAGACGAGATAAAATTAAATATTAATATTTAAAAAGATCGAATATAAATTTATATAGAGACTTGGAGAGAAAGAGGATGATTGAAACATAAAGAGTGATTGAGAGATAAATTCATTGGAAAGAAGGAAGAAGAAAGTAAGAGAGAGAGGTGTCAAAGAGAGAGAAAGAGACTGTACATACACCATTTAAGTAAACTGTGTTCTGATGATTCATCCGAACTTTGTATTGATATGTCAAAGCGGAAGTGACGGAAGGTACAAGAAAACGTGAGAAATGTTTCCTTGACAACAGTGAAAACACTCGGTGCTGTTAAGGGTGGAAATGAAAACAAAGATGCGTAAAAGAAAACGACAGCAAAAAGGGAAACTAATAAACAAGGTAGGTTCTGTGGGAGGTTTATTCCAACCACAAAGTTACCATACTGCTATACCGCGTCATTCGTTGCAGGTCACTACTGCCAGGTGTCCGTAACCTCTGAGATAGAGCGTGAGATGAACACACATTTGCATGTTTAAGTGATTTGAAAGTACCAACCTCTGCTCCGATGATTAATTAATTGATAAGAGAATGATCATTGCATTTCAATGACTAACCATGTGTGGTCCAATCTTGTTTTCCATATTGGAGGATCTCAGCAGCAGTGCACGAACTCCGTAGCATCAGTGAGGGTACACGATGCCATTATGAGGATAGGATAAGTATAAATTTTATTGTTTAAATGTTCATTCCTCCTCCCGTGTGTATGCCGGGACTCACAAGAATAGTAGCACTGCGACCTACAAAGCATGTCGTAAGAGACGACTGATGTGAGCCTAGGAAGCTACCCTAGTAAATCCTTCTCCTTCCTTTCGTTCGGTTGAAATATGTCTATATATTCAATGTTGTCTCTTGTATGAACTTCACTGTCTTTGTAGCTCACACAGAGGTCCGTGTAGTTTTATATCGAGTGTTGTTTCGTTAGGCCAGTGAGTTTGCCTCAGTGTATCATATTCCGGGCAGTCTTGAAGTATGTGCTCTGCAGTCTGGTTTGCCTGTCCACATGTACACATGGCTGAATTGCCAATCTTGAATTTTGTATACATGTGGCTGCAGACCGATGTTCCTGTTCTAAGGCGCAGAATAACAACTTGTTCCAATCTGCTCATATTATAGTAATCGTCTTGTGTTGGTATTTGTGGCTTTCTCATTGATTTAATCATCCTTTTCTTTGGTGGTAGGTAACTGGCACATCCGGCTGCTCTCCTGCAGCACCTTCTTTGGCCAATCGGTCTGCTGTTTCATTTTCTGGTATTCCACAGTGAGAGGGTATCCACTGCAAGACGACCCTGCTTGGACAATTTAGACAGTAGGGTCTGTAGATCTGGCAATTTTCTGGACTGAAGTGCTTGGAGTGCTGATTTTGCATCAGTCAAAATACAACAGGTTGAGGATCGGGTCTGGTATTCAACAGTTTTCAGTTGCCACCTTGATTGCCTGAATTTCTGCATCATAGTTGTGACAGAATTTCCCCGTTGGTATTTTAATCACATCTCTAGCGTTGTTTGGGTATTCTATGTACACTCCTGCTCCTCCATTCTTCACTGCATTTTCTGCTGACTCATCCGTGTATACCCGGACCCAGAGGTCATGTGGTATTCTTCATCAAGTAAACTGAGAGTGACTGTCTTGCGTTGTATGCTGTTCTGCTCATCCTTGTCGAATATTCCTTTCACTTCTGTCTGGATACATACTTCTGGTTCAGTCTCCTCTCTCAAAGGGGTTTGCTCTGGCACAGACTTAAGGGAATGCCAACTTTTGGTAGGTCTGAGGTTTGCCTATTCAGTCTTTTGGCCTGGTGAATAAAGCTGCTTCTTTTCAGCAGCCCCAATGCTAGATTTTGGAATCTGTTTTCCATTGGGTGGCTTGGCATACTCAGAAACTTTTCTGCCTGCGTCATCACTTTTGTGTCTCTGCGTTCTCTCAGTGCTTGTATTCCCCCCCCTCTTTCCATCTCCACTATTGGTGTTGTTTTCATTGCTCCTGTGATGACACGAAGCGCCTGGTTTGCACCTTATCCAGTTCTCCTAATGTGGTGTTTCATGCTGGACACCATGCAGCTGACCCATATTCCAGGTGTGGTCGTATGCCCTGCTGATAAATATTTAAGATTTTTGACTGGCGCCCCATGTGGTTCCACTTAATTTTCTCAGGATGGCTAACTTCCTCCTGGCCTTTGCTGCTGCTTTGTTGATGTGCTGCTTCCACGTCAGTCTATCATCGAATGTAACTCCGAGATAGGTGGGTTGCTTGTCTTCTTAGCAGTACCTAGTAAATAAAAAGCATGTCGTTATCCTCCTATAGTTTTCTTCCCTCATTTCTTCATATATTTTTTTGTGTCAAAAACACTTCAATTTCCTCATTCCTACGCTACCATTATCTCGTTTTCTTTAGTATCATTAACATCTGTCTGGATAGATCTATTTGTTTCTATTTTATTGTATTCCACAATGCTGTTGATGTGAACATACTCGCCCAAGATAGTAACCATTGTCTCTATCACAGAGAGAGAGAGAGAGATAATGATTGATTGATTATTGTCTCTATCACAGAGAGAAATATATTTATTGATTGATTGATGATAAGACTATCATCATTGTACTTCAAGGAATAACTGTGTGTTACCCGATCTCTTTGTTACACTGAAGATCTCAGCGACAGTGTACGAACTTCGTAGCACCACCGATGGTACCCGATGAAATCCTGAAGATGGTAACAATTTTGTAGAAATTATATTCTTATCTTTTTTATGAAATTTGACCAGACAGTGACTTTGCAGATTATTCTTATTCAATTTCAACTGCCAAGGTTTATTTTACGTGTTTATTTTGACTTCCGTTGTATCGCCCGTCTCCAATAGAACTAGGAACTTGATCTCACCTACTTTGAAATCAGTGATCCCTGGAGAAATATCATTATAACTTCACGTGGGAAAACGAACTGAGTACCTTTGAAACGAGAGGTGAGCACCTCACCTCTACGTCACAGACCCCCCCTCCCAGATAGAGATCTACTGAATACGGTGGTGAGTAGCAGATTGTAACCATTGACACCGTCGACACTTAGGCTGCAGCATGTTCCCATGACTTTACGTTACTCTGGCGATGGTGCTTCAAGCAACGCATTGTTAATTTTTCAGCATTTCAGTTATTTTGTTGAAATATGAATTTGTCCGAAATTTCTAATTAAGTATCTTGACCGTGTGTTGCTGGGGCTTCCATGGGGAGGACAGAATAGTACCACTGCGACCTACAGCGCATGTCGTAAGACTCGACTGAGTTAGAGGTCTAGAGAAACTATCCTTGTCAATAAAAAGCGTCGCAGAAATCGGATGTGCACACGCCCCTGCATATGATAATAAGAGAAAGCGAAGAGACAGAACCAGAGCACATGTTGGATGAAGTGCGCCTGGCCATCAAAAGCCTGAAGAGAAGGAAGTCACCAGGGTGCGATGATATACCAGCGGAATTGATTCAAGCAGGTGGGGAGGCCAGTGTTCGGGTATATTATAAATTGTGCACAAAGATACGGAATAGCTCCTCCTGGCCAAAGGAATGGAAAAGATCAGTATTTATTCCTATTCCAAAGAAGGGAAGTCTGAAACTATGCACCAACTACAGAACTATTGCCCTTATAAGTCACGCTAGCAAAATCCTACTAAGAATCATAATGAAGAGGATGGAACAAAAATTAGAAGAGGAAATACACGAAACACAAGCAGGTTTCAGAAGAGGTGGAGGCACTAGAGATCATTTTTGTAGCATGAGACTCATTATTGAGAAATGCAGAGAATACAACGTAGACCTGCATGCATGTTTCATAGACTATAGCAAGACTTTCAACCATATACTATTGTCTATTCCCAGATGGAAGATGGAGTTGGTTGTCCACTCTTGCCGTTAAGGGTAGGGATGGCAGCTTTAATTGGCGTTCTAGGGCCAGATGAGTCACCCTTGTTGTGTTATATCCGTGTTTATGTAGTGTGGTCTTGATATTGTCTATCCATCTTTTCCTTGGTCTTCCCTTAGCTCTAGTACCCGATCTCTTTTATTGTATGCTGTTATTGGTGGTTGGTTGTATTTCATTCTCATTAAATGTCCAAACCACTGCATTTGTTGTCTTTCAATGTAATCAGTGCATATACAACACCAGAAAATGTAGAACATCATGAAAGACATGCACTTTCCAACACATAATACAACTCATAGAATCTCTATACCACGAGCAAAAGGCAGCCATTAAAATTGGAGGTTTAATAGCTGAATGGTTCGAGATTCAAAAGGGTACGACAGGGATGTATTTTGTCACCATACTTATTCAACATATATGCGGAGAACATCATGAGGAATGTAAAAGGCGAAACCAACTATGTGAATTACGAGCCTTTCAATATTGGCGGCAAATGCATACCAGAGCTTAGATACGCAGACGATACAGTATTATTATCCACCAGCAAAAAGGTTTGGAAAACCTAATTATGACGACCAAGAAACATAGTGAAGACCAACATCTATATTTGAATACACAAAAACAAAAATCATGTCAACTGACAAAGCAAAAGGCTCACCTAACATTCAATTAAACAATGAAGAACTCCAATGTGTAGACAGCTACGAATACCTGGGCTCAATAATTAACAATAATTAACGACTGCTCCAAAGAGATCTCAAGAAGATTGGCAATAGCGATCAAGAAGTTAAACACAATGAAGAACATGTGGCAAAGCATAAGTAAAATATTAAAATTAAAAATATTGAGAACATGCAGTTTCCAGGTGGCTACTTATGGTTGTGAATCATGGACTATTACACAAACAACAAGAACGAAAATACAGTCCTTCGAAACGAAATGCTACAGAAAGATCCTACGAATACCATGGATTGAAAAATGAAAGAACACTGATATCCTGAAAGAACTAAATGTTAAAGGGAATTGGCTGATAAACAACACACTATACAGAAAAATTAGATACTTCAAGTCACATCAAGCCAAAGAGAGAACCTAGAGAGAACAATATTAGAGGACAGGGTCCCAGGCCACGCAGAGGCAGACCAAGAAGAAGATGGCTACAAGATATTAAAGAAACCATGAATATGACCATCGACGAAAGTGGGTGAACTGGCTAGAGACAAAGTTGATTTCAGATACGCTGCAAAGAAAGCAACGTCCTATAAGGGATACGCACCTTGATGATGATGAGTCTAATCTTGTCTAATTTAATCTATCTGTTTTTTCTATCTACACTCAAAAGTATGAATAATGTGTTGTCAAACGGCACAGCAAGATGACACCCAATGAGAAAATGTTTGCCAGAAAATGTGTTCATGGGTAATCGAACTTACATTTCACCTTCTCAGCTGTGGTTCTGTTTTTGTCTTTGGACAACTTCACCAGCAGATGGTAACGGCTATTTAGACGGGGTGGTAATAACATATGTTATTGGATACGGCGCACGGCAAACTAGCGCAGAAGGCGTACTCATAAATATATATAGAATGTACGGAGCAACTCCCAAGAACGTATCTTCTAAATGCCTAACTTACCTTTCCTGAAGCACATTTTTGCTTTCTCGTTCTGACAAAACAAAACATAGGGAAAGTCAAAGACTCCCTGGGTTGGTGTTGAGACGAGAGCTATCCGACTTGTTTCCCTGTCTGTTGGCTCTGATGAGCTGTTATTGGCACAGACATTAATAATATCACATAACATTTTCGGGTTACGCACTTTCAAACCTTCTGGTTGAAATGCGCAACATGATGTGCGTTTGGTGCACAACTGTGCGGTGTGTTTAATTATAGCGAGCAACTGACGAGAACTGTAACAACAACATCAGGACTTCTCTACAACTTATCTCAACTTTGTTCTTTTATGAAGATCCAATATTTCCCCGTTTATGTTACACAAATAAATAGTTAGAAACACGCAGCGGTCGCAGATTTATTCCAACCATTTCTTGTAAGCTTATATTTGATCTATTGCGATATAATAAATTATTAGTCAGATTTTGATATGATAAGTTGAAAGGTGTTACGGGTTAAGCCGGAATAATATATAGTTATATTGTTTGATAAAATATGGACTTGCAAGTTATAGAGTTTTAAAACTAGATTAAGAATTTGCAATTCGAATGTTGTATCAATCTAACATATGTCAGCGAGTTGAAAATTACTAAGATTTAGAAATTACGTGTTTCAAGATTTAGAAAGTAAGTTGAATGCATTTGAAAATAGATGTTTGCGAAAAAAAAATGAAAGTAAAATTGGATGAATTCAGGAGAAGGGATGAAATCAGAGAAATGTCTGGTCAACCACTAGTGACAAATGTTATAAGAATGAGAAGATGGAGATATGTTGGGCACACCTTGAGAAGAAATGTCTGGTCAACCACTAGTGACAACTGTTTAAGAAAGTGAAGATGGAGATATGTTGGACATACCTTGAGAAGAAATGTCTGGTCAACCACTAGTACTAGTGACAACTGTTATAGGAAAAAGAAGATGGAGATATGTTGGGCATACCTTGAGAAGAAATGTCTGGTCAACCACTAGTACTAGTGACAACTGTTATAAGAAAGAGAAGATGGAGATATGTTGGGCATACCTTGAGAAGAAATGATTACAGAATACTAATGCAGGCATTGAAAAGGGAGGGAGGAGGGGGGTGGTGTGCAAAGTGTTCAAGAATGAGAGGACACCGAAGGAAAACCTTAAAACAAACTTTTCTGAACGAAGCAAAACATGTCTGACAGTTCCATGAAAGAGACTAAACGATTTGCCCAGGTCAGAGCGGTATGGAGAAATTACTTGCAGACCCTATATGTCTGACAGTTCCATGGAAGAGACTAAGCGATTTGCCCAGGTCAGAGCGGTATGGAGAATTACTGCAGACCCATATAACATATAACGGCATGTGTCTTCTGATTAGTTTTTGTTGAAATGTTGACACATTTCGTAATATGTACTTGTCTGTGCTTCATTTAATTATTTCGTAATATGTACTTATCTGTGCTTCATTTAATTATTTCGTAATATGTACTTGTCTGTGCTTCATTTAATTATTTTGTAATATGTACTTGTCTGTGCTTCATTTAATTATTTCGTAACATGTACTTGTCTGTGCTTCATTTAATTATTTCGTAACATGTACTTGTCTGTGCTTCATTTGATTATTTCACAAAATATAATGTGACTAGAATCGACGCAGGGTGCCCTGAACGTGTTCAGCCCCTTTCTACAAGTTAGCGTAATTAGCTGACTTATAGAAACATTTCTAAGAAAATAGATTGAAACATGGAACAAATATCAGAGATCACTAATATATCATACATCGCCCCAGTGGTTACCGGGGCCCAAATTTGGGTGTAAAGAATAGAACCACTGTTACCTGCCACGCATGTCGTAAGAGGCGGCTAAGGAAGTTTGGTTGAAATCGGATGCATGTGTCCGCTGGAATGCTAACCCGAAACAAATGCTTGCAGAAAAAGAATGCACCAGGCCGTAAGGCGCATAACATGGTGCAACGACCATTCACAATGAGGAATGGGATAACGGATCCTACGGTTGCCAATCTGCCTCGGAGATTTAGCCACGCAGTAAGAATGTCAGACCTACCATCACGAGGGTGGCCAAAACTTACTGCGGGAAGAGGTTGGCACAAACAAGGAAGCAGAAATCATAGGAATTATATCCTCAGGACTGCCCCCAGTATGCAGGCTTGAGAAGAAAGAGTGGCCCACTTACACTAGCATCCAAGACAAACTGTATGGTGTGGCTGATAATCTGAAGCAGACGGCTGCCGTAATTAGAGAATCCGAAATCTCAATCTAGTGATAACGCAGAAGAAAAAAGAATATCATACACAAGTGGGACACATTTCAAAATGTTTCAGAAGAACCCGGCTAACATGTTCTTGCTAAATACGATAGTAAATCAAGAGCTTTTAAAACAGACACTGTGCGCATACACTTTACATGGCGTCACCATTAAGAACAGCAAAACAATTAGTCGATTTTCTACGCACCACTTTAAGATAATTTTCTGAAGAAAAAGTGAACAAAGTGTTAAATAAAAGCTTTTCTTGGAAAGTAAGAAGAGAGTATTGCAGTTTAAAGGGTTTTAAAGCCGAAAGATTGACTTCATTGCACTGGGTTTTACCCATATGACTCGTCCTCTCTTCAGAAATAGTACGTCATATGCCGAGAGTATTGGACAGAGCACGAACTCCGTAGCTCCAGCAACAATTCTATAGGTCTCTGGACAAAACTGCACTCGTGAACAGAACGGCGAGGTCCGAATTCTAACCCACTACCTTCGACCGCAAGGCAAATGGATTAACCACTCAGCCACATAGATCCCCTATTGCATTGATATGTAGAATCAGTTCTAACATATGGATGTGAATCATGGACAATATTTAATTATTAGGGGATATAAAGACGTAGGTTTATAAAATAATGATGATAATATTATAGACAGTAATGATGACAAGTGATGAAATAGTGTCAAGAAATCAGATGAGAACAGATGGCTCATCTACTGCTGCCTTGTAGTGTGATTGGGGACAATCAAAGTCTAGCAGAGCAAACCGTACACAAAACTGGACGGAATGCAAACCAAGTTGTCCATAAAAGGACGGGTTAGCTGGGCAGATGACGCTCATCAACCCGGGAGGGCAGGTCGTCTAAGCGTTGCTACCCTAAACGAAAATAACAACCTGCTGCCCTGTAGGTTGGCTGGGGACAGCAAAAGGCTAACGAAAATCGAACCCAGTAAACGCTGGTTGAAATTGGAAACTTCACCGAAGGATAAACACTAGAGCTCCAAATGGTACCGAACGTTGTGACGTACAATTACGTTCTTGGCAAAGGCTGTGCATATATCACAATTAGAATGATAAACATGGCCGAAAAAGAACCAACGCGAGAGAGAGAGAGAGATCGCTTATGAAACGCACAAAAAAGCAATCAACATTCTTTGGACATGTTATGAGAAGATAGTAGAAGCTTGAATACATTGTGACAACTGACAAGTTACAAGGGGAGAGATCGATGTACAGAAACCTACAAATCTGAGGTGGTCAGAGAGGAAAATCTGGAGAAAACCGTGGTGAGGCTGCGGTGATACTGAATAATTTGACGTTTTAAGACGGAGACACGTATGAGAGAGATCGAGGTCGAAAGAGAGAAACACCATGATCGTTCAACATCATGGCACGGCATGAAGACAGTAACAGAACTCATAGTTAGAACCAGGATTATCTGTAGCGTTGATAACACAATGCGCTTGTGACCACATGCCGTTGAAATTCCTGAGTTCAAGACGAACAAAACTGTCGTTACTGCTTGTAGTACCGCTTTTAGGGCAGTGTAGGACATGTGGGACGTGAGCTTGAGGAATGTAATGACAGCATGAATAGGGAAGTTGCCGCGAAATTGTTCAGGTTAGGATTTTTCATTGATGCCCACAACAGAAAAATCCTTGGCTTTACCGTGAATTAAACACGGATCTCCAGCATGGAGCTGCGCTCTAACCCATTCAGCCAGACGCTTCCACAAAAGAGTTATCGGTGTTCACACGGTACGGGATTGAGATACAGCCCTCTGTCTTTTACTTAGGAATCTAAATGACAAGTACACCCGATGTCAGAGTAACGTTCGCCTGAATGGCGAGGGACACTGAGATAAAGTAAGCGAACCTTTACACAACTTACAGTCACATGTGCCATATTAGGTGCCATGGCTGCGCTAGATTCTACCAATTTTGCTTTTTGTTTAAGCGCTAAATGAAGCACAGACAAGTACAGGTTGCATCCGGACACCCTTGCCGGTGCTACGGAGTTTGTGCACTGCCGTTGAGATCTTCCTGTGTAAGAAAGAGATCGGAGCACACATGTTTACTCACCAAGCGCAGTAATGATTGTCCTTTCAATCAATCAATCACAGGTTGCATCATTCTTGCACTCCTCTGGATTCTATCAGCAAAGTCGAGAGAGGGTAGTTGACGCTTGGGCAACTCTGCTACTCCAGACAAATTTCCCATGCATCACGGAGAGGTCACTTAGTGGTCTTCTTTGTTGACCCGTGACCTTCGAAAACATAAAGCCGGTGGGCTCATGTAAAAATTCACGGAAATCAGACCGCAATCGTCGCGTGACCTCGCATTCCATTATTGTTAGATATAAGACAATTTCATGTTAAAAACAACACAACATACTCGTACTAAATCAAGGTTATTATATTATGTCATAAATTAAATTTAACACTAAGAAATAACAGTATTATGTCATAAATTAAATTTAACACTAAGAAATAACAGTATTATGTCATAAATTAAATTTAACACTAAGAAATAACAGTATTATGAACATTTTGCATCAATAAAAACCATAGACTAGTAGAATTGTGTACAATTTTCAGAAAACCGTACAGTGTTTTATCAAACACTTATAAAAAGCAGCCCCCATTAAACAGCAATTTTTATTTCCCCGTCTGAGCTAGTTGACCAAATCAACACGAAATGATAGTGATTTACGCTACGGGAGTCATGCAGGATAATAGGAAGATAGCTAAAAATGAAACAGCATTGTGGAAAAACATTATTATCTACGTCTGTTTGCATGGCACTTGATAATGTTTGATTCGACGTTTTTTTAAAAACATTCCATCTTGTAAAATGTAACTCTAATATTGAAATATGTGTCTCTGGAAATAACAGAATGTAAGTAACATTTGACCTTAATCACAGGAAACCCGACAGTCGTGGACGGATAGAGCCGCAGGGTAAGCCAGGGTCAGCATTGTTCAGGATCTGGGGACAGGTTGAAGGGTAATGATGAAAGCAAACGGTCTTGTTCAGAAGTAGGCTCCCAGGCCTTCCTTTGAAATGTAAGATAGCAGAGAAAGTTCACTAATGGTGCGGACACCTGTTTTTAGGGCTTGTGTGAAACTGTTGTAAAAGAGATTTGTGACTAGATATTGTCTTTGAAGTCCATGTCTAGAGGGACTAGTGGTTCCAGAGAAGGGATGTACGAATATTCTAAAATGTCTGAATCATAATTTTTTAACAGAATAAAGAGGTACGGCACGGTTCTAGATGAGTATGTAGCCAACAGCGATACAAGTTAACAAGTTCTTTGAAAATTCATTCGGCCGATCCCTGTCTCTTTTCGTTTCTTTTCTATCAACATATTGAAGTTAGGAGGTTCTTTATTATGGTGAAGTTGTTAAGACGTTTGTCTGTCGTTCTGAAGGTTGTGAGTTCGAATCTGGACCGAGTTACATGTGCAACATTGTTATGAGCTCCTCAGGACCGCTGTTGTAGCTAAGGAGGTCGAGCTTTGTGCGACACTTACGCCAGAAAGGATGTCATTTCTGCCGACAGGGAAGGAGTCATATGGGAAGCCCCAAATTCAATTAAGTCAATCCTTCTTTATACTCTTTTTAAAAATACATCATACATACACCAACAAAATGAAACATGACATTGCAAACGAAACTCACAGAGCAAGCCATAGGAAACTTACGAAGTACTCACAGAGCAAGCCATAGGGAACTTACGAAGTACTCAAACTGACATGCAGATTCGTAGAGACAACCAATTTCATGGTTAAGACGAGCATACAAAACCTATCGCAAAGAAGAAGAGACCCTTTTAGTCTACCAGAGAGCCATAATCGTTGGTATCCACTTAAATCTCGTCCAACCAGAGAGTCATAATCTTTGGTATCCACTTGAATCTTGGTCAACCAGAGAGTCATAATCTTTGGTATCCACTTGAATCTTGGTCAACCAGAGAGTCATAATCTTTGGTATCCACTTGAATCTCGGCCAACCAGAGAGCCATCATCTTTGGTATCCACTTGAATCTCGGCCAACCAGAGAGCCATCATCTTTGGCATCCACTTGATTCTCGGTCAACCAGAGAGCCATAATCTTTGGTATCCACTTGAATCTCGGCCAACCAGAGAGCCATAATCTTTGCTACCCATTTGAGATTCGATCTACCAGAGAGCTATAATTTTTGGTACCCACTTGAGACTTGGTTATCAGAGAGCCATAATCTTTGGTACCCACTTGAGGCTGGGTTGACCAAAGAGCCACAATTTGTGGAACGCACTTGAAGATAGGTCAACCTGAGAGAATTAATGTCGGAAAAAATCTCAGCCCAACTGTGAATCGAACGGAGACCACCCGTATATAACACTAAGTGCACTTACTACTACTCTTTCACGGCTGTTTATACATTCATATTAGCATGTATATATGTATATTTTCCATGAGAACTACAGAACAGTGCATCAATGAAGACTTATAAGAATGCCAACAACACAAAGATGGATACAACATGAATATAAATAAATTCAACACCAAAGACAAGTAATGGAAAGATTAACAAAAGTAGAGATATGAAGACAAAGAAAGACAGTTCAAATGTTGGTGGTCTCCAGGAAATTCTACGAATCTGGTCTCTTGTATTTGTTGCATGAAAGAGCACCAACGTAACCTGGGTAATTCAGAACGCACAGCGTTGTCTCTCAATCAAAGACCATCACAACAGAAAGGTAGATAGATAGAGGAAATAGCAATGTACTTGCATGTTCTATTTAACTCAATAAAGAATCATTCCTTCTTACAAGAGGAACCATTCTGAAATGTTTGTTCCCACCATGAGTTAAATAGAAGACATAATGGCTGCATATGCTGGAAAGCAACATTAAACTGTTTCATATAGAACTTTGATTATCTTAGAGCAACTGGCACCGGATGAAACAGCGTATAAACAGAATGTCTGAAAACATTCTTGTAGAGTTCCAGAGTTTGTTTGAACCGCACACCTGAATAAGATTGTCCGGAATAAAGTACTAGATAATATTCTGTTCATTAAATACTGACGGAATTCTTGTTGCCAGACAAATACAGTTCGCTAAATGTTTCTAAGTATATAAATGTTTCAATATGTGTGAGAGTGTAGGTGTGGTGTATGGTGTGAGCGGTGTAGTATGTGTGTGAGCGTGTGTGAGCGTGTATGTGTGTGTGAGTGTGTATGTGTGTGAGTGTGTATGTGTGTGAGCGTGTATGTGTATGTGAGCGTGTATGTGTGTGTGTGCTAGTTGCTACAGACTGTGTGACTTTAGATGAAAAGAACGCCCGTGTGTCCTCGGCGGGCTCGCAAGGGAGTAATGAATAGTAATACTGAGACCTACAAGGCATGTCGTAAGAAGCGACTGAGGTAGGGACCTAAGGAAGCTACCCTAGTAAATAAAAAGCATCGCAAAAATCGACAAAAATACTAGCCTACTTGTATGCGCATAATTAGCACAACGTACAATCGCTCTTAGGTTCAGATCACATACAAATCACAAAGAATGGTTTCACAAGTTGTCGATACTGAGCGTTCGAAGAAGAAGAAGAAGATGAAAAGGAGAGGTGATTGAGGTAGGTCATTGCGTTGCCGCAGCTGTCAGTGTTAGTGATTCATTTCAAATCATTGTGTAGAGAGCGAGTTTTAATATCAATTTCGCCCAAGTGGTTACCGGGGCCCAAATTGGGGTGTAAAGAATAGAACCACTGTTACCTGTCACGCATGTTGTAAGAGGCGGCTAAGGAGGAAATAGTGGGGTTAGCTACTCCACACCGTAAAAAACACTAGATGGCTACAGAATGGAGAGCGAACCGAGTAAACGCTGGCTGAAACCGGACAGATCGAAGAAGGATAAGCACCAGAGCTCCAAATGGTGCTGAAGATGTGACGTAAAACACATCACTGTTAAGGCTGCATGAATCAGATTTCCACATGAATAGAATTTATGTGGAAGTCTGGTACATCGGTCTGGGCGGTGATCGCAAGAGAGAGAGAGAGATATATCCATTTTTCTGAGACTATTTCAAAACGTGTGGGACAGATTAGCATAATGTATAAGCGATCGCCTGTCGACTAGGACGCAAGAGGGTTATAGGTACAATTTCAGTTCCCCACAGGAGGAAAGGAATTGGTCCTCCTATCTCCTGCAAACTAGGGTATATAAATGTGAAGGGAAGTGACTTCTTACACTAAGGTCTGCAAAGGCTACGGGAAAAAGAATCAGCACATTTCGAAACCCATGTAGCACATTGTTCTATCAATTTCGCTGGGAGAATCACGTGTGGATCTCTGGTTTTCTGCATTCTTAATGTTTGTCCCAATTACTTGTCCAATTTACTTCCTCGTTATTGTACCACATTGTTCTATCAATCTCTCTGGTATAATTTCTAACAAATTGTTCTATCAATCTCTCTGGTATAATTTCTAACAAATTGTTCTATCAATCTCTCTGGTATAATTTCTAACAAATTGTTCTATCAATCTCTCTGGTATAATTTCTAACAAATTGTTCTATCAATCCGATTTCCCACACGTACAATGGTCTCCTATACTCTAAAATTGGTTATAATAAATGTAAAATGTTCTACAAGTCTGCAAAGCTAACAAATTGATCAGCATCATTTCGAAACTTTAACAATTGTCTATCAATTCTCTGATGAACGTCAACAAATTGTTATTCTAGGTTTCTGTGTATTCTAATGTTTGTTCCCTACTTCAATTTCTTCACTGTTATTAACATTTCTATCAATTCGTTATTTCAATCTCTCTGATGTAACTTCTAACAAGTTGTTCTATCAATCTCTCTGATGTAATTTCTAACAAATCTACACTTGACCTCCTGTCACAATCTCTCTGATGTAATTTCTAACAAATCTACACTTGACTCAATCTTCTGTAATTTCTAACAAATTCCTTTTCATCTCTGATGTATCTTACAATTTCCTGTACTCTGATGTATTCAAAAATCTACACTTAACCTCCTGTCACAATCTCTCTGATGTAATTTCTAATAAATCTACACTTAACCTCCTGTCACAATCGAATCGAACAATACTTCTTCTTCTATCATTTATTTGTAGTATAACCATTTCTAAAACACACATTTTCTTATATGTGTGTGTGTGTGTGTGATTCCTGTCCTTTAATATAACTACTTCATGATGTGGCTAAGTGGTTACGCATTTCCTTGCATTCTGAGGATCGTGGGTTCGAATCCGGACTGTGCTGTTCTGTTCACGAGCGCATTATTTTCCAGAGATTGTTATCAGAGCTGCTGATTTTGTGCTTTGTGCAAAACTCTCTACAGGTGGCGTGCATTTCTGCGGAGAGTGACCGAGACATATGGGGTAAAACGAGACACAATGAAATCAGTCGTTCGGCTTTAGACCCATTAAGACTTCATTATATTAGTCTATCTGGCCAGCAATGGTGGAATGCGGGAGGGCCATTCAGAATCAGGACTGTTTGATTCTGGACCCGACTTTGCTAGCGCATTTCTCCATGTTTGGTCGGGTATTTTCCGGTTTCGTTTGTTGAGCTACTGAGTTAGTGCTTGAGCTATGAATGTATACATGGAATGCTTTTTGCTGTGTCAACCGTGCGTTTGTTGTGATTGTGGGTATTCAGAAAATGGCGGACAGCGGTTTTGACGCACCAACTCAATCTGCGGTATGCAGTACTTTGCTTGAGCAGAAAGCTGGATTTTGTCGTGGCTGATGTTCCCTTCGACATGAATTTCAATTCAAGTGATGAACAGTTTTGTTTTGACAATTTAGCGATGGCCATATGCATTTATCCGGTGTTGGTTGCTTTTTGTGGCGGTACGGCTGTTTCATTCCGGAATTAGTTTACGACACAGGAGACAGTTGTTAGCATATCGTGTGATTTTCGTTGGCACAGGAACGGAGAAATTATGGGGTGACCCGTTGCAGTGAAGTTTGAACCGTACATATGAAATAGGTATATGCTATCAGTGCCAAATCTGGACACTGACATTAAATAACAGAAGAAAATTAGTCACGACAGAGATGAAGTGTCTACGCAGAATACTGGGAGTAACAAGAAGAGACCGGTTTAGAATTGAAGACACCAGGAAAAAGTGAGTACAACATCAATACTGAGCTTCATCAAGAAACAACAAATTAAATGGTTCGGCCACATAAGCAGGTTACCAACAGACAGTGCACCACAAAGAGCAAAAAGCAATGTTACTCCGTTACAGTGGGTACAAGCAAAGGCCGGCTACACAAAAGGCGGACCTCAGAAATAACAGAGGCAACAAAAGACACTGTTTAAAAAGCGCACACAAAAGCCCTTTCTAGAAACCTCTGCATAGCTGTGAGGCAAATCAGGATTGGAGAAGAGAAGGAAAGACAAGGTGCATAGAGAGGCTCGCTCCAGGTGTCTCTTTTTTCTACAGACAGACAGACAGACAGACAGACGTACATACAGACAGACAGACAGACAGACAGACAGACAGACAGACAGACGTACATACATACATACATACATACATACATACATACATACATACATACAGACATACAGACAGGCAGACAGACAGACAGACAGACGTACATACATACATACATACAGACAGACCAGACCAGACCAGACCAGACCAGACAGACCAGGCCAGCTACCAGGCCGGACCTGCCAGAAAACCAGGCCAGAGCCCGAGCCAACAAACCCAGAACCAGACCGGCAGGCAACGGGAGGAGACGAGAAGACCAGGGCCATAGAGCCAGGCCGCCCAGGACCCACAGACCAGACCAGACCAGACCAGACCAGAACCAGACGACAGACCAGACCAGACGACAGACCAGACAGACCAGACCAGAGCCAGACCAGACCATACCAGACCAGACAACAGACCAGACCAACGACCACAGACCAGGCCAGACCGAGACCAGACCAGACCAGACCAGACCAGACCAACCAGACCAGACCAGACCAGACCAGACCAGACCAGACCAGAGCCAGACCAGACCAGACCAGACCAGACCAGACCAGACCAGACCAGACCAGACCAGACCAGACCAGACCAGACCAGACCAGGACCAGACCGGACCAGACCAGACCAGGGCCAGACCAGAGCCAGACCAGACCAGACCAGACCAGACCAGACCAGACCAGACCAGACCAGACCAGACCAGACCAGACCAGACCAGACCAGACCAGACCAGACCAGACCAGACCAGACCAGACCAGACCAGACCAGACCAGACCACACCAGACCAGACCAGACCAGACCAGACCAGACCAGACCAGACCAGACCAGACCAGACCAGACCAGACCAGACAAGACAAGACAAGACAAGACAAGACAAGACAAGACAAGACAAGACAAGACAAGACAAGACAAGAAGACAAGACAAGCACAAGACAAGACAAGACAAGACAAAACAGACAGACAGACAGACAGACAGACAGATAGATAGATAGATAGATAGATAGATAGATAGATAGATAGATAGATAGATAGATAGATAGATAGATAGATAGATAGATAGATAGATAGATTTTGTATACTTATTTAGTCACAAAATTCAACATTAGTATACGTCATCGTTTTGTTATTTACGTTGAGTATGATCACAGCCAACTCTAGATAACTATGCCAGACAACTGGCTGGGGGCCTAGAGCAGAAAAGGGGGCCAGAAAATACAGATGTTTGATAAAACACTACAAGCTTTTTTACAATTTTACTCAATTCTGTGAGTCTATAGTTATTTATTGGTGAAAAATATTCATAATATTGATATTCCTTATTGTTAAACTTAACTTGTTGCGTAATATAACTTCGAGTTAGCATTTTGTATTGATTTTAAAATGAATTCGTCTATATACACCTATACTGTAATGCAAGGTCACGTGGTGTAGTTGGGGTCTGCTTTCCCATAATTCTTACCTGAGTCCGAAGGCCCATAAGTTTATAGTTGGCTATGGTCCGATAGTGTACATGGGAAAACCCATATTTTTCTGGTTTGATCTTTCACCGCGATGTTTGTGACACCTTCAAGCACTCCTCCTACGCAGTCTAATCTCAATTTAGGAAAGAAAAGGAGCAACCCTCCAGGTATGTTATTCCCTGACAACTAATTTCCATTGTCTGTATAATTGTCTATCTTATCGTAGACCATGAACACGACGTCCTAGACAATTAACATTAAATTAACATTTCACACACAGACTATAAACAACTCGGGAGAGGTTAACACTGAATGTTCTAGAAGACACGTTCGGCGCTAGTAAAGCAATGACAACCAGGTCTCTTTAACAGATAGCGGTCAATAGGTCATAGTAGATATACAATAGGAATACTCTGTTTGTATCATTAAATAGGTTGTCCTGAGCAGAACTTTACCACCCCAACAGTCCTCTGGAATTTCTCTCTATCATAGACCAGATGTCCTCCTCTGCTGCCGTCATGTTCAAACCATCAGTTACATCCTGAATCCATCTTCTCCGTGGTCTTCTCTTCTTCTCTTTGCCGGTATGCCTCTTCCATGATGGTCTTCTCCAGCCCTTCATGTCTTTTTGTATGTCCAAAATATCTCAAATTTCTCTTTCTTATTTGTAGCATCTGCCAGTTTTCTTTGATTTTGAGTTCTTTCTGGATATATCTATTTGTTCTCTGCTCTGTCCAAGATATACGAAGGACTCATCTGTAACACTTATATTCAAATCACATATATGTTTTTCCACTGCTTTATTAAATGTCCATGTGTTACACCCACTCACACTCTGTTTGTAACAACATTAAATAGTATGTACCTACATGCCTCGTCATCTAATATTGGTTATTGGTTACTAAACTGAGGTCATTGCACTCCAATCAGACCCAACGGTGCTTAGTCTCCCCCAACAGATAACGAAAGGTATGCAAACTACGAAAGACTGTGGTTTCGTCATCTTCTTCTTCCATCGCTCCACTTCTTCTTCTTTGCGTTCGTTCTTTACGACCAATTTTAATCACTCTTGTGATATGTTTGATCTTTGCCAAGAACGTGTATACGTTGCACATTGGTTTGGTAGGCACCTAAACGCATAGACTTCTACACGTTTAGGACACATGCATCCGATTTCAGCTAAACCTCCTTAGTCGCCTCACGATATGCGTGGCAGGTAACAGTGGTTCTATTTTTTCCACCCCAAGTTTGGGCCCCGGTAACCACTCGGGCAATCGACCACTTGTTAACCACGCTGATTAAGTCTCGTTTCACTTGTTACAGGCATGAGTACATTATATGACTAACAAGGAGCTCAAGTCAGAAAACGGGCTCTTTAGTTCACTAGTTATTTCTTACAGACATGAGTACATTATATGACTAACAAGGAGCTCAAGTCAGAAAACGGGCTCTTTAGTTCACTAGTTATTTCTTACAGACATGAGTACATTATATGACTAACAAGGAGCTCAAGTCAGAAAACGGGCTCTTTAGTTCACTAGTTATGTCTTACAGACATGAGTACATTATATGACTAACAAGGAGCTCAAGTCAGAAAACGGGCTCTTTAGTTCACTTGTTATTTCTTACAGACATGAGTACATTATATGACTAACAAGGAGCTCAAGTCAGAAAACGGGCTCTTTAGTTCACTTGTTATTTCTTACAGACATGAGTACATTATATGACTAACTTCTTCTTTGTACGCTTCATATCGACCACTTGTTAACTACTCGTTGTGATTTGCATGTAATCTGAGCCTAAGAGCGAGTGTACGTTGTGCCAGTTATACGCCTACAAGTAAGCCAGCACATCCGATTTATCCGCTGCTTTTATTTACTATGGTAGCATCCCTAGGGCCTACATCAGTCGCCTCTAACGACATGCATTGTAAGCTGCAGTGGTACCATTCTTTGCTTCCCTTGCGGGCCCAGCACCTAACAAGGGTGGCTGCCATGTTCATATCATCAGATATATACTGAATCCATCTTCTACGTGATCTTTCCCTTCTCCTCATTCCCTGGATATCTTTTTCCGTAATGCTCTTCGTCAACAATCCTTAGTGTATTTTTATATATATTCAAATTACTTGATATTTTCATTCTAATTTCTAGACGCCAGTTTTCTTAATTTTAAAAAAAAGTTCTTTCTAGAAAGATGTATTTTTTTTCTCTGTCCATGGAAAACTCTTTTGTAACACTTATATTCTCTCTCTCTCTCTCTCTCTTCCTCTCAGATCGTTCTTTTACAGCCATTTGTATCATTCTTAATGTGATATATAAATAGCCTAACACCAAGAACGGGTGTGATACGTTCACAATTTTCATTATCATTTGAAGCTCTGGTGCTTATCTTTTGACGATGTGTCCGATTTGAACCAGCGTTTACTGGGTTCGCTCTCCGTCAGCATTTGGCTGTCCCCAGCCGACCTGAAAGACAGCAGGTACACTTATATTCAAAAACACACATAATTTTTCCCACTGTCTTGTTAAATGTCCATGCTTCACACCCATAAGTTACCGCTGTGAATAAGTGTGCTGTTAGTATTCTAATATTTGTTTTCCCAATCAGTTCCAATATCAGTACCTGCTTTCTTCTTCTTCTTCTTCTTCTTCCGTTCGCCTGCTATGAGTTCAGGCGTAGTCAGAGCGTCTGGTACGACACTTCTGATTGATTTCTGTGTGAAGGCCTGCTTTCCTTTTTTATCAGTGTCCCTCGTGTCCTTCTCCAACTTCAGAGGTTATCAGTACCTGAATCCTGCATCGTTTAAAATGGAGATAACTGGAAGTACTCATTAGAGATATTTTGGACATATAAAAAGACATGAAGGGCTGGAGAAGACATCATGGAAGGAGGCATACCGGCAAAGAGAAGAAGAGGAAGACCACGGGAAGATGGATTCAGGATGTAACTGATGGTCTGAACATGACGGCTGCAGAGGCAGAACATCTGGCCTATGAGAGAGAGAGATAAGTTCCGGAGGACTGTTGGGGTGGCAACGTTCTGCCCAGGACAAGCTATTTGATGATGACTCATTAGAAAACATTTTCGTAACAATAAATTTTCATGACACAATGCTTCTGAAATGGGTACCCGGGATTGATGAGTTAATGACAATAAAGAATAGTCTACGGAGCAAATGAGCACATGAAATGTCGCTGATAGTTCAAGTGAACGGTAAGAAATAGCCCACTAATTGGAAGACACATGCAAACATTCAAATGGAGAATGTAACATTATTTTATAGCATGTGGTATACACAACATCAGGAAAGAAGGCAAGAGGAAAACCACGAAAAAGATGGTTAAATGGCATAGCAGAATACCTGTCAAATAGCAAAAATACACAATGCTCGAGTGGTTACGGGGCCCAAATTTGGGGTGTAAAGAATATAACCACTGTATCCTGCTACGCAGTGGCGGCTCGTGATCGTTTTTATTGGTGGGGCCAGACACAATTTTCGGAAAATCATGGCTTTGGTTAGGTTATATTTTAATTTATTAAATAATAAATACACGTTACACATTATTTTTGGTGGGACCCGGCCCCTCTGGCCCTTAATGACGAGCCGCCACTGTTGCCACGCATGTCGTAAGAGGCGACTAAGGAGGTTTGGCTGAAATCGGATGCATGTGTCCTAAACGTGTAGAAGTCTATGCGTTTAGGAGCCTACCAAATCAATGTACAACGTATACGCGTTCTTGGCAAAGATCAAACATATCACAAGGAATGATTAAAATTGGTCGTAAAGAACGAACGTAAAGAAGAAGAAGAAGATGTCAAATAGCAAAAATAACATTCGCACAAGCCACCAGAACAACGCAAGACAAAAACAGAAAATCACGACCCTGTAGCAGTGGACGCCAAATAAAGAAGAAGAAGAAGAAGAAGGTATATTGGAGAATACAGTGTTGTTATTACAACTAAGAAACAAGGTTGGTAATGTGATAAAAAACGCATATACCTCCTTTATGTTCTATTGTTTCTCTGGTAACCACATGAGACTGGGTCGAACTGCGAGCCGTTACAGTGAGAGAAAAAAGCAGTTCAAGTGGAATTAAACTCCGACTGCACGTTTGATAAGCAAGTGCCCTAACCAATGAATTATCGTTGCTCTCATCATGTCACGCGGACATAACATTAGATAACATTACCTCCAGCGGTTTACGTGGATAACTGGGCATGCGGGTGCTTACGGTAATGAGAGAGCGGCAGGCGTGCACCAACAGCATCGATTGTTGGGGAGTTGAAGATGGATAAGGGGATATTCTTCGGTCTCTTCGCGACTCTCTGTTGGATGAGGACACTAAAATCGATGTTGAATCGATCAAGCGATTTAAGCAGTTTGGAGTTACCCGTTGTTCAAGTCGAACTGGATGTCTGAGAGGCAGAGTGAGAGGTGTGTTTAATCAACGAGCCACATGGGAACCACCAGTATGCATACTCTTCGATATCTGTTGGGGAGACTGAGCACCTATGGGTCTGCCCGGAGTGCAATGATGTCAGTTTAGTAACCAATAACCAATAACCAATAACATTTAGATTTTCTTGTTTCAGATAATATCTCAAATTGTCTAGTTAAGGGACCAGTTTTCTGATATAAATTCGTTGTGGGTCGTGTCTCGCCTGCGTGTTGTCGGGATCCGCTAGGGGAGCAAAGAATAGCAGCACTGCGACCTACAGGCATGTCGTATGATGCGACTGAGGTAGGGGTCTAGGGAAGCTACCCTAGTAAATAAAGCGTCGCAGAAACCGGATGTGCAAGTCTACGCATAGACGCATAACTGTCACGATGCACAATCGCTCTTAGGCTCGGTTTACTTGCAAATCACAACGAGTGGTTAACAAATGGTCGATATGGAGCGTACGAAGAAGTTGGTTGTGTAACGTCTTCATGCCTGTAACAAATAACAAGTCAACTAAAGACCCGCCCGAGTGGTTACGGGCCCAAATTTGGGGTGTAAAGAATAGAACCACTGTTACCTGCCATGCATGTCGTAAGAGGCGACTAAGGAGATTTGGCTTAAATCGGATGTACATGTCCTAAACTTGTAGAAATCTATGCGTTTAGGGCCTACCAAACCAATGTGCAATGTATAACGTTCTTGGCAAAGATCAAACATATCCCAAAGAGTGACTCAAATTGATCGTAAAGAACGAACGCAAAGAAGAAGAAGAACTAAAGAGCCCGTTTTCTGACTTGAGCTCGTTGTTGGACGTGTAATGTCCCTTTGCTTGTAACAAGTGAAACGAGACTTAATCAAAAGCTTAAGGGACAGAGCGTCACATGTTTAAGGAATTTTCGTTTCTAACAGGTTTACAGAGTTCTAATTTGTCACAGCTTTAAGAGCTCTGGACTTTCTACGCTTTCATCGATTCCAACATTTCCAAGCTTAAGTGTTTGAGCTGACACAAGTTATACATGTTGAAATTTTCCACAGTTTATCAACGTCCTGACTTGTTGTCATTCATCTACAATATGATGAACATATACGTTACAATGTTTTACGTGCCTCTTCCTTCGAGGATATGAATTCAGTTGTAGACATGACTCCTAATATGACACATTTGACTGATTTTTGTGAATGGTCTGCTTTCGTTCTTACCATTTTTCCTCGACATTCAGGCGAGACTTACTTTGAATTCAGATGTACTTGGAATTTAGATCCCCAAGTAAACGATCAGTTTCATGTAGTTGAACCGCGTACAGTTTATGATTGAACCGCGACAGTTTCTGAGAACCGTCATGCAACTGAATGTCTGGCTAAGTTGGCTGCAAACCCAGGAGTTTCCACGGCAGGCGAACACTTTCGCTATCGACAAACTCGTCCGCATATGTAAAGACATACTAATGACTTACTTGACTTATTCCTCTTCGCTCCTCGTGAGCAATGCATCAATGGCATCAACAGTTATTTGTCACTTTTCCCGGTGACTGGTTGTTTTCTTTTTGGTCTTCCAGGATAGTGGAGTACCCTTCAGTTCCCCAAGAAAACTTCGTCTCCAGGTCTGTTTAGAACGCTGACTTTTTCGTTTTTCTTGCGGTTTCCACTCAAGTTCTTGTATATTGACACTCGACTGTGTCTTACGTAGTGTATGTCCGATCCATCATCATTTTCTTATCTTAACCTGGGTCGTCATGGATTCCTGTGCTGTTCGTATCCACTGGTCTGTGTTTGCAACTTTGTCATATCATCTCAGTCTGAGAATACGCCGAAGACATCCGTTGACAAAGGTCTGAACCTTATTTGTATTTAACTTGGCGATTTGTCACGTTTCTGAGTCACACAACAACACAGATTTAACATTTGCCCTGAATAAGACATACTTATACCATACATATATATCTGCATTCAAAATATAATTTAAAATAGAGAAACACTTTTCCCTACCATGGGTATATTAGGGAAAACACTGTTAAACACATATATTTTAGTGACCAACGGCCCACGATGGGTGATGTGGGATCATGTTGTCTTTTATTTTCAATACTTTTCTGGTACCCAATTGAGGCGGCTTTGACTTAAAAGTATTCATGAAATGCGTTGCCAGGGAAAAATTACCAACAACACAAGAAAAGACAGAATCACCAACACCAGCATAAGAAAGAAAGTTGGGACAGAACCTTGCTTGAATTACATTGAGAAATAAAGAATGAAAGGGTTTGGACACTTGATAAGAATGCATCCAAGCTCCACTTCGAAGTGTTCTACAACAGAACGAGAAGGTGAAGGAAGACCACAAAAGATCGTTAGATGGCATAGAAGAATCCTGTCAAAGAGCAAAACTATCATTCACTCTTTTTTCGATCCAGAGGCACTTGAGATTTCAGCTCTTCGGTTCGGTGCCATGGACATCGTAACCCTTCGGTCCGTGCCCGAACACCGTAAATAAGGAGAACTGGTGGCTTTTCTGCCAATCCACGGAATTTAACCGCACTCACATGAGGCTTGCCACCCATCGTCCAACACGCTACGAACACGCTGGGCAGGCGGACAACATTCACTCAAGCCCCCAGAACAGTGCAAGACAAAAACAGAAAACCACGAAGCTGGGCAACAACCCGGTAGCAGTGTGACGACAAAAGAAGAAAAAGAAGAAAATCCTTCCAACAAGGAGAATCCGTGGATTCAGGACGCGATTGACGATTCGAGCATGTCTGCTGCAGACGATGAACATCTTTCCAATGAGAGAGATAAGTAATTCTGAAGAATACACCATCCATTCCTAGTGGGTGAACGCAGATGAAGAAGAATTTTTATGTTGCACTTTTGTTCCAAAGATTCAATTTTGTTCTTCTTTTTCAAACGTTCCATTTTGACCACTTGCTAACAACACTGAGTGATTTGTATGTGATCTGAGCCTAAGAGCGATTGTACGTTGTGCCAGTTATGAGCCTACAAGTAGGCCAGCACATCCGATTTCTGCACGCTTTTTATTTACTAGGTTACATTTCCTAGTTCCTACATCAGCCGCTTCCTACGACATGCCTTGTAGGTCGCAGTGGTACTATTCTTTCCTTCCCTAGTGGGCCCCGGCACCACACGGTCGAATTTTGCTCCTCGATGTGTATGTTATTGGTCTTGATTCACATTCATATGTTATTTATGATAATGGTGATAACTATAATAACGGTAAGTGATAACGTTAAAACATTCAACCGATGACAACAGCGATGATGGAGCAACAACAACAATCCAAAGCGAGAATCAATTTACTTCATCCTGGTCACTCATTAAACCTGTCAGTTACTTCTAATCTCTGTGTTGACCCGAGTGTCTGACTCCGCCCATTCCTGAGTTACGTGTCACACATAAACTGGTCGATATAATACCCACCCATTACCACTCAACCTAGGAGGTACTTGTCCAGTCTCAAGCATTGTTTTTATACGCGTTTAAAAACCCTAGTTATCGCTAACTGGACTACTCCCACCGACTGTCAAAACATCCACCACTGACTACATCCTACATCATTTTTATATATCCTTCCACATTCTATCTATCAAACTGTCACTCGCTGGTTGTTTATATAATCCTTCTCTCGCTTCACGCTCGTGTTTTCTGAAGTTGTAATAGATTTATGATAATTTTCAGATATTGTTGCAAATGTGTTTTCTCGTTTCTGTTGAGCTTGTGTTGAACTTGTCCCTTGCGAGCATCATTTATGTAAAGAAAAACCAGCATTGCTTAATTAAGTGATTGATAGGAACATCATCATTGCACTTCGATGAGTAACCATGTGTGTTTCGATCACTTTCTTACATGGGAAGATCTTAGCAGCAGGTGCAAGAACTTCGCAACACAGGCGAGGATCCATGATGTAATGTAGAAACAGTAAATATATTTTGCTGAAATTTTATTTTTGAATCTTTCTAAAAAAATTTTGCTCGGTCTGCAGCTTTACAGCCTGCTCTTCTCGATTTTTAAGTTAGTTATTTTACATGCTCAACTTTAACACGAGATTACGTTTTATCGTCCGTCTCCGATAGGATTAGGAACTCGATCTCACCTACACTGAGATAAACGATCGCTGGAAACATATACCGATGGCTCTACGCGGGGACGAACCTTGTACATTTGAATCAAGAGGCGAGGACCTAACCTATATGCCTCAGAGACACATCAAACATCAAATTTGATGGAGAGAGAGAGACTAGGACGCTCAGGAAAGATGAACATATGAAGTAAGGATGTGAATGTGGAAACATGAACACCAGACAAATTATGACCAGCTAACAAAAATAAAATATAGAGAGCCAATTTTGTTTCTAGAGATCCCTGTGATTGTGTCTGGAGCTACGGAGATCATACTTCACGCAATACTCTCGACAGTCTCGTGCTATTTCTGCGGAGAGGAGGGCACTGAGACAAATGGAGTAAAACCCGATGCAATGAAGTCAATCCTTCGGCTTATAAAAAAGAAATTTATGATTTATGATTTAATTAGCATAACGAGATTACGTTGCATATTTATTTAGTGATTATTTTTGGTTAAAATCAAGAAAATCATATATTAGATAAAGATTATCATTAATCATTGATTTCTTTGGATTTGGAGACTACAGGTTTAGCGTCCAGTTAGAGGTTATGATAATCGTTTAACGATATCTTTGGATTAATTGAATGTTAGAAGAGAGAAATATAGATAGATAGATAGATAGATAGATAGAGAGAGAGAGAGGTATATATATAGCAACAGAGTAATAAGAGAAAAGAGAGATAGATAAAATAAATGGGATAGAAGAGAGATATAAGGAGATAGAGAAAGAGAGATATATAAAGGGAGATAGAGAAAGAGAGAGGGAGAAAGAAAGGAAGAGGAAAAGGGAGAAAAAGAGAGAAAGAGAGAGAGAAGAAAGAGAATGAAGTGAGAGAGAAGAGAAAAAAGAGATTAAAAGAGAAAGAGATGGAAAGAAAAGAGAGGATAGAGAGATATAAATCAATAGAGAAATAGAAAAGAGATGGAGTAAGCGAGAGAGACCTCATCAAAATATTTCTTTTGGGAGGATAAGAAGGAAGGATGAGGGGGAAGTGTAGTGATGTATGGGTGAAGAGAGAATCATCACTACAATATGGACCCCCTACTACAAAGGTCTACACAGGAGTTCTGGGAAAGACCCTTCCAAGACTATAACAGACGATCCGAGGGGTCTCTTCCGCGTGTATTAAAACAATAAGCGGTTGTTATTGGACCAAACAGACGAAGGACAGAAAAATACTCCTTGGAGAACTACAGCTACGATCGGATGTACCAGGGTCGTTCAAAACTGGGACCCAGAGGAAACAAACATATAGGGAAGAAAAGCTGAACCTGTAGCGGGCTGGATAAACAAGGCGAAGAGTCAGTTGCCGTGTTGTGTGAACGTGGATCACTTATATCTGGCGATAACTATATCAATTTTTCTAAAGTGCTGGAACAGATAAGGAAGTTGGTTCTGTGAGTCTGGTGCTGAAGAAGATGGCAACCATCGTCATGTTGCTAGCCTGCATGTGTTTGTTAGTCTGTGTTTGTTATTCTGTGTTTGTAAAGTCGACTTTGTGATAAAGTGTAGATATGTGAGAGAAGGTCTATTTCTTATAGATGGTTCATTTGATATCAGGATGCAGAGACCGCTTCACTAGTGGTGCTGGTGTAGGGTGACATGGCCTGTTCTTTTGTTACGTACAACAATTCCTTAACTGAAGCTCGGGTGTCCGTATACTCTGGGTGACTGCCAGGTCGCATCTCATAGATCGCATATGTGCTAGCCAGTTTTGAGTTGTACCAGGTAGTAGAAATGATACCGACCAAATTAAAATCTTCAGAATGTACTACTATTCTTCTTCTTCTTGAAACGCTCCATATTGTTCACTTGTTAAACCACTATTTGTGATTTGTATGTTATCCTTCGACCGTGTGTTGTCTAGGCTGCGAAAGAGCAACGTCCTATAAAGGATGCACCTGATGATGATGTTATCCCTCGACCGTGTGTTGCTTAGGCTCAGAAAGGGAGCAAAGAATAGTATCATTGCAACATATAAGGCATGTTGTAAGAGGCGACTGAGGTAGGGGCATATGGAATCTACCTTAGTAAATAAAAAAAGCGTAGCAGACATCGGATATGCTGGTCTACTTGTAGAGAGCATACTGGCACAACGTACAATTGCTCTTAGGCTCAGATCACATTCAGATCACACAGAGTGGTTAACAAGTTGTCGATATGGAGCGTTCCAATAATAATAATAATAATAATAATACCAACAATAAAAACACTATGATAGGAACTATGACACCATATTGTGTAACTGAAAACAATTACAAATAGTAATATATGTCATTGGTGGCGTCTGTGGCTTCAGGGATAGTGACTCGGTCTATTAAACCCGACATTCTGTGTTCGAATCACGCTGCGGACATCTTGGTTGCAAGTTGTTTCGCGGGGATTTTTACAAAACGACGATGGCAGCACCCGTTCAGAAAGCAATGGCAAACTACTGAACGTAATAATGCCTAGAAAATCACAAACAGCGTTAAAAAGCTGGGTTGATTCGCAAAGTCATGTAATTAACTTTAATATATGTCATTATGATGGAGTTTGAGACACAGTACTGTTTACTTTACGACACCACCACTGACAGAATACAGTTAGAAGTTAAGTTAGAAGTTGTTAGATTGAGTTGTTGAAGTTAGAAGTTAGAAGTTTAAGTTAGAAGTTAAAGTTGTTAGAGTTAGAGTTAGAAGTTAGAAGTTAGAAGTTGTTAGCAGTAGAGTTGTTGAGTTAGAAGTTAGCAGTAGAGTTGTAGATTGAAGTTAGAGTTGTTAGAAGTTAGAAGTGTAGAGTTAGAAGTTGTTAGAAGTTGGTTAGAAGTTAAGTTAGTTAGAGTTGTTAGAGTTAGCAGTTGTTAGAGCTAGAGTAGTTGAGTTAGTTGTTAGGTTGAGTTGTGAGTAAGTTAAGTGTTAGAAGCAGAAGTTAGAAGTGTAGAAGTTCAGAAGTTGTTGAGTTAGAAGTAGAAGTTGTTGAAGTTAGAGTTGAAGTTAAGTTAGAGTTAGAAGTTGTTGAAGTTAGCAGTAGAAGAAGTTGAGTTAGTACAGCCGTTCAGGAAAGCAATGGCAAATACGAAGTATAATGCCTAGAAAATCCAAACAGCGTTAAAAGCTAGGTTGACCAAAGTCTGTAATTAATTTAATATATGTCAATGATGGAGTTGAGAACAGTACTGTTCTACGACACCCAGACAGATAAAGTTAAAGTTTTACAAAAGTGTCACAAATTGTAAGTGACAGAAAATGTTGACAATCTATATATAACAGCTGACATGTAACGTGATAATTAATTAAGCCTAACTTTAGAAAAGATTAGGCTCGCTTGCCCAACGTGTTCGTAGCGCGTTGGACGACGGGTGCAAGTCCCCTTTGAGTGCGGTTCAATTCCGCTTTCTGGCACTAAAGCAACAGGTTCTCCAGATTTACGGTGTTTGTGCCACCGAACCGAAGGATTACGATATCCATGGCACCGAGCCGAAGAGCTGAAAGTTCAATTGCTTCTGGATCGAAAAAAAAAGAAAAGAATAAATAAGTAGGAAGGGTTAGTGTAATACATAACCGATCGGTGGGCGTCTGTAGCTTAAGCGGTAGTGAACAGGAACACAACCCAAGAGTACCTGGTTCAAACTCTGCAGTGGAATCTTTGGAAACATTTTTGTTTCTGTGAGCATTTTTACAAACGGTAAAATAGACCTCACCGTTCAGAAAGCATTGGCAAACTACTGAACGTATAAGTGGTACCTAAAAAAAAATCGTTTACTGTGCTTGATGTCGACGTCATATAAATGATATGCCACGTTTTTCGATACGCGTTCGCCACTCGACTCGGACACAGGAGGGTTATAGGTTCAATCTCAGACTCGGCGTTCCATACATGCGGAAAGGTATTGGCCCTCCTACCTCCTGCACTGCACACTAAGGTGTAGAAATATGAAGTGACTTCATAAAAGGCTAGGGGAAATTGTATTATTATGTTAGAATAGATCATGTGCAACATTTGATGGAAAGCATACACAGTAAAGAAAGGGATAAGAAATCAGGTAAATCTGAAAATGAGAGAAGATAAGAAAAGTTTCTCAGACCGTGGCTTCCGATAACATACGACCAGCGGGCTCAGTTAAAAATTTAGGAAATAATACCACAACTGTCGCTTAATCCTTGCATTCCAGTGTTGTTGTATATAGACAATTCATATTAAAAACAATGCAATATCGCTAAATCAAGGTTATATTATGTAACAAGCTAAGTTTAACACTAAAGAATATCAGTATTATTAAAATATTTCATCAATAAGTATAATGAAGGCATAGATTTGAGTCAAATTGCAGAAAAGCTTACAGTATTCTATCAAACATTTACAAAAACCAGCCCCCGTTAAACAGGAATTTTCGATTTCCCGTCTTAGATAGTTGGCTTTATATTACCGGGGACCACGGTCGGACCAACCAGAGTCAACTATAAACTTATGGGCCTTCGGACTCAGGTAAGAATTATGGGAAATCAGACCACAACTACACCACGTGACCTCGCATTCCAGTATTGGTGTATATAGACGAATTCATTTTAAAATCAACACAAAATGCTAACTCAAAGTTATATTATGTAACAAGTTAAGTTTAACAATAAAGAATATCAATATTATGAATATTTTTCACCAATAAATAACCATAGACACAGAATTGAGTAAAATTGCAAGAAAAGCGTGCAGTCTTCTATCAAACATCTGTAATTTCCAGCTCCCTTTTCTGATCTAGGTCAGGAATTCCCGGTCAGTTGTCTGGCCTAGTTATCTAGAGCTGACTGTGGACCAACACTGGTCAGCTAAATCAATATATTCTACAACAGATATTTGAACTTGCTACACAAGTAAACAAAATAGTAAAGAATCCTTTTTCATACCTGGAAGTATGTTAGGTAATACAGTATATGTAATGAGCTCCAGCCGGTGCTACAGGGTTCGTGCACCGTTGACTGGTGCTCCAGCAAATCAGACAAGAAAATATGCATACAAAAGAAGAGGTAGATCAGTATGCATACTCTTCGATATCTGTTGGGGAGACTGAGCACCTATGCGACAACTGTTACAAAAGAAGAAGAAGATGGAGATATGTTGGACACACCTTGAGAAGAAATGATCAAAGAATACCGAAGCAGACACTGAAGTGAGATGCAGAGGGTTCGAGAAAGAGAGGACGATTATGGAGACCATGAAACGAACTTTGCAGAGAGAGGCAAGAAGTATCGGTCTCAGTTCCATGAAAGAGATTGAGCTGGTTGTCCAGGAATGGAGAAATTTCTTACTGAAAAAAGTATAACGGTACGAGAGGAATTATTATTATTACATTTATATATATTTCTTCACAAAACACTAATTTATCTACATTACTTGATTGTATCTGGCAATAAGTAGTAACGATACAAGGGAAGACTGCAATAAAGTTATATAGCAAATGGCGAAACACTTAAAGAACAAAGTACTGTAGTTTTACATTAAACGTAACAGAAACGATACACAGATCAAGAAGTTTGACCAAAGTGATACATTCTGATCAACAAAGTAGAATGAACAACAGAAGTGAGAATACAACAGAAGTGAGAATACAACAGAAGTAGAGAGAATACAACGAAGTAAGAATACACAGCAGAAGTGAGAATACAGCAGAAGTGAGAATACAACAGAAGTGAGAATACAACAGAAGTGGAGAATACACAGAAGATAGAGAATACAGCAAGAAGTGAGAATAAACATGAGCAGAAATGAGAATACAACAGAGTGAGAATACAACAAGGAATAAGAAGAATACAACAGAAGTAGAGAATACAACAGAAGTGAGAATACAGACAAGAAGTGATAATGAACACAGAAGTAAGAATACAACAGAAGTAAGAATACAACAGAAGTAGAATAAACAGAGTACAGTCCTAGGGCCGTTGGGAATGTATTGTCTGATTGTATATGTGTCTGCTGTAAAAGAAGTGAATTTCTTCACTTTTGTTGTATCCTTTGATTTAGAAAACCTTTTGGTCGAAATGTCGCTGCTTTTGTTTTGTACTTTGTAAAACTATAGTACTTTGGTTTTTTTTTACATGTTTTGCCACATGATATTAAGCAACAAAAATGTCTCATTGAAATTGTTGCATCGACACGAGAATACACATAAATAAAATAAACATCTTTGGATCAATATGCTGAAGGGCTCCCAAGTTTAGCAATGTGGACTGTGTGCAAGGAAAGGTCAACTGGAACCTAAAAAATATCGATTGAAATTAGTTGAAATTAAATGATATCAGATGGTAAATGTTGCAAGAAGCTGCTGTTATTGGAACAAGACTGTATCAACTTTGAAGCTAACTGACAGCTCTTGCTGTATCTGAGGCGAGTTACAGTCGAATCAGTGAAGAGAAAGGGAGGATAGCAACAGCTGAAACAGCAGTAACTAGAAGCCTTGCCTTGGCAACCGTTCTGACATCTAGCCATTTCGGGATTTGTTTACGTAACTCGCAATCGCGTCTGTTGCTTAGTAACAGGAGTCGGCTACTCTGAACGGGTGGTCCCCCGGAAACAGGAATGACTGGGGGCATCACGTGCGTTTTCAAGTCTTGACGAGACCCAGGTTATGGAAAACTTATGGTGTAGGTTTCTTAAGCAAGTGCGTTTGAAGATTTGAATAAGCCTAGTTAAAAATATTTGATTCTAATTAAACTAACATGATCCTAAAATCCATTACTTTCGAGAAAACGATTTATGAATTGTAATAAAAATGAAGGTAGATAGATAGCTGTTCCCAGCTTTCTAATAGAAATAGTAATATATTTAAGAAAAGCAAAAGCCGTATTAAAATACCAAAAAGCTATTACACAAATGTTTGTTAAAGTGAACAGAGAAGACAGAAGAAACAACGTAAGCTGTTTGACAATCTCCAAGTTAGCAGCTGGCACCCAAACCAGCTTTATATAACTACTACGTGAAAGTGTGGGTAGGTCAAAGAAGTAATGAAGGTCGGAAGATGTTCCACAACAGACAGGCCTGGAAGAAACTGACACGGACATCATCTTCATTAGTGCCCTATATATTTTTCTTTGAAAATGAAAATCGTGGCATATCCAAAGGACGTATTAATAAAACAGAGTCACTAACCTAGGCCACAGACGCCACATTCTGTTGTGCGTTGGCAGCTAGGGCTACTTCTATTAACCCGACGTTCTGAGTTCGAATCACGCTGCGACAGTTTGTTGCAAATTGTTTCGATTTTAACAAAGGACGATGGGCCACCGTTCAGAAAGCAATGGCAAACTCTGAACGAAAGTGGTGCCTAGAAAATCAACGACTTGTTTACTGTGGTTGATGGCTACGTCCTTTGGGATATGCCACGATTTTCATATTTTCTTTAGGAACTTTAATTGATTTATTCATTGATTGATAGGGAGGGCATGACCAATCACTGCACTACGGTGAATATCTATGTGTGATTCAAGCTCTTTATTACACACATTTTATTAAAGCTTAGTTGAAAAGAAGAATTTCAGCGACAGTATAAAAACTCTGTATCATCTAGGGTCCCGGAAGCTTCTTCTTCTTCTGCGTTCTCACTAGATTGGGATTTCGGATTCGGATTTGGGATTGCCGTCTGCCTCAGATTATCAGCCACGCCATTCAGTTTGTCTTGGACGCTGGTGTAAGTGGGCCACCTCTTTGGGTCCCGGATGCAACTTTAAGAATGGTGAAATTTTTGTAGCATATTTTTATATTTTTTCTAAAATTAGATTTTGCCAGGC
This sequence comes from Arion vulgaris, assembly GCA_020796225.1. Classification (NCBI taxonomy): domain Eukaryota; kingdom Metazoa; phylum Mollusca; class Gastropoda; order Stylommatophora; family Arionidae; genus Arion; species Arion vulgaris. Next base: position 58,045,768 of record CM036760.1, read on the forward strand.
AGCGGCTTTACAGTTTACTCTTATCGATTCTAAATTGTCAATGGTTTATTTTCATATGCACATTCTGAACACAGGACATACGTTTCGTCGTTCGTCTCCGATAGGACTAGGAACTTGAATTCATCTAGATTAAAACCAGGGATCTTGTTTAAAAAATGTATTGATCGTTCAGTGAGGAGAACAAACTGAGAATAAAAAACAAATCGATGATACTTTAACAAGAAATTAGTGATGATTCAATTTTGTTATAAGTGAGCTGGCGTTGCAAGCGTGACTCGCACTCGTCAGATGCGCACTTTTGTCGACACAATGTTACTGGCTAATTGATTCAATGAGTTCAGGAAAAACTTCTGCGAGGAAAACAATAATTGGTCAACTTTTTTTGTATATGCTGAAGTCCAGTTTTGTGTGGTAGCTGTGTGGTCTCAGTGTACGCCTTCATATAATGGGTCTCATTGACTCGGTTGCCGCCCATGTGCAGCATCAATGCAGTCCCCAAATATATCTTGCAAGACTGTCCCAACCTGAGCAACATGAGAGTGAAAATCTGGTCAACAGAAACAGTCTTTCACCAGATATATGGGAGTATCAATGGCGAAGTGGTTATGTCTGCCTGTCGTACTGAAGATTGTGGTTCGAATCTGGATCAAGACACATTTGCAAATTTTTCATGAGATCTCTAGGATTGTTGCTTTGTGTAATGCTCCCGGAAGATAGCATGTCATCTCTGCCGACAGGGACGGAGCAATATAGGGAAACCCAGTACAATGAAGTCAATTCTTCGCCTTTGGACTGTTTGAATCCATTTATTATCTAACAAATCAGTCATTGTCTTTGTCTAACCACAAGTAACCCACACTGAGCACTGATATTTGATACAATATCAACAACACAGGTGACAATATAAAGTATATTTATAATTTGAAAATAATCCTCTCACTCAAAGTTATAATAATACTAAAACTATTCCAAATATTTATATACGCAAATCGGGGTAGTAGACCTCAAGGGAAACAACAAATAAATTAATTTTCTGTTTGTTTTATTTATAATTTAAACGGCTATTCAGAGCTATTATATTGTTAGAATAGTACACAAGATTTACCATAGAGTCATTATTACTTGAACAAGGTTTATCCACAACAGATCTCGTTCAAAACAGATCGATTATATTGAGATACAGTTTCATATCACTGTTGTCTTTTTTCATTTTTTCAAACGTCAACAAAACGTCATTACTAAAGTCTTTGGCACAGATTGCCAGAGCAAACCTTATACTTTAATGTCTGTACAATCTCTTGTTATGACTGAAGGTAGACAGTTAATTAATGTAAATCAAAGATCACGCTTGAAACATCTGGTTATGCTATATATTTGGTATTTATCGAGGGCCTCATTTAAACATATAGTTGATCGGATCAGGCCCACGGGCCGGTGGTTGCACATTCTAGTTCTGCGTTTCTTCATTAATAAATAAACATAAAAATTGAAATAATTTTGCAAGCATAATTACGAGATTCTCTCTTACTTATGTATTTGACGGGTTGCAAGGGAGCAAAGAATAGTCAAACTGTGACCTACAAGGCATGTCGTAAGAGGCGACTGAGTAGGGACCTAGGGAAGCTACCCTAGTAAATAAAAAGCATAGCAGAAATTAAATGATCTGGCCTACTTTTAGGCGCATAACTGGCACAACGTACAATCGCTCTTAGACTCCGATCACATACAAATCACAAAGAGTTGTTGATAAGTGGTTGATATGGAGCGTTCATCGAAGAAAAAGTCATTTTATTGAATATCTGAGATACTGCTCGGTTGTGCTGCGAATATATCTCATAGCATTCGTCTGCGTCCACACTGCGACCTTACAGCACGGCAGCTCTTCCTCGATCCCTACCTACCTAGACTACAAAGTCGCTGTCTGTTTTAAGTGTAATCACGTAAAAGAGTAGGGTCTTGGTCAGTGCAGCTCACTGACTCTGGAGCCGCCCTGTCACCGTATTTCATTTCGTCTACGGCCGCAACAAATCATGTGACCAGGTACTTTGGTATGCTGTAATTTCCTATAAAAAGGAAAAGGAACCCTTTCATACCTCGTGGTATATAGGTCAATACAGTGTTAGGCCTGTATTTTTCATTGACCGTCGGCACACGATGGGTGATGTGGTCAGCATCACGCCGGCCGCCTTTACTTTCCCAGAGCATGTCTGGTACCCAGTCGAGGCTGGGTCGACCTGAGAGCCGTCGCGGTCGGGGAAAATTCCACGCTCATTGCGGGAGCTGAACCCAGACCACCAACCTTGCGAAGCGAGTTCACTAACAACTACGCTACATCGGCTCTCAATGATCAGTTTCCCTATGATCAGTGTTTAATCAATATATCAACAACACAAACTACACCATTATTATCTTCGGGCAAAAAAGCTATTCTTACTAAATAAAATTGACTTTCTAACCCCGAAGGATTGACTTCATTGTACCGGGTTTTATGCCACATCGCTCGGTCCCTCTCAGCAGAAATCAACTCCTTAGCTCCCTGCAACATTTATAGTGGTCTCTGAAAAAAATGCATTGGTGAACATAACCATGCGATCCGGATTCGAGCCTACTATCTTCGGAACGCAAGACAATGACTTAACCACTTAACCACTTAGCTACTGTGACATTGAACCCGGACCAAGTGTCTAGGAAGCGAGAGCATTAACTACTACGTTAGCGCGGTTCTCAATTGATAATAATAAACCTACAGTTTTGACAGAAGTGGATTCATAATATAATAAATCAAACACAAGCAGAGTCGGAGATGGCTCGATATGATCCGCAGGCAATCGATTAGACAACGTCCGGAATGTATATCTTATTGAGCCTACTACCTTCTTTCTCATCGCAAACACTTCCTTGTATTTAGACTCTCCTGTTTGAGACCACACACCTTCATTGTTTCACATTTCACACTTAGCACCCCAATTCGCACAAAGAACGATATTTGCTTTAACAGCACACACCTTCCCGCACCAAATGACAGTTCGGTGTTTCACGGAGTGCTGATTATTTTCTTCTTACGATGCCGCTGCGTTGTCACCAACTTGTTAAATTTCAGAGACAACACAACCGGTATTGATACATTGAATTCACCTTTGAAAAAAATGGCGATTGAGTCGATATTTTACGTTTGCAAGATTTACTGAGCCAGTAGATGATAAAGGTATACATGAAAATGTTATGTCTTCATGACACACTCAACGTACGTCTCGTTGAGTGATGTTTGACGTCAGATTATGTTACTCGTGAATTTATCATTATTTTTTAGTGCTTGTAACCTCAAGCAATGTGATCACTTTTCCTCAGGATCAGACTATGTTCCATCTCCGCAAGAAAGTTGTCCAAATTAAACTCTAATATCGTTTGTACAAGTAGGGTCAAAAGAGTCGCCCTTGTTGTGTTATATCCGTGTTTATATAGTGTGGTCTTGATATTGTCTATCAATCTTTTTCTTGTTCTTCCATTGGCTCTAGTAACTGATATCTTTTTATTGTATGCTCTGCTCGTCTGCCCCTCGTGTTCGTAGCGCGTTGGACGACGGGTGACAAACTCCCTGTGAGTGTGGTTCAATTCCGCTAGCTGGCAGAAAAGCCACAGGTTCACCAGATTTACGGTGTTCGTGACACCGAACCGAAGGGTTACGATGTTCATGGCACCGAGCCGAAGAGCTGAAATCTCAAGTGCTTCTGGATCGGGAAAAGAAATAAAAATGGTATGCTCTTATTAGTGGTTGCTTGTATTGCACTCTCATTAAATGTCCGAACCATTGCATTTGTCTTTCGATGTATTCGGTGCATGAAGTTATGCACACTCTGCTTCTAATGTCCTCGTTTCATAGTCTATCTTTCCTGATAACCCCCACTCTTTATATTATCCTCGCCCGCCTTCCAGCGTGTTCGTAGCGCGTTGGACGGCAGGTGACAAGCCCTCTGTGAGTGCGGGTTCAATTCCGCGGGCTGGCAGAAAAAGCAACAGATTCTCTAGATTCATGATGTTCATGGTATCGAGCCGAAGGGTTACGATGTTCATGGCATCGAGTCGAAGGGTTATGATGTTCATGGTATCGAGCCGAAGGGTTACGATGTTCATGGTATCGAGCCGAAGAATTACGATGTTCATGGTATCGAACCGAAGGGTTACGATGTTCATGGTATCGAGCCGAAGGATTACGATGTTCATGGTATCGAGCCGAAGGGTTACGATGTTCATGGTATCGAGCCGAAGGGTTACGATGTTCATGGTATCGAACTGAAGGGTTACGATGTTCATGGTATCGAGTCGAAGGGTTACGATGTTCATGGTATCGAACCGAAGGGTTACGATGTTCATGGTATCGAGTTGAAGGGTTACGATGTTCATGGTATCGAACCGAAGGGTTACGATGTTCATGATATCGAGCCGAAGGGTTACGATGTTCATGGCATCGAGCCGAAGGGTTACGATGTTCGTGGTATCGAGCCGAAGGGTTACGATGTTCATGGTATCGAGCCGAAGGGTTACGATGTTCATGGTATCGAGTCGAAGGGTTACGATGTTCATGGTATCGAGTCGAAGGGTTACGATGTTCATGGTATCGGGCCGAAGGGTTACGATGTTCATGGTATCGAGCCGAAGGGTTACGATGTTCATGGTATCGAGCCGAAGGGTTACGATGTTCATGGTATCGAGCCGAAGGGTTACGATGTTCATGGTATCGAGCGGAAGGGTTACGATGTTCATGGTATCGAGTCGAAGGGTTACGATGTTCATGATATCGAGCCGAAGGGTTACGATGTTCATGGCATCGAGCCGAAGAGCTGAAAAGCTCAAGTGCTTCTGGATCGGGAAACGAAATATTATCCTCATATTTTTTAAATACTTTTGCAAATTATTGTGCATTTGTCTGTTTCTGAAAAGAATTCTAAATGCAAATAATTGTGCATTTGTCTGTTTCTTAAGAGAATTCTAAAGGCAAATTATTGTGCATTTGTCTGTTTCTGAAAAGAATTATAAAGGCAAATTATTGTGCATTTGTCTGTTTCTGAAAAGAATTCTAAATGCAAATAATTGTGCATTTGTCTTTTTCTGAAAAGAATTCTAAATGCAAATAATTGTCTTCATTGCACGGATTTCCTATATACCTCCGTAATTTACGGAGAGTTGACATACCATCTGTAGAGAGCATTAACCAAAGCACGAACTCCGTAGTCCCGACAGCAATCATATGTATATCATGCAAATATTGCACATGTTCGAACTCACCAACCTTCAGTACAACATGCAAGCGACTCAACCACTTCGCTATTGAGACCCCCAATTATTCAGTGCAGTTTAAAGTAATCGCTTTGCATGTCATGTGAATGAATTGAGACTACTTTTTTTCTGTGATCACTGACCTTAATGTATGTGTCTGAGATCGACCTTCTTTTTCTATCGGAGACGGATGATAACAATTTATTTTCGTGTTCAAGTTAAACACGATCAAGAACCATCGACAATTAAACATCTGTACGAGTGAGACTGGAAAGCTACTTAACAACAAAAATGATTAATACCTGCTAAATCAATTATTGACCTGCTAAATCAATTATTGACCTGCTAAAAGACAACTGAGACCTGCTAAAATAATTATTAAAATCTGCTAAATAATTGTTAAGACCTGCTGAAATAATTATTAATTCATGCTAAAATAATTAGTAAAATCTGCTAAAATAATTATTAAGACCTGTTAAAATAATTATTAAGACCTGCTAAAATTATTATTAAGACCTGCTAAAATTATTATTAAGACCTGCTAAAATTATTATTAAGACTTGCTAAAATAATTATTAAGACCTGCTAAAATTATTATTAAGACCTGCTGAAATAATTATTAAGACCTGCTAAATAATTATTAAGACCTGCTGAAACAATTATTAAGACCTGCTAAAATAATTATTAATTCATGCTAAAATAATTATTAAGACCTGCTAAATAATTAGTAAGACCTGCTGAAATAATTATTAAAATCTGCTAAAATAATTATTAAGACTTGCTAAATAATTATTAAGACCTGCTGAAACAATTAGTAAGACCTGCTGAAATAATTATTAAAATCTGCTAAAATAATTATTAAAATCTGCTAAAATAATTATTAAGACCTACTGAAATAATTATTAAGACCTGCTGAAACAATTAGTAAGACTTGCTAAATAATTATTAAGACCTGCTGAAATAATTATTAAAATCTGCTAAAATAATTATTAAAATCTGCTAAAATAATTAGTAAGACCTACTGAAATAATTATTAAGACCTGCTAAAATTATTATTAAGACCTGCTGAAAAATCATTAAGACCTGCTAAATAATTATTAAGACCTGCTAAAATAATGACTAAGATCTGCTAAAAATATAATCGACCAAAAAAACCACCAAATAGTTAAGATCCGCTAAAAACATGATTGACCTAATAAAACATAATTAAACCTGCTCAAGAAGTTTAACTACATTTAAAAAATACCAATACAAAGTTTAACCAGCTTAAAAATAACAACATGGAGACTGTCGCTGATACAACGAAGTTCTTACAATGTCTTTGATAGCTTGGTGTACATGAAAGAGATTGGATCGAACACGATTTTTCAACTAAGTGAACATAATGATCCTGGCAATTTTTCAATCAATAAGTGGTATTGTCTCTGTATACAAACTGGTAGTGTAGTCATAATAACACCATAAACTACCAATTGCCGCAACCTGCATCCGTTTGTCTTTCCTGGTTGACCACATGCCGTAAACTGCGCTTGATTTGTTTCAATGCCAAATTAGCTATAAAATTACTTTTCCGCATTTCAATCGTTGCCAGCACTTAATTTATTCTTTCACATATGTGTTAACTTGTATAAAGAAAAAAATCCCGGTTAACTATCTACAAAATGACATGTCATTTATCAAATTGTGTCTTCAATTAAGAAAACTACAGCACAATTTATACATGCAATTGTGCAGTGAAAAAGTGCTAGAAAGTTAATACAGTCACTGCACATTTTTCAATTCTGTGGTTAAGTCGATAATGACAATAATATAATAAAATGCACATTGTTAAAGTGTTCAGGAGTTAAACTTAATGAAATTGGAACTGGATTTACAAAACAGTAATAGTGTCACTTCATTAAACATCAATTCTACATTAAGCCCGCCTGTTGATAGTTAAGGTCGATAGACATATTCAAAATGGTTGAAGCAATCAGCTCAAAATATGATAGGATAGATGGATCTGGTAATATTCAGAACTTACACACGATATAGTGAAAGCAAGTAGATTACAGATTTCTTAATCATAAAAACAATAAAATAGAATAATTAAAAAAACAATAGCCTACGTTTCCAATAATCTTTACCTTTATACAATAGTCTACGTTTCCAATAATCTTTACCTTTATACAATAGTCTACGTTTCCAATAATCTTTACCTTTATACAATAGTCTACGTTTCCAATAATCTTTACCTTTATACAATAGTCTACGTTTCCAATAATCTTTACCTTTATACAATAGCCTACGTTTCCAATAATCTTTACCTTTATACAATAGCCTACGTTTCCAATAATCTTTACCTTTATACAATAGTCTACGTTTCCAATAATCTTTACCTTTATACAATAGTCTACGTTTCCAATAATCTTTACCTTTATACAATAGCCTACGTTTCCAATAATCTTTACCTTTATACAATAGCCTACGTTTCCAATAATCTTTACCTTTATACAATAGCCTACGTTTCCAATAATCTTTACCTTTATACAATAGCCTACGTTTCCAATAATCTTTACCTTTATACAATAGCCTACGTTTCCAATAATCTTTACCTTTATACAATAGCCTACGTTTCCAATAATCTTTACCTTTATACAATAGTCTACGTTTCCAATAATCTTTACCTTTATACAATAGTCTACGTTTCCAATAATCTTTACCTTTATACAATAGCCTACGTTTCCAATAATCTTTACCTTTATACAATAGCCTACGTTTCCAATAATCTTTACCTTTATACAATAGCCTACGTTTCCAGTAATCTTTACCTTTATACAATAGCTTACGTTTCCAATAATCTTTACCTTTATACAATAGCTTACGTTTCCAATAATCTTTACCTTTATACAATAGCCTACGTTTCCAATAATCTTACCTTTATACAATAGTCTCGTTTCAATAATCTTACCTTTATACAATAGTCTACGTTTCCAATAATCTTTACCTTTATACAATAGCCTACGTTTCCAATAATCTTTACCTTTATACAATAGACTACGTTTCCAATAATCTTTACCTTTATACAATAGTCTACGTTTCCAATAATCTTTACCTTTATACAATAGTCTACGTTTCCAATAATCTTTACCTTTATACAATAGCCTACGTTTCCAATAATCTTTACCTTTATCAATAGCCTCATTTCAATAATCTTTACCTTATACAATACTTCAATAATCTTTACCTTTATACAATAGCCTACGTTTCCAATAATCTTTACCTTTATACAATAGCCTACGTTTCCAATAATCTTTACCTTTATACAATAGCCTACGTTTCCAGTAATCTTTACCTTTATACAATAGCCTACGTTTCCAATAATCTTTACCTTTATACAATAGCCTACGTTTCCAATAATCTTTACCTTTATACAATAGCCTACGTTTCCAATAATCTTTACCTTTATACAATAGTCTACGTTTCCAATAATCGTTACCTTTATACAATAGTCTACGTTTCCAATAATCTTTACCTTTATACAATAGCCTACGTTTCAATAATCTTACCTTTATACAATAGCCTACGTTTCAATAATCTTTACCTTTATACAATAGTCTACTTTTCCCAATAATCTTTACCTTTATACAATAGTCTACTTTCAATAATCTTTACCTTTATACAATAGCCTACGTTTCCAATAATCTTTACCTTTATACAATAGCCTACGTTTCCAATAATCTTTACCTTTATACAATAGCCTACGTTTCCAATAATCTTTACCTTTATACAATAGCGTACGTTTCCAATAATCTTTACCTTTATACAATAGCCTACGTTTCCAATAATCTTTATCTTTATACAATAGCCTACGTTTCCAATAATCTTTACCTTTATACAATAGTCTACATTTCAATAATCTTTACCTTTATACAATAGTCTACGTTTCCAATAATCTTTACCTTTATACAATAGTCTACGTTTCCAATAATCTTTACCTTTATACAATAGCCTACGTTTCCAATAATCTTTACCTTTATACAATAGCCTACGTTTCCAATAATCTTTACCTTTATACAATAGTCTACGTTTCCAATAATCTTTACCTTTATACAATAGTCTACGTTTCCAATAATCTTTACCTTTATACAATAATCTACTTTCCAATAATCTTACCTTATACAATATCTACGTTTCCAATAATCTTTACCTTTATACAATACCTATTTCCAATAATCTTACCTTTATACAATAGCCTACGTTTCCAATAATCTTTACCTTTATACAATAGTCTACTTTCAATAATCTTTACCTTTATACAATAGTCTACTTTCAATAAATCTTTACCTTTATACAATAGTCTACGTTTCAATAATCTTTACCTTTATACAATAGTCTACGTTCCCAATAATCTTTACCTTTATACAATAGTCTCTTTCCAATAATCTTTACTCTTATACAATAGTCTACGTTTCCAATAATCTTTACCTTTATACAATAGCCTACGTTTCCAATAATCTTTACCTTTATACAATAGTCTACGTTTCAATAATCTACCTTATAACAATAGTCTACATTTCAATAATCTTACCTTTATACAATAGTTACTTTCAAAAATCTTTACCTTTATACAATAGTCTACGTTTCAATAATCTTACCTTTATACAATAGTCTACGTATCCAATAATCTTTACCTTTATACAATAGTCTACGTTTCCAATAATCTTTACCTTTATACAATAGTCTACATTTCAATAATTTACCTTTATACAATAGTCTAATTTCCAATAATTTTTACCTTTATAATAGTCTACTTTCCAATAATCTTTACCTTTATACAATAGTCTACATTTCCAATAATCTTTACATGTTATACAATAGTCTATTTCAATAATCTTTACCTTTATACAATAGTTACGATTTCTAATCAATCTTTACCTTATACAATAGTCTACGTTTCAATAATCTTTACCTTTTGTTCCTAAAGTCATGGGTTGAAACGGATAGTCCGCTCGTTTTGCGAGTGCATTTTTTGTGCACAAGGATTGATGTCGAAGCTACATATTTTGTATTTTGTGCAATACACGCGGTAGCTGACGTGATATTTCTACAGAAAGGGACTGAGCGATGTGGAGTAAAACCCGGTGCAATGAAGTCAATCCTTTGTCTTCAGATACTTAGAATTCAGACACTTTAGACACTTCAGACACTTTAGACACTTCAGACACTTTAGACACTTTAGACATTTCAGAACTTCAGACACTTTAGACACTTCAGACACTTTAGACATTTCAGAAACTTTAGACACTTTAGACACTTCAGACACTTTAGACACTTTAGATACTTCAGACAATTTAGACACTTTAAACACTTCAGACACTTCAGACACTTTAGACACTTCAGACACTTCAGACACTTTAGACACTTTAGACACTTCAGACACTTTAGACACTTTAGACATTTTAGACACACACAGAAAACCTAGATCACTAACGCATGTTCTCAGTTGGAAGAAAATTCGGAATCCTCTCCTGAGCTACTGTGCAAGTTCTCTAATGCTAGTAATAGAAGTCGATTCTTTTATTTCTTTGTTTTGTTGTCTGGTCACAGTTACCGTATAAAACAAGTCGTTAAACTCTTTGTTGTCTGGTCACAGTTACCGTATAAAACAAGTCGTTAAACTCTTTGTTGTCTGGTCACAGTTACCGTATAAAACAAGTCGTTAAACTCTTTGTTGTCTGGTCAGCCGTACAGTCTAAACTCGTTGTCGTCAGTTCTATAAAACAAGTCGTTAAACTCTTTGTTGTCTGGTCACAGTTACCGTATAAAACAAGTCGTTAAACTCTTTGTTGTCTGGTCACTATGCAGTTAACCTTTGTCATACTAAAACAAGTCGTTAAACTCTAGTAGAGTGAAACTTTTTGTATTCGATACATCGTTAATCTTTGTTTTCTGGTCACATTTACTCGTAAAAGCAAGTCGTTAAACTTTTTGTTTCTATCAATGTTACCTGATCAAAACTGCAAGCTTAAACTTTGTTCTCTGGTCACAGTTACCGTATAAAACAAGTCGTTAAACTCTTTTGTTGTTAAACTGGTCACAGTTACCGTATAAAGCAAGTCGTTAAACTCTTTGTTTTCTGGTCACATTTACCGTATAAAGCAAGTCGTTAAACTCTTTGTTGCCTGGTCACAGTTACCGTATAAAGCAAGTCGTTAAACTCTTTGTTGTCTGGTCACAGTTACCGTATAAAACAAGTCGTTAAACTCTTTGTTGTCTGGTCACAGTTACCGTATAAAGCAAGTCGTTAAACTCTTTGTTTTCTGGTCACATTTACCGTATAAAGCAAGTCGTTAAACTCTTTGTTGCCTGGTCACAGTTACCGTATAAAGCAAGTCGTTAAACTCTTTGTTGTCTGGTCACAGTTACCGTATAAAACAAGTCGTTAAACTCTTTGTTGTCTGGTCACAGTTACCGTATAAAGCAAGTCGTTAAACTCTTTGTTTTCTGGTCACATTTACCGTATAAAGCAAGTCGTTAAACTCTTTGTTGCCTGGTCACAGTTACCGTATAAAGCAAGTCGTTAAACTCTTTGTTGTCTGGTCACAGTTACCGTATAAAACAAGTCGTTAAACTCTTTGTTGTCTGGTCACAGTTACCGTATAAAACAAGTCGTTAAACTCTTTGTTGTCTGGTCACAGTTACCGTATAAAACAAGTCGTTAAACTCAAGTGGAAATTCATGGACATCATCCTTCTCACTTTCCGAGACCCTTGCGAAAAACTAGGCTTGTAAAAACAAGGTTATATTATGTTATCATCATCAAATAGCTTATCCTGATCAAAACTTTGCCACCCCAACAGTCCTCCGGAATTTCTGTCTCTCTCATAGGCCAGATGTCCCGCTTCTGCAACCGTCATGTTCAAACCATAAGTTATATTCTGAATCCATCCTCTCCGTAGTCTTCCTCTTCTTCTCTTTCCCGGTATGCCTCCTTCCATGATGGTCTTCTCCAGAACTTCGTGTCTTTTTATATGTCCAAAATATATTATGTCACAAGTTGAATTTATCACTAAGGAATATTGGTAATATTAATAGTTTTCAACAGTAAACAACCATGGCCATACAGATCGAGTAAAAGTGCAGTAAAACTGAACATGTTCTTTCAAACATAAGTAAAAGTCAGCCCACTCTAACGGAAATTTTAGATTTCCCAGCTAAACTAAATGGTCATATGTTACAAGAAGACGTTTCAGAAAAACAATTAAACAGTCATCTTTTAGCATTGTCAATAAAACAGTCAATGACATATGGTTGACTAGACAGGATTGTGAATTTGTTTACTGAACTGATACACCGGAGAGTACATTCTTCAAGATTGTCTGATGTACAAAAAAGATGATTTAACAAACTCTACTGTCACTGAATCCAAACTGGACAAGCTTAATCAGCGAAGTATACTGACAAGGTATGAAGAACTTAAGAAATAGTGATCTAAGAATTCGTTTAAAGTGTACCAAATATGAACTACAATTAAAATAAGGTGGACAAAAAATTAAAGACAAAATGTGCCTTCTTTTTCTTTGCGTTCGATTTCGTATGCTCGTCTAAACCATGAGATGGGTTGCCGCCTTGAAGCTGCATGTTAGTTGGAGTTTCTCGAGAGTTCCTCATAGCTTGCTCTGTAAGCTTCGTTTATGAGGCCATGTTTCGTTTTATTGATGTATGCAGGGCGGCTCATCATTGAGGCCAGTGGGGCCCGCCCACCAATAATCAAAGGAGAATAATTTCCTGAATAGACAAATAATAGTAAATACTCCAAAACCATAATTTTTCCGAAAATGTGTGTCTGGCCCCACCAAGAAAACTAGCCACGAGCCGCCACTGGGTGTATGTATGATGGACATGACTACACGATGTGCTCTGTAGTCTGTGTCTAAATTCAAAGTGTTGCCTTCATTGCACCTGTTTTCTATTTATAGCAGATTCTCTCATTATAGAAATATCACGCCACCTTCTGATAATGTCCCATAGACAACCTACTCCGTAACTCCAACATTATTCATAAGAGTCGTGCTGAGGAAAATTCTCTCTCAAGTCAAATTATCAGAATGCAAACATATTTACAAACAAAATACAAAAACATGAATAATTATAGAAGCAAAATATAAAAATATGAACAAATATACAAAGAAAATATAAATATTTCTAGAAGCACGGTATAAAAATATAAATATTTCTAGAAGCACGGTATATAAATATAAATATTTATAGAAGCACTGTATAAAAATTTAAACAATTATAAAAAGCAGCATAAAAATGTGAAAATTATGAAACTCATTATAAAAATGTGAAAAATTATAGAAACTCATAAAAATGTGAAAGTTATAGAAACTCATTATAAAAATGTGAAAGTTATAGAAACTCATTATAAAAATGTGAAAAATTATAGAAACTCATTATAAAAATGTGAAAAATTATAGAAACTCATAAAAATGTGAAAAATTATAGAAATTCATTATAAAAATGTGAACAATTATAGAAACTCATTATACAAATGTGAACAATTATAGAAACTCATTATAAAAATGTGAACAATTATAGACACTCATTATAAAATGTAAAAATTATATATAACACGTGAGACGAGCACCTAAAATCTACGCTACAGAGACCTCTAAGCTGTAAAGCCGCTGCCTGGCAAAATACATTAGAAAAGATTTAAAATTAAATTCATACAAAAATATCTTCACCATCTTCAAAGTTACATCAGGCACACTCGATGGTGCTACGGAATTCGTGCACTGCAGCTGAGATCTTCCTGTGTAAGAAAAAGATCGGATCACACGTGGTTACACACCGAAGTGAAATGATGATGGTCCTATCAATCAATCAATCAATCAATCAAAATATTATAGTTGGTCAATGTTTCATATTATTTTGGTTAATGTTAAAATATATTGGTCAATGTTGAAATATTATGTTGTCAATGTTAATATAACTGTTGTAATGTAAAATATATAGGTCAATGTTAAAATATTATTGTTGGTCAATGTTTAATATTACTGTTGGTCAATGATAAAATATTACAGTTGGTCAATGTTAAAATATTATAGTTGGTCAATGTTGAAATATTATAGTTGGTCAATGTTAAAATATTATAGTTGGTCAATGTTAAAATATATAGTTGGTCAATGTTAAAATATATAGTTGGTCAATGTTAAAATATTATAGTTGTAATGTTTATATAACTGTTGGTCAATGATAAAATATAAGTTGGTCAATGTTAAAATATTATTGCTGGTCAATGTTTAATATTACTGTTGGTCAATGATAAAATATTATAGATGGTCAATGTTAAAATATTATAGTTGGTCATTTAAATATAGTTGTCAATGTTGAAATATTATAGTTGGTCAATGTTTAATATAACTGTTGGTCAATGTCAAAATATATAGTTGGTCAATGTTAAAATATTATCTGTCAATGTTTAATATAATGTTGGTCAATGTCAAAATATATAGTTGTCAATTAAAATATTATGCTGGTCAATGTTAATATTACTGTTGGTCAATGATAAAATATTATAGTTGGTCAATGTTAAAATATTATAGTTGGTCAATGTTAAAATATATAGTTGGTCAATGTTGAAATATTATAGTTGGTCAATGTTTAATATAACTGTTGGTCAATGTCAAAATATATAGTTGGTCAATGTTAAAATATTATTGTTGGTCAATGTTTAATATTACTGTTGGTCAATGATAAAATATTACAGTTGGTCAATGTTAAAATATTATAGTTGGTCAATGCTACTATATTTATTACTGCTGGTCAATGTTGCAATATTGTAGTTGGTCAATGTTAAAATATTATAGTTGGTCAATGTTGCTATATTTATTACTGCTGGTCAATGTTGCAATATTGTAGTTGGTCAATGTTAAAATATTATAGTTGGTCAATGTTACTGTATTTATTATTGTTGGTCAATGCTACTATATTTCTTGCTGCTGGTCAATGTTAAGCAATGTTTTATGTACATTGCTATAATAGTACTGCTAGTTAATTATCATATCAACAACAGAAGAACAGCTACAGCAACACATCAACATGCTCCAGTTAGCATGTAACGAATACAACATGAGAATAAACATCGACAAAACAGAAGTAATGACATTCGCCAGAGAGGAAAGAACTACCAATATCTGTGACAATCGCCCACTAAATTAAGTAAAAGACTTCACATATCTGAGTAGCATTTTTTCAGCAAACGGAAGAATAACTAATGAAATTCAACACAGATGCAACAAAGCAAATCAAATGATAGGGCAAATGGCGTCCCTTTTAAGATGCAAACACGTCACCATGAACACAAAAGAGCAATGTTCAACACAATCTTTCTCCCACATTATGTTACCAATGCCAGACCTGGACATTGACAACAAATGATAGAAGAAAACTAGTCACAACAGAGATGAAGTGTTTACGCAGAATGCTGGGTGTAACAAGAAGAGACCGGTTGAGAAATGAAGACATCATGAAAAAGTGGGTACAACATCAGTACTAGACTTCATCAAGAAACAACAAATTAAATGGTTCGAGCCACGAAGCAGATTACCATCAGACGTGCCTCAAAGAGCAATGCTGCTCCGATAAAGTTGGTCCAAAGCAAAAGGCTGGTCACGCAAAAGATGAACCTCAGAGATAACAGAGGCGACGAAAGAGACTATTTACAAAGCGCATACTAGGGCCGTTTTAGAAATCTCTTCTTGACCTGACGCTGTGAGGCAAACAGGATTCGAGAAAGAAAGAAAGTTAATTCTCAATAAAATCTATTATCGGCTGAAGCTCAATTTGCATGAAAGTATTATCGTGCTAATAAGTACTGTTTATCAGTGCTAAGTTACGATTGTTGGTAAATGTTAAAATAGTATTGTAAGTTAATGTTAAATTATTATTGTTGGTAAATGTTAAATATTATTTGTAAGTTTTAATGTTAAATTATTATTGTTGGTAAATGTTAAATTATTATTGTTGATAAATGTTAAATTATTATTGTTGATAAATGTTAAATTATTATTGTTGGTAAATGTTAAATTATTATTGTTGATAAATGTTAAATTATTATTGTTGGTAAATGTTAAATTATTATTGTTGATAAATGTTAAATTATTATTGTTGATAAATGTTAAATTATTATTGTTGATAAATGTTAAATTATTATTGTTGATAAATGTTAAATTATTATTGTTGATAAATGTTAAATTATTTTTGTTGATAAATGTTAAATTATTATTGTTGATAAATGTTAAATTATTATTGTTGGTAATCGTTAAATTATTATTGCCTGTAGGTACTAAAATACTATTGCTGGACTGTGCTAAAAATACTATTTGGTATGACGGCTAACATACTTCTGCTACATATAAAATATTTACATTTTTTCGTAGAAATTTCAAACCTTAAGGTAGGAAGTGCTTGTCACTTCCCATTATTAGGCCCTAGTGAGCAGAAGGTAGGGGGTCAATTCATTTCCTCATTTGTGGAACGTCGAGTCTGGAATGGAACCTACTACCCTCTTGTGTCCGAGCCGGTCGGCGAACGCTGCCCCGCTGTTCAGGTTAGGATTTTATTTTATGCCCTTACAACAACAACAAAACCGTGAATTGAACACAGATCCCCGTGTATAAAGCTGCGCTCTAATCTATTCGACCAAGACGCCACCCTGTTCCGATTGCAGTTGACAAATATCTTTCTTTTATTGATATTCAAAATGCCGAGATAAAGTCTACATTTGGAGCGAGTTGGATATATGAAGTTAGCAAATATAAAGAGAATGACAATATGAAGGGAATATATATATAGTAGGAGTTATCAACATTGTGAAGAGAATAAATATGTAGTAGGCGGTATCAACATTGTGAAGAGAATAAATATATAGTGGTCGGTATCAACATTGTGAAGAGAATTAATATATAGTGGTCGGTATCAACATTGTGAAGAGAATTAATATATAGTGGGAGGTATCAACATTGTGAAGAGAATAAATATATAGTGGGTGGTATCAACATTGTGAAGAGAATAAATATATAGTGGGCGGTATCAACATTGTGAAGAGAATAAATATATAGTGGGCGGTATCAACATTGTGAAGAGAATAAATATATAGTGGGCGGTATCAACCTTGTGAAGAGAATAAATATATAGTGGGCGGTATCAACATTGGGAATGGAATAAATGTAAGGGGTCGAAGGCGCATAGGGACAGCTTCGCGCCAGAATTAGTGAGCTGGCACTAATCAAGATCATACCCCACCTCCACGTGGTGATCCTGGTAACAGACAACCGATATTGTCTAGCTAAGCGGGTAGGGATCGAGGAGAGCTACTTTATATAAGTAGGGATGCAGAAGAGTCATGTTGGATGAAATCAATTACAACGAAGACGACCGGAATCCCAGAGTGACTATTAATGCGCGTCTCTTCCGACCAGATGGAAAAGCTGAACGGATAAACATGAATGGATGAGGGTGCATCCAGAGAAGAGACGTGGGTCCGCGTGGAGAAAAACTAGGACCCGATGTGAGTTGCACGGGGACCCACTTAGGGCGAAACCCGGAGCACTGAGGTGGGGGCCCGAGTTGAGCTTTGTGTCCGAACAAACTAGAGGCATGGCAAATGTGTGCACGGTGATAACCAATAGATACGGTGGGGCTGGCACCAAAGCAGAGCGAACACGAATGCGGAAGATACACGGGTGGGCGCTGATGGTGGAGCGACAAGGGGTCGTGGCAGGCGTGGGGTGAGCGGACCACCCAAATGTGCAAAACAAAACTGGAAAGCCCAGCAGAGGCTTGAATCCAGTGCGAGTTTCCGTTATCTGAGAACTACTACTGTCTTGTAGTTTGATTGGGAACAACCAAAGACTAGCGGAGTAAACCGTACACAAATCTAGACGGCAGGCAAACCAAGTAGTCCAAATAAAGACAGGTTAGCTGCGTAGATGACGCTCAACAACCCGGGAGGGTAGGTCGTCTAAGGGTCGTTACCTTAAAAGAAAATAACAACCTGCTGCCTTGCAGGTCTCGGCTGGGGACAGCCAAAGTCTAACGGAGAGCGAACTCAGTAAACGCTGGTTGAAATCGGACACGTCGCCGAAGGACAAGCGCTAGAGCTCCAAATGGTACTGAAGATGTGACGTAACAAACGGTCTTGACAAAGGTTGTTTATATATCATAATAAGAATGATAAAATGGCTGAAAGAACGAATGCGAGAGGGAGAGAAGAAATATAAAGTAGGTGGTACCGTCAAAAGATTAATATTTTAGCTCAAAAAACAATATACAATTTTGATGCAATTGAAAACGGTTGGAAATTCAATCTATTTTAGTAGGGTAGTTCTGGAAATCGACCGTACTAGAACTGGAACAATATTACGTTGTTGCTGAATTCACCAGCATCATTGTTTTACATTTAACCACAATATAGAGGAGACTGCAGTAAAACTATTTAAATAATCACAATATAGAATTAAAATTTGTAAAACTACAGTACTTTGTGATTACGTGTTTTGTTTTACCGTTGCAGTGTTGAGAGTAAAGTTTGCTACTTCCTGTAGAATTGAAGAATATTTGAATGAAATAATAAATGATAAAATACTTGCTTGCATGAAAGTCATAACTGACGATAAAGAATGTAATTCCGTAAAGAAAACACACTTTCGACCCATCAAAAGTTAACATATTTCTCCAAAGGTTCTTAAAATGTTACAGACGGTGTCCACATACGCAACAATTGAAGATGGAGACCTATGAGTTTAGAGAACTGCTGTTACTGTTTTTGAAATGACTGTTCCACAAATGAGGAAAATTGTTACTAACGTCCTGAACCTTGGAAATATTTTAAGGTAGTGATCCCAGATCTGGCAGAACTGTCCAGGCTTAAATCAAAGAGTCAGTTCTGTTTTGATTGGAGATGAAGCCAGGCGTATTCCCTTATTCGACGCCATGTTTTCACACCAAACACGCGAGGGGTTAACGTAATAGAAACCTCGGCCATGTTCCCATTTAAAGGGCAAAAAAATTCATAGTCTTCCTTTCATGAACGGTAAGGGCCTTTTATATTTAACGTTGAAGGAGAAGAATTCATGATGAATGTTAAGTTTCTCAAAAGACGCAACGGTTAAGATGTGATTTGAATTTCACGTAGAAAAATCTGAAGTTGATAAATAATGGACGCTAGCTAGGTAAATAAATGTGCATTGTACCAGTGAGAGAGATACCAGGAAAGATCACTGATTTTGATAGAACTTGAACACTACTTATCTGTATACGTATTGTATAGAGATACATTGAGTAAGCGGTATATTGAAATATCCACTCTTATACCAACATTTGTGCAAACTTTCATCGCGTTGTTCCGTCTTGTGCTACTATTTGGGAATCTTCTCCGGGACAAATAAGGGACAATATTTTCTCACTGGCGGCCATGTTTAGATTAAGAGGTTCGTTAGGTCTCTTGGTTCTTGAAAAATGGCGGGCGAGTGGTTGTGGTTATGCGGAGAAGGGGACGGGGTCGATAATGACAGTGGTAGTAATAAGGATGTAATAGTGGTGGTGATAATAGTGGTAATAATAAGGATGTAATAGTGGTGGTGATAATAGTGGTAATAATCGTGGCAGTGTGGAGTAATGATGATATTCTTGGTTATGATAATTGTGATGTTGGTAGTGGGATAATAATGATGATGATAATATTAATGTTAAGGCAACTTTGGTAAAAAGTGGTGATCTCTTTTCCCACCCTGAACGGAGTCAAACAAGGCTGTGTGATTGCACCAACACTGTTTAGTATTATGTTTTCTGTCGTACTTGCTGATGCATTCAGAGATGGAGACATAGGTGTCGAAATCAAGTATCGTACAGATGGAAAACTCTTCAACCCAAGGAGACTTCATCCAAAAACAAACGTAAGGTCTGATACCATCAGAGATCTCTTATTTGTTGACGACTGCGCCCTCACTGTCAACACTGAGGCAGGTCAACACTGAGGCAGATCTCCAGACTAGCATGGACAGATTCTCACAAGCCTGCTCCAACTTCGGGCTTATCATAAATACAGAGAAATCTGAAGTTATGTACCAGCCAGCTCCTGGAAAAGTATATGCCCAACCAAATATTACAACAAACGGCAGGAAACTGAAAGTAGTCGACAGATTTACTTATCTTGGAAGAACTCTGTCCCAAAATGTCACCATAGACCATAGATTCCCAAACTTTTTCGGCCCACCGTTCACTTTGCACAACATACACTTTATAACGCCCCCCTTCACATTATAACAGTTTCCCACATATATACATGCTCTATTTCCTCTTCGACATAGAAAATTGATATATATTTCTGTAATACGTGATCAATTTTCAAATGATTATATGCATGAAATAGAAAATTGATGAAAAAATGGATCTTGTAAGACGGGCATAAGATGAATTAAAATGCAGAATTCAAATTTTAAATGTTTATTCAATCGCAAAATCACGAAAATAATTTATTACAAAATATTTAATACTAATTCTCCTTTAAGGAGCCACCGACCCCTAATCGCCTGAACACCCCCCCCAAATTCTTCTGAACCCACTATCGCCTCCTTAGAGCTCTTCAACGCCCCCTGGGAGTGGGCGCGGCGGTATCACCCACTTTGGGAAAGGCTGCCATAGATGATGAAATAAGTACAAGAATCTCTAAAGCTAGCAGCACCTTTGGCAGATTACATAGAGACGTCTGGCACAAATGTGGTATTGGCCAAGCCACAAAACTGAAGGTATATGCTGTCGTGCTCCCAG
This sequence comes from Arion vulgaris, assembly GCA_020796225.1. Taxonomy (NCBI): domain Eukaryota; kingdom Metazoa; phylum Mollusca; class Gastropoda; order Stylommatophora; family Arionidae; genus Arion; species Arion vulgaris. The sequence continues at coordinate 58,066,861 of CM036760.1, forward strand.
TCCTTCTTCACGGGTGCGAAACTTGGACAGTATATCAGCGACACGTAAGGAAGCTAAACAACTTTCACACAATCTGCCACAGAAAAATAATTAACAATGAATGGCAGGATATGATCCCAGACACAGATGTCCTAAAAAGAGCTGCTCTTCCAAGCATCTATACAATCTTGATGCAGTCCCAGACACGATGGGTAGGACATGTTGCTCGAATGCCGGATTGCAGAATACCCAAACGACTTTTTTATGGTGAGCTGCATGGCGGTAAACATTCACATCGTGGTCAGATACAGAGATTCAAAGACACACTCAAGAACTCGATAAAATCCTTTGGCATAGATGTCGACAACTGGGAGAATATTGCTCAAGACAGATCAGCCTGGCGCACACTTCTTCGACACGGTACTTTGCCTGCGAGGCAGGTAGAACAGCACGGATGGAACAAAAACGTCAAAATAAAAAGGCAGTAAAACTCCCCACAAGTGCAAGTATACATTGTCCACACTGTACAGGAACATTTCAAGCTCGCATCGGGCTCACTAGTCATCTACGCACATACAGACAAATATAAAGCAACTACATTCCTTTGTAAAACAAATTGTGTGGTCATCATAACCAGTGACGGACGAGCATCATCAATCAGTGAAGTGATAACCAGTGATGGACGAGCATCATCAATCAGTGAAGTGATAACCAGTGATGGACGAGCATCATCAATCAGTGAAGTGATAACCCGTGATGGACGAGCATCATCAATCAGTGAAGTGATAACCAGTGATGGACGAGCATCATCAATCAGTGAAGTGATAACCAGTGATGGACGAGCATCATCAATCAGTGAAGTGATAACCATGATGACTTCTTCTTCTAGCGCTCCATATCGACCCCTTGTTAACCATTCTTTGTAATTTATATGTGTTCTGAGCCTAAATGCGATTGTACGTTGTGTCAGTTGTGCGCCTACAAGTAAGCCAGCACATCCGATTTCTGCGATACTTTTTATTTACTAAGGTAGCTTCCCTAGGTCCTACATCAGTCAGCTCTTACGATATGCCTTATAAGTCGCAGTGGTACTATTCTTTGCTTCCCTTGTGGGCTCCGACATCACACGGACAACCTTAGTAAATAAAAAGCGCCGCAGAGATCGGATGTGCTGGCCTACTTGTATGCGCATAACTGACACCACGTACAATCGCACTTAGGCTCGGATCACATACGAATCACAAAGAGTGGTTAACAAGTGGCCGATATGGAGCGATCGAAGAAGAAGTTTTATTAATTATTAAAAAAAAAAATTGTTCGGTGAGCCACGGGAACAATCAATACCCTTCTAAATCTGTTGGTTGAGACTGAGCACATATGGGTCTGCTCGGAGTGCAATAGTGCTGGTTCAGTAACAAGTAACCAATTATTAAATGTTAAATAAACATGAACAAGACAGAATGTGAAGAAGAAGAAGAAGAAGAAGGCAAAGAAAGCGACGATGAAGCGACAAAAGATATCATGTGATGGTTACTATGGTAACTCATAACATAACGACCATGCTCTGTTCCTCTTCAAGACTGGAAATAAAAATAATGGGAAGGCGTTGACACATGAAGAAAAGCTGTGCTTCTAGTCTTCTCATTATCACATTCATATATGTGTATGATAAGAAAATGGTATAGTTGAGGGAGGTCTTACATTTGCTGCTGGTACAGACTAAAGAGAAGAGCCTAAGTGGCGTAGTTGTTAGTGAACTCTCTTCTTAGGCGAGTAGTACGGGTTCAATTCTACGGTGAGTATATCATTTTTTTCCGACCGATTCGACTCTAAGGTCGACCCAGTCTCAATTATGTACCAGGAAAATCACTGGGAAGTACAGGCGACCAGCTTGTTGACTCTAAGGTCGACCCAGTCTCAATTGTGTACCAGGAAAATCACTGGGAAGTACAAGCGACAAGCTTGTTGACTCTAAGTTCGACCCAGTCTCAATTGTGTACCAGGAAAATCACTGGGAAGTACAGGCGACCAGCTTGTTGATTACCACACCCATCGTGTTCGAATCCTGTGTTTGGTCCTTTGTTTTTTTCAAAAGTCCCTAATACTTGTTCATTCGCGTTGGACGACGGTGATAAGCCCTCTGTGAGTGCGGGTTCAATTCCGATGGCTGGCAGAACAGTCACATGTTCTCCAGATTTACGGTATTCGAGGCACCGAACTACGATGTTTATGGCACCGAGCCAAAAGCTCAAGTGCTTCTGGATCAGAAAAAAAAAGAAAGAAATACTCTGACAACATAGAATCGCATAAATCTTTCCGACATTCTTCATCAAAAACGAAAATTGTTCTTCCTACGTCTTCTCTTCGTGACATGTGACTTGACAAAACGTGACCTATCGTGACCACAGACAGAACAATACAGGAGGAGGCTAGGCAGAGAGGAGGGTTGTCAGTGAAACTATCTAACACACGCGGATGTACGCTCCGCTCGAGTTGAAAAACAGAACGGATAGAATAACAAACTATCACGTCAAATAAAGTATTCCGTGTGTCCAGAGACCTCACTGCGTCCTCTTGGGAACCTTTCAGCTCAGAGACCGGTCCGTGCGGCTTAATTTGTGCTGACATGCGACACTGTTCCTCTCTCGTCGACCCCATTATCATGATCTTTCTTTAATTCAATCAGCAGCCTCTAAATCGTTAAGAAAACAGTAACTAACGCTAAGGTGGTAATATATCCACCAGAGATAAAGAACACGACAAATTAAAAGAAATTCACTTAGAGAATTCGTTTAGAGTTAACATCGAAAATCTGGGATAAATAAGTGGTAATTGTGAATGTAAACGATGATAATTGTAACCAGAGTCGTGATGAAAGGTAAGAAGAAGTCAAAGACAACAAGAAAGAAACGAAGACGCAAAGTGAAAAAAGTAAACACATGTTTAAGAAAGTGTAGTAAGAGAGAAACCTAGAATGTAGTAAGAGAGATTTAGGAAGACACAGAGATTTAGGAAGACACAGAGATTTAGGAAGACACAGAGATTTCGAAATAAACAGATGAATTTAGAAATGAACAGATACATTTATTTTTAAAATCAGATACTTTGGATAATTTATAAAAAAATATATAGGTTTAGAAAGAAACATAAATTTAGAAACACGTAGGTTTAGAAAGAAACAGGCAAATTTAGTAAGAAACAGATACATTTAGAAAGAAACATTTAGGTTTAGAACTAAAAAGTACTTATAGAAATAAACAGATAAATTTAGAAAGAAACAGATATATTTAGAAAGAAAGAGATAAATTTAGAAAGAACAATAAATATAAACATTATGGTATTAGGGATCGTAGTGGAAAAGACTAAGTGCAAGAATTCAAATACTTAGAAAGCATATTCACAGAAGATGGAAGACTAGACAGAGAGATAGAGACTAGAGGGCAGACAACAAATGCTGTAATCTACCAGTTAGCTCCATTGTTAGGGCACCAAAAAACCTCACTGACAATTAAACAACAGATAGCCAACATTATTTTCATACCTACTTTGTGTTACCAGAGCCAAACATGGACATTGAGCAAAGCACAGTCGCAAAGAATATGTGAAATGCGCTGCCTACAAAAAGTTACCAACAACACAAGAAAAGACAGCCACCATCATCAGTATAAGAAAGAAACTTGACACAGAACCTGGTTTAACTTACATTGAGAAACAAAGAATGAAGTGGTTTGACCACTTAATAAGAATGCATCCAAACTCCACAGTATGCAGAGTCTTCTACAATAGAGCATAAGAAAGAAGGCGAGAGGAAGACCACGAAAAAGATGGTTAGATGGGATAGCAGAATCCTGTCAAAAAGCAACAATTACTATCATAAGCTATCAGAACAGCGGTAAACAAAAAACAAAAGACTACAACACTGAGCAACAACCCGGTAGCAGTGTGACGACACTGAGCAACAACCCGGTAGCAGTGTGACGACAAAAGAAGAAGACGAAAAAGGAAGTGGAAAAGAAAGTGAGGAATAGTTATAAATAGAATGGTGTACTTTAAACAGTGTCAATGTAATATATAAAAGCGGAATAATGCAATCAACGAGAATAATATTTAATAATAATAATAATTGAAGGTGAAGAAAGAGAGAGAGAGAGTGAGAGATGAGGATAGATAGTGAGAAACAAAGACGCTATACATACGTTTCAAAATGGATTGTACATTGACGGAAAAAAAGAGAATTAAAGAGATAAATAAATGAAACAATGAAAGAATAGAGAATAATATTGTAGATTAATTGTCTCCTTCTTCTTTGAACGCTCCATATCGACCACATGTTAACCACTCTTTGTGATTTGTATGTGAGCCTAAGAGTGATTGTACATTGTTCCAGCTATGCGCCTACAAGTAGGCCGACCAGCAGATCCGATTTACTAGGGTAGCTTCCCTAGGTAATACATCAGTGGTCTCTTACAACATTCCTGTAGGTTGCAGTGGTACTATTCTTTTGCTCCCCCTGTGAGCCCCGACACCACACAGGCAACTGTAGATTGATAATAAACATTGCTTTTGGCTGAAATCGGATGTACATGTCCTAAACGTGTAGAAATCTATGCGTTTAGGGGCCTACTAAACCAATGTGCAACGTATACACGTTCTTGGCAAAGATCAAACATATCACAAAGAGTGATTAAATTGGTCGTAAAGAACGAACTCAAAGAAGAAGAAGAAGAAGAAGAAAGATTGCTGTTTGAAAATAGTACTGTAAGATGGGAAAATAATGAAGAGAAATATCGCGAGGGGAAAATAAGATATTGAAAGAGAACAGTTACCTCTGTTGTCGGAGAAGGCATGCTTGTATGGCGGGAGACATTGATTATAAGAAAAGCAGGCATTCGCGCAAAAATCAATCAGAAGCTCCATACCAGACGCTCTGCTACGACTGAATTCATAGCGGGTGAACGCAGAAGAAGAAGTAGAGAACAGTAACTGTTGGAGATTAGCAATGAAAATAGATGAAAGAAAGAAGGTGAGTCAGTGAGTCAGTGAGTAAGTGAGTCAGTGAGTAAGTGAGTCAGAGAGTAAGTGAGTCAGTGAGTCAGTGAGTAAATGAGTAAGTGAGTCAGTGAGTAAATGAGTAAGTGAGTCAGTGAGTAAGTGAGTCAGTGAGTAAGTGAGTCAGTGAGTAAATGAGTCAGTGAGTAAGTGAGTAAGTGAGTAAGTGAGTCAGTGATTAGGCAAGAAGAAGACAAAGAGATTGAGACAGTTTGAGAAAAGAAGAGTCGGACATGTAGGCCATCTCTGTCTAGAATAAACCAATGAAAGACTTTAGATTAAACTGATTTCAATAGAAATTCTGCAGGAATTAGCTCGTCTGGGAGATTTTTCCTCATGCCATTAGTGGGGCTGTCTTAGTTGATGATAGCAAGGACGTAGGGGGGTGAATGAGTAGAGCGAGGTTCGGAGCTTGTTTTGATACAAAACAGAGCTGGAGTGAATGCTATAATCAAGCGCTTTCTCCTTCTGTGCAGAAATTGAGTGGAAAAAAGCACAGACCCTGCTTAGGATGTCGTTTTCTCATTTCAGTTTTGATAACTAGATAGTTCCAGAAAGGGAGAGTAATGCTGGTTGTGTGTGTGGTTGAGTTGTTGTTCTTAGAACAAGGGTTCTAAGACTGGAATGGAGCCCACCCCTGCGTAGACAATTGCGTTTTTCATCTATCTCACTTGTGTAATTCTTGCCCGAGTTGTTACCGGAGCCCAAATTTGGGGTGTAAAGGATAGAACCACTGTTACCTGCCACGCATGTCGTAAGAGGCGACTTAGGAGGTTTGGCTGAAATCGGATGCACATGTCCTAAACGTGTAGAAATCTATGCGTTTAAGGGCCTACCAAACCAATGTGCAACGTATACACGTTCTTGGCAAAGATCAAACATATCACAAAGAGTGACTCAAATTGATCGTAAAGAACGAACGCAAAGAAGAAGAAAACACTACTTGCAATTTTCTATTTACTTGCAAGCCACAATGCATATATTTCTTCTTCTTCTCTTCCACCATTTACTTCTTTATAGAAGTGTTGGGGACGGATGATCTAGTGATCTTGTGTGTGCTTGTTATAATATACTTTGTTAGAGCTGTTATTTATTTTCTTCTTGCCCGTCTGTCTAGCGTGTTCGTAGCGCGTTGGACTACGGGTGACTATCCTCTGTGTGTGCGGGTTCAATTCCGCGGGATGGCAAAAAAAGCCACAGATTCCCCAGATTTACGGTGTTCGTGGCACCGAACCGAAGGGTTACGATGTCCATGGCACTGAGCCGAAGAGCTGAAAAGCTCGTGCTCTGGATCGGAAAAAAAGAACATATTCATTTTCTTAAGTCTGTTCTTGATGCCGTTACTTCATCATTTGCGTGGTCTTTCTATTACTCTGTACTCATTATACTTTTTCTGTGTGGCTCTCTGTGGTAGGCGATACCAGAGCATTATTGTCAGGTGTCCAGACCATTTAATCTGTTATTATTTTCTGAATTGCATGACTGGTTTCCCGTTCAATCTTCTTCTGTTTCTTCATTTCTAATTTTGTCTCTTACTGTCACAACTGCAGCTCTTCTAAGACACCACAGCTCTGTCGTTATAATTTTCCTCTCATTAGCTGCTGTTATTGGTCATGTTTGACACTGGGAACATAGTGTTGCCCAGAAAATCTTTCTTATGAGATTTGCTTTCGTTTTTAGCGGTATCTCTTTATGTGACAACAGTGGTGTTAACTGTCCCAGTACCTGGTTAGCTTTTGTGCAACGATTGCTGATTTCCTTATATATTGCAATAACGACAAATAAGTGCCATGATTAACCAATTTGAGAACCCTCTAAGATTGAGAGATGAGTCTAGCAGGTTATGATATGAAATCAGATAAAGAAACTCATCGTGAGAAATTTCAAGTCCAGACATGATGATGTTTTCTACTTTTTAATTTATGAATTTTAAAACAAATTTGAAGTTAATGTTTCCATCTTCGAACATTGACCTCTCTCTCTCTCTCATTCTCTCTCTCTCTCTTCTCTCTCACTCTCTCTCTCTCACTCTCTCTCACTCTCTCTCTCTCACTCTCTCTCTCACTTTCTCTCTTATTCTCTCTCTCTCACTCTCTCTCACTCTCTCTCTCTCACTCTCTCTCTCTCTCTATCTCTCTCTCTCACTCTCTCTCACTCTCTCTCACTCTCTCTCACTCTCTCTCTCTCACTCACTCTCACTCTCTCTCTCACTCTCTCTCACTCTCTCTCACTCTCTCTCACTTTCACTCTCTCACTCTCTCTCACTCTCTTTCACTCTCTCTCACTCTCTCTCTCTCTCACTCTCACTCCTCTCTCACTCTCTCTCTCTCACTCTCTCTCTCACTCTCACTCTCTCTATCTCTTTCTCACTCTCTCTCACTCTCTCTCACTCTCTCTCCACTCTCCTCACTCTCTCACTCTCTCTCTCACCTCTCTCTCCACTCTCACCTCCACTCTCTCTCCTCCTCACTCTCACCTCTCTCTCACTCTCTCTCACTCTCCTCACTCTCTCACTCTCTCACTCTCTCCACTCTCTCTCACCTCTCTCCTCTCTCATCTCTCTCTCACTCTCTCACTCTCTCACTCTCTCTCTCACTCTCACTCTCTCTCACTCTCACTCTCTCTCACTCTCTCTCACTCTCACTCACTCTCTCTCACTCTCTCACTCTCTCCTCACCTCTCACTCCTCTCACCTCTCACTCTCTCTCACTCTCTCACTCCTCTCTCTCACCTTCCTCTCACTCTCTCTCTCACTCTCTCACTCACCTCTCACTCCTCACTCTCTCTCTCACTCTCTCCTCTCACTCACTCTCTCACCTCTCTCACTCTCTCACTCTCTCACTCACTCTCTCACTCTCTCACTCTCACTCTCTCACTCTCTCACTCTCTCTCACTCTCTCTCACTCTCACTCTCTCACTCTCTCTCTCACCTCTCACTCTCTCACTCTCTCACTTCACTCACTCTCTCACCACTCTCCACTCTCCTCACCTCTCTCATCTCTCACTCTCTCACTCACTCTCACTCTCCTCACCTCTCTCACTCTTACCTCTCTCCACTCTTCACTCTCTCACTCTCACTCCTCACTCTCTCTACCACTCTCTCCTCTCACCTCCCTCTCACTCTCTCTCTCACTCTCTCACCACTCTCTACCACACTCTCTCACTCCTGCATCTTCTTCTTCGAACGCTACATATCGACCACTTGTTAACCACTCTGTGTGATCTGTATATGATCTGAGTCTAAGAGCGATTGTACGTTGTGTAAGTAATGCGCCTTCAATTAGGCTAGCACATTTGATTTTTTTATTTACTAGGTAGCATTCTAGACCCTTACCCCAGTCGCCTTTTACGACATGCCTTGTAGGTCGCTGTGGTACTATTCTTTGCTTTCCTTGCGGCCCCCGTCACCACACGGGCGTCTATCCTGCATGATACTAGCCAGTGGCGGCTCGTGATCCTTTTTATTGGTGGGGCCCGGCCCCACTGGTCCTTAATGATGAGCCGCCACTGATACTAGCAATCACAATTCTCAACATCTTCTCTCTAGTGATGCTGAACAAAATATTCCTACTTTTTTCACAAACTTCTCCAGTTTTTATTCAGTCACTTTTCCGAGTACCCATTTCAGTACATTTTATTTACCATTTCAGTACATTTTATTTACTTGCATAGTACTTTTTTAACCAATGTTTTAGTACTCTTTTATGTTTTTTTCCATCATGCTGAAACTGTCCACGGCAGAGCAATCACATAGTTGTATCTGTGACGATTTTTATTTTTTCTCTAGAATAGACATTTAGCCTACTAATACTGATCTATGTGTCTGAAGAATTCACTGTAATGAGAATTTATACATTGTTCTAGCAACTTTTTGGAGAGAAATTATTCTGTTAACATTGCTACATAAAGTGATATATATTATTCTGTTAACATTGCTACATAAAGTGATATATATTATTCTGTTAACATTGCTACATAAAGTGATATATATTATTCTGTTAACATTGTTACATAAAGTGATATATATTATTCTGTTAACATTGCTACATAAAGTGATATATATTATTCTGTTAACATTGCTACATAAAGTGATATATATTATTCTGTTAACATTGTTACATAAAGTGATATATATTATTCTGTTAACATTGCTACATAAAGTGATATATATTATTCTGTTAACATTGCTACATAAAGTGATATATATTATTCTGTTAACATTGCTACATAAAGTGATATATATTATTCTGTTAACATTGCTACATAAAGTGATATATATTATTCTGTTAACATTGCTACATAAAGTGATATATATTATTCTGTTAACATTGTTACATAAAGTGATATATATTATTCTGTTAACATTGCTACATAAAGTGATATATATTATTCTGTTAACATTGCTACATAAAGTGATATATATATGTATATTTTTTGTATAAATCAGTGTTCTCTTTTTTTCTCTTTCTTTCTTTCTTTTGTCCGTCTCTGCTTTTTTAAAAGTTAGGTTTAACTGATGATCGGTTTCTGAGATAGTGTACGCTCGGTCGCTTGATATGCTGTGGTATTGTAGAATTTTAAGATGTCTGTTTTTTGTTTGTTTCTTTTTCCAATCCAGAAGCACTTGAGCTTTTCAGCTCTTCGGCTCGGTACCATGGACATCGTAACCCTTTGGTTCGGTACCACGAACACCGTAAATCTGGGGAATCTGTGGCTTTTTCTGCCATCCCGCGGAATTGACCCGCACACACAGAGGATAGTCACCCGTAGTCCAACGCGCTACGAACACGCTGGGCAGACGGGCAATTAAGATGTCTGTAACTCCATCAACCCATCTTTTTCTTGGTCTGCCCTTCCTCTTGATGATTCCATTTTCAGGTTGTACGTTTTTGCAACTGGTGAATTCGGGTTCATTCTCACCAAGTGGTCAAATCTTTTGAGTCTGTTTTTCAATAAATCTAATAGCAGGTGTTGTTTCGGCTGTTTTTCTAATTTCTCATTTCTTATATGGTCTCTTCTTGTTTTATTTACTGCTTTCCTCAAGCGTCTCATTGCACAGGTGGTAATTTTCCTTTCCTGTTCTTTAGTCAGTGCCCATGGTTGGCACTGGTAGCACAGTGTTGCTTCACTTTCAGCTCCCAACGAAGCATAGGTCTTCAACAAACTTACTTCAGCTTTTTCTTTCTCTTGTTATTTTTTCCAATTTTTTCCCATGTTTTACCTTTCCTTTTGATATCAGTCTCCAGCTCTCTTCTGCAGGTATGTCCAGGTATGTCTAGGTATGTCCAGGTATGTCTAGGTATGTCCAGGTATGTCTAGGTATGTCTAGGTATGTCCAGGTATGTCTAGGTATGTTCAGGTATGTCTAGATATGTTTAGGTATGTCTAGATATGTCCAGATATGTCTAGGTATGTTCAGGTATGTCTAGATATGTCCAGGTATGTCTGTAACAGTTTCACTGTTATGCTAACTAGGTTATGGACGGGGGGTTAACAGAGAAAAGAACACCCCCTTATTGTACTTGGCTTCCTTGACCAAGTTAGTAGTAAATAAATGTGTTTACCAGTCCCAACTTGCTGCCAGTAGAGTGTTAAATTCATGAAATAGGTTCTAGTCCGAGGTAGGCGAGGACTCCCGTAAAATCGAGGATCTTGAACCAGAGAAGGGACAGTTGGGAGCTTTTGGTTTGGGCAGTAGGACAGTTACAACTTGAGAAGTGAGGAGGTCGGACGGATACATCGAAGTATAAGAGAAATACCGTCGAGTTAGTGAGGTTTTCAGAGGAATATTCTGTTATTTGGGAGTTGAGAAGTTTACATAGGAGCAGCGGAGAAAGACAGTTACTCTAGAGAAGTTGTGGAGGACGGACATATTATTTTTTTAGTGAGCGTAAGAGAGAGAATAGTTAGAATAGAGCAACGGAACGGGAAGCCAAAATCTCTTGAGCGGAGAAGACTAGTTTTGAACACTTGAGCATGTAAGTTAAACTTTTCGTAAATAGAGAGAAGCTGAACTAGTGTTATTTAGATTATAAGTTGTGATGGATGTGAGAACCCACAACTGAGGACTCTTTGAAGTGTTATTTAATTTATAAGTTGTGATGAATGTGAGAACCCACAACTGAGGATCTCTTGAACTTTTCGTTAATAGAGAGAAGCTGAACTAGTGTTATTTGATTTATAAGTTGTGATAGTTGTGAGAACCCACAACTGATGATTCTTTGAAGTGTTATTTAACTTATAAATTGTGATGAATGTGAGAACCCACAACTGAGGACTCTTTGAAGTGTTATTTGATTTATAAGTTGTGATGGATGTGAGAACCCACAACAGAGGATCTCTTGAACTTTTCGTTAATAGAGAGAAGCTGAACTAGTGTTATTTGATTTATAAGTTGTGATAGTTGTGAGAACCCACAACTGAGGATTCTTTGAAGTGTTATTTAGATTATAAGTTGTGATGGATGTGAGAACCCACAACTGAGGATTCTTTGAAGTGTTATTTAACTTATAAATTGTGATGAATGTGAGAACCCACAACTGAGGACTCTTTGAAGTGTTATTTGATTTATAAGTTGTGATGGATGTGAGAACCCACAACAGAGGATCTCTTGAACTTTTCGTTAATAGAGAGAAGCTGAACTAGTGTTATTTGATTTATAAGTTGTGATAGTTGTGAGAACCCACAACTGAGGACTCTTTGAAGTGTTATTTGATTTATAAGTTGTGATGGATGTGAGAACCCACAACTGAGGATTCTTTGAAGTGTTAACTTATAAGTTGTGATAGTTGTGAGAACCCACAACTGAGGATTCTTTGAAGTGTTATTTAACTTATAAGTTGTGATGGATGTGAGAACCCACAACGGAGGATTCTTTGTAGTGTTATTTTGATTATAAGTTGTGATAGATGTGGGAACCCACAACGGAGGATTCTTTGAAGTGTTATTTGATTTATAAGTTGTGATAGATGTGAGAACCCACAACTGAGGACTCTTTGAAGTGTTATTTGATTTATAAGTTGTGATGGATGTGAGAACCCACAACAGAGGATCTCTTGAACTTTTCGATAATAGAGAGAAGCTGAACTAGTGTTATTTGATTTATAAGTTGTGATAGATGTGAGAACCCACAACTGAACATTTCTTGAACTTTGCATAATTAGTGGAGATGCTGAACTAGTGTATTTGATTTATAGGTTGTGATAGATGTGGGAAAAAACCGACAGAGGGTTCCTTGAACTTTCTGTTAATTGTAGAGAAGCGCACTTAATGATTACACAATTGATTTTCAGGAAAGTTATTTATGTACTTTTGGTCTCATATCAGTTGAGAGAGTATGTATGTACGTTTACCAGTTTAGATATACAATATATATAGATACCAATAAACTTGTATAAGTTGTTTAGACAGTCTTGTGTGAATTTAATGTAGTCGATTGTCAGGTGTCGGACTTAGTGGTAGATGCTATTTTTTTCTCTTTATATTTCTGGGACCTTGTACCAGCTAGTCTGTTACATGTCTAGGTATGTCCAGGTATGTCTAGGTATGTTCAGGTATGTCTAGATATGTCCAGATATGTCTAGGTATGTCCAGGTATGTCTAGGTATGTCCAGGTATGTCTAGGCCTACCAATATTGATATCACTATAGTTTTATAGTGGGACGGATTAGCGTAATGAGAAAGAGTTCGCCTGTTGACTCTGACATTAGAGGCTTGTGGATTCAATTCTACACTCTATGTTCCATATGTGAGAAAAGAAAGTGGACTTCCTACCTCCTGCACACTAGGAGCTACAAATATAAAATACAGGTATTTCATACCATATGGTCTGAAAAGAATATGTAAAATTGTATTTATAATTTTCTATTAAGAAATAGCAAAGAATTCAGTCGATCAAACAAGTAATCAATCACTCAATCAACAAATTAATTGATCGATTTAATAATCAATAGAATTTCCACTTTTCAGTGCAAGAAAAACAATTTAAATACAAAGGGCCTAATTGTGAAGGGTTGACTATATTGCACCGAGTTTCCCCATTCTTCGTCCCCAACGGCGTGCCGACGTGCGCCCCGAAACGGCTGAGAATACTCCTACTCAGGAACAAACTCACCGTGGATAGAAAAGTAAGGCCGATAATGGCTTGACTGGTACAAACACAAACAGTGGCTAAGGACAATACTTTTCGGACGCTGATCATCCCACAAAGAGTAAGATGACGTCCAAACACCATGGCTCAGATCATATAAAGGCTAAGCATACTACCAAAATATGATCGTTTGGTGGTGACAAAGCACATGCGTCTCCAATGACTGAGAATGTTCCTAATCCGGAACGGCCACATATAGTCAGAAAGAGCGCATATTGTAGACATACTCTTTGGCGAAGATCATAAAGCCCAAATATACGGCGAAAAATGATCGCAAAAGAACAGTGAATACAAGAAAGGTGACCGTTCCCGTGACTAGCCCTAGAGGGGTCGAGAATGCTCCTAAATCTGAGGAGAGACCTCACCCAGTCAGCGCAAAGTAGCTAATGTTCTTTGGCGTAGATCCAAACCCAAATTTACGGCACTGAAAGATCATTACAGAGTGTTTATCATACAATGTGTACGAAACGACCTCTTCAAATGAAGGAAATCCGATAGAGAAGTCGCACTTCACTAACTAACTCTGGTCGTAAAAGTACCAATGGTACGAGGACTCAAGACAAGAGTTACGCGGACAACAGGTTTCCTGAAACGATCACTCTTGAAGGATCTACGCTTCAAGTACCTATAAGTCGGCGAGGCTGTCCATATGGTTGAGAGATGCCTGTAAAAGGGTGATTTAGGTCTCAAGAAAAAATCAGTCAGAAGTGCATTACCAGGCGTCATGACCTTTCGCATGAATTACCAACAAGCGTACGCGAGAAGAAGAAGGGGAAAGCACAAACACTGCTCTAACAGATTCTTCTGATATCCTTAACTTTAGCTAACATTCTACAATATTGATATGTTAAGTTAGGACAAACACTGCTCTAACAGATTCTTCTGATATCCTTAACTTTAGCTAACATTCTACAATATCGATATGTTAAGTTAGGACAAACACTGCTCTAACAGATTCTTCTGATATCCTTAACTTTAGCTAACATTCTACAGTATCGATATGTTAAGTTAGGACAAACACTGATCTAACAGATTCGTCTGATATCCTTAACTTTAGCTAACATTCTACAATATCGATATGTTAAGTTAGGACAAACACTGATCTAACAGATTCTTCTGATATCCTTAACTTTAGCTAACATTCTACAATATCGATATGTTAAGTTAGGACAAACACTGATCTAACAGATTCGTCTGATATCCTTAACTTTAGCTAACATTCTACAATATCGATATGTTAAGTTAGGACAAACACTGCTCTAACAGATTCGTCTGATATCCTTAACTTTAGCTAACATTCTACAATATCGATATGTTAAGTTAGGACAAACACTGCTCTAACAGATTCGTCTGATATCCTTAACTTTAGCTAACATTCTACAATATCGATATGTTAAGTTAGGACAAACACTGCTCTAACAGATTCGTCTGATATCCTTTACTTTAGTTAACATTCTACAATATCGATATGTTAAGTTAGGACAAACACTGCTCTAACAGATTCTTCTGATATCCTTTACTTTAGTTAACATTCTACAATATCGATATGTTAAGTTGGGACAAACACTGATCTAACAGATTCTTCTGATATCCTTTACTTTAGCTAACATTCTACAGTATCGATATGTTAAGTTGGGACAAACACTGCTCTAACAGATTCTTCTGATGTCCTTTACTTTAGTTAACATTCTACAATATCGATATGTTAAGTTAGGACAAACACTGCTCTAACAGATTCTTCTGATATCCTTTACTTTAGCTAACATTCTACAGTATCGATATGTTAAGTTAGCACAAACACTGCTCTAACAGATTCTTCTGATGTCCTTAACTTTAGCTAACATTCTACAGTATCGATATGTTAAGTTAGGACAAACACTGATCTAACAGATTCTTCTGATATCCTTTACTTTAGCTAACATTCTACAATATCGATATGTTAAGTTAGCACAAACACTGATCTACACAATTCAAAAACATCACAGCCGGGCGTTGCCGGGACCCAAAGGGGAGCAAACAATAGTAAGTGCGACCTACAAGGCATGTCGTAAGAGGCGACTGAGGTATGGGCTTAGGGAAGCTACTCTAGTAAATAAAAAGAGTTGCAGAAACCGGATGTGCTGGCCTACTTGTAGGTTCGTAACTGGCACAAATCACAATCGCTCTTAGGTTCAGATCACATACAAATCATAAAGAGTGGTTAACAAGTGGTCGATATGGAAGCTACAAAGAAGAAGACACAGCAAGCTATGGAGAACTCTCTAGAAACTCCAACTGACATACAGCGTCATAGAGGCAACCCATCTCATGTTTTAGACGAGCATATGAAACCGAACGCAAAGTAGAAGAAGAAGAAAAGACGAAACACTTTTTCTAATGTCCTTTACTTTAATTAACAATATAGAATATCTATATTTAGTGAGGACTAACACTGATCTACACAATTAACAAACATCAATTACTATAGATCAGTGTGCCAAAGAGAATTAGTTTTTCAATCAGTCTTGACTACTGTCATTAAGAGCTCGATGTTCCCGTTTCTACAGAAGCATTAAAAGTCCATTTCCCATTCTGATGAACAGTGAATCATCTGATGCCGAGCTACATCCAACCTCGTCAGCTTCATCCAGTTTTATTTTCCATCCTGCGTCCGACTCGCTCCAACGCACGGCTTTGGGGTTCATCTTCATGCTCAATACGCACGCGCAGACGTCGACGTCCGGTAAAGTGACCATGCTATTTTTGGAGGGAAAGAGAAAATGGCAGCCATCAAAACAGTGTCCAGCACTCGAGATTGTTTTGATAAGTTTCGCGTGTCTTTTACGTTCCAACACTTCCTCCTAGTGAACATTTGAAAATTGTATGAGCAGTGCTCGTGGTTTCTGCCCAGACATGGCAGGAAAATCCAATAATGATGGAATAGATCTAATTAATTTGGTGGTCAACCGAATGGCTAGTTCAAACAAATATGGTCACTCACTCATCTTCGTAAAATATTGAAAATCATCGTTGCTTTGTTTTTCTGGGAGAGTGGTTGGTCAAGAGTAGGATACGTGGATGGGTCATTTCTTTGGAAGGATAGACAGACACAATCATATTGTATTGAATACAGAAAAGTATGGTGACTCTCACAACTGGATAGAAAGTTAAGATTTTGAATGAAAGAAATGGAATATAGAGAAAAAACAACAATTGAAGTAGTTAGATAGGATTAAATGTGGACCTCAGAGATAACAGAGGCGACGAAAAACACTGTTTATAAAGCGCAGCACACAAGACCGTTCTTGAAATCTCTTTGTATCATGGCGCTGTGAATTAAAACAGGAATAGAGAACAGTAGAAGAAGCAGAACGCATTGGATCTTCTTCTCGTTTGCTTGCAACCTTCTTCTTCAAACGCTCCATATCGACCACTTGTTGTTAACTACTCTGTGTGATTTGTATTTGATCTGAGCCTAAGAGCGATTGTACGCTGTGCCACTTATACGCCTACAAGTAGGTCAGCACATCCGATTTCTGCAATGCTTTTATTTACTAGGTAGCTTCCTAGGTCCTATATCAGTCGTCTCTTTCGTCCGAGTGGTTAGTTAGTTAGTTAGTCTTTCCTCTTGGGCCTGTGGGCGGCGGATAGGGCAGAGGTCATAGTTCTCCATGTCTCGCGGTTCGTTGCTATCTGTTTTAGGTCTTTAATGTTTACAAGGCCCATCGTTGAGCCTTCTCTGGTGATGGTTCTACGCAGAGTCTCTCTTGGTCTTCCTCGTTTTCTTTTTCCTCTGGTGTCCATATGAGGGATTGGTAAGAAGTCTTCTCTCATCCATTCCGAGTGGTTACCAGGGCCCAAATTTGGGGTGTAAAGAATGGAACCACTGTTACCTGCTACGCATGTCGTAAAAGGCGAATGAGGAGGTTTGGCTGAAATCGGATGCAGGTGTCCTAAACATGTAGAAGTCTATGAGTTTAGGGACCTACTAAAACAATTTGGAACGTATACACGTTCTTGGCAAAGATCAAACATATCACAAAGAGTAATTAAAATTGGTAGTAAAGAACGAACGCAAAGAAGAAGAAGGTAAGTAAACAGAATGAAGAACATGAATATGCTGATTAAAAGTTGCATAAAGATTTAAAAAAACGATACGGGAGAACAGAGATAGAAGAGCAATGGAAGAATCAGTTATTTTTAATATTTGATTATATTTTCGCTGCCAATGTAAAGTTACTCTATATCCGATATATATCGATCCACATCGCATATCTACTCAGTTTTTGCAACAGCCTCCGCACGGTTTATTTCTCTAGATCTATTCTGATCTGGTCTGGCCACCTCAGATCTGTGGGCTTCCGCACATAGCCCAATACAGATTTTTAGATCAATCAGAATGTGTGTGTGTGTGCTTGTGAAGAACATTTGAAAGATGGTTCTACTTCTTCTTCTTTGCGTTCGTTCTTTCACGACCAATCTTAATCACTCTTTTTCATACGCTTAATCTTAGCCAAGAATGTGTATACGTTGCACATTGCTTTGGTAGGCAGCTAAACGCAAAGACTTCTACACGTTTAGGACACATGCATCCGATTTCAGTCAAACCTCCTCAGTCGCTTCTTACGACATGCGTGGCAGGTAACAGTGGTTCTATTACTTACACCCCAAATTTTGGCCCCGGTAACGACTCGGGCGGGAGATGTTTCTATAATCTTCACTCTCCATTTGATTATCCATATTATGTTCAAAACTTCCAGACCGTTGTGCAGTGTTGCGCAGCAGTGTGCAATGGTGAACATTTGTGTGCATCTGTGTGCAGTGGTATGCAGTGATGTGCAGTGGTGTACAGTTTTATACAGAGTTGTGCAGCTGTGTACATTGGTAAGCAGTGGTGTGCAGTGGCGTACATCAGTGTACAGTAACATGCAGTGTTGTGTAGTGGTAAAAGGGGTGTGCAGCGGTGTGCAGCAGTGTGCAATTAGTAAGCAGTGGTGTCAATTGTTTTGCAGCTGTGTGCAGTGGTAAGCCGTGGTGTGCAGTATTGTTTAGTATTGTGTATCAGTGTTGAGCAGCGGTGTTCAGTCGTATACATTGTTGTTATGTGGTGTACATTGGTATACAACGGAAGAATTTGGGGAGTGTTCAGGCGATTAGGGGTCATTGCTCCTTTAAAAAAAAAATTAGTAATAAATATTTTAAAATAATTGAATTTCTTGATTTTGTGATTGAATAATCATTTAATATTTGAATTCTGCATTTTAATTCATCTTATTAAATTCATTTTAATTCATCGGTCTTACACGATCCATTTTTTCATCAATTTTCTATTTCCTGCAAATAATCATTTGAAAACTAACCATGTATGACATAAATATATATATCAATTTTCTATGTTAAAGTGAAAATAGAGCATGTATATATGTGGGAGGACGTTGGTAAACTGCTATAATGTGGAGGAGCGTTAGTTGGAAAGTGGGCGGTGGGGGCGTTACAAGTTTATGTTGTGCAAAGTGGCGGTGGGCGTTACAAAGTTTATGTTGTGCAAAGTGGGCGGTGGGGGCGTTACAAAGTTTATGTTGTGCAAAGTGGGCAGTGGGGGCGTTACAAAGTTTATGTTGTGCAAAGTGGGCGGTGGGGGCGTTACAAAGTTTATGTTGTGCAAAGTGGGCAGTGGGGGGCGTTACAAAGTTTATGTTGTGCAAAATGGGCGGTGTGTCGAAAAAGTTTGAGAATCTATGCTCGAGGCAAACCAATAGATAATCAGTTTCAACAAGCAAACAACACGATCTAAGCATACTTATTTTTGTTTTATTTCTCATAGGTCAAGCACACTCCTCATTCTGTCTCTTGGGCATTCAATCCTTCTCTTAGAGTGTGTAATTCCAAATTACTTAAGTATAAAGATAGATTTAATATAAATGTTAGTGTATTCATTAGCCGAGACACCGAAAAACACCACCATATCTATTTTCAACTCCCCGACGATTGATGTTGTTGCATGCCTGCTTGATCTCTCATTGTCCTCGTCATCCGGATGTTTAATACGGTAGATCTATATATATCCCTATTTGTGTCTTCTTCTTCTTCTTCTTCTTTGAACGCTCCATATCGACCACTCTGTGATTTGTATGTAATCTGAGCCTACGTGCGCGTGTACGCTGTGCCAGTTATGCGCCTACAAGTAGGTCAGCATATCCGATTTCTGCGCTGCTTTTTATTTACTAAGGTAGCATCCCTAGGTCCTACTTCAGTCACCTCTTACAACATGCCTTGTAGGTCACAGTGGTACTATTCTTTGCTTCTCTTGCGGGCACCGACACCATGCGAGCGACTACTTTAAACGACGTGACACCTAATGTACAACACAAATTACAATAAGAAACAAAAGAGAGAAGAGTGTAGACGGGGCGGTGAAATGAATTCTTGAAGTGTACACACATTTGTTAGAGAAGAACGTTAACAATAAAATTGAAAATGATAATACAGAAATGAAGCAAATAATTAGGCAGCAATAAATATTATGTATTTTGTACATAAGATAAGCCTTGATTGCAGTTCATTAATTGCTAGTTTTCGCTGGATTACATGAATCCTGTCTGTAACAACGCCCTTTTTTTTATTATCCAGACCTTTATATTTGTACTATGTCATGTTCTGTTTTATCTGTCCTGTTTTCATGCGCCATTCTCTGTTACCTTCCACCTTTGACTTTTGACATTGATTTCCTGTTGTCATGTTGACACTATGACAGCGACCGATTAGATCTGGATTGCCTTAATCAAAGGTAAACAAGGTTGGGTAAATCCTGTCTAGGGGACACTGAAAGTATTAATCAAATGATTTGTTTAGGAACTAGATAATATGGTCACTGACTTAGTGTCAGTGGTATACTGCTTTAAACAGCACTTGTTTTTCACTCTATCTCTCCTTGTTTATATGCCTCTCTTGCTGTTTTATGCTTTCCAACACACTTACTTTATTGTTCTTTCAACAAAGTTGCGACCCTACCAATAGAGGAAGAATGGATTCAGATAGATTGGACCTCTCGCCTCGTGTGGTGCCGACTGGTGCCGGGCGCCTAAAGGGATTCGTCTTTTCAGCGATCTCTGGTCATGCGCTTAATTTACTGTGGACCACAAACTGGGCAGTCAGCTTCAGGTCTGTCAGGTTTTCCCAAAGCTTAGTTTTCAGGTCGACTGGGTGTGGCCACATGTTGCTTCTCAGCTCATACAGGAGAAGACAGTCTTGCAGGATATGCTCACCTCTGCAACCTACAAGGCATGTCGTAAGAGATGACTGATGTAGGACCTAGGAAGCTACCCTAGTAAATAAAAAGCATCACAGAAATCGGATGTGCTGGCCGGCCTACTTGTAGGCGCATAACTGGCACAACGTACAATCGCGCTTAGGTTCTGATCACATACAAATCACACAGAGTAGTTAACAAGTGATTGATATGGAGCGTTGGAAGAAGAAGATGGATATCACCATTGCCAACTTTCATAATGTTATAATTACTTTCATAATGTTATAATTACTTTCATAATGTTATAATTACTTTCATAATGTTATAATTACTTTCATAATGTTATAATTACTTTCATAATGTTATAATTACTTTCATAATGTTATAATTACTTTCATAATGTTATAATTACTTTCATAATGTTATAATTACTTTCATAATGTGATAATTACTTTCATAATGTTATAATTACTTTCATAATGTGATAATTACTTTCATAATGTCAGAACTGATTACATGCACCAAGCAGAGAGAGTTGTGGAGAGACATGATCGCCTACGCCGGCAGGCATGGCACTTGATTGAATGTTATAATTACTTTCATAATGTTATAATTACTTTCATAATGTTATAATTACTTTCATAATGTTATAATTACTTTTTATTATACTTTTTAATGACAAATGATAGAGAGGAAAACACTACCAATATCTCCATCGGCAAACGCCCATTAAAACAAGTCAAAGACTTTACATATCTAGGGAGCATTTGTTCAGCAAGTGCAAGAATAACTAACCAACATCCAACATAGATGCAACAAAGCAAATCAAATTATAGGATAAATGGCGCCAATTTTAAAATGCAAACATGTCACTATGAACACAAAACGAGCATTGTTCAACAGTATATTTATCTCAACATTAAACTATTAGTGCCAAACACTAAACAGAAAAGTGTTGATCACAGTCATCAGACTTAAAACGGGAGACTTCTTATCCTGACCCTGTGAGGAAAAACAGGATTAAAAGAAAAGAAAGATTACTTTCAGAAGGAAATGTAGAGGTTATGCAATTAAGTAACTGATAGCAGAAAACGCAGGGATGATAATGATGTTGTATATACATATACTGGTTAGTGCTCTTGCTTCTTGTGTACCTGATCTGAGTTCAATTTCAAGGTGGAGGTGTATATTATTTTACAGCCGTAACGGAGCTAATTTAGCCATTTTATATTTGTTATTTCTGCTTTTTCGTAACTGATTTCCAGTCAACCTCTGGTTGGAATGGTTAAGGCATTAGATGTTATCTGAACTATTTTCACGTGTGTGAGTTAATACGTGTGGTGTTATCTGACCTATTTTCATGTGTGTGAGGTATACATGTGGTGTTATCTGACCTATTTTCATGTGTGTGAGTTATACATGTGGTGTTATCTGACCTATTTTCATGTGTGTGAGTTATACATGTGGTGTTATCTGACCTATTTTCATGTGTGTGAGTTATACATGTGGTGTTATCTGACCTATTTTCATGTGTGTGAGTTATACATGTGGTGTTATCTGACCTATTTTCATGTGTGTGAGTTATACATGTGGTGTTATCTGACCTATTTTCATGTGTGTGAGTTATACATGTGGTGTTATCTGACCTATTTTCATGTGTGTGAGTTATACGTGTGGTGTTACCAGCAAAGTGCAGGTCTTCCAGAGTGAGCGTGAAAGTCCATCTGATACTTCTTGGCTTATCTTCAATAGTTTTACACATCACACAGTCTATAAAATTATTCAATAGTAGGACTGACACGTAAACATACTTGTAGTACTCCTGTATGCGAAACGTTACCAACAACACCAGAAAAGACAGAGTAACTAACATCAGCATAAGAAAGAAAGTTGGCACAGCGCCTTGCTTGAATTACATTGAGAAACAAAGAATGAAGTGGTTTGGCCACTTAATAAGAATGCATCCAAACTCCACAGTATACAGTCTTCACAACAGAACATCGGGAGACAAGAGGAAGACCACGAAAAAGATGGTTAAATGGCATAGCAGAATGCTGTCAAAAAGTAAAAATAGCTACCACCCAAGCTACTAGAGCTGCGCCAGACAAAACAGAAAACCACGACACTGGGCAACAACCCGGTAGCAGTGTGACGACACTGGCAACAACCTGGTAGCAGTGTTTGGACAAAAGAAGAAGAAAGAAAAAGTACGTCTGTTGTGTCCTCAAACTTCAACTTAGAAGTATCAATACTGCCTGTGAATTTGTTGTAGCAGTCTTGGTGATGTTTATAAAACACAGCGGAATCCAATGTCATCTTGGAATAATTCGATGTTTCGGTATGTCCAAAACGACACGTTGCGGAATGAGTGAATGGCGTCTATCGAGGTTTTAAGCAATCAATGCGCCTGTGTGGTTCATAAGACCCTAAATTGCCGAATTTCCTCTTAAGTTATAACTTCAAGTAATGCAAATAAAGCATTTTTGTAAAACGGTGAGTTTCTGTGATGCTTTAAACAACATAATTATTGAGGCCCTGTATAATATAAATTACTGTAATCGATCACATGAAACAGTTTTGTTTGTGGCGTAATCGTATCTTCAGTTTGAGAAGAAGAGTGGTATATGTAATTAGTAGCAGATCAAATAAAATGATTTTCTATTCTTCTCTTTTCTTTCTTTCTTTCTTTTGTCCTTCTCTGCTTTTTTGCCGCTAGGTGTCGCAGGTTGAACGATGATCGGTTTCGAGATAATGCACGCTCGGTTGCTTGATATGGTGTGTCCTTCTCTGCTTTTTTTCCGCTAGGCGTCGCAGGTTTAACTGATGATCGGTTTCCGAGATAATGCACGCTCGGTTGCTTGATATGGTGTGTCCTTCTCTGCTTTTTTGCCGCTAGGTGTCGCAGGTTGAACTGATGATCGGTTTCCGAGATAATGCACGCTCGGTTGCTTGATATGGTGTGTCCTTCTCTGCTTTTTTTCCGCTAGGCGTCGCAGGTTTAACTGATGATCGGTTTCCGAGATAATGCACGCTCCGTTGCTTGATATGGTGTGTCCTTCTCTGCTTTTTTGCCGCTAGGCGTAGCAGGTTTAACTGATGATCGGTTTCCGAGATAATGCACGCTCGGTTGCTTGATATGGTGTGTCCTTCTCTGCTTTTTGCCGCTAGGCGTAGCAGGTTTAACTGATGATCGGTTTCCCAGATAATGCACGCTCGGTCGCTTGATATGGTGTGGTATTGTGGAGTTTTAAGATGTCTGTAACTCCATCAACCCATCTTTTCTTGGTCTGCCCTTTCCTCTTGATGATTCCATTTTCAGGTTGTACGCTCTTGCAACTGGTGTATTCGGGTTCATTCTGACCAAGTGGCCAAACCATTTGAGTCTCTGTTTTTCAATAAATCTAATAGCAAGTGTTGTTCCGACTGTTCTTCTAATTTCCTCATTTCTTATATGGTCTCTTCTTGTTTTATTTACTGCTTTCCTCAGGCATCTCATTTCGCATGTGGTAATTTTCCTTTCTTGTTCTTTTGTCAGTGCCCATGTTTGGCTCTGGTAGCACAGTGTTGGTATAAAGATTGAATTTATAATCTGTCTTTTAGTCACTACTGGAATAGCTGGGTGTTTCAAAATTGGGGTAAGCTGGTATGTAATGTTGTTGGCTTGCTGGATTCTAGTTTCGATCTCTCTGTCCAGTCTACTATCAGATGTGAAGATACTTCCAAGGTATTTGAATTCTCTCACCTGCTTTAGCGTTTGGTCATTTATTTGTATGTTGATATTTTTATGTTCTCTGCTTATAGTAATGACTTCTGTCTTTTGAATGTTGATCTTCATGTTGTATTTGAGGCAGCTATTGTTGAGTAAGTATATGTGTTCTTGAAGCTGTTCAATATTATTATGGAATAAACACTGGTCGTCAGCAAAGAGCAGTTCATTTTGTTGGTCTGCGTTGAGTGATGCTTCATCTATTTTGGTGATACTATCCATGTATATAATTAAGAGGAGAGGTGATAAAACACATCCTTGCCGTACTCCTGATGTTACTGGAAACCAATTTGTGAGTCCGGCGCTTGTTCGTATGGCACTTTCACTTTCCATATATATGGCTCTAACACAGTCTAGCAGTGTTCCTTTTATTCCTTAGTTTTCGAGAACATCCCATAATATGTCTCTGTTAACCCTATCAAATGCCTTCTCTTGGTCTATGAAGGCTATATTCATTTGATTTTTGTGTTCTATAGTCTTTTCACTAATTTGTCTTAGGGCAAATATTGCATCTGTGCACCCTTTTCCTTTTCTAAATCCAAATTGTTGTGGGTTGAGTGTTGGCTCCACAAACTCTATTACAAACGAAATTTAACAACTAATGAAAAAATTACTTTAAAGCCACATATAAAAAAAAGTGAAGAAAGACACACTAGTTATACCTGAAGAAAGACACACTAGTTATACCTGAAGAAAGACACACTAGTTATACCTGAAGAAAGACACACTAGTTATACCTGAAGAAAGACACACTAGTTATACCTGAAGAAAGACACACTAGTTATACCTGAAGAAAGACACACTAGTTATACCTGAAGAAAGACACACTAGTTATACCTGAAGAAAGACACACTAGTTATACCTGAAGAAAGACACACTAGTTATACCTGAAGAAAGACACACTAGTTATACCTGAAGAAAGACACACTAGTTATACCTGAAGAAAGACACACTAGTTATACCTGAAGAAAGACACACTAGTTATACCTGAAGAAAGACACACTAGTTATACCAAACGAGTAATTTCTTATCTTTCAGAGTTGATAAGCCTAGTAGATTTGTGACTGTTCTCTGTTGAAACAAATGAAAACCATTCATTCCTGAATAGTTTCTTCCTTACAAAGTCCTCAGTTTACTTCTTCTACTTCTTCTTCTTCTTCTTCGAACGTCCATATCATCAACACTTGTTAAAACACTCTGTGATTTGTATGTGATCTGAGCCTAAGAGCGATTGTACGTTGCACCAGTTATCTAGTTATGTGCCTACAAGTACGCCAGCATATCCGATTTCTGCAACGCTTTTTATTTACTAGGGTAGCTTCATTAGCACCCTACCGTATTCGCTTCTTACGACATGCCTTGTAAGCCTCAAAGTTATTATTCTTTGCTCTCCTTGTGAATCCTGGCTACACACGAGGTGTTCTAAAATTGTAAAATATCGCAGGCATTTCTAAACGCGCAGTAATATGAAAATGCTTATTGAAACAAAAATATTTTGCTTGCATTTAAGGTTCATCCTCCTCACTATCTTCCCTGTATGGTGACGTATGTAAGTATACATTTATAACAGTTATCTTTCATTCTTTCAATTCCGATATTGACAATTTTTCTTGCTTTTTTTTTATTTCTTCCTCTACGAATATGCGTAGTCATCTAACTGTTCCATTTTCATCATGTTTCTCACCATTCAGGCAAGCGTTACTCAGACTTCAAATGTACTTGTAATTTAGAACCCCAAGTAAAGGATCAGGGCAATATGTAGTATAGTCCAACAGTTAACACACCGATAATTGTTACCCAAGCTGCTACTGAACTCCGGAATGTCCATGGCCTGTGTTCATCAGCCTGGCGTTGTATTAGTTTTACTATCAGCTACCTATCCTTGTGATGAAAGCTTTTCTTTTGATTTTTCTGTGACGTCTTTCATCGATTTTGCTTGTTACCACAATATGCTTCAAGCCGGATATTCTGAGAATGTGCTGGACAAATTATGATTGCCTTTTTTATGATATTTAAGGTAGAAGATTATATATGGAAAATTTTTATTTTTAAATACCAACATATTTTTAAAATTTTTTCGAATTCATCTGTGACATATCCCAGTTTATCAAATAATTAAAAGAAGCATATATGTACTCTGCTTTGAGAGGAATCAGTGTTTCTCTATACACACACTGAGTTAACTCTGCTTAAGTGCATTCAATTCGCTTGAAATTTGTAACAACCATCTATCATAAACTATTGCAGGGGCTGACCTAGAATGGACAAAATTGAATTCATAGTTATGGTTTTATGACCACTATGCATATATAATGAGGCACAAATATTGGACTTGATATTTTAAAAATTCATTAAAAAAACATTTTGTCCATGCCCTATCATTCTACTTCATGCCATCAATCTACATATAATGCAATACATGTGCCAAGTTTCAGTCAAATCTAGAAATAAACACCATAGTTATGCAAATTTAAAAAGATCTATAATTTATGTACTGTGTCGGCCATATTGGATCGCTAATTTGCATAATTTTTTTAAAGATTTTTTTAAAAATTGTTAAGTCCATACTTATAGTATACTCCTGGAATTTTGATTCTGTGATGAAAATTAGAGTTGTTGACCCTACCATGTACCCTTCTACCTTAAACGAGTGCAATTACATTCTTCTTTCAACTCTTCATATCGACCACTTGTTAACCACTCTGTGGGATTTGTATGTGATCTGAGCCTAAGAGTACTTGTACTTTGTGCCAGAATGCGCCAACAAGTAGGCCTGTTCATCCGATTTCTGCGCTGCTTTTATTTACTAGGGTAGCATCCCTAGGGCCTACATCAGTCGCCTCTTACGACATGCATTGTAGGTCGCAGTGATACTCTTCATTGCTTCTCTTGCGGGGCCCGACATCTCACAGGCGAAAAAACAAGTTGTCGATATGAAGCGTTCGAAAAAAAAAAAGATAAAGATTGCTTGGATAATATACAAATCACAAAGAGTCATTAACAAGTGGTCGATATGGAGCGCTCGAAGAAGAAGAAGAAGAAACTGGTACTTTAAAAATAAATATTTCGAAGACCAGATCGTTCAGCTGCTCTGTCAGAGTCTATTGAACTTCATTTCTTGTGGGGGTTACAGTTATCTTCATAATACAGTCTATACCCAGTAAGAACAACTACAAACTCTACACTAGATCAACATTATCGTCATAATCAACATTTGTTTTATATTCTGGTTTTGCAATTACCCCTTCGAGACATCCAACCCTGAACTAAACACCGAAAAAATGTACAAAAGTATCATTCGTTGAGAACCAAAATTATACGTACAAGTACAAATCGTTTGAGCAGACCATGAAGATAGTGTGGGGCGAAACAGGTTTATTGAAATAAAGAGAGAAAATAACGATGGGGGGAAAAGAATTCTGAAAACAAATTGTAAGAATTGGCAGATCGTTTGAGGTAACGTAAGCGCTGCTCGCTAACGAGGATCTTTCTAAAATTTATCGAAACTGGATGCCAAAGATGAAAAAGCTATGCTGGGTCAACGCCTAACTACTGGGGTAGGCGGTGCACATGGAGGATCCGAGGTGTCAAATATGCAACTCCAATTGAAAACTAAACACTTAAGGATGTTTAAGCAGTTAACCTGGGGAATATAGTGCGTCGTTCGCTCCAGGCATGATGGAACGATTTGTGTGGGATATGAGACAATAATGAACAGGAGGAGTTTATCAATCTTTCAACGTATCTACTCATTTTCTCATCTATCTTCATACTTATCTACGTCATCGATATGTTGTTCTGTCTATTCTGTTATTAATTTCTTCCTCGTTTATCGATTTCTGGGTGTCTCTGTAGCATAGAGGCTAGGTGCTCCTCTCTCGTGGCAAAGGTACCAGGTTAACTCCCTCGTGGAGCCCCCTCTCTCTCTCTCGATCACCGCCCAGACCGATGTACAAGATTTCCCCATACATTCTATTCATATGGAAATCTGATTCATGCAGTCTTAGCATTGGTGTGTTTTACGTCACATCTTCAGCACGATTTGGAGCTCTGGTGCTTATCCTTCGGCGATGTGTCCGGTTTCAGCCAGCGTTTACTCGGTTCGCTCTCCGTTCTGTAGCCATCTAGTATTTTTACGGTGTGGGGTAGCTAGCCCCACCCAACCTCCTTATTCGCCTCTTACGACATGCATGGCAGGTAACAGTAGTTCTATTCTTTACACCCCAATTTGGGCCCCGGTAACCACTCGGGCGTGGAGCCATCTGAATATTTTACAGAAACCCCTGATCTCAGTGTAGGTGAGATTGAGTTCCTAGTCCTATCAGAGACGAACGTTAAAACGTAGGTCCCGTGTTAAATTTTAGCACGTTAAAGAACCCCTGGGGCATCTGTGGCTTAGGTGATAGTGACTCGGTCTATTAACCACGACGTTCTGAGTTCGAATCACGCTGCGGACAATTTGGATGCAAATTGTTTCGCGTGGATTTTACAAAGGACGATGGCAGTACTCGTTCAGAAAGCAATGCAAAACTACTGAGCGTAAGAATGCCTAGAAAAATCACAAACAGCGTTAAAAAGCTGCGGGTTGATTCGCAAAGTCCTGTAAAGAATATGCAATTAACTTTTGAACTTTAGAAAGAACCCTTGCAAGTTCAAAATCGTGAAGAGCAGGCTGGAAAGCCGCTGCCCGGGCAACATTCATTAGAAAAAAATTAAAATACAAATTCCTACAACAACATCTTCACCATCTTCAAAAATTACATCGGGGACCCTCGCCGGGGCTATAGAGTTCGTGCTCTGAAGTTGAGATCTTCCTGTGTAAGAAAGAGATCGGGCACATATGGTTACTCACTGAAGTGCAATGATGATGGTCCTATCAATCAATCAATCAAGCAGTATCTTTATATTGATAATACGATCAGTCCTTTATATTTATATCGCTTCGTCTTCTTCTTCTTTGCGTTCACTCTTTACACCCCAAATTTGGACCCCGGAAACCACTCGTTCGACTTATCTCCCTTTGAATGCATTCATCCATTTACTTTTGTGTACTCTTAATCGTGATTCTATCTATCTAACTGTTTGTTTGTCTGTCTGTCGGTCTGTCTGTCCGTCCGTACGTCCGTGCGTCCGCCCGTATGTACATTCGTCATTGCGTCTGTCCGTTTGCCTGTCTGGTTTTCTTTCTATCTAACTATATATTTGTATATCTATCTTTCTATCTATCGATCTGTATACCTGTCTATCTATCTATCTAGCAGATATCTATCTGTCTGTCTATCATATATATGTATGTCTGTCTTGCATATATATGTCTGTCTATCGTATACATGCTTGTCTGTCTGCCAGTCAGTCAGTCTGTTACGTTTAAACACAAGCAAGATTAGAATAGAAATGCTTGTCCTAAAAATGTAACTTAGAATATAATGTTTCAGGCATCTAAATCTGACCATTACCACAACGTAGCCATGCTTAATTACTAATTAATGCTCAGTTATAGGCGGTGTATCACATATTGCTAACAGGCCACCTCAGAGTACATTGCACTTTGAGAAGGTAGAACGTGCAGGTGTGATGGAAACATGAGAACAACGACCAAGAGCAAGAGAGAACCTTTAAAATAGAGTAGCAGAATTATTTCTGGCTTTTTTTTTCTTGTTTGGTGTGAAACAGTAAGAAAATTCATTTTTAAAGAAAAAGGAAGAAATATGTTCCACGGAAAAGTCTTTAAGGTTTACCCCAAATCAAGTACAGAAGGATATTGATGACAGCAAATAGAATCCTTTAAACCGGTTGAGATTTTGCATACATTCCGGCTGTGTAACCCACAGTTGGCCTAGGAATTTGGTGGAAATAGATCCTGCCTGCACGTGCACGCACTCAGATTCTGTTCTGTCACCCCCTCTAATCTTTCCCAAATCCTCGTCAAAAACCGTAAGTAGTTGTTGTACAGTATTGCAACAAGAATTGTACCGTAAGACCATCTCATTTCGCTAAACAAGAATTGTACCGTAAAACCATCTCATTTCGTAAAACAGATTCTTATACGTTTTTGAGGATGTTTACGATATTCAGTTTTGCTTGAAGTTTTCTTTCTTCTGTTTCTTAAAAGAAAGAGCATCGTTTGATTGACTGATGATAGGACCATCATGGTTGCACTTTTGTACCCATGTGTGCTCCGATCTCTTCTTACTCAGGAATATCTCAACGAGAGTGCACGAACTCCGTAGCACCGGCGAGGGTCCCCATTGTAATTTATAAGATGGTGAAAATGTGTTGTAGGAAATGTATTTGTTAATCTTCAAATGAATTTTGTAAAGTCAGCGGCTTTCTAGCATCCTCTCCTCGATTTGGATCTACTAATGGATCTTTCTTAATCTTGCGGAGACATTGAACTATCCTTTACCATGGATAACACTATGCCATTGCAAAATATTAACTCTTTCGAAACCGTGAAGGCTAAAGAGTTCAGATTGCATTTTGTTGTATGACACCAGACTTTCTTTTCATATAAAGTTATTGTGCTTACTTTGTATACAGTAGACATTCTTCTACTTCTTCTTTTGTCCTCACACTGCTACCGGGTTGTTGCTTAGTAACGTGGTTTTCTGTTTCTGTCTTGCGTTGTTCTGGTGGCTTGAGTAATTGCTATTTTTGCTCTTTCACAGGATTCTGCTGTGCCATCTAACCATCTTTTTCGTGGTCTTCCTCTTGCCTTCTTTCCCGATATTCTGTTGTAGAAGACTCTGTATACTGTGGAGTTTGGATGGATTCTTATTAAGTGGCCAAACTACTTCATTCTTTGTTTCTCAATGTAATTCAAGCGAGGTTCTGTGCCAACTTTCTTTCTTATACTGATGTTGGTGACTCTTGTCTTTTCTGGTGTTGTTGGTAACTTTTCGTAAGCAACGCATTTCACATGTAGTTATTTTTGTGACTGCACTTTGCTCATTGTACAGTAGACATTACATTATATAATATATACCATACAACAGCATACACTACTATACAACAGCATACACTACCATACTACAGCATACACTACCATACAACAGCATACACTACCATACAACAGTATACACTACCATACAACAGCATACACTACCATACAACAGCATACACTA
Source organism: Arion vulgaris (assembly GCA_020796225.1). Classification (NCBI taxonomy): domain Eukaryota; kingdom Metazoa; phylum Mollusca; class Gastropoda; order Stylommatophora; family Arionidae; genus Arion; species Arion vulgaris. The sequence goes on from CM036760.1 coordinate 58,098,156, forward strand.
CCATACAACATCATACACTACCATACAACAGTATACACTACCATACAACAGTATACACTACCATACAACAGCATACACTACCATACAATAGCATACACTACCATACAATAGGATACACTACCATACAACAGCATACACTACCATACAACAGTATAAACTACCATACAACAGCATACACTACTATACAACAGCATACACTACCATACAATAGGATACACTACCATACAACAGTATAAACTACCATACAACAGCATACACTACCATACAACAGCATACACTACCATACAACAGCATACACTACTATACAACAGCATACACTACCATACAATAGGATACACTACCATACAACAGTATAAACTACCATACAACAGCATACACTACCATACAACAGCATACACTACTATACAACAGCATACACTACCATACAACAGCATACACTACTATACAACAGTATACACTACCATACAACAGCATACACTACTATACAACAGCATACACTACCATACAACAGCATACACTACCATACAACAGCATACACTACCATACAATAGCATACACTACCATACAACAGCATACACTACCATACAACAGCATACACTACCATACAACAGCATACACTACCATACAACAGCATACACTACCATACAACAGCATACACTACCATACAACAGCATACACTACCATACAACAGCATACACTACCATACAACAGCATACACTACCATACAACAGCATACACTACCATACAACAGCATACACTACCATACAACAGCATACACTACCATACAACAGCATACACTACCATACAACAGCATACACTACCATACAACAGCATACACTACCATACAACAGCATACACTACCATACAACAGCATACACTACCATACAACAGCATACACTACCATACAATAGCATACACTACCATACAACAGCATACACTACCATACAACATCATACACTACCATACAACAGCATACACTACCATACAACAGCATACACTACCATACAACAGCATACACTACCATACAACATCATACACTACCATACAACAGCATACACTACCATACAACAGCATACACTACCATACAACAGCATACACTACCATACAACAGCATACACTACCATACAACAGCATACACTACCATACAACAGCATACACTACCATACAACAGCATACACTACCATACAACAGCATACACTACCATACAATAGGATACACTACCATACAACAGCATACACTACCATACAACAGCATACACCACCATACAACAGCATACACTACCATACAATAGCATACACTACCATACAACAGCATACACTACCATACAACAGCATACACTACCATACAACAGCATACACTACCATACAACAGCATACACTACCATACAACAGCATACACTACCATACAACAGCATACACTACCATACAACAGCATACACTACCATACAATAGCATACACTACCATACAATAGCATACACTACCATACAAAAGCATACACTACCATACAACATCATACACTACCATACAACATACTCGTGGACATTTTCCGAATGTAACTGTTCTCAAGTGGACCCAGCAAAAAACTGAGTTCCAGGTAAAACACTGGGAAATACAGGCGACAGGAGTGATAATGACCCCAAAACCCAACACCTGACAAGTTAAGTAGCAAAGTCAAATAAAGCTGTAAAACTTGTTACTACCTGTTATATCGCTTTTTAGGGCGGTGTAGGACAGGGGGGATATGCGCCTGTGGAACTTAACGGCCACGTGACTAGTGCCGTCGCCACGAAACTGTTTAGGTTAGGAAGTTTTCTTTATGCCTTCGATAGAAAAAAATGCTTGGCCTTACTATGTATTGAACCTCAGGTCTCCCGCATGGGATCCACACTCTAATCAATTCGGACAGACGTTGCACTATGAAAGTGATATCTGTGATAAACCAATATAACTGCTTATGACATACTTGTGCATATTTATATGCCGATATAGTGGCTACTGGTATGGATTGAGTTAACCATCCTTTAAACTAGAGAAAATTCGTATAAACCAAGCTGCTCGCGAAGAGCTGCCACAATGATAAACAAAAATTACTGCAGCGCTGAAAGGAAGTGAAAACAAACAAGTCTTTGATTTCTAATAAACACCTTCTAATTTCCTCAAAGAACAAATGAGTGTGTTTAGATAGTCCGTCACTCCAGGAACCTGTCGCTGATTAGTGGTCCGTGACACGTCTGTTAACGGCCAGCACAAAATAAACATGAGCAGACTCTACTGGTTATTGTTGGTCTGGTTCTACTTAACAGTTTCCAGCCCATATCTCTATTGGTAACTTCATGGGTATCAGAGGTCGTTCTAACTGCTCGACTGACCTCCTGTAGGTGGTTGAAGAACGGTCGAAGTGAGGAAACTTGTGCAGGTATGTTGGTATCACGTCTCTGACACTTCCGGCTTGACCACAGGAGTTTGTTGTTATGGGGATATTTGGTGTGTTAAGCAAACAAGAGAAATGAAAGTACAGGTGTACCAGGTGAGATACTAAAGAAACCTTTGTCTTCCATACACCATAATGCGTATTCAGTTTGGAACCAGAATATAAGACAATACCTAGAACTATCATGACTTTTATTTGGCTGAACAGAGAGACACGGGATGAAAGGCTTACAGACATATGGTCATCCAAAACCAGAATTTAACAAGTCAGTGAGAAAACTTGTAACTGCTGATGAATATAAGTGTTACAGGAGAGTCCTCCGTATATCATGGACAGATAAGAGATCAAATAGATCTATCCATAAAGAACTCAAAATCAAAGAAAACTTGCTAATGCTACGAATGCGAAAGAGAAAATTGAAGTATTTTGGACACGAAGGGCTGGAACAGACCATCATGGAAGGAGGCATATCGGCAAAGAGGAGAATAGGAAGACCAAGGAGAAGGTAGATTCAGGATGTAACTGACGGTTTGAACATGAATAGCACATCTGGTCTATGAGAGAGAGAAACTTCCAAAGACTGTTAGGGTGGCAAAGTTCTGCCTAGTACAAGCTATTTGATGATGATGATGATGATGATTGTGATGAAACCATAATTATAAAGTTAACCATCTTAAAATGAGAGATCAGATCACTATTTCCGAACAAAACACATAATACTTAATAATCACATGAACATAATTTAAACACAGCTCAATCCAGTTCACCAACACTCACTAGTCTATCCTACAACGCACATACACTACTGTAAATGCACATGCAAAACCAACGGCCCCGGCTTCCCTCTGCAGCTAAAGAACTTGATGTTTGATCACCAAAGAATATGATACTTTAACCACGAAGAATAAGATATTGTCTGAGTAGCTTGAGTGAGACAGGAAAGCTGAGAAGCAATAAGTATTTTTATATTAACTATAAGGTCGGAGATAAGAACAAGAAGGTTTTTGGTCAGATCCCCAGGTTAAGCAATGAATATAATCAATAAACAGACAGTGCACATGTATTGGAAGCTTCAGAAATAAACAGACAGTGCACATGTATTGGAAGCTTCAGAAATAAACAGACAGTGCACATGTATTTGAAGCTTCAGAAAAAAACAAATACCAAACACAGGATTGGAACCACTTACCCTTATCTCTTACGGCGCCCTTTGTCTAGCGTAGCAATACGAGCCTTTTTACGAACACAACCAGCGAGCCATTTTTAAAAAAAAATGGTTTAACTGAGGAGTGTCTTTGACAAACGCTTCGTTTTAGCTAGACACAGAATAATCAGGTCAGGTTCGATAGAAAATTGTTTGCATATCCTAACCTAGGTTCGTAAGAGCGCTCGTAAATGAATACTGAAATTAATATATTAATAAATGTATAGCTGGCGGACAATTTAAAAAACAAAACTTTCTCTCTTTTTGAAAAAAAATGAAAGTGGACACTGTGATCATTGATCTAATTGCAAACTTAAGATACAGATGCATCTCTTAAATTGTTAACATACATTCAGTTATGATCGGTCGGACCTGGTCTCCTGGGTAGATATCACGCTACCTGAGAAATCTGAGACTACGTGGCACTAATAATCTGCAATTTCTTTCCTGGAAGCGCATCCTCTCTTGTTTGTTATCTTTCCTGATGAGAAGCTGCCCTTTTCCGAAAATTCCCAAACTTGTGCTCCCTGGAGTTTTTACCCAAGACGTTCTTGTGTTTGTACACCTGGTGTTGGTGAGCACGCAGACAAGTGAAGACAAATACAAGCTGGTCTGTCTTTGATCAGAATTCTAATTGCATACTATTATCATCCTTATCAAAATTCCATCATCCAAAGTTGGCATCTACCTTGAAGCAGGTGCAAAACTGCACATCAAGGAAATTAACTTTGTCAGTTGTTTTGTTTTGATTTTAACAATTTGATTGAGTAATTAAACAGAAAAGGTATTAATAGAAATAATGTTATATATATATATACGCCGTGTGGTGCCGGGGCCACAAGGGAAGCAAAGAATAGTACCACTGCCACCTACAAGACATGACTGAGGTAAGGACCTGGGAAGCTACACAAGTAAATAAAAATCATCGCAGAAATCGGATGTGCTGGCCTACTTGTAGGCGCATAACTGGCACAATGTAAAATAACTGATCACATACAAATCAGATCATATACAAATCAGATCACAAACAAATCAGATCACAAACAAATCAGATCACATATAAATCAGATCACATACAAATCAGATCACATACAAATCAGATCACATACAAATCAGATCACATACAAATCAGATCACATACAAATCACACATAGTGGCTAAAAAGGATGGAGCGTTTAAAGAAGGCGAAGAAAATATGTATATAAATATATGTATATAAATATATGTATATAAATATATGTATATAAAAATATGTATATAAATATATGTATATATTCTTCTAGACGAGCATACGAAACCGAACGCGAAGTAGAAGAATAAAAACTATTTACGACTAATTTTTCTAACCTCACTTATGTCTCGAACTAATTAAAATGCCCATATCACATATATACCATAAGTAGATTTGATAATATGTAGTTGGGGTCATAGGCGTTCATACGCTAATTCAGGAAAGTTGGGGGAGGGAGAGAGAGAAGGGACAAGTGCATCCCCCCTACTGGAAGATTTTTTTAAAAATTTCTGGAAATGCTTTATTAGTTTTCTTGTTATTAGCATCTGCATTTTACATTATAGTTTATAGTTTATAGTTGTAAATTTGTGATTGACTATTGTTTAATCAATAATAAGAAATTAGCAGTGAATACAAAGGTTGTCTACGCAAAAGGTGGATATCATAGATGACAGAGACGATGAAAAATCACTCTCTATGAAGAGCACACTCTAGAAACTTGTTCTTATTATCATGACGCTGTGGATGTAAAAACAGGATTCGAGAACAGAAGAAGAAGTAGTTAATATTTCTTTACATGGAGTCTGTAATGAAAATCTGATCGGAATCTGGACTTCTCCATTTCCATGAAGTAAACTATCAAACTGAAACTATTGTTCATAACTTCATTTCCATGAAGTAAACTATCAAACTGAAACTATTGTTCATAACTTCATTTCCATGAAGTAAACTACCAAACTGAAACTATTGTTAATAGCTCCACCACCACTCCCCCTCCCTTTCCCATCGTCCAGGAAAAACTGTATGTGGACACGCGCTGGGGTCTAATGAGACCAGAATAGTCCAGTTTCCGAGATATGATGTTGTTCATTAGCCAAAGTTCTTCACATTTTCGCTCTTGTAGGATGACTTTTGCTCTCTGTTAAGTGTTCTAAACAAAAATATGCAGCTTTTTTGTTTCAAATGACTCCATTGTCTTCTTTAATATTTGCGCTATTGTCCATGATTCACATCCATATATTGCCATAAGAAAAATGCATTGTCCATGATTCACATCCATATATTACCATAAGAAAAATGCATTGTCCATGATTCACATCCATATATTACCATAAGAAAATGCATTGTCCATCACTTGATTTTCATTCCATATATTACCATAAGAAAAATGCATTGTCCATGATTTACATCCATATATTACCATAGAAAATGCATTGTCCATGATTTACATCCATATATTACCATAAGAAAAATGTCAATTTCAAGTGATCCATGATTTACATCCATATATTACCATAAGAATAATGCATTGTCCATGATTTACATCCATATATTACCATAAGAAAAATGCATTGTCCATGATTTACATCCATATATTACCATAAGAATAATGCATGCAATCCGAAGTAAACAGTGAAGAAGTATTGGGGGCTTCCGGAAGAAACCAATTACTAAACATGGGATTCGAATCTTTTTCACCCTTCACCCCTAGGGAAGCATAGGTCCGCAACCAAGGCCTTCACCCCTAGGGAAGCATAGGTCCGCAACCAAGGCCTTCGCCCCTAGGGAAGCATAGGTCCGCAACCAAGGCCTTCGCCCCTAGGGAAGCATAGGTCCGCAACCAAGGCCTTCACCCCTAGGGAAGCATAGGTCCACAACCAAGGCCCCTTCGCCCCTAGGGAAGCATAGGTCCGCAACCAAGGCCTTCGCCCCTAGGGAAGCATAGGTCCGCAACCAAGGCCTTCGCCCCTAGGGAAGCATAGGTCCGCAACCAAGGCCTTCACCCCTAGGGAAGCATAGGTCCGCAACCAAGGCCTTCACCCCTAGGGAAGCATAGGTCCACAACCAAGGCCTTCGCCCCTAGGGAAGCATAGGTCCGCAACCAAGGCCTTCGCCCTAGGAAGCATAGGGCCGCAACCAAGGCCTTCGCCCCTAGGGAAGCATAGGTCCGCAACCAAGGCCTTCGCCCCTAGTGAAGCATAGGTCCGCAACCAAGGCCTTCCAAGCCCGCCTATCCAAGGCCATCTTTTCCAGATCTCGCTACTCTCTCCCCGTTTTTTGCGTTCCATCTCTAACTCCGTCTCCAGGTGTTTCTGGGTCTTCCCTTACTTCTATTGCCCTGGGGTTCCATCGGAGAGCCTGTCTCGCAGATGCTGTCAGGGTTTCCTCAATGTGTGTCCTATCCATCGCCACCTTCTGCTCATTATCTCCTGTTCCACCTGCCGTTGTCCTGCCCTATCCCACAGTTCTCTGTTTGTGGTCTTGTCATACCATCTCAAATGGAGTATCCTGCGTAGGCATCTATTGATGAATGTCTGCAGCTTTTTGGTGTTCACCTTAGTCGTTCTCCATGTCTCCGCTCCATACAGAAGGACAAACTTGACATTTGAATTAAATATCATTATCTTAGTTTTATTCCTGATCATTCTTGAACTCCATATGTTCTTCAGAATGGCAAATGCTGATCTTGCCTTTTGTATTCTAACCCTAACGTCTTCATCTGTGCCACCTTGAATGTTGACGACACTTTCCAGATATGTAAATGTGTCAACCTGAGATTCGAATCACATACCTTTATTTCTTTCGGCACCCATTGCCTAGCCCAACGGGACTGCAGAGCCGATATATCGGGTCAGAGTAATGTTCATGATGTCGCAAAACCGATATATCGGCTTTTGAATGTCTGCTCACGGAAACGAATCTATCTTCACAACCCCTTTACTGAAGTTTAAAAAAATCTTCAGAAAAGAAAAGTACGTATATGCAGGTACACTACTATCTCCATTTAACAAAGATTTGAAAGAGGGAAAGCAATGTATTAGTGTGTTCAAGTCGAGACTTTTTTTTAAAAATGTTAATGTTTCCGACGATGTTTACAGTGTAATCTTGAGTACTGTTAGATCAAATTATAACTTGTGATGGTAATGAAGAAGATTTAATTGATGGTAATAACGACATTTGATTGTTTATGAAATGCAGTATCGATAGTTGTAAGTCTAATGTAATAATTGTATCTAAAGAATGGGTGTTCCACATTCCATTTATTGACGTGTCCGCACTAAAAGTGAATATTATAAAAACTACTGCACCTAGTTAGATGAAACTTATAGAATATGTTCCCACATGGATTATCTTCATTTAACTACTACTTCTAGAAACATCTATGAATACTAAGATGTAATACAAACCGGAGAATAAAAATATTTTTATGCTTTTTCGTTTTTTCAAAATAGTCATGCTACAATAATCTTATTTTCTCAAACGTATATCACCTGATGTAAAATATTATTATATTAATGTATTCCACATCCAAATAGCAACAATTTAGTATATAATATGTTATACTTTAGAGAAACAGTACTAGAGTTATAAAGGTTTAAACTAATTGACATTGAATGTTAAATTTGAATCGCAAAATAAATGCGTCCAGAGGTCAAAATAATACAGAGCGAAAGGGCTAGCTCTACTGATGAGCGTTTTCAAGAACCCAACCAGCCAGCTTCTCTTCTTGCATTCAGTAGTATTACTTTTGTTTGTTTGTTTTATGGCATAGTTTCTTCATGCTAACCACCGATCTCGGAAATGTCAATACTTGTTTTCTGATTTCTTGTGTACAATCTCCTAGGTTACATCATTTTGTGTGCCTTAACAATGGGGCTAGCTGCAAGGTTACAGCATTTGTTTTGCACACTCTAGAAAGAGAGATAGAGGTTAGAGTGCAGAAAGCAAATGCTGTAACCTATCAGCTAGCCCCATAGTTAAGGCACCCACAAATCTGAATGACCGCTAAACAACAGATCATAACAGCATTTTCATACCTACTATATGTTACTAGGGCCAAAAATGAACAATGAGCAAAACGTAGTCGACAAAATAATTACATGTGAAATGCGGTGCCTGCGAAAAGTTACCAACAACAAAAGAAAAGACATTCATCAACATCAGCATTGACCAGGGGAGTCTCTGTGGGTGAGTGGTTAATCCATTTGCCTTGCGAGTCGAAGGTCGTAGGTTCGAATCCGACCGCGGCCTTCTGTCCACGAGTGCAGTTTTTCCAGAGACCCCTAGGATTGTTGCCGGAGCTACGGAGTTCGTGCTTTGTGCAATACTCTCGGCAGGTGGCGTGTCATTTCTGCGGAGAGGACCGAGCCATATGGGGTAAAACCCGGTGCAATGAAGTCAATCCTTCGGCTTAAAACCCTTAAAAATTGACCAGAAAGTTGGCACAGAACTTTGCTTGAATTACATTGAGAAACAAAGAATCAAGTGGTTTGGTCACTTAATAAGAAGGCATCCAAACTCCACAGTATACAGAGTCTTCTACAACAGAACATCGGGAAAGAAAACGAGAGGAAGACCACGAAACAGATGGTTAAATGGCATAGCAGAATCCTGTCAAAGAGCAAAAACAACAATCACCCAAGTCACCAGAACAGTGCAAGACAAAAACAGAAAACCACGACACTGGGCAACAACCTGGTCACAGTGTGACGACACTGGGCAACAACCTGGTCACAGTGTGACGACACTGGGCAACAACCCGGTCACAGTGTGACGACACTGGGCAACAACCGGTCACAGTGTAATCAACAGTGTAATAACAGAAGAAGAAGATAGAACGAAGAAGAATCCCGTGTACAATCTGCAATCTCAAACAAAACACAATTTTTAATTTTCACCGGCTACATATCTGCAATAAATTGACATAAAACTAGTAGATTACTATTGTTCTGCTAACCAGAATGTGATATGGGATACCTGAAGCTACAGACAACAGTTGTCAGTCATTGTGGCTGGTTTAACTAGTACTGTCGCCGTCTTGTCTTCATTGCTTGTAGAACAGTATCTCTTCAAGCGTGGGTTCTTCAGGAGGTAATACCAAAAGTGGGAGTTACTGTTACGCTTTCAAATGAACCGTGAAGAGCAATAGATTCTCAGTTCCAACTAGTCAGCACCTGACCCATTCATTCCGTGTAAAACGATAACGCCGCTGTTTATTGTAGTTTTCGGCATCGACAGCTGGCCATAAATGAGCTCTTTACTGTAAGTTCAAATGTGCCTAAATAAAGACCTCTCTTCATGCAATGAGAATGAATTGAGATTTTATACGCCGCTGTTTCTGTTTCTTCTGTCTCTAAGGGTGGTCCCACCCTAACTCAATACCAGATTAACGCTATTTCTTGGTGGCTACTGTTTACATAGATTTGGCTCCATACATCTCATAGAGGAACTAGATATCTTCTACGTTTTCAATCAGAGCATGGTATGTTAATTTGTGTCAACTCAAGTATTGAGAACACGCCTTGTGCTGGCTGAGTAAACGATTTCATTAAATGACTGCTTATTCTCACCGTGTTGATTTTAAGCATTGAGCCAATAGTTGTCCCCATCGCCCAACAGCGACCTGGAGAGCAGACCCGTTTAAGATGCCACATACCGTCCGGTGTTAAAATTACAATTTCAGTGATGAATTAATATGCTGATAATTGCCCCACGCGCTACTTTCTACAATTTGTTGTTATATTTCACACCAGTTTTTGTGTCCCTAGAATAAAATGTGTCGATTTGGTAGGAATTCATTGTCATGTCCTTTTTTTAATTCTCAGTTTTCACTTTCTCCATCTCTCTCTCTCCCCCTCTCACTCACTCTGTTTATTTCACCTTCCTATATACGAGGGAAGTCAATAAGTAAGCCACAAATGGCTGTAGAAAATAACTAAACATGATAACAACTTGAAACCAGTTTATTTCTATACATACATTGTTCCTTTATTTCTCAACATAATTTCCACCAACATTGATGCACTTATCCCATCGTTTTATCAATCCTCCCAAACCGGCTGCATAGAACTGAGGGCTCTGTTTTTAAACCCGTTTTCACTTCACATTCAACTTCGGCATCATTCGCGAAATGTCTCCCGCCAAGTTGGGTTTTCAGTGGACCAAAAAGGTGGAAATCGTTAGGGGCTAAGTCGGGACTGTAAGGTTGATGTCCCAGAACTTTCCACCGTAGTTGGTTAATTTTCTCCTGAGTTAATCGAGCCGTATGTGGTCTGGCATTGTCATGAAGAAGCAACACTCCTGTAGTCAGCAGTCCTGGACATTTTTTCGAATTGATCATGAAGCATCGATAGAACTTCACAGTATGATTCAGAATTCACATTGTCACCTTTCTTCTTGAAATTGGTTAAAAGCACTCCTTGACAATCCCAGAACACCGTCAACATGACTTTCCCCTTCTGATGGCGTAACCTTGAATTTTTGACACAAGGCGAAGAAAGATGTTTCCACTGTATTGAAGCACGCTTTGATTCGGGCTGGTAGTGATGCACCCATGATTCATCCTCAGTAACAATCCTGTTCAGCATGTCTTCTCCTTCATCATCGTATCGACAGAGATGATGCAAGGACAGGCCAAATCGGTTCATTTTGTGTTCCTCCTTCAATTGTCTGGGTTCCCACATTGAGCGCACTTTCTTCAATTGTGTCAAAAATCAAGGTTACGCCATCAGCAGGGAAGGTTATGTTGACGGTGTTCTGGGATTGTCAAGGAGTGCTTTTAACCAATTTCAAGAAGAAAGGTGACAATGTGAATTCTGAATCATACTGTGAAGTTCTATCGATGCTTCATGATGCAATTCGAAAAAAATGCCCAGGACTGCTGACTACAGGAGTGTTGCTTCTTCATGACAATGCCAGACCACATACGGCTCGATTAACTCAGGAGAAAATTAACCAACTACGGTAGAAAGTTCTGGGACATCAACCTTACAGTCCCGACTTAGCCCCTAACGATTTCCACCTTTTTGGTCCTCTGAAAACCCACTTTGGCTGGATACATTTCGCGAATGATGCCGAAGTTGAATGTGAAGTGAAAACGTGGTTTAGAAAACAGAGCCCGCAGTTCTATGCAGCCGGTTTGGGAGGATTGATAAAACGATGGGATAAATGCATCAATGCTGGTGGAAATTATGTTGAGAAATAAAGGAACAATGTATGTATAAAAATAAACTGGTTTCAAGTTGTTATCATGTTTAGTTATTTTTCTACAGCCATTTGTGGCTTACTTATTGACTTCCCCTCGTATATATATTGATAGGCCCGTGTCCTGCCGGGGCCCGCAAGGGAAGCAGAGAATAGTACCCCTGCGACCTACAAGGCATGTCGTAAGAGGCGACCTATGTATGACCTAGGAAGTTACCTAGTACATACAAAGTATCGTAGAAATCAGATGTATATACTTGTAGGAGCATCACTGACACAACGTACAGTCGCTCTTAGACTCAGATCACATGCAAAACATACAGAGTGGTTTAACAAGTGGTCGATATGGAGCGTTTGAAGAAGAAGAGGAAGCAATTGGTGACCATTTATCTCTCGGATAGCATCAATTCGTTCAACCACGATCCATCCACGTCAGTCTACTGAACAATTCATGCATGACACCATTTTGCTTTGTAAATACTTCATTCATTCTACAACCGCTCAGACAACCTAAATATTGACTCACAAAACTTGAACGAGGGTCACACTGGAAAATATGCAGGGAAGCTGAGCAGCCGCAGTTTGGACAGCTCACAACGTAAAATTCAACCGCGTGAAATTCAACCGCTTGAAAATTCAACCCTTCTAAAAAGCTCATACGATTAGAGAAATCTTTGACGGTGATTGATTGATTGATTGATAAGTCGAACCATCAGCCTTTTATTTCAAAGAATTACCATGCATGCTCCGACTTCTTTTTAAGTAAAGATTTATTGATTGATTGATTGATTGATATGATCATCATCATTCAGCTTCAGTGAGTAGTCGCATGTGCTCCGATCTCTTTCTTACACAGAAAAATCTCAGCGGCAGTACACGAACTCTGTAGCACTTGCGAGGGTCACAGATGCAATTTCAAGATGGTTAAGATATTTTGTAGAAATGAATATGTTTTAAAGATATTTTCTCAAGAATGTTACCAGGACAGTAGCTTTACAGCCTGCTCTTCTCGATTTGTAACTTTACAGCCTGCTCTTCTCGATTTGTAACTTTACAGCCTGCTGCTCTTCTCGATTTGTAACTTTACAGCCTGCTCTTCTCGATTTGTAACTTTACAGCCTGCTGCTCTTCTCGATTTGTAACTGCCAAGGCTTTTTCTATTACGCACTCAAATTGAACACGGGATCTAAGTTATATCGTCCGTCTTCGATAGGACTAGGAATTTGATCTCACCAACACTGAGCACAAGGATCTCTGTTAAAATATCGTGATGGATCCACCAGGGAGCTAGCTGGGTATCTTTGGAACGATATACGACTACCTAATCTCTACCTCACAGAGAGCCATATCGTAAGGAAATCTTGTAAAATTATCATCTCCCAACGAGGGATACACACAGCATGCAGTCCTTGTTTCTGGTGCCTTATACACAATTGACCCTGCAGTTTTGTCGTAATGAAATCTTGTAAAACTATCATCTCCCAACGAGGGATACACACAGCACGTAGTCCTTGTTTTGGTGGCTTGTGTACAATTGACCAGATAGTTTTGTCGCAAGGAAATCTTGTAAAACTCTCATCTCCCAACGAGGGATACACACAGCCCGCAATCCTTGTTTCTTGTAGCTTCTACACAATTGACCATGCAGTTTTGTCGTAAGGAAATCTTGTAAAACTATCATCTCCCAACGAAGAATACACACAGCACGCAGCCCTTGTTTCTGGTGGCTTGTACACAATTGACACACACAAGAATAACACGCCAACACGATATTATTTTCTCAATACAAATACTTTTGCTTCAACTCTCATCTAACCCGCAGCGCGTCCATGAAGAAAATAAAAAGACTTCCGTTTTGCATGTCTGTTAGAGTCATCAACTCATGGATGACTTGGCACGCCAGTTCCTGATGACTGGAGATTCCTGACTTTATATTGCGTGTGTGTGGAGGTAGGGAAATGATGGTGTGAGGCGCTGGAGATTTGGTTTAGTGTTTGAAGTTAAAGTATTAGTGGGGTATCAGATCAGATTACGTGTCGTCTCCTCAAATTCTGACATAAATTGATGACCAACATTTCATTACTTTTCCGGGTTGGACTTAACTCTTACAGAGGCGTATATGCACAATCAGATGTGTCACAATACTACAGTTTAACTCAATAAATGATGATGCCCGATAAAGTGTTTTTTGTAAAATTTACATTAACCTTTTCAGATCTTAGGGTATGAATTCATTTTCATTCACATTTCTAGCCTAGTGAACAAGTCATTCTAGCCATAGTGAACAAGTCATTTCTAGGCCATAGTGAACAAGTCATTTCAGCTAGGACTCATGTGAACAAGTATCCCATGAACAAGTCATTTCTAGGCCTTAGTGAACAAGTCATTTCTAGGCCTTAGTGAACAAGTCATTTCTAGGCCCTAGTGAACAAGTCATTTCTAGGCCATAGTGAACAAGTCATTTCTAGGCCTTAGTGAACAAGTCATTTCTAGGCCCTAGTGAACAAGTCATTTCTAGGCCATAGTGAACAAGTCATTTCTAGGCCCTAGTGAACAAGTCATTTCTAGGCCATAGTGAACAAGTCATTTCTAGGCCTTAGTGAACAAGTCATTTCTAGGCCTAGTGAACAAGTCATTTCGACTTTTTAGGCCTTAGGTGTGTCAAGTCCTTTCCTTACGTGTGGATTGAACTCACAACACTCTTGTGTCCGAGTCTATATACGATCGCTTACGCTTTACGCTAATCTGTCGAGTCTACTGTTCGTAAATTCGAAAAAAGCAGCAAGGGAAAAATTCATTAAAACATTTTAATAAAATATTTTTCGAATTTTTCTACCATCTTTAAAACTACATTTGAAACCCTCGCCGATGCTACGAGGTTCGTGTATCGTCAAGAAGATCTTCATGTGTAAGAGACAGAATACACTAAGTTATACACGGAAGTTTAACCATGATGATTTTACAAATCATTCAACGAATCAATCAGGTGCCTGATATTGAACAAAGGTAACCCTTTCTTGTCAGGATTGTGATTGAGTAGATCTGTAGCTCCATCAACAATCCTAATGATCTCATAGAAAAATTACACATGGGACTAAGTTCGGATTCGAACTCACAACCTTCAGAATGACATGCAAACGGCTTAACCACTCCATCATAGAGACCACCAATTTGTTTTTGCTTGCCATAACAAAGGAAACAAATTTAGCTTTCTGCTTGCATCTATTGTGCAGACATCAATTTCTTGAGATCTTTAACCACTCCATCATAGAGACCACCAATTTGTTTTTGCTTGCCATAACAAAGGAGACAAATTTAGCTTTCTGCTTGCATCTATCGTGCAGACATCAATTTCTTGAGATCTTTAACCACTCCATCATAGAGACCACCAATTTGTTTTTGCTTGCCATAACAAAGGAAACAAATTTAGCTTTCTGCTTGCATCTATCGTGCAGACATCAATTTCTTGAGATCTTTAACCACTCCATCATAGAGACCACCAATTTGTTTTTGCTTGCCATAACAAAGGAAACAAATTTAGCTTTCTGCTTGCATCTATCGTGCAGACATCAATTTCTTGAGATCTTTAACCACTCCATCATAGAGACCACCAATTTGTTTTTGCTTGCCATAACAAAGGAAACAAATTTAGCTTTCTGCTTGCATCTATCGTGCAGACATCAATTTCTTGAGATCTTTAACCACTCCATCATAGAGACCACCAATTTGTTTTTGCTTGCCATAACAAAGGAAACAAATTTAGCTTTCTGCTTGCATCTATCGTGCAGACATCAATTTCTTGAGATCTTTAACCACTCCATCATAGAGACCACCAATTTGTTTTTGCTTGCCATAACAAAGGAAACAAATTTAGCTTTCTGCTTGCATCTATCGTGCAGACATCAATTTCTTGAGATCTTTAACCACTCCATCATAGAGACCACCAATTTGTTTTTGCTTGCCATAACAAAGGAAACAAATTTAGCTTTCTGCTTGCATCTATCGTGCAGACATCAATTTCTTGAGATCTTTAACCACTCCATCATAGAGACCACCAATTTGTTTTTGCTTGCCATAACAAAGGAGACAAATTTAGCTTTCTGCTTGCATCTATCGTGCAGACATCAATTTCTTGAGATCTTTAACCACTTCATCATAGAGACCACCAATTTGTTTTTGCTTGCATAACAAAGGAACAAATTTAGCTTTCTGCTTGCATCTATCGTGCAGACATCAATTTCTTGAGATCTTTAACCACTCCATCATAGAGACCACCAATTTGTTTTTGCTTGACATAACAAAGGAGACAAATTTAGCTTTCTGCTTGCATCTATCGTGCAGACATCAATTTCTTTAGATTATTTCCTGTAAATTATAATGTAAAATATAAACAAAAAACTAAGAACCCATTTTCATACAATGTGGTACATTGGTGAAAATGGTGTTAGGCCGGTATTTTTTCTTTGACCAACAACGTACGGTGGGTGATATGGTCAACATCACGTCGACCACTTTTACTTCTGAGTGTGTTTCCGGTTTTTGAAAAAGAGTGAAGGAAGAAACACTGACGATTGATAGGACAGGAGACACATTGAGAATGTCGACAGGAAGCATTACAAGACAGGCACATTTTTGTAAACCGCAGGGAAAGAGGTGTAAGGGATGGCCTAGAGATACTTGGAGAAGAGATCTAGAGACTGATATTAAAAGGATATATTCGCCCGTGTGTTGCCGGAGCTCGTAAGGGGAGCAAAGAATAGCAACACTGAGAACTACAAGGCATGTCATAAGAGGTGACTGAAGTAGGGGCCTAGAAAAGCTACCTAATAAATAAAAGCGTTGCAGAAATCAGATGTGCTGGCCTACGTGTAGCAATAACACGATCGCTCTTATGCTCAGATCACAAACAAATCACAAAGAGTGTTTACTTAGTTGTCGATATGAAGCATTCGAAGAAAAACACAAATTTGCGATGGTGTATGACAAGACTACAAACAGGGAACTCTGGGATAGAACAGGACAACAACAGGTGGAATAAGAGATAAGGAGCAGAAGGTGGCGATGGATAGGACACACACTGAGGAAACTCCCTAACAGCATCACAAGACAGGCTCTCCGATGGAACCCCAGGGTAATAGAGGTAGGGAAGACCAGGAACACCTGGAGAAGTGAGTTGAAGACGGAATGCAAGCACTTGGGGAGAGAGTGGAAAGATCTGGAAAGGATGGTCTTGGATAGCTGGGTCTGGAAGGCATTGGTTGCTGACCTATGCTTCCCTAGGGGCGAAGGGTGAAGAAGAAGAAGACAAGACATGGAAAGAACTCATAGAGATGGCAAGATAGAGAAAGGGCTGGAAGAAGTTTGTTGAAAACATGCGCTCTGTTAGCAGTTTCAATGTGAAGATATGTACTCTGTTAGCAGTTTCAATGTGAAGATATGTACTCTGTTAGCAGTTTCAATGTGAAGATATGTACTCTGTTAGCAGTTTAAAGGTGAAGAAGATGAAATGTTTCTGGTAGCAAATTTAATCTGGGTGGAACTGAGAGCCGTTTCGGTAGGACAACAATTCCGCACCTAAATCGCATCCTACGTTGGGTAGTAACGCTAACTTTCCAATAGTTATATAACAGCATTACAACAATATAACGCTAACTATCAAATAGATATATATGAACATTACAACAATCTATATGTATTCAAATATCTATGTTCCAGTCATTTTACATATCTGCTCGTCTGTGAGATCATTTTAAAATGTGAAAAGTTGCCGCTGCCAAATTTATGACACTAAAAAGCACAAAATGGCATAACTCACCTTCTCGTACACGCCTCACGGTACCTGTCTGGAGTTTCCATTTCTCTAACATAAAAATCTGAGACACTTACCTAACCTGCTTTCAAATTTCACCTTCACATTTCCAACTTCCAGGTAATCCATCATAGTGTGACACTTAGGCTCGGGTTTTTTTTAAAGATAAATTCAAGAGGGGAAAAATATAATGAATAATTGCACCTATCAGCTTCTCTCAGGTATATTTGGTAACGGCGGGTTTGCCAGTGTAGTCGTTACATCAGCCAACATCTTGATATGCTTTCAGACTTTGATTTGTGGACTTAGTATGATGACAATGTAATTTATGTATTTTTAAAAAAGGTTTTAAAGCCGAAAGATTGACTTCATTGCACCGGGTTTTATCCCATATGCTCGGTCTCTCTTCGCAGAAAGGGCACGCCACCTGCCGATAATATTGTACAAAGCATGAATTCCGTAGCTCCGGCAACAATGTTAGTGGTCTTTTGAAAAACTGCACTCCTGAACAGAACGACGCGGTCCGGATTGGAACCCACGATATTCGATTCGCAAGGCAAGGGCATAACCACAGAGACCCCCAACTTTTTGTTATATGTAGAGATGAAAACATTCAAAATCTTATAATATTCTTCCTCTTATTTAACTGTGCGATGTGTTTGATATGCTCAGTTTAGACTATGAGATGAGTTGCCAATATGAAGCTGCACGCTATGAGATGAGTTGCCTCTATGAAGCTGCACGCTATGAGATGAGTTGCCTCTATGAAGCTGCACGCTATGAGATGAGTTGCCTCTATGAAGCTGCACGCTATGAGATGAGTTGCCTCTATGAAGCTGCACGTAGTTGGAAACTTATCAGTTGGAGTTTATGTGGTTTTTTGCTTTGAAAGTTTCGTTCGTGAGGCCATGTTTCGCTTCGTTCCGTTGATGTATGTATCTCTCTCTCTCTCTCGATCCCCGCCTAGACAGATGAACCAAATTTTATCATGAATTTTACTGTTGCTTTTAGGCCTCCGTCCCTCCATACAGCTTTTCGCGAAGCTCTGTGTTATCGGGCGACGTTTCTTTTCTCAGGACTACTAACAGCTGGCAGTCTTGCAGTATCTGCTCTGCCGTCATGTCTGCCTTTTCACAATGGCACAGGCTAGTTGTGCCAATTCTGAATTTGTTAAACGTGATGTATGTATGATGGACAGGACTTCAAGATGTGCTCTGGATTCTGGTTTCAGTCTGGCATGTCCACTGTGCAGTCTGAGCAGGATTTATTCTGTGCATGTGGGGGTGCAGTGTCATGTTCTGAGGCGGATTTTTAGTGTGTGTCATTTTCTGTTGAGTCTGTTGACGGGATCTTGTTTTATTACTTATGTTCAAGAAACTTGAAATTTTAAGGTGTTTGATTCCGAATAAAAAATGTTATTTTTAATTAAGCTTGAACAATTATTTCAAAATGGGAATGTAAAGCTATGTTACCAGTGTCAAACATGGCCAATAACAGCAGCTAATGAGCGGAAAATCATAACGACAGAGATGAGGTGTCTTAGAAGAGCTGCAGGTGTGACAATAAGAGATAAAATTAGAAATGAACAAATCAGAAGACGACTGGGTGTGAAACCAGTCATGCAATTCATAAAAGACCAACAAATTAAATGGTTTGAACACCTGATAAGAATGCCCTGGTATCACGTCCCACAGAGAGCCACACAGAAAAAGTATAACGAGTACAAAGCAAGAGGAAGACCACGTAAACGATGGAGCGACGGCATCAAGAACAGTCTTACTAAAATGAATATCAGCTTACAAAATGCCTTAAAGCAAGCATTCACAAGATCACTACGCTCCCACCCCAACACTTCTATAAAAAAAGTAAATGGTGGAAGAGAAGAACAAGCACACACAAGATCACTACGCTCCACCCAACACTTCTATAAAGAAGTAAATGGTGGAAGAGAAGAAGAAGAAAGAACAATAAATGGAGATCGATTTTAATGCTTTTAAAGAAAATTGCTTGGTTGCCATGACAACAGTGGCCATTAAAAATAAATACATTTTCTTAGAATTCTAAAATTTACAAAACAAACAAATTTGAAACATCATCTGTGTACGTCATCTAGCTATGTACGTCATCTAACTATGTACGTCATCTAGCTATGTACGTCATATAACTATGTACATCATCTAACTATGTACGTCATCTAACTATGTACGTCATCTAGCTATGTACATCATCTAACTATGTACGTCTTCTAACTGTGTACGTCATCTAGCTATGTACGTCATCTAGCTATGTACGTCATCTTCTTCTTCTTTGCGTTCATTCTTTACGACCAATTTTAATCACTCTTTGTGATATGTTTGATCTTTGCCAAGAACGTGTATACGTTGCACATTGGTTTGTAGGCCCCTAAGCGCATAGACTTCTACAAATTTAGGACATATGCATCTGATTTCAGCCAATGTAAGTCATCTAACCTACGTCATCTAACTATGTACGTCACCTAACTATGTACGTCATCTAACTATGTACGTTATCTAACTATGTACGTCATCTAACTATGTACGTCATCTAACTATGTACGTTATCTAACTATTACGTCACTAACTGTACATTATCTAACTATGTACATTATCTAACTATGTACATTATCTAACTATGTACGTCACCTAACTATGTACGCCATCTAACTATGTACATTATCTAACTATGTACGCCATCTAACTATGTACATTATCTAACTATGTACGCCATCTAACTATGTACGTCACCTAACTATGTACGCCATCTAACTATGTACATTATCTAACTATGTACGCCATCTAACTATGTACATTATCTAACTATGTACGCCATCTAACTATGTACGCCATCTAACTATGTACATTATCTAACTATGTACGCCATCTAACTATGTACATTATCTAACTATGTACGCCATCTAACTATGTACATTATCTAACTATGTACGTCATCTAACTATGTACATTATCTAACTATGTACGTCACCTAACTATGTACGCCATCTAACCTACACGTCATCTAACTATGTACGTCATCTAGCTATGTACGTCATCTAACTATGTACGTCATCTAACTATGTACGTCATCTAACTATGTACGTCACCTAACTATGTACGTCATCTAACTATGTACGTCACCTAACTATGTACGCCATCTAACCTACACGTCATCTAACTATGTACGTCATCTAACTATGTACGTCATCTAACTATGTACATTATCTAACTATGTACGTCATCTAACTATGCACGTCATCTAACTATATACGCCATCTAACTATATACGCCATCTAACTATATACGCCATCTAACTATGTACGTCATCTAACTATGTACGTCATCTAACCTACACGTCATCTAACTATGTACGTCATCTAACTATGTACGTCATCTAACTATGTACGTCATCTAACTATGTACGTCATCTAGCTATGTACGTCATCTAACTATGTACGTCATCTAACTATGTACGTCATCTAGCTATGTACATCATCTAACTATGTACGTCTTCTAACTGTGTACGTCATCTAGCTATGTACGTCATCTAGCTATGTACATTATCTAACTATGTACGTCATCTAACTATGTACATTATCTAACTATGTACGTCATCTAACTATGTACGTCATCTAACTATGTACGTCATCTAACTATGTACGTCATCTAACTATGTACGCCATCTAACTATGTACGTCACCTAACTATGTACGCCATCTAACTATGTACATTATCTAACTATGTACGCCATCTAACTATGTACATTATCTAACTATGTACATTATCTAACTATGTACGTCATCTAACTATGTACATCATCTAACTATGTACATCATCTAACTATGTACATTATCTAACTATGTACGTCATCTAACTATGTACATTATCTAACTATGTACGTCACCTAACTATGTACGCCATCTAACTATGTACGTCACCTAACTATGTACATTATCTAACTATGTACATTATCTAACTATGTACATTATCTAACTATGTACGTCATCTAACTATGTACGCCATCTAACTATGTACATTATCTAACTATGTACGTCACCTAACTATGTACATTATCTAACTATGTACGCCATCTAACTATGTACGTCACCTAACTATGTACGCCATCTAACTATGTACGTCATCTAACTATGTACGCCATCTAACTATGTACGTCACCTAACTATGTACGCCATCTAACTATGTACATTATCTAACTATGTACGCCATCTAACTATGTACATTATCTAACTATGTACATTATCTAACTATGTACGTCATCTAACTATGTACATTATCTAACTATGTACGTCATCTAACTATGTACATTATCTAACTATGTACGTCATCTAACTATGTACATTATCTAACTATGTACGTCACCTAACTATGTACGCCATCTAACCTACACGTCATCTAACTATGTACGTCATCTAGCTATGTACGTCATCTAACTATGCACGTCATCTAACTATGTACGTCATCTAACTATGTACGTCACCTAACTATGTACGTCATCTAACTATGTACGTCACCTAACTATGTACGCCATCTAACCTACACGTCATCTAACTATGTACGTCATCTAACTATGTACGTCATCTAACTATGTACATTATCTAACTATGTACGTCATCTAACTATGCACGTCATCTAACTATTACGCCATCTAACTATATACGCCATCTAACTATACGCCATCTAACTATGTACGTCATCTAACTATGTACGTCATCTAACCTACACGTCATCTAACTATGTACGTCATCTAACTATGTACGTCATCTAACTATGTACGTCACCTAACTATGTACGTCATCTAGCTATGTACGTCATCTAACTATATACGCCATCTAACTATGTACGTCATCTAGCTATATACATTATCTAACTATGTACGTCACGTAACTATGTACATTATCTAACTATGTACATCATCTAACTATGTAGATCATCTAACTATGTACGTCTTCTAACATGTACGTCATCTAACTATGTACGTCATCTAACTATGTACATGATCTAACTATGTACATCATCTAACTATGTACATCATCTAACTATGTACATCATCTAACTATGTACATCATCTAACTATGTACATCATCTAACTATGTACATCATCTAACTATGTACGCCATCTAACTATGTACATCATCTAACTATGTACATCATCTAACTATGTACGTCATCTAACTATGTACATGATCTAACTATGTACATCATCTAACTATGTACATCATCTAACTATGTACATCATCTAACTATGTACATTATCTAACTATGTACATCATCTAACTATGTACATCATCTAACTATGTACATCATCTAACTATGTACATTATCTAACTATGTACATCATCTAACTATGTACATCATCTAACTATGGTACGTCATCTAACCTACACGTCATCTACCTTATATAATCATCTAACAGTTGTACGTATCTTATACAACTATTCTATATACAACCGTTTGTAATTATTTTTGTTCAACTTGGTGACATAACAAACTTCAAATTTGGACAGAATACTGTTCTTATAACGGAGATACAAAGCAACAAGTCGTACACGCAAAAGGTGGACCTCAAAGATAACAGAGGCGACGAAAGACACTGTTTATGAAGCATAAACAAAAGCCCGTTCTATAAATCTCTTCTTATCCTGACGCTGTGAGGCAAACAGGATTCAAGAAAAGACGGAAAGTTTCAGAAAGACTGCACTGAGAACTAGACCACAATAGTAGATGTAATAAAACATCTATAAGCTTCCATGTTCTAAAAAAATACACGTAGAAATATCTGCAACATTCCAGAATATCGGAATACTTTCTGGAAGAAGGAACAAGATTAATTAGAGGTGATTAGTCCGTAAGTGGAGAAAAACAGACAAACACGCCTCACGAAAACACCTCTGACATGACGGGTATCAGTGCGTGATAAATTTGACTTGACGAGACGGACTCTAAGATGACGGATTTCTTCACAGATGCTTGTATAACGAAAATCAGAGGCGGTTCTTCGGATTAAAGTTATGGAATATAACTAATTCAGATCTTGCGGGTTTTACTTTGTAATTGCAATTCTTATTAAGTTAAAGTTAATTGCATATCCTTTACAAGACTTTGCGAATCAATCCTAGCTTTGTAACGATGTTTGTGATTTTTCTAGGCATTATTACGTTCAGTAGTTTGCAATTGCTTTCTGAACGGGTGACACCATCGTTCTTTTGTAAAAATCCACGCGAAACAATTTGCAACTGAACTTTCCGCAGCGCGATTCGAACTCAGAACGTCGGGGTTAATAGACCGAGTCACTATCCCCTAAGCCACAGACGCCACCAATTCTTATTACAATAACATAATGTATATCTTTTTATTACAAGTACCTTTGAAGTCGGAGTAAGACTAGTCTTACTGGCGAGGAATAATGGTGATAAGAAAAGCATGTCATCACGCAAAAATAAATCAAATATCCTAAATTAGCGTCTAAATGGTCTAAAGTGACTAAAGCCAAAGAATTGACTTAATTGCACCGGGTTTTACCGCATATCTTTCAGTCCCTCTCTGCAGAAGTGGCATCCCACCTGCCGAGAGAATTGCACAAAGCACACAACCTGTAACTCCAGCAACAATCCTTGAGATCTCTGGGGAAAAAATGCACTCGTGAACAGAACCGCGCGGTCCAGATTCGAATCCATGACCTTTTGAAGGCAAGGTAAGGGCATAACCACTTATCCACACAGAGACCCTCGTGTAGGCGCCATGGTTACGCTAGAATGCACGGTGCCATGGTTACGCTAGAATTAACATCGGACAAGCAAACCAACAAACATATTGAACTATTACTGACACATACTAGGATGGTAACATTACTTAAGGTAATCGTATGATACTCGTAGAACCATGAATATTTATTGTAAAATAACATGGTTTTTTTGTGTTAACATTTATTTCGTTATTCGTTTTTATTCCCAGTTTTTTATTAGAAACGTTTGAATGTCTCCGTATCTAGTCGTACATATGTAATTGTTTGTTTTTTAATTCGTCACTCCTGTTGTTCGTTTGCTTGATAAAGGCCTTGTTGGTCGAAACGTTGCTGTATATTGTCATTGTTTTTGTAATTTGTAAAACTACAGTACTTTGTTATTACGTGTTTCGCCAATAAAATAAGGTGACATTTTGCCTATATAGATCAAAGTGTTCCTTAGCAAGAGAAAAATAAACTGAATGAGTTAATGCGTAATTATGTAAATTAGCTAATTAAAATGGCCGTCGCAATGTAACACATACAGTGTTACTTTAAACTGTCAAAAAAGTATGTTCATATTATTGTTTTACTTGATCAAATGCGATGTTAGATCAGTAATTTTCTTTCACTTAAGACAGTCTATGAATGAAGAGGTCAGCATGACAAAGCCACTTTTATGTCTCAGTGTTTATCTTGCACCCAAATGAGGTTAGGTCGAGCTGACAGTCGTTGGGGTCAAACACAAAATTTACAAGGCACGTAGTTTATTAATAAATGTTTAAAATATTTCTTGCATTATTTTTGGTTTATTTGGATTTTTGGTTCCCATTTGCCAGTTATAAAATCAGATGTACTCATTGCTCCTTAATTCCCATAAATCATTGCCATAAATAACTTTTCCCACATAGCAAATCTATATTATTTCATGTCAATTGTCTATGTGTTCATCTTATATGTCTAATTGTCGGGTGTCAATTGTCTGGCTGTACAAATGTCTTGTGTCAATTGTTTGTGTACTATTATCATGTGCGCTTGTTTGTGTAATTGTATGTGTGAATTGTCTTGTGTGAATTGTCATGTGCGCAATTGTTTTGTGTTCATTTGTCTGATTCGTAAATGCACATACGTCATTGCATTGTTGTGCAATGTTTGTATTTGATTATTCCGCAAATACCATAAAGGCCTGTATTATCATTACGAATTTTGCTACCATAACAGCTACAATGTATTTCTATGAAGAATATGTTCTCAAAATGTTTAAATGTGCATTTATGATAGAATAGTGGTTCTCAAAATGTTTGAAGTTGTGGCACACTATGATAGGCTAGTGGTTCTCAAAATGTTTGAAGTTGTGGCACACTATGATAGACTAGTGGTTCTCAAAATGTTTGAAGTTGTGGCACACTATGAGAGATAGTGGTTCTCAAAATTTTGAAATTGTGGCACACTATGAGAGGCTAATGGTTCTCAAAATGTTTGAAGATTGTGGCACACTATGATAGGCTAGTGGTTCTCAAAATGTTTGAAGTTGTGGCACACTATGACAGGCTAGTGGTTCTCAAAATGTTTGAAGTTGTGGCACACTATGACCAGGCTCAAATGTTGTTCCTACACATGTAATGTTTGAAGTTGTGGCACACTATGATAGGCTAATGGTTCTCAAAATGTTTGAAGTTGTGGCACGCCTGAAATCCTGCAAAAAATCGTTGGCACAAACACTTAGTAAAAAAGAAGCAAAATGCAAAGAAATACAGAAAAAATTGGAAAATGCTATGTATCTTTATTCATCATTTAATTTTTGCCTATGAGAAGCATAGGCGTGATGTGTCTTTGCGATTTTTTACCCTGGTGCCCGATGGCCCCGAGTTGCCAACCCTTGGTCTAAGATTTTCTAGGGCGCATCTAGGAATGTCACCGAAAATTCATTAGAAAAAAAGATTAACAGTTAAAAATTCCAGTAAAATATTTTTACCATCTTCTAAATTACATGGGGACTCTCGTCGATGCTACTGAGTTAATGTACTGACGCTGAGATCTTCACATGTTAGATATATTCAACAAAACACATAATTGAAGAGAATTTGGCTGGTCTGACAATAATTTTTTTTTAAAGTGAAGTTTGTTTTTCTAAACATGATTGACTGATTGATTGATTGAAAAGACCATCATCATTGCATTTGGGAAATAATCATGTGTGCTCTAATTTCTTTCTGTTTGTTTTTTATTTTGTCCCTATAATTTCCACATTTATACTTTTATAACTTTTTATATTCGAAAGCACTGAGTTTTTTCTTCTCATTTGCTGCATGTCTAAGTATTGTTCCAGTATGTAGCTAATGAGAATATGCTTGCTTTTAGTGTTCTGATACCTCTAAACTCGGAGAAAGCACGCGTGTATTGCTGTGTACACATTGATAAAAAGGAAAGCAAATCTTCACTCAAAAATCAGCCAAAGGTACCATATGTAGCGCTCTGGCTGCGCCTGAATTCATTGCGGGCGAAGGAAGCAAGAGTAAGACGGTGTTCTGATTTTGACATTTATTTTACTACCCTGGGCTGTTACGTTGCTTTTGTAGGGCAGTCGCACGTGTGGTGCCGGGGCCCGCAAGGGAAGCAACTAGTAGTACCACTGTGACCTACAAGGCATGTCGTAAAAGGCGACTGATGTAGGACCTAGGAAGATACCTAGTCAATAAAAGCGTTCCACAAATCGGATGTGCTTTCCTACTTGTAGGCGCATAACTGGTACAACGTACAAACACTCTTAGGCTTAGATCACATACAAATAAGACAGAGCGGTTAACAAGTGATCGATATGGAGCGTTTGAAGAAGAAGTAGGAGAGTGTTTGATCTTTTCATTTCTTTCATCCAGTCTCCAATGCTTGTTGTTCATCCAGTCTCCAATGCTTGTTGTTCATCCAGTCTCCAATGCTTGTTGTTCATCCAGTCTCCAATGCTTGTTGTTCATCCAGTCTCCAATGCTTGTTGTTCAAAACGTGTTACTGTCTCCAAATTTCTCTTCATTTATAAATGTATCATGTCTCATGTTTTGTTAATCGATTGTTTGAATTTCTAGTTTTCTCTCATTTCACACACACATTCCCATATATACACACATACCCACACACACACATATAGATAAATAAATACATGTCACTAACAGTATGTGCCGTGTCAGAAAGGCTGTCACTAACAGTATGTGCCGTGTCAGAAAGGCTGTCACTAACAGTATGTGCCGTGTCAGAAAGGCTGTCACTAACAGTATGTGCCGTGTCAGAAAGGCTGTCACTAACAGTATGTGCCGTGTCAGAAAGGCTGTCACTAACAGTATGTGCCGTGTCAGAAAGGCTGTCACTAACAGTATGTGCCGTGTCAGAAAGGCTGTCACTAACAGTATGTGCCGTGTCAGAAAGGCTGTCACTAACAGTATGTGCCTGTGTCAGAAAGGCTGATCACTAACAGTATGTGCTGTGTCAGAAAGGCTGTCACTAACAGTATTAGTGCCTGCTTCCTTATTAAGGCTGTCACTAACAGTATGTGCTGTCAAAGGCTGTCACTAACGTATGTGCTTTGTCAGAAGGCTGTCACTAACAGTATGTCCGTGTCAGAAGGCTTCACTAACAGTATGATGCCTGATTTTTCAGAAGGCTGTCACTAACAGTATGTGCCTGTGTCAGAAAGGGTGTCACTAACGTATATGCTGTGTCAGAAGGCTGTCACTAACAGTATGTGCCGTAATCAGAAAGGCTAGTCACTAACAGTATGTGCCCGTGTCAGAAAAGGCTGTCACTAACAGTATGTGCCGTGTCAGAAAGGCTGTCACTAACAGTATGTGCTGTGTCAGAAGGCTGTCACTAACAGTATGTGCCGTGTCAGAAAGGCTGTCACTAACAGTATGTGCCAGTAGTCAGAAAGGCTGTCACTAACAGTATGTGCCGTGTCAGAAAGGCTGTCACTAACAGTATGTGCCGTGTCAGAAAGGCTGTCACTAACAGTATGTGCCGTGTCAGAAAGGCTGTCACTAACAGTATGTGCCGTGTCAGAAAGGCTGTCACTAACAGTATGTGCCGTGTCAGAAAGGCTGTCACTAACAGTATGTGCCGTGTCAGAAAGGCTGTCACTAACAGTATGTGCCGTGTCAGAAAGGCTGTCACTAACAGTATGTGCCGTGTCAGAAAGGCTGTCACTAACAGTATGTGCCGTGTCAGAAAGGCTGTCACTAACAGTATGTGCCGTGTCAGAAAGGCTGTCACTAACAGTATGTGCCGTGTCAGAAAGGCTGTCACTAACAGTATGTGCCGTGTCAGAAAGGCTGTCACTAACAGTATGTGCCGTGTCAGAAAGGCTGTCACTAACAGTATGTGCCGTGTCAGAAGGCTGTCACAACAGATTGCCTGTCAGAAGGCTGTCCTAACAGTATGTGCCGTGTCAGAAAGGCTGTCACTAACAGTATGTGCCGTGTCAGAAAGGCTGTCACTAACAGTATGTGCCGTGTCAGAAAGGCTGTCACTAACAGTATGTGCGTGTCAGAAAGGTGTAAACAGAGAAGGCTGTCACAACAGTATGTGCCGTGTCGGGAAAGGCTGTCACTAACGAGTATGTGCTGTCGAAAGGGTTAGTAATCATGAAATAAACGATTATCTGTTCTGAATACTGATAATTAATGCTGATGTTCGATTATCTGTTCTGAATACTGATAATTAATGCTGATGTTCGATTATCTGTTCTGAATACTGATAATTAATGCTGATGTTCGATTATCTGTTCTGAATACTGATAATTAATGCTCTTTCTTTCTTTCTTTTAATGCTGATGTTGACATTAATGCTGATGTTGACATTTTTCTAATTTTCCTCTTTCATCTCTCTTTTTCTTTCTCTCTTTTTCTTTCTCTCTCTCTCTCTCTCTCTCTCTCTCTCTGTCTATCTCTATCCCTCGTTTTATTTCGTCCGCTGGATCGTTACTGACCAAGCATGTTGATTGTCTCCATCTTCTCTATACATTCTTTATACATGTTAAAAAAAGTGTCACTTTCTAATGCAAATAATGAGTTTATTTCGACATGCCTAATGATCTAACATTACCACTAACATGAACGCAACATCAGAAGAAGTAGAAGATTTAGTAAACATTTCAGATGTAAACAAACAAAAATAATACTCTGTAGTAGCTCACGCTGAGGCAGTCAAGATGTAGGACAATTATTCCATTACTTTGACATTTGAGTTGAATATCATTATCTTAGTTTTAACTCAAATATCAAGGTTGGCCTTCTATATAGAGCGAAGACACGGAGAGAAAACTAAGCGCACCACCAAAAAGTTACAGACATTCACTAATAAAGGACTGTGTAGGATACTCCATCTGATATGATATGACAGCACTATAAATAGGCAACTGTGTTATAGAACGGGACAACAGCAGGTAGAACAAGAGATAAGAGGCAGAAAGTGTCAATGTATAGGACACTTATTGAGGAGACCCCGCCCCCAGACAGCATCCGAGACAGGACCTCCGATCGAACCCCCAAGGTAATAGAGGTAAGGAAAGATCCAAGAACACCCGGAGACAAGAGTTGTAAATGGAATGCAAGAAAAAGGGGAGAGAGTGGATAGATCTGAAAAAGGGTTTTGTATAGGAGGGCTTAGGAGGTCTTGGTTACCCACCTTTGCTTCCCCATCGGCGAAGGGTGAAGAAATGATTTCCATTACTTAACATTTTTTTAATGTGATAAAAAGAAAATGTTGGTATCGTAGGCAAATATGAATAATAATTCATTTTTCGAACTGCACCCCCATCAAACAGTTTTCCTGTCAAGAATACACCTCTGCTGACTCGCACGTGTTAGAAGAAAGATATGCGATCGTTTTGTTCCCATTCTTCTGACACGAGTGTCAAAAATCTGCTTTTCTCATCAATGTCATCGATCACAAGACTGATGGCTAGCAACGAGGAAAGGACGACCAAGCAGAAGCATGATCATTCACTTTCTAATCTTCAAGGGAGAAAACTAGAAAAATTAAGAAATCTGTACCCTCGTGAACATTATCAGCAAAAAAAACGAGCTTGTAACCGAGTACAAGAAGAGGGTGAGTTCTGTACAGGCAGATAGAATGTGGAAGCACTACGTGTATATTATCCCTGGATGAAGTTGTGAGCGTTCAACCAGCTTTCAACCATGGATCACGGGAACATACATGCATTAGGTAATCGCTTATACCATGAAGATTGTTTTTCCATGGAGCGAGGAAAGAACAGCTAGTCATGGGTGTAACCACGTTCCAAATTATGAGTTGGCAGAGTCAGAACAGACTATTTCTATACCTTTTCAAATTAGGGTGTGGAGAAACAATAAAGCTTGCTGATTTTTCGTGACAAAATGTATAAATTCTAGTTAAATTCAACATTATTTTATATTAAAAGATCTTGTAAATGTAATATTATTTATTCAAAAATACAAAAAAAATATTTTAAATTTCGGATTATAATTTATCTTTCTTGAATCTACAAAATATAAGACAAATTTGTTATGATTTTAACACATTTAGCTGATAAAGCACACGCACACTTGTTAAATACATTTCAATATGAAGAATTTCATTCATCGTTTTAATTTAAGAAAACGGAAAATGAAGGGAAAACAGCAGGAAAATTGTGAAATAATAAACATGTCAAACGTCTGGGATTTAAAATCGGTCACCGTTGTTGCTACATTATGTTTATGTTTTCTTAACATTTATTATAACATAGAGGTACCTGTTGATATCTACGGACAACATTTTTTTAACTTGGAAATTTGGTGGCGCACCATTTTAGGGATAAGAAAATAGAAATAATCGTTCAGTGTCCAGC
The DNA here is from genome assembly GCA_020796225.1 of Arion vulgaris. Lineage (NCBI taxonomy): Eukaryota > Metazoa > Mollusca > Gastropoda > Stylommatophora > Arionidae > Arion > Arion vulgaris. The sequence goes on from CM036760.1 coordinate 58,129,427, forward strand.
TGCTGATACTTCTTCTTCCGCGTTCTCACTAGATTGAGATTTTGGATTATCTAATAAATTCAGCCGTCTGCCTCAGATTATCAGCCAACGCCATACAGTTTGTTTTGGACGCTGGTGTAGGTGGGCCACCTCTTTCTTCTCAAGTCTGCATACTGGGGGCTGTTCTGTAGATATAATTCTTATGATTTCTGCTTCCCCGTTTGTGCCGACCTCTTCTCGCAGTAAGTTTTGGCCATCCTCGTGATGGTAGGTCTGACACTCTTACTCCGTGGCTAAATCTCCGAGACAGATTGGCGACCGTAGAATCCGTTATCCCATTCCTCATTGTGAGTAGTCGTTGCACCATGTTATGCGCCTTACGGCCTGGTGCATCCGTTTTCTGCAAGCATTTGTTTCGGGTTAGCATTCCTTAGCAGACACGGGCCTTCGATTTCAGCCAAACCTCATTTCTCGCCTCTTACGACATGCGTGACAGGCAACAGTGGTTCTGTTCTTTACATCCCAAATTTGGGCCCCGGTAATCATTCGGGCGAGCTACTGATACAGTGGATGTCTTAGTCTACACAAGATGGAAATCAGTAGGACATAACTGTGCAACGAAGCGGGCGCTAGGGCGCTCATGTTATACAATCTAGGTCTCCTATTTTGGCGCGGAGTTCTTACAATAATCATCTCTTCTTCTTCTTCTTTGCGTTCGTTCTTTACGATCAATTTTAATCACTCTTTATGATATGTTTGATCTTTGTCAAGAACGTATATACGTTGCACATTGGTTTGGTAGGCCCTAAACTCATAGACTTCTACAAGTTTAGGACATGTGCATCCGATTTCAGCCAAAACTCTTTAGTCGCCTCTTACGACATGCGTGGCAGGTAACAGTGGTGCTATCCTTTACACCCCAAATTTGGGCCCCGGTAACCACTCGGCGACATTAATCATAATTTCAAGATAAAAACATGTTTTTGGATAAAAGTATGTGTCCGTATTTTAAAAAAAAATAATTTTTATTTTGCAACACTCACATGAACACCCTACTCCTGATTTTGAAACTTTATTTTTATTTTGCAACGCTCACATGAACACTCTACTCCTGATTTTGAAATCTTATTTTATTTGCAACGATTCTACTACAAACTTAACACCCATATTTTGCTTCACGTCCGGAGAAAGCACCGACATGTCAACTCATCCCTTCAAAGAACTAACACATCTGAGCCTAATCTGATATGAGAGGCTGACTACCATATGATTTTAACTTCCAAGATTGTGTGCAGGTAGTTTCAATTCAGAGTACATTCTTTTTTCTTTTTCTAACGCTCTATATCGACCACTTGTTAACCACTCTTTGTGATTTGTATGTGATCTGAGCCTAAGTGTGATTGTACATTGTGCCAGTTATGTCCCTACAAATAGGCTAGCACATCAGATTTCTGTGATGTTTTTATTTACTATAGGTCCTACCTTAGTCGCCTCTTATGACATGCATTGTAGGTTGCAGTGGTACTACTCTTTGCTTCCCTTGCGGGACCCGGCACCACACAGGAAAATTCAGCGTACAACAGTGTTTCTTTTTTTCTTTATCTATGACAGGTCGGTGGTTTTACAGAAGAATGATGAAAATCCCATGGACTGCTAAAATGACTAATGTTGAGGTGTTGAATGAGGTCAAGACACAGAGAAAGTTTATTATTAATATAAGAAAGAGGCAGCCATCATTTTTCGGATATGTGATGAGGATGGGAGGTTTAGAACACAACTGGTAAAATCGAGGGTAGACGAGACAGAGGAAGGCAGGTAGAGAAAAATTTGGGATAACCTGACTTCATGGCACAGTATAGCGTTAACATCTGAGTTGATAGCAAACACCAGAGACAGAGATTCGAGGAGACCCATGGTCGTCTACACCAGCCGGCACGGCACCTGATGATGATAAAAGATCTCATTGATCTGTCTAAGTTGAAATTATTACTTATTTTGTACTAGCAACGAAAGGTGTGCAGCAATTTGTAATTACTATCAACTGTCATTTTTTTCCGATCCAGAAGCACTTGAGCTTTCAGTTCTTCGGCTCGGCGCCATGGACATCGTAACCCTTCGGTTCGGTGCCACGAACACCGTAAATCTGGGGAATCTGTGACTTTTTCTGCCATCCCACGGAATTGAACCCGCACACACAGAGGGATAGTTACCCGTAGTCCAACGCGCTACGAGCACGCTGGGCAGACGGGCATCAACTGTCATTAAAGAACATTCTCTCTCTCTTTGCCTTTTACCCCGGTTGGGCATAGGCCCTCAACCAACTCATGCCAAGTCTTCCTATCTCTAGCTATCTCCTGCAGCTCCCTCCAGCTCTTCTTTATATTGTTGATCTCCGCCTCCAAATCTCGTCTCCATGTATTTCTCGGCCTCCTTCTATCGCTGCCCTGCGGGTTCCAGGCAAGGACCCTTCTTGTTATATTCCCTCCGGTTTTCGCAAAGTGTGTCCTATCCAGCGCCAGCGTCTTTTTTAACCTGTTCGTTCACTGGAATCTGTCTTGTTCTCTCCATAAGTTCCTCATTTGTGACCCTATCATACCATCTTATTCCTCTATTCTGCGCAGACACCAGTTGATGAATGTTTGCAATTTATGCGCTATTGTTTTAGTTGTTCTCCATGTTTCTGACCCATACAGTAGAACTGCTTTAACATTAGAGTTAAATATCCGTATTTTTGTTCTAGATTTGATTTCTTTGGACTTCCAAATGTTTCGCAGTGCAATGAAAGCTCCTCTTGCCTTCTGTATTCTTATTTTAACATCTCTATCTGTTCCACCCTCTTTGTCTACGTTGCTGCCCAAATATGTGTATGATTCTACCTCTTGAAGTGGGATTTCCCCCAAGGAGATCGAGTTGTCGTTTGCTTGGTTAATTCTCAATATCTTTGTCTTTCCCTTATGAATGTTCAGCCCTAGTTGCTGGGACCTTTGATTCAATGTGTTTAGCTTATCCTGCATCTGATTTCGTGTATGTGACAGAAGGGCTATATCATCAGCGAAGTCCAGATCATCTAGTTGCTCTGTCAGAGTCCATTGATTCCATTTCTGGTGTTAGTTACTGTGGTCTTCATAATCCAGTCTATTGTCAGTAAGAACAACAAAGGTGATAGAAGACATCCCTGACGCACTCCTGTTTCTATTCCAAAAGTATCTGTTAGTTTACCTTCATGAAGAACTCTACATTTCATATCTGTATATGTTGCTTTTATTAGGTTAATAATTTTCTGTGGGATTCCATAATGCCTCATTAATTTCCAAAGGGTTTTCCTATCAATACTGTCAAAAGCCTTCTCATAATCCACAAATCGATATAAAGTGGGGATTTCCATTCAATACTTTGCTCTATTATTATACGTAATGTGGCTATCTGGTCAGCACAGGATCTATTTGGTCGGAAGCCTGCCTGTTCATCTCTTAGCTTTATATCGATGGCCTCTCTCAATCTCTCCAGGATGACTCTGCTTAGTATTTTCCCAGGTACTGACAACAGCATTATTCCCCTATAGTTTTCACACTTCTGAAGGTCCCTTTCTTTGGTAGCTTCACCAGGTATCCTTCTCTCCAGTTTGCTGGTATTTCTTCGGTCTCCCAGATTCTGCTAAATAATTTATACAGTATTTCTGTGGATGTGTTTATGTTGGCTTTAACCGCCTCCGCTGGAATACCATCTGGACCGGCCGCTTTCCCATCTTTTAAAAGTTTAATGGCTTTACTAATCTCCTCCTTGGATGGTTTCTCACAGTTGATGTCCAAGTCAATCTCTGCCGGTTGGATATCTGAGGGGTTTGCAGGTGCTGGTCTGTTCAGGAGTTCCTTGAAGTATTCCATCCATCTTATTAAAGAACATTGCGAAACGGTAAATGGAACAACTCATTGAATTCTGATGAGAGCCTCATTATTCTTTATTGACTACAAAAGCAGATCTGTGTGTTTATTGTTTAATTATCGCTTTTCTTTTTATCATCATCATCAAATAGCTTGTCCTGAGCAGAACGTTGCCACCCCAACAGTCCTCCGGAATTGATCTCTCTCATAGGCCAGATGTCCTGCCTCTGCAGCCATCAGTTAACCATCAGTTACATCTTCTCCGTGGTGTTCCCCTTCTTCTCTTCACCGGTATGTTCCCTTCCATAATGATCTTCTCCAGCCCTTCGTGCCCTTTTATATGTTGCGTTTCTTTGAGTTAAAATAAAAAAGAAATTTAGTATGACATTTATCCACTATTCACATTTTAAGAACATAATACTGAATATCCAGTGAATTCTGATTTATCCACTAAATAACAGAATTGTAAAACTTACAGCGAATATGCTGTGTGTTAAATTTCATATGAATTAAATTAGAAATATATTTATCAGATTGTTTTTATATGTTATTATTTGTTATTAATATGTCTTTATTACTATTGTAACTTTTATTCAATATTTTAATTGTTATTACTTTATTCTTAATGTAACTAGTCTTCTTCTTGTAACTAATGTAACTAGTATTGATATTAATTCATTTGTAATTAATTATTATTAATTATTGTTATTAATATATTATTATTGCGACTAATATCGATCATATAACTGATTTTGCTTGAAGGCATGCTTCCCTTATCATTTATTATTATTGTTTTGTTTTCTGAAAATTCTGTTTTTGGCGAGTGTTTACTAGTGTGCCTATGTTTAGGTCAATCAGAGTCGGCCTTAGTGCGCAAGCGTGTGTATTGGTAGGAGGTTTCGAGTTGTGCAGTCACACATGTCCTGCAACTGGGAAGGGGATTGGGGAGGGGGTGGGAGGTGGCAGAATGTTTCTGAAAATCTCGCTATAATATATCAAGGGGTCAAGATAGGTGTCAATTAATTACTTACTCTAAATATCTTGTTGTAGTTGCTAATATAGAATATCTTGTTGTAGTTGCTAATATAGAATATCTTGTTATAGTTGCTAATATAGAATGTCTTGTTATAGTTGCTAATATAGAATGTCTTGTTATAGTTGCTAATATAGAATGTCTTGTTATAGTTGCTAATATAGAATGTCTTGTTATAGTTGCTAATATAGAATGTCTTGTTGTAGTTAATAATATAGAATATCTTGTAGTTGCTAATATAGAATATATTGTTGTAGTTGCTAATATAGAATATATTGTTATAGTTGCTAATATAAAATATATTGTTGTAGTTAGTAATATAAACTGTCTTGTTGTAGTTGCTAATATAGAATATATTGTTGTAGTTGCTAATATAAACTGTCTTGTTGTAGTTGCAATATAGAATATATTATATCAAAAATAGTGTCTAATTAATTACTTTAGTAAATATAATTTGTTTAGTTGCTAATATAAACTGTCTTGTTGTAGTTGCTAATATAGAATATATTGTTGTAGTTGCTAATATAAACTGTCTTGTTGTAGTTGCTAATATAGAATATATTGTTGTAGTTGATAATATAAACTGTCTTGTTGTAGTTGCTAATATAGAATATATTGTTGTAGTTGCTAATATAAACTGTCTTGTTGTAGTTGCTAATATAAATATCTTGTTGTAGTTGCTAATATAGAATATATTGTTGTAGTTGCTAATATAAACTGTCTTGTTGTAGTTGCTAATATAGAATATATTGTTGTAGTTGCTAATATAAACTGTCTTGTTGTAGTTGCTAATATAGAATATATTGTTGTAGTTGCTAATATAAACTGTCTTGTTGTAGTTGCTAATATAGAATATATTGTTGTAGTTGCTAATATAGAATATCTTGTTGTAGTATTAATATTTTAGTTGCTAAAATATCTGTTGTAGTTGCTAATATAAATATCTTGTTGTAGAATTGATAGGTATAATATAAAATATCTTGTTGTAGTTTAATCTTCTTCTTCTTCTGCGTTCGTTTTTACGAACAATTTTAATCCCTCTTTGTAATATGTTTGATCTTTGCCAAGAACATTGGTTTGGTAGGCTCCTAAATGCATAGACTTCTACACGTTTAGGACAACGTGCATCCGATTTCAGCCAAACCTCCTTAGTCGCCTCTTACGACATGCGTGGCAGGTAACAGTGGTTCTATTCTTCACGCCCCTATCTTTGTTCCCGGTAACCACTCGAGCGCAATTAGTGTATGAATAGGGTCACAAATGAGAATATTAATGAGAGAATGATACAAATTACAGGCAACCAATAGTTGAAGAAAAACGGGGAGGACAAATTTTGAGAAAAACTTGAGGCAAATATAACAAGAAATGTCCTTTTCTACATTCCTCAGGGAAAGCAAGAGGGAAGCTTAGAAATACTATCTATCTATTTCCTGTGCGTCTCATTTGAAACATAAGACTTCCACAAGAAATTTCCAGTGCTGCCGTTCTTCTGCCTTTCTACCAAATGCTTCCCATGTCCTGCCAAATTCTTTTAAATCTCTTTCCTCACTTCTTTTCAATGTTTCTTTTGAACGTCCGTTTCTTTTAAAAGCTAATCATTTGCTCTTATACTTGGTCAGAATATTTTTATTTTAAAATGTCTTCAACTTGTGTATGATGTTTTGTATCATTTTCCAGCACTCACTACTGTATGTATCATTTTCCAGCACTCACTACTGTATGTATCATTTTCCAGCACTCACTACTGTATGTATCATTTTCCAGCACTCACTACTGTATGTATCATTTTCCAGCACTCACTACAGTATGTACCATTTTCCAGCACTCACTACTGTATGGATCATTTTTTTCTAGCACTCACTACTGTATGTATCATTTTCCAGCACTCACTACTGTATGTATCATTTTCCAGCACTCACTACTGTATGTATCATTTTCCAGCACTCACTACTGTATGTATCATTTTCCAGCACTCACTACTGTATGTATCATTTTCCAGCACTCACTACTGTATGTATAATTTTCCAGCACTCACTACTGTATGTATCATTTTCCAGCACTCACTACTGTATGTATCATTTTCCAGCACTCACTACTGTATGTATAATTTTCCAGCACTCACTACTGTATGTATCATTTTCCAGCACTCACTACTGTATGTATCATTTTCCAGCACTCACAACTGTATGTATCATTTTCCAGCACTCACTACTGTATGTATCATTTTCCAGCACTCACTACTGTATGTATCATTTTCCAGCACTCACTACTGTATATATCATTTTCCAGCACTCACTACTGTATGTATCATTTTCCAGCACTCACTACTGTATGTATCATTTTCCAGCACTCACTACTGTATGTATCATTTTCCAGCACTCACTACTGTATGTATCATTTTCCAGCACTCACTACTGTATGTATCATTTTCCAGCACTCACTACTGTATGTATCATTTTCCAGCACTCACTACTGTATGTATCATTTTCCAGCACTCACTACTGTATGTATCATTTTCCAGCACTCACTACTGTATGTATCATTTTCCAGCACTCACTACTGTTTAATAATACTCACATGACAGCGATTCGATATATTTTGTTTTATTTTAAGATTCATTTCTCTCTTTCTAGATTTTGTTGGGCATGGTGAAAATGTGACTTTCTTTCTTTATATTTCCAACGATCTAACTTTCCTGAATTACTATCCTGCAATACTGTACTTCCCAGGTATACAAATTCCTGAGCGAAGGACTAACAAAGTCTCTATGATTTCATTTTGTAACATAATTTAGTTTTCTGATTATACATGGAGATTATAGTTGGAGGCAGAAATTAACGATCTCTGTACTCAACACTCACGACACGGGACAGATGATCTCTGTACTCAACACTCACGACACGGGACAGATGATCTCTGTACTCAACACTCACGGCACGGCGCAGATGATCTATGTACTCAACACTCATGACACGGGACAGATGATCTCTGTACTCAACACTCACGGCACGGCGCAGATGATCTATGTACTCAACACTCACGACACGGGACAGATGATCTATGAACTCAACACTCACGACACGGGACAGATGATCTCTGTACTCAACACTCACGACACGGGACAGATGATCTCTGTACTCAACACTCACGACACGCGGCAGATGATCTCTGTACTCAACACTCACGACACGGCGCAGATGATCTATGTACTCAACACTCACGACACGGCGCAGATGATCTATGTACTCAACACTCACGACACGGGACAGATGATCTATGTACTCAACACTCACGACACGGTGCAGATGATCTATGTACTCAACACTCACGACACGGGACAGATGATCTCTGTACTCAACACTCACGACACGGGACAGATGATCTCTGTACTCAACACTCACGACACGGGACAGATGATCTCTGTACTCAACACTCACGACACGGGACAGATGATCTCTGTACTCAACACTCACGACACGGGACAGATGATCTCTGTACTCAACACTCACGACACGGGACAGATGATCTCTGTACTCAACACTCACGACACGGGACAGATGATCTCTGTACTCAACACTCACGACACGCGGCAGATGATCTCTGTACTCAACACTCACGACACGGCGCAGATGATCTATGTACTCAACACTCACGACACGGCGCAGATGATCTATGTACTCAACACTCACGACACGGGACAGATGATCTCTGTACTCAACACTCACGACACGGCGCAGATGATCTATGTACTCAACACTCACGACACGGGACAGATGATCTATGTACTCAACACTCACGACACGGGACAGATGATCTCTGTACTCAACACTCACGACACGGGACAGATGATCTCTGTACTCAACACTCACGACACGCGGCAGATGATCTATGTACTCAACACTCACGACACGGCGCAGATGATCTATGTACTCAACACTCACGACACGGGACAGATGATCTCTGTACTCAACACTCACGACACGGGACAGATGATCTCTGTACTCAACACTCACGACACGGGACAGATGATCTCTGTACTCAACACTCACGACACGCGGCAGATGATCTCTGTACTCAACACTCACGACACGGCGCAGATGATCTATGTACTCAACACTCACGACACGGCGCAGATGATCTATGTACTCAACACTCACGACACGGGACAGATGATCTATGTACTCAACACTCACGACACGGGACAGATGATCTCTGTACTCAACACTCACGACACGGGACAGATGATCTCTGTACTCAACACTCACGACACGCGGCAGATGATCTATGTACTCAACACTCACGACACGGGACAGATGATCTATGTACTCAACACTCACGACACGGCGCAGATGATCTTGTACTTAACACTCACGACACGGGACAGATGATCTATGTACTCAACACTCACGACACGGGACAGATGATCTCTGTACTCAACACTCACGACACGGGACAGATGATCTCTGTACTCAACACTCACGACACGCGGCAGATGATCTATGTACTCAACACTCACGACACGGGACAGATGATCTCTGTACTCAACACTCACGACACGGGACAGATGATCTCTGTACTCAACACTCACGACACGCGGCAGATGATCTATGTACTCAACACTCACGACACGGGACAGATGATCTATGTACTAACACTCACGACAGGGACGATGATCTCTGTATCAACACTACGACACGGGACAGATGATCTATGTACTCAACACTCACGACACGGGACAGATGATCTATGTACTAACACTACGACACGCCACGGATGATCTATGTACTCAACACTCACGACACGGGACAGATGATCTCGGTACTCAACACTCACGACACGCGGCAGATGATCTATGTACTCAACACTCACGACACGGGACAGATGATCTATGTACTCAACACTCACGACACGCGGCAGATGATCTATGTACTCAACACTCACGACACGGGACAGATGATCTATGTAATAGAGACAATGGTTACGGTCATGGACCAGTATGATCACTGCCAGGAAGAAAAGTAGTGGCAGACTAACTTTCAAGAAAACGCCTAGATGACCTTAACAGTAGTAACTGATGGTTTGAGCATGGCCGCTGCAGAGGCGAGAGATCTGACCTGTGAGAGATAGAAATTCGAAGGACTGTTAAGGTGGCAACGTTCTTCTCATGTCAACTATTTGATAATGATAATGATTAACGATATACGTAAGAACTGTAAGAAGCGGCAAAATATAAAGATATTTAAACTTGTCATGCGTTGGTTGTGGACATATGCCTAAACAGGATTAAAAAGACACAAGAGAAATTGAATTGATAACTGTTATTTTGTATAGATTATACCATTGCTTATTTTTCTGTGAGATAATATTACCTTGCCTTAGTGGTGAAGAAACGTTTAAGCATTTTGACGCGTCTTAAGCTCAACTGATTTAGCTATTTTTTCATTAGTTATTTATTCAGGGATCTTGTGTTTCTCTTGTGTAACTCATTTGTATTTAATTGCCACATTAAATAAATAAATTTACTGTAACGAAAATCGCACGTTCACAATCTGCTGAAAGTATATTTGGAAAGACCGATACATTCAAAGAGTGGCAACTCTTCGCCAGAGATGCCTTCTAAGTGACGCTGTAACCAGAGATTGACTGGTGGATTGAATCAGACATTGGCAAGCGATGGAGAATGAAGAACAACGAGGTCTTGTCTGCAAGAGAAAAATGCCCCATTGATGTAACACTGCTCAACTTTCGTCTCAGCGCATCCGTGTTTATTTGTTCGTTATTTCACAGCGTCCTGTGCGAGAATTTGAACAAATATCTTGTAACATATCATCCTTCTGACAACACTGGCTTCGTTTCTTAGAACGACAGTACTCACCCTAACACATGTTTTATACAGTGGACCCCTGTGTTGAGCTCGCACACTCTTAAGATCCTACATCTTTCCACCCGTGTCACGCCTCTTGCTCACTCGTGTAAACTTAGACACGCATGTACGCTCACCGTGGAAATGGTTGCTTCTGATATTATTCAAAACTTGAATACAACTCCCGCAATGTTATACTGCTCTAACGACTCAGTTATAATCTGCCTCAGCAATCTTCAGCTTCGGCAGAGGATGGAAAAATTTGGTAAAAGAAGCATTTTTATGTTGTCTAGGGTTCTTTCGTTTGGACATCTGCTTACGAGCGAGCAGCTAGAATAGAATCGTCAACATATGCCATGCTTGTTGGTGGCGTGGAGTGCTCGTATGAAAGCATCGCCGGGAGTAAGTGGCAATAATGAACAAATAATATCTCTCATATGTTTATATGTGTTCTTTGATAACTAGCAAAAAATATTTGCTCTTCTAAATTTCTCTAAACAAAACCTCTAGTTAGTTATCTTAATTGCTAGCTATAAGCTTCATTATTGATAATAAATACGAAATTTCGTCCATTATATATTTTGGTATTTTATTTTCCTTATTCAGTTTTCCCTTAATGTTTGTGTTCGTTCTGTAATGTTGACATTTGTAATGTAGATTGACGATGTTGTGCTTTTTTAAAACGTTCTTTTCATTTATCCATATGTATGTATTCTTCTGTTTTTAAAATTGTCTTTGACTTTTGATACCATATTCTTCCTCTTCTTCTTCAGCTTTTCAAGACTTTGGGGATTATTTCTGCAAATAGTGAAATGAAATGAAAATCCTTGCATATTCCTTACAGGACGTAACCATCAACCAGCTGCACCGTAAACGAGTCGTTGATTTTCTAGGCACCACTTACACGTTCAGTAGTTTACCATTGCTTTCTGAACGATGAGGTCTATTTTTACCTTTCGTAAAAAATCCCACGGAAACGATTTGCTTCCAAACTGCCTGCCGTGGAGTTTGAACCAGGTACGCTTAGGTTGTGATCGTGTTCACTAGCGCTGCAGCTACAGTTATTTATCTCTCTTCTTATTATTTTCTTCCAATTTAAAGGGTCTAAAGGTCAAGGTTGACTTAAATGTACCGGGTTTCTCCATATAGCGCTGTCACTGTCGGCAGAAATAATTTGTCGAGAATGTTGCACAAAGCACGAACTCAATTCGGACTCGAAAGCACTACTTTCAGAACGACAGACAAATGTCTTTATTCCTTCGCTATAGAGACCATCTACACAATCTTCCAAGTACAGATTCGGACCCACAACCTTTAGAACAACAGACACACCTCTTAACCACTTCACTATAGAGGTACACCACTACACCATCTTCTCATTTGTTGACTCCTAGTATTTCTAGGTCTTCTTCTTATTCACCTTTCAATTCCCAACGGAGCACAGGTCTTCAACAAACTTCTTCCAGCTCTTCCTCTCTCTTGCCATCCCATCCAATTCTTTCCATGTTTTACCTATCCTTTTAATATCAGCCTCCAGCTCTCTTCTCCAGGCCTTTCTAGGCCTTCCCCAACTCCTCTTTCCCTGTAAGTTCCAGAACAGTGCCTGTACTTCTAGGTCTACTTTTTTTTTTTTTTTTTTTTAGATCCAGAAGCACTTGAGCTTATTAGCTCTTCGGCTCGGTGCCATGGACATCGTAACCCTTCGGTTCGGTGCCACGAACACCGTAAATCTGGGGAATCTGTGGCTTTTTCTGCCATCCCGCGGAATTGAACCCGCACACACAGAGGGATAGTCACCCGTAGTCAACGCGCTACGAACACGCTGGGCAGACGGGCTCTAAGTCTACTTCAATGCTATCTCCCCATTGTTTTCTTGATCTCTTCCCTTTAATATTTTTGTTTGAATAAACAAGTTTAGGTACTCTGTTTTCTACCTTTTTTTTAATATACCCAACCAGTTTCTTTACTGATAAATAGGTGATCAAATGGTTAAATACAGTGTGGCTTCCTGTTGGAAACATTCAGTGTTTGAGCCCTCAGTAAGTTCTGAAGGTTTCCATGTTGGAAAGAAGCTAGAACCGATGACCTGCACACGCGTGGCGACAGCTTCGGCCAAGCGGCCGTTATTTTCCATTTAAAAAAGAAATAAATTACCCCGTAGAAACATCCCGCTGACGACTGGATTAACTAAATTGGATTAAGGTATCTAAATAGTCAGTGGGTAATCTAATGAGCATTTGAAACTAGTCGCACAATAGGAAGAGCTTATTTGATGAAGACAATTGAGATAAATTTGCATAGGATCAGAATTTTAAGCTTAATCTTCTTCGACTTCTCCGAGAAATCAATAATAATTTATTGCGTCATTTCTACTTTAGTTTTTATCTTCTTTTTTAACTTCTACGTTGTTCTCTCACTTACTTCTACTTTTACGTTATTATCTTCATTTTGTCTAATGTTACGTTATTATTTCCCCTTTGCTTACTCTTTAGTTATTATTTCCCTTTGATCTACTTTTACGTTATTATTTCCCTTTGATCTACTTTTATGTTATTATCTCCCTGTTGTGTCTACATTTAAGTTATTATCTCCCTCTGTCTACACTTACGTTAATATCTCATTTTTCTATTACTGTGTTATTCTCTCCCTTCCACATGACGGTTGTATCTAACATTTAGCCGGTAATGTGGACAATTACTCTCTCTTATATTTTTACTTTTACAACTACAAAATGATATCTATATAGAATCACAAATTCCTGGTGTTCGGCCATTGCTGCAGTTTACACGTGTCTGATTTGGTGTTGTCGTCGCTGTTGAAGTTGTTGCTAACCTGGTTCTGGTCGTTCTTCTTCTTCTAACGCTCCATATCGACCACTTGCTAAACACTCTGCGTGCTCTGTATGTGATCTGAGCCTAAGAGCAATTGTACGTTGTGCCAGTTATGCACCTAAAAGTAGGCCAGCACACCCGATTTCTGCTACGCTTTTTATTTACTAGTTTAGTTTCTCTAGGTCCTACATCAATCGCCTCTTACGATATGCCTTGTAGGTCACAGTGGTACTATTCTTTGCCTCCCTTGTGGGACCCGCACCACACGGGTGGTTCTGGTGGTTGATGTTCTTATGGTGGAAGTGGTTGCATGTGAAGGTAGTTGTGACTGGAACGGTAGTGTTTGTATTTATTTTTCTATGGACGTGGGAGTGAGAGATGAAATAGACGCTGATGTGAAACAAGAAAAAAAAGATTAAAATCAACCAAGCGAGAATCAGAACAGACGGAGAGATTAATGTTATAGCAATAAGGTGAAATAAAGATTTAGCTAATGAATCGAGCAGCAGGGCATTAAGTGTGTAAGATTGCCAGAGAAATGACAGGTGCGACATGGAAGTTGAGAAGTCATTCCGCCCGTCTGTTGCGGGGCTCGTAAGGGAAGCACCGAATGGAACCACTGCGACCTACAAGGCATGTCGTAAGAGGCAACTGATGTAGGGGCCTATGGAAGCTATCCTAGTAAATAAAAAAGCGTCGCAGAAATCGGATATGCTAGCCTACTTGTAGGTGTATAACTATCACAACGTGCAATCACTCTTAGACTCAGATCACATACAAATCACAAAGAGTGGTTTAACAAGTGGTCGATATGGATCATTCGAAGAAGACGTCATTTGAAGAAGCAAATGAACTGAGATGCTAGAAATAAGTATGAAGAAGCGAATGAACTAAGAGGCTAGAAATAAGTATCATGGCAAAAGTAGAAAGAATTAAATATTTTGAAAGAATAGTCGCAGAATAATTTTTTTCTTTCATTTTCTTTCTCTATCTCTCTATATATATGACCTTTTTCGTCTTTACAGACGGTCAATTGGCAAGTGTTTTACTGTGACAACTTCTGAGTTTTCGCTTTTCTCTCTTGCCGTTCAGCTTATACATAAGTCTCTTCTCAAAAGACTCTGCGCCCTTTCGTGATTTGGCTTTACACACAACTCTGTCATCAGCTAGTCCTTCCCATGTGCTGGGATCTATAGAAAAGTTTTTCATTGAGTGTTTAATAATAATAATTCCTCTCGTACCGTTATACGTTACATAGGGCCTGCAAGTAATTTCTCCATACCGCTCTATCCTGGGCAACTCGCTCAATCTTCTCCATGGAACTGAGACCGATATTTCCTGCCTCTCTCAGCAAAGTTCGTTTCAGGGTCTCCTTAGGTCGACCTCTCTTTCTTGAACCCTTTGCATCCCACTTCAATGCCAGCTTTGATATTCGTTGATCATTTCTCCTCAAGGTGTGCATTGAGGCTTTGCAGACATCTTTATATCTGAGCAGTGTTCTGCCCTAGTGCCTCTTTCCCTCCGAAAGTTCACAGAACAACATTTGTTTTGATATGCGATAAGTTTCCATTCTTCTCACATGTCCCAACCATCTTAATCTTCCACTGCTGAGCATGCCCATGATGGAAGGCAGGTTTGCACGTTGCAGTACTTGAGAGTTGGTTATCTTGTCGTACCACCTGATGTTCATAATCTTGCGGAGACATTACTTTATCTATTTCTCTAAATTCCATTATGTCTATACTGAACTCTAATGTTACTATTCTTTGCTTCCTTCTGTGGGACCTGACACCGAACGGACATTTGCTTGTTTATTTGTTTTTATTTAGGGAATTAAAGTGAGCGTCTGTAGCTCAAGCGGTAGTGAGCTCGATCACAAACCTCATCGTACCTGGTTCAAACCCCACGCCGGCAAGTTTGGAAGCAAATTCGTTTCCGTGGGATTTTTACAAAAGGTAATAATAGACCTCACCTTTCAGAAAGCAATGACAAACTACTGAACGTATAAGTGGTGTCTAGAAAATCAACGACTTGTTTACTGTGGTTGATGGCTACGTCCTGTAAAGGATATGCCAGGATTTTTTTTCACGGGATTAAAGCCTCCTTAAGCCGAGGGACGCAGCTTTCAACCTAAGGACGAACATTGTTTTTGGTTATATCAGAGCGCGTAGGGCAACAAACATGACAAAAAAAAGAATGAGCTTCTTTCGGAGAATCCAATAGTTAATATATTTCTTCACTTTTATATTCCTCTCAGCGTCTGACCTAGTGGATTAGGACGCGAGCTCCTATTGAGGAGACCCTAGTTCGATTCTTGGTTAGGTCAATGAGTTTTTTTTCTGTCGGGGACATAAAGAAAAAATCCTAGCTTAAACATTTTCTTGGTGACTGCACTAGCTATGCGCCCATTAAACTTCTCAGGCATATGTACTACACCGCCATCTAAAGCGGTATTTCACAGGTAGTCAAAGACTGTGTTTTTAATATCTATTCCTGCCCGTCTGCCCAGCATGTTCATAGCGCGTTGGACTACGGGTGACTATCCCTCTGTGTGTGCGGGTTCAATTCCGCGGGCTGGCAGAAAAGCCATAGATTCCCCAGATTTACGGTGTTCGTGGCACCGAACTGAAAGGTTACGATGTCCATGGCACCGAGCCGAAGAGCTGAGCTGAAAAAACGCAAGTGCTTCTGGATCGGAAAATTTTTTATTTTTTTAAATATCTATTCCACTCAACTTCATGATTTATCTTGCTCTACCTTTACCTTATTCTCCTTACCTCTCTCTCTGTTTGATTACAGGTTAGCATTTGAATTTGTTAGCCACAGCTGACGACTAGAAATGCGATGAGTGTGGTGTTGCCCATGGAGAAACAGAAAGTAACGATTGGCAATAAATCATACACTGGACAAGCTTGGGCAGTGAGCGGTGTAATTGTCAGTCATCGGAGACCACCTAACAAGCAGTGAAGGAGCTGGGAAAGGGAAAGATTGATCTATCTCCGTGAAGAAGTCGAGTGATGATGACATATGGAAGTGGCAAGGTGATAACATTAAAGAGCGGTAGAGCATCATAAAGCCACTACGTTCTGTGTTGTGTTTTTACTGTTCTACTGTTACGTTTGTTGCTGTTTGCGTGTTGTTCTGTTGTTGTTCTATTGTTGTTGTACTTTTGCAGTTACGTTCTTGTTCTTTTACTGTTATATTGTTGTGTTGCTGTTTGTGTTATTTTTGGGGTGGTGTTCTTCTATTGTTGTTTCGTTGTTGTTCTGCTGTTGTTCTTTTCTTGTCAAGTTTTGTTCCTTTGTTGCTTTTCTGTTGCTGCTATGACTTTCTAGCAAATAATGTCCGACTCAAGCTGGCAGAAGTATACTGCTGCTATTAATGCATTACGCACTCATTTATGTGAAAGTGGCTGGACACAGACACTGGAAGGATTGTGAGAATTAGGAGCTAAGTCTGGACATACTAGACAGTGTCGTCTTCGTGGTAGAGAGAGGGACGTTTTAATAATCAGCTTCTCACGTGTATAGTGATCAGGAGGACTGTTGGGATGGTTGCTGCAGTGGACGACAATGCACGCATGAGAATGTCCAATGTGTCAAGACGTCGATCGCATAACATATATACTAACAAATGTCTAGTTAAAAGGGGATCTTCTTTTTCTTCTTCTAACGTTCAATATCGACCACTTGTTAACTATTCTGTGTGATTTGTATGTGATCCGAGCCTAAAAGCGATTCTACGTTGTGCCAGTTATGCGCCTACAAGTAGGCTAGCACATCCGATTTCTGCGATGATTTTTATTTACTAGGGTAGCTTCCATATGTCTACACCAGTCGCCTCTTACGACATGCCTTGTAGGTCGCAGTGGTGTCATTCTTTGTTTTCCTTGAGGTCCCCGGCACCACACGGGTGCAAAAAGATGGTGTAGACACGAAGAATTTATTTCATTGCTCTGGGTTTTACCCAAGATGACTCGGTTGCTCTCCTCAAGAATACCACGACATCTGCTAAGTGTATGGCATAAAGCAGGAATTCTGCAGCATTGATGACAATAATAGTGGTTTCTGTTTAAATGTATTTAGGACTATCCGGATTCAAACTCACGACTTTCGGAACGAAAAGTAGCGTCTTAACCACTTAGCTACAGTTATCATTAGTATCCCAATGATACGACTTGTGTTGTTTTTTCCATTGTCCGTCCCAATGTATTTGAGACGTCAATATCTGGTAGCGACAAATCAAGCGATGTCTATCTGGTGGTCATCACTGACAAATCACTGGTCAATCTTGTAACCTGCTGGTCAGACATGAGCAGACGACCGCTTGCACTGGGAGTGGACAACTGGGAAACTATCACAGAACATCCACTGCAACAACCAACTATCACGCAATCTCCCACTGTTTGATTGAGACGGTCGGAGATTCTCGACAGGATATTTGTCCCGCGCCGTGCCCGATTAGATAGGGACCATTGTCCAGGCGTAACAGATACCACCAATCCAAACAATTGGTCAGTTTTGAATGGGGATCTGTCAAAAGACGAATTTTAACAGTGTTATTTGCGACTGACAGGGCAGTGACTGACGTCTTATTAAATCTGAACAATCAAAGCAATTTTGACTGCATCTTGAGCAATTTCGCTAATCAGTTATTCCACTTGTACGGTTAAGCGCTCATTGTCGTAATTCTTCAAGCTATTCACAAGGCACTTTGTCAATTCTTTAACTTGTTATTTTTAGTGTTGAGCTCCAACAGAACTTTACTCAGAGATTCAGAATGAGAGATCATCCCTTGAGTACATAGATTAGAAATAGCAGTGTAAACCTATAGCGGCTAATGTCGTTGGAGTGTGAAGTGCTGGAGGACTCGCAATACTTGACGCAAATATGTAGACATCGGGATTCTTCTTCTTCTTCTATCGATCAAACACTTGTTAAACCACTCTTTGTGATCTGTATGTGTTCTGTACATTGTGCCAGCTACACGTCTACAAGTAGGCCAGCACATCCGATTTCTGCTACGGCGATTTCTATTTACTTGGGTATCTTCTCTAGACCCATACCTCAGTGGCCTCTTACGACATGCCTTATATGTTGCAGTGTTGCTATCCTTTACTCCCCTTGCGAGCCACGACAACACTCGAGCGGACAATGGAATTAAAATTATGTTTGCGTAACGAGTCTCATAGAAAGGATTGCTTCTTCTGATTTTTCATTTTCTTATTTCTCTCTGAAAAGGTCATGTTGTATCGTGTCGCAATCAGCAGTCGGTCTATAATATTTCTGCGCTAGATAGATCAGTTTCAGCTCATATTTTTAGACCGGAATTGTCTTTCTTCAAGCTTAGCGAGACTGTATGGATACTGTCATCACTTGAAGGTTGAGTAGGTTCTTGATCATTAATAGGGAACGGTGTTCTACGATTGGACTCTACACTCACCTCCTCCGCATACAACAGAGAGGTGTAGCAGCAGCCTTGTAGGTTGCAGTGTTACTATTCTTTGCTCCCATTGAGAGCCCCGGTGTTTCCGGTATTTAATTCTTTTTTCCGTACTACTTTTATAGAACTTTTTATTTGTCTGTTTCACTTTCCATAAAAATACGACATATCATTTCAAATGCATTAATTCTGTTTCTCAAATGTTTTTTTCATTGTCTATATTTCTGAGCCATTTCAAGTAAATATATCATTTGATAATCATAACCTTTAGTTTATTTGTTATCTGTTTAGATGTTAGTAACTTGCTTGTTTCATTGAATGCATTTTTAATCATTTATATTCCCTTTCTAATCTCTTTTTCACTTTAATCAACTGTAATCATGTGCTCTAGATTTAATAAATTGTTTACTTGATTCAGTAGTTCTCTGTATATTTATATATTTGTTCTCTTCTTCTCTTCTTTACTGATTTGTTTTCTTGAAGTTTTAAAGTCACACTTTCAAAATCCCTACAACTATTTACCAACAGCAAAGGTGACGTCTTAACTAGCTTCTAGTTGAGCATCCATTATATTTCTATTCAACTCGCCGCTGCGTCTGGTTAACATCCAAACAAAACATTGGCATCATATGAATAGGGTGATGTTAGTTCAAGTGAGCTGTAACGGTCAGACCAAATCTCTCACTGATCGACAGGTGAACATTCCGACAAAACAGCAATTATTGCCACTTTAATCTCATATCTTCCGGAGAATAAGAATTCAGGAGCTGAAGAGATTTGAAGAAAAGAAAAGAAATTCAATGATACTGTTCACATTCTCCCCAGGTGAGTATCTGGCGTGACACTTCTGGAACAATATCGAGTCTTCACTGGGATAAACTGCCCCCAGGTTATTAATCCGTTCACTAATTTTCTTGCCGTTTTGTCACTGCGACACCTCTGTCTATAAGGATACTATTTGATAAAGAAGTTATCTTAAATTCTCTCTCGCTATCCTGGAAGTCATCTTAAATTGATAATAACTGTCGAAACGTCAGCTACTTTTATTAAACTTAGACTTTTCCCCAACATTTATTTGTATTATTGATATAAGGGAAGACCACAGTAAAATTATATAGCAATGGCGAAGCCCGCAAAAACAAAATACTGTAGTTTTACAAAGTACAAAAACAATAACCATACACAGCAACGTTTCGACCAATATGCCTTTATCAAGCAAATGATACACCAGAAGGGAAGAAATTCACGTCTTAAACGACAGGCACAATATATATACAATTAGATTATAAATCCCAAATGGTCCTAAAAGATGTTTCATGCTAATGTAAAAGGGTAATATATTGTTTTCCATTCTATTATATACATGCTCAGTTTTCATTGTTTGCATATCGACTCGGTCGTGGGTCAATCTCACACTCGACGTTTCACACGAAAGGAAAGGAATTAGTCCTCCTACCTCAAGCACACTAGGCACTAGTAGTGACTTCATACTCTTTGGCTGAAATCGAATGTACATGTCCTAAACGTGTAGAAGTCTGTGCGTTTAAGGCCCTACAAACCAATGTGCAACGTATACACGTTCTTGGCAAAGATCAAACATATCACAAAAGTGATTAAAATTGGTAGTAAAGAACGAACGCAAAGAAGAAGGAGAAGAAGAAGAGTAGGCCAGCACATCCGACTTCTGCGACTTTTAAAATTGCTAGAGTAGCTTCCTTAGGCTTTAAATCTGTCGTCTCTTACGACATGCCTTGTAGATCGAAGTGTTACTATTCTTTGCTCTCATTGAGTCCTCCGGCAACACACTGGCGAACTAGAGAACTGACCAGACATCATTATTACTATAGTCATCGTCATTATATCTCTAACATCATCAGCATCATCACTAACGTAACCCTCATCGTCATCGCTTATATCATCATCATCATCATTGACATTATCATTTCATTATCTTCATTTCCATCTTCTTCGACTCGTCTATCGCACTCTCCACGAGGAGCCCCGAGGGCACAATTGCATGAGCTGCCATATCGTCTTGACAGACACGCCCCCTACTGGTATACCAATTGGTCACAATTACTCTACCCTGTACTGATAACACTGGGGCATAGCTTCCCGGGCTGAACCTCCCCTTGCGTAGAGGAGTCAGGTCTGTTGAAGATTTAAGTGCTTCCATTCAATTCCGTCGACAAACGTAGAGGGAGAGCTAGTCTATATTCTTGTTAGAGTTACTTCCGTTAAAGTAATATGACTTCTCTACGTGACATGTACTTACTTCTTGTTTTTCAAGTTCTTATTGTTTGATTGATTGATTGATTGATAGGACCATCATTGCACTTTGGTAAGTTACCATATGTGCTCCGATCTCTTTCTTACACAGGAAGGTCTCAGCGGCAGTGCACGAACTCCGTATCACCGACGAGAGTCCCGATGTAATTTATAAAATTGTGAAAATATTTTTTTAGAAATTTTTAATTTAAAACATTTTTAATGAATTTGCCCGGGCATCGGTTTTCCAGTTTTCGCTTTTTGATTTTGAACTGCCAAGGGTTTTTACGTGCTCAAATTGAACACGGGACCTACGTTTTATCGTCCGTCTCCGATAGGACTAGGTACTCGATCTCACCTACATTGAGATCAAGTATTTCTGGAAAAATATCTAGATGGCTCCACGAGGGAGAGAACCAAGTACCTTTAGCACGAGAGGCAAGCACATAACCTCTACGACACAGAGATCCCATAGGATGTAATGGATTAAGTAATACCAAGAGAGGCAAGCACATAACCTCTACGACACAGAGATCCCATAGGATGTAACGGATTAAGTAATACCCACGAGAGGCAAGCACATAACCTCTACGACACAGAGATCCCATAGGATGTAATGGATTAAGTAATACCCACGAGAGGCAAGCACATAACCTCTACGACACAGAGATCCCATAGGATGTAATGGATTAAGTAATACCACGAGAGCAAGCACATAACCTCTACGACACAGAATCCCATAGATGTAATGGATTAAGTAATACCCACGAGAGGCAAGCACATAACCTCTACGACACAGAGATCCCATAGGATGTAATGGATAAGTAATACCCACGTATTCAGTTTTTAACTATAGCTCGTACGCTCAAAAGCCGATGAGGTGTAAGAAAACGAGATTACCACTGACATTCCAAGAATGATCACTCTGACGACATACTAGTCACACTTTATTCCTTATGGTGGCGTCATAATTAATTTTCCATTTAATTTGGCGTCACGTTCCAGCGAGAGTCACTCATCAGCTGCCAAGAGACTTCTTCAGAGGTAGATCTGAATGTGGTCATTACTCAGAGTGAAGAGATGAATGTGGAGGCAGCGGTGATGACGAGCGTACATCTCCGTCTAGGGTGAGTGCTCAGACCGACCGACAGGTCTCGCGGGAAGACATGTCTGTGAGTTTTATCCCCAAGCATTTCTATGTAATGTTGGAAGCGTTCAATCACAAGAACTGTCGACAGACAAGAAAGAAATAATGATTGCTTCCATTGATTTAGAGAATAGAAGGAACTAAGAAACAATCGGATGAAAAACTCTAAGAGTGGAATATTTTTTCTTTGCTGAAGATCTCGACTATGAAAGGGCATGTTTTTATAGAACAGTCCAGGGCAGAAGTGTTTAGAAACGGGCAAAAATTATGGCATTGTTTAGTGGTGGAGTGAGATAGTTTCTGTGGGAATCGAACTTGGAGACTCTCACACTCTCACGCTCAGATTGTATTTACCCATTAGACTAAGATAGCAGCCAACATCATCATTTCTCGTCGCTTCTAATGGCACAATAAGGCGAGACAAATAATGTCCACTCATTTTGATTCTGTGCTTTCTTTCCAACTCAAACCTAGTCATTTGCATGTCTTTCAACCCTGCTTCATAAGTTCACCTCTATGTACCCCTAGGATTTTCCTTTTTTTCCACTGTCCCTGTGGTGGTCACTGCATTTCATGTTTTGTCACCTTTCTGTTCTCATCTCTAGGACATATGATATCCATCACCATAGTCTCATTTGTTGCTCTTAATTGATGTCTTCCAGAACAGTTAGTTCTTGAAGTTTTCTTCCTCTTCTTCTAAACCTCATTGTCGACCACATGTTGAGCAACACCTTGTGATATGTATGTGAGCTGAGCCTAAGAGTGATTGTACGTTGTGCCAGTTATACGCCTACAAGTAGGTCAAGGTATAACCAAATATTTCTCTAGAATGTCTTGACTCAAATATTTTATTTCTTTTCATGTTTTCCAAGTCTCAAATCCATTCTTCTTCTTCTTCTTCTTCTTTACATTCGTTCTTTACGAGCAATTTTAATCACTTTTTGTGATATGTTTGATCTTTGACAAGAACGTCTATACGTTGCACATTGGTTTGGTAGGCCCTAAACGCATAGACTTCTACATGTTTAGGACATGTGCATCCGATTTCAGTCAAACATCCTTAGTCGCCTTTTACGACATGAGCGGCTGGTAACAGTGGTTCTATTCTTTACATCCCAAACTTGGACCTCGGTAACCACTCAGGCGTCAAATCCATTAATGATGACTGTACTAACAGATGTTTGGTATATACACAGTTTCTATCTCTGTTAATGTTGCTATTTGATTGGGTTTTTTTATATTGTTGGGTCGCCGGCCCCACGCACAACCACTCTTAGCAACTTTAGCGACACGCGTTGAGAAGAGTAAGAGATTATATTCTTAGCTACCCGGGAAACACATGGAGGGGAAATAACCAGTTTCGGCTATTCGGGCCGGGCCCCACCAAAAATAAAGTGTAACGTGTACTTATTACTTTATAAATTAAAATATAACCTAACCCAAAACTATGATTTTTCCGAACATTTTTGCCTGGCCCAACCAACAAAAATGAGCACGAGCCGCCACTGAAAATAACAATAGCAAATTGAAAAGTTCAGCCGCCAGTGTGTTTCCTGGGCTCTCAAGTGGAGCAAATAATAGCAACACTGCGACCTACAAGGCATGTCATAAGAGGCAACTGAGGAAGAAACCTAGAGGAGCTACCCTAGTAAATAAAAAGCGTTGTATAAATCGCAGGTGCTGGCCTACTTGTAGGCTCGTAAATGGCACAACGTTCAATCGCTCTTAGGCTCGGATCCCAAACAAATCACAAAGAGTAGTTAACAAATGGTCGATAATGAGCTTTTGAAGAAGAAGAATAAGACTTCAAGAACTAAATGCTATGGAAGACATAAATTAAGAGCAACATAAGAGATTAACATCATCAAATTAGTGATTGCAAAGAAGAAGAAGAAGAAGCCCCTTTAGATATGCAAAAATACCGTTGCAGCTAATATGTTTTTTTCACTAAAATTTTCAGTTATCTGAAAGGGACTAAGCAACAGGGGTGTGCGCCCTGAGAGTCTATGAATGTCGCTTTTAACAGTTTTTAGATTTTTAGCAGTTCCGTTTCCAAATCACGCAAACATTATTCCAGGCAGTATAGCACTATGACGTAACGGACGTGGCCAGGAAATCCTTAGATCTCCAGTCTTTCTTGCTCCACGGCGATATCAACCAAACTAAATTATCACTTATTACACGATTTGGAAGCTCAAAGTCGTTTTATTATACACACCAGGAAACTTCGACCAAATCTTTCATGTACACAAATCTAATATAACATACTGAAAGGTTAAAGTTCGCAAGAAGTTCTTTGAGGTCGCATTTTTTAATGCTCAAATGAATAAAAAAAATAGTTTTGCAAGTGACGTTTTTCCTTGGAAAGGAAATATTGTGATTTTGAAATTGTTGACGAACTAGCAGAGGTAACTTGTGTACAATATACGTAACTGGCTTCAGGTTTTAGATCATGGCTTTCCAAACTTTTTCGACCAACCGCCCACTTTGCACAACATAAACTTTGTAACGCCCCCCGCCCACTTTGCACAACATAAACTTTGTAACGCCCTCCCATTATAACAGTTTTCCAAGGCCCCCTCCAATATATATATACATGCTCTATTTTCACTTTGACATAGAAAATTGTTATATATTTCTGTAATACATGGTCAATTTTCAAATGATTATATACATGAAATAGAAAATTTATGAAAAAATGGATCGTGTAAGATTGACATAAGATTAAATTAAAATGCATAATTCAAAATTTTAATGATTATTCAATCGTAAAATCACGAAAAAACTCTCCCCAAATGCTTCTCGCCCATTATCGCCTCCTAGAAGACTTCAGCGCCAAATGGGGTACTCTCCACTTTGGGAAACCATGCTCTAGAGAGTACATCAGAAATTCCAGATCAGTACTTGAGGATCTAAGCTAAAAGTACTTATGAAGTCGGAAAAGGTCAGCCTGTATGATCGGGAACACTGATAAAGCGAAATCAATCAGAGGCGCCATAACAGGGGCCAGCGCCATACCAGGTGCAGCGCCATACAAGGTGCCAGGACTATGTCTGAATTCAAAGCTGGCGAACGTAAGAAGAAGAACAAGAAGAGACAACAGAGATTAGAAGTAAAATCCTCATCATCATCATCAAGGTGAGTATCCTTTCTAGGACTTTGCTCTCTTTGCAGCACATTTGAAATTCACTCTGTCTCTAGCCAGTTCACCCACTTCGTCGATGGTCATATTCATGGTTTCTTTAATATCTTGAAGCATCTTCTTCTTGGTCTGCCTCTGTGTCCTGGGACCCTGCCCTATAATATTGTTCTCTCCAGGCCAGTTTGATGTGACCAATGTATCTAATTTTGTGGTATAGTATATTGTTTATCAGCCAATTCTCTTTAACATTCAGTTCTTTCAGGACATCAGTGTTGTTCCTTATTTCTGTTCATGGTATTCGTATGATCATAGGAGTAAAATATCTCACGCAAATGTAGTTTTTTTTTTATGACGCTACCGCTTACAGTTTTTAAGGCTGTGTTTGTAGCTTAAGCATAGTAAGCTCGAACACATCCCAAGCGCTCTTGGTTCAAACTCCGTGGCTGAAAAGTTTGGAAGCAAATTAGTTCCCTTGGATTTTTACGAACGATAAAAATATGCCCCATTGTTCAGAAAGCAATGGCAAACTACTGAACGTATAAGTGGTACCTAGAAAATCGACGACTCGTTTACTGTTGTTGATGGCCAAGTCATGTAAAGGATATGCCACGATTTTAATTTTCATGACAGGGTTGGGGTATGTGCCTGTGGAATTTAATGATCGCATTGGCTAGTGCAGTCGCAGCGAAACTTGAGGTTAGGATTTTCGATAGTTGATGTCCCCAAAAGAAAAATAGATGACATAGTAGATTGAACCAGGTCTCAGATGGATAGATAGATAGATAGATAGATAGATAGATAGATAGGATAGATAGATAGATAGATAGATAGATAGATAGATGACGGATAGATAGACGGATAGATAGACGGATAATAGACGGATAGATAGACGATAGATAGACGAGATAGATAGACGATAGATAGACAGAAGATAGATGACAATAGATGGATAGATAGAGGATACGATAGATAGGATAGATAGATGGATAGATAGATGGATAGATAGATGGATAGATAGATGGATAGATAGATGGATAGATAGATGGATAGATAGATGGATAGATAGATGGATTGATAGATGGATAGATAGATGGATAGATAGATGGATAGATAGATGGATAGATAGATGGATAGATAGATGATAGATAGATGGATAGATAGATGGATAGATAGATGGATAGATAGATGGATAGATAGAGGATGAAGATGATAGATAGATGGATAGATGATGATAGGATAGATAGATGGATAATGAGGATAGATAAGATAGATAGATGGATAGATAGAGATAGATAGATGATATAGATGATGATAAAGATAGATAGATAGATAGATAGATAGATAGATATATATGATAGATAGAATAGATATATGATAGATAGATAGATAGATAGATAGATAGATAGATTAGATGATAGATAGATAGATAGATAGATAGATAGATGATAGATAAAAGATAGATAGATAGATAGATAGATAGATAGATAGATAGATAGATAGATAGATAGATAGATTTCTAATAGCTTCCCCACTGACACCAAATCACAGACAACCATATACCGTATTAAAATTGTTGTCTGTCTGGAGACCTGGGAGATAATTAACTCATCGTGTCAAGGATGGTAACCTTCAGCCCCGCGCTTCAGGTCACCTGGCATCTGACACGTGATCCAATCAGAAATTTGTATTGAACAGAATTCTAGAACTCCCGCAATGGGAACTGTAGAGATCGGAAATCCCCGCTACGGTGCGCCGTACAAATTTAGTGTTTACACTGTTGGAAGAACTGGCGAGTGACCGAAAGTTTGTTGGAAGCCGTCCAGTATTGTTACGACAGGTGTGTATGGCGATGATTGACAAGTGTGTATGGTGATGAATGAGGGGTGTCATAACGAAATTAGTTAGGACTGCCGAGAATGGTAGAAATATGTCTTTCAAACACCCTCCTCCACCTCATCTAGCTATTTCTGTTGGTATTGGTACATGAGCTAAGTTTAATTTTTGTCACTTTTTTAAAATGATTGCACGTATTTAATAACAATAATTCCTCTCGTACTTTTATACTTTACATAGGTCCTGCCAGCAAGTTCTCCATACTGCTCTATCCTGGGCAACTCGCTCAATCTTTTCCACTGCTCGTCACTCCTGACAATTCGTCACTACTGTTGTTTCGTTTGCTTGATAAAGGCCTTTTGTTCGAAATGTTGCTGTGCATTGTCATTGGTTTTGTATTTTGTAAAACTACAGTACTTTGGTATTACGTGTTTCGCTATTCTACATAGTTTTACTGCAGTCTTCATCTGTATCAATCTTTTCCATGGAACTGAGACCGGTATGTACATTTTAGTTTAGTTGCCTGTGTGTTGCAGTGATTCACTAGGGAGCAAAGAATAGCAGCACTGCGACCTACAAAGCATGTCGTAAGAGGCGGCTAAGCTGTGGGCTTAGGGATGCTACCTTAGTAAATAAAAAGCTTCTCAGAAATCAAATGTGCTGGGCTTCTTGTAGACGCGTATCTGGCATAACGTACACTCTCTCTTGGGCTCAGATCACATACAAATCACAAAGAGTGGTTTAACAAGTGGTCGATATGGTGAGTTCGATGCAGAAGAAGATTAGTTTAGTGGATACAATAAGAAGATTTAGTTTAGTGGATACAATAAGAAGATTTAGTTTAGTGGATACAATAAGAAGATTAGTTTAGTGGATACAATAAGAAAATTTAGTTTAGTGGATACAATAAGAAGATTTAGTTTAGTGGATACAATAAGAAGATTTAGTTTAGTGGATACAATAAGACGATTTAGTTTAGTGGATACAATAAGAAGATTTAGTTTAGTGGATACAATAAGAAGATTAGTTTAGTGGATACAATAAGAAGATTAGTTTAGTGGATACAATAAGAAGATTTAGTTTAGTGGATACAATAAGAAGATGAGTTTAGTGGATACAATAAGAAGATTAGTTTAGTGGATACAATAAGAAGATTTAGTTTAGTGGATACAATAAGAAGATTTAGTTTAGTGGATACAATAAGAAGATTAGTTTAGTGGATACAATAAGAAGACTAGTTTAGTGGATACAATAAGAAGATTTAGTTTAGTGGATACAATAAGAAGACTAGTTTAGTGGATACAATAAGAAGACTAGTTTAGTGGATACAATAAGAAGATTTAGTTTAGTGGATACAATAAGAAGATTAGTTTAGTGGATACAATAAGAAGATTAGTTTAGTGGATACAATAAGAAGACTAGTTTAGTGGATAAATAAGAAGATTTAGTTAATGGAAACATCGAAACTACTTAGTAACATAAGAAGACTAGTTTAGTGGATACAATAAGAAGATCCATATATTACAAATAAAAGATTGAGGAATATTATTGGATTAATTAGATTGATTGATTATTGATTGATTAATTGAAGATTAGTTGATGATGATTGATTGATTGATTGATTGATAGACCATCACATTGACATTTACTGAGTAACCATGTAGATGATTTCTTGATTATACAAAAGATTCAGCGACAATACGAACTTCTAGTTACGAGTACACCATGTAAACTAGAAGATGGAAGAAATTTTATTTATTTATTCTGTAATGAAGTTGTCCAGGGACAGATTTTCAGAATGATCGTTATATTTTGAATGTAATATTTTGGAACTGGTTATATTTTGAACTGTTAATATTTTGAACTGTTAATATTTTGAACTGTTAATATTTTGAACTGTTAATATTTTGAACTGTTAATATTTTGAACTGTTAATATTTTGAACTGTTAATATTTTGAACTGTTAATATTTTGAACTGTTAATATTTTGAACTGTTAATATTTTGAACTGTTAATATTTTGAACTGTTAATATTTTGAACTGTTAATATTTTGAACTGTTAATATTTTGAACTGTTAATATTTTGAACTGTTAATATTTTGAACTAGATTAATATTTTGAACTGTTAATATTTTGAACTGTTAATATTTTGAACTGTTAATATTTTGAACTGTTAATATTTTGAACTGTTAATATTTTGAACTGTTAATAGAACGTATATTTTGAACTGTTAATATTTTGAACTGTTAATATTTTGAACTGTTAATATTTTGAACTGTTAATATTTTGAACTGTTAATATTTTGAACTGTTAATATTTTGAACTGTTAATATTTTGAACTGTTAATATTTTGAACTGTTAATATTTTGAACTGTTAATATTTTGAACTGTTAATATTTTGAACTGTTAATATTTCTTTACGTGCTCAAATTGAACAGGGGAACTACCGTTTTATCTTCCGTCATCGATAGGACAAGGAACTTGATCTCACCAACACTGAGATAGGGATCTCTGGAAAATTATCCAGATGGTTGCATGAAGCAGCGAACCAAGTACCAGCTTTGTAACTAGAGGCCAGCACCATACCTCTACGCCACAGAGATATCCATTGGAAATAATATCATGGATTATTTCCCCTAACTGGCTGTTTTAAAAGAGAATACAGTATTACATGAATTATTGCCCTTGGGGTGTAACGTGATAGTTGTAACGTGATGGCTGTAACGTGATGGCTGTAAAGGTTCGAAAGTTGAACATATCTGGCGATGTGTAGTTTAGACAAGAGAGAGGACAACCAGCTCTAATCAAGCGGACGATTAGAAATCAAGCTGTCAGTTGGTAATAACATTGGAGTGACGTTGACATGTGTCTCTGAATGAGAGTGGGATGTCGAAGATGGAAATAAATTGTGGGACGGTTAGGGATAAGTGTTGAGGGCCTGCGATCAGTGACAAAGGATTTGATGTGATGATATAGAAGATGTTGGTGATATTAAGTGTGTCATTCAAGAGGTGAGGGGTGGGTTCCTTATGGCGAATTGGTTAAGAAGTTTGTCTGTTATCCTGAAGGTTGGGGGTTCGAATGTTGTTGTTTTTTGTTACGATCCAGAAGCACTTGAGTTTTCAGCTCTTCTGCTCGGTGCCATGGACATCGTAACTCTTCGGTTCGGTGCCACGAACACCGTAAATCTGGAGAACCTGTGACTTTTCTGCCAGCCCACGGAATTGAACCACACTCAAAGGGGGATTGTCACCCGTCATCCAACGGGCTACGAACACGCTGGGCAGGTGGGCTAGGGGATTCGAATCTGGACCTAGTCAAACGTTAATTTTTTTCATCCCTAGGATTGTTGCGTTACTCATCGAAGTGCAATGATGATGGTCATATCAATCAATCAATCAATAAAATCAATCAATCATTATCTCAGTTATACAATCTTGAGGAATGAAAGTTGACAATACTAAACCTCTAATGGAAACAACACACTAGAATGCAACATCACATCACATTCTTCATAGAGGACTTCCATCAACTAATTTAACGATAGGGATAAAAGTTGCATGAAATCAAAGCGAAAAAGGCAGTACCAGGATCAGTGAGCTGGCACTGATTGGGAAACTACCCCAACTCCACGCGGGGGCTCTGAAGAAAGACTGTGCTTGGCAAAACGGATGAGGACCGAGGGGAATGCTACTCACACAGTGTTGTGGTGGTGTATGAGCTGTAGTGGGAGAATTATCGCATCAGGAGCAATATTTGTTAAGTATCTACACACCTGACCGTCTTTGCCGATTTGAAGAATGGCGTTGCAAGATATGGACAACATTACCCAATTTGGCTGACATGGCCCCACTGCTGCTGTGTAGTATGGGAGAATTATCGCACATCAGACGAGCAATATTTCGAGTTATAGTATCTACAGAGTCCTTGACCGGCGTCTTTAGCCGAATTCTGAAGAATGGCAGGTTGCCACTACAGATTAGCTGGTTGATAGAACCAACATTTACCCAACTTTGTAAGGCCTGACATGGGGCTTCTACCCCATCCACTAAAAATACTATAGTTACAAATTCAATCATATAGTTCAGATCACATACAGATCACATACAGATCACATACAGATCACATACAGATCACATACAGATCACATACAGATCACATACAGATCACATACAGATCACAAAGAGTGGTTAACAAGCGATCGCCATGGAGCACTTGGAGAAGAAGGTGAGGATAGGAGAACAACGGAAAAACATATTTTAAATTAATAGTGAAATATCAAGATGCGAACAAGAAGCAGCATGTTAGAATGCACGATTACGGCTAGGAACAGATTTTTCTAGGCAGAATGGTCCATGAATCCAGTGGTGCATTTCATATGACAACAAGCAGTATGACAATGGAGGTACTGGCGGTGACTAATGCTTTACGTTGGCTAGAGTCACAAAACTACACTCATGCATGCATTCTGAGTGATTCTTTGAGTATGATCCGCAAGGTAGAGGCTGGTTCGGTGCGCAGGCAATGGACTGAATCACTACAAGCGTCAATAATTTGTATAATCACACTTATGGGCACATGGGTGTCGTTGGTGTCATGGGTGTCGTTCCGGGACACATGGGTGTCGTTGTCATTGAGAGAGCAGACACGCTTGTTGGCTCTGCCATCATATCAGAGGGCTGGCCAATGGATAGAGCTGATATTTTGAACGCCCTCATAGAGTGTGGCAAAGAAGATTTTCATTTTAAACCTATCAACGTCAACTACTAGATTGAAGGAGCTAGGTTTGAAGATTGGAGTAGCAAGAAAAGAACAGCATAACAGGTAAGTGAGTAGGCTCATCAATCAAAATCGAACTGGTACGGTCAGTCGCTGGACGCTGTTGGAGATATTGCGAAGGAGATCGGAGCATCTATGGACATGTCCGGAGTGCAATGAAGATATTTCAAACTGAAACTGAAACAGATTTTTGTAGAAATCCATTGCATCCAACCTTCTATATAAATACGGCACATGTTGATGATGATGTTGACAATCTCATTCTACATAATCTGGGACTGTGTTTCAACGTGTCTATTAGCTGTTTGCTGATCCGTTTGTTTTACAAGCCGCAATAAAGATATAATTGTCTGTTGTAAATTACTTTATTATCTAAGTTAAGCTTATCACAGTCTGGTGGCGACATGGTGGAATTCCTGTGCGTCCAAAGGTGAAAGGTCCTTCTGATTAATTTCAACACAACTCTTAGATCATCAGAGGTTATCAGGAAAGTTTGAAGCAGTGAAATTGACTATGTGAGAGGATAGGTGTTGTTACGATACAAGTGTGATGAAGAAGGTTTAATCATTCTAGTTTTACGTTGAAAATTTGTGATTTCAACGAGTGTTTCTAAACTTTTCTCTCTCTCTCTCTCTTTCTCTCTCTCTCTCTCTCGATCGTTCTTTTACGTCTATTTTTATCATTCTTATTGTGATATATAAACAGTCTAAAACAAAGAACGGGTGTAATATGTTCACAATATTCAGCACCATTTGGAGCTCCGGTGCTTATCTTTCGGTGATGTGTCCGATTTCAACCAGCGTTTACTGAGTTCGCTCTCCGTCAGCCTTTGGCTGTGCCCAGCCGACCTGCAAGGCAGAAGGTTCTAAACTTTTCAAGAACTGCGGTCACCTTCGACGTTACAGAGAAACATGTGTATCGCAATGACATAATATTGCAATATACAAGCGATGGTCCTTAGCTCATGTGTTTCTGGGACTTACAAGGGGAGCAAAGAGTAGTAACACTGAGATCTACAAGGCAGGTCGTTAAAGTCGGCCGAGGTAGGGGTCTAGGAAGCTACCTAGTAAATAAAAAGGAAGGAAATCGGATGTGCTGCAATGCCCTACTTGTAGGTGCATAGTTGGCACAACGTACAATCGCTTTTAGGCTCGGATCACATACAAATCACAAAGAGTAGTTAACAAGTGATCGATATCGCACGTATACTATTTTTGCTTCCTTACGGGCTCTGGCACCACACGATCGCCCTCGAGCCACTAAACCAGGAAAGACCATAAAACAGT